>CM069406.1:307424220-308171720 GCA_035609135.1 Eleutherodactylus coqui | reverse complement strand
TCTCATATCTATCTATCTATCTATCTATCTATCTATCTACCTCATATCTATCTATCTATCTATCTATCTATCTATCTATCTATCTCCTATCTATCTATCTATCTATCTATCTATCTATCTATCTATCTATCTATCTATCTCCTATCTATCTATCTATCTATCTATCTATCTTTCTATCTATCTATCTATCTATCTTTCTATCTATCTATCTCTCTCATATGTATCAATCTTCTATCTGTCCATCAATCTATCTGTCTATCTCTTATCTATCTATGTCATATTTCCAGTATCTTAGTGTCTCTTCCTTATTTCCCATCACCTTCCATCTCTGGTCTTGCTGTCATGCTCATGTGATTTCAGTTGCTGACTACGTTGGGGTAACACAACTCTCACTGTCTTCGGTAATTCTGATGACCATTACTGTATTGATAAGGTTGTGTAATGACTCTGGGTTGGCAGGTCTCTGACCCTTGAGAGTCACCCGGAGGTCAGGATATCCTGTGTGATAAGGGGGTTACCCAAGTGCTGTATCAGCGGGTTGTACTCAGTGACCCAAATTTATCAGAAATGGAAAGTTAGAAAATTCCGTGAAATGAATCAGCGAGCAGCTGAGGAGAAATCACAGATGGAGAATGCCATCTTCTAAACAAGAAGACCTCAAAACCTGCAAGCTTTCAGGACAATCACTGGTGTGATCGACATGATGGGGAAATAGAAGCTTCTGGGTCCCAGTTAGAACACCATAATAGTGCATCATATATGGTACAGGGGCCTTCTTATGTAGTAAAGAGGTCTTTACGCCCCCTCATATACCAGAGCTAATAGTTCATCTGGTTGGCTGGTAGTTGATTATGATATGATGTCTATGATACATTTTGGGGATTTTTTAGGCTTCGATTTGTAGAGTGCATACAGTATATGGGCTGAGATGGGTCAACATGAAAATTGGATCACTCTGATGACATCATTTAGTGGCAGCTTTAAAGGGGTTGTCTAGTTGTAAGCCATTGATTGCCTGTGCTTAGTTTAAGTCATCAATAGTAGACCTGTAGTGGACTAGTGCCTAGGAACCCCAGCTGATCAGCAGTTATCTTGGCTGATGTGCTTCTGCATTGAACTCATTTCTGCAGAAAGTAGACAGCTCCGTTCGCACTACAGTGGTCAGGCTTGGTAGTGCAGGCCAAGTTTCCATTCATTTCAATGCCTGCAGTACCAAGCCTAACCACTACAGCAAGAACAGAGTTGTCTCCTTCCTGCAGATATCAGTTCAGTGCCCAAGCATATCGGCCCAGAGAACATCTGATTGGCAGGCGCTGATCTATTATAGCCCATCAATAGTATATACTAGACAACCTCTTTAACCCCTTAGTGACACAAGACCCGTAGTTACGTCCGGTTTGTTCGAGGTTTGTGTGAAGGGGGATTGGAAGCTGAACTCGCTTTATACAATGCTGGCTGTTTCTCATAACTGACACCCGCCAGCAACAGTTACAATCAGCGTGAAGATTGATCATAGCTATTAACCGTGTAAATGCCAATATCACTTCTGACAGCAGCATTTAAATCCCAATTAGTTTTGCGGGGTCCCTCGTAGCATAGATCCGCTATGATAACTGCAGAACATGCCTCACCGGGCACTTTTGCATACTTGGACGACCCTTGCCTGTCTTCCTTTGGTATTTCGCTTTGGTGCCTCTGACCCTCCCTAGTCAGCTAGCACTGCTGTGAGACTGTTATATTGACTACATCCTTGCCTGTCCCACTGCTACCTCGCTCCAGTGCTTTGGACCTGTGGGTCAGCTGTCACTGCACTGAGACTACTTCTGGGAAAGCATCCTGTGGAGACCCTGCAGCGAAGACAATATCCCTGAAAAAGGGGTCAAAGGGTGGAAAACGGGGGATCTCTTAATACTGCCCTCAGGAGTAGCCCAAAATCAGTGACACAGTGGGTCCAAACCTGCTGCGTGACATCCTGACTACATTCCTGGATTTGCTACTGCGCACCCACTGCCAATCGGTAACTATTCTGGAAATCCGAATGGGAAATTCAATACCTTTTGAAGGGGTTAAGGGTGAAAAACAGGGAGATTTTTGGTTCCACAACCTCAATGTAACCAGCGCCAAGCTGACTGAGTCTTAGTGGATCCACTTCTGTAGTGAGAAACATAATAGTACCATCTGGGAAATATCTTGAGGCTACCTGGCAAAATCAGCTATTTGTCAGGGGTGCCGAAATGGCAAACCACAATTAGCTGATTGATGTAGTATTTGTAATCTGAAAGAGATTGTCTCTTTAACCCCTTCATGACGCGGACCTTTTTTTCCCCCATTTTCGTTTTTTCCTCCCCCCCTTGAAAAATCATAACTCCTTTATTTATCCATCGACATCACTGTATGAGGGCTTGTTTTTTGCAGGACGAGTTGTATCTTTCAATGGTGCTATTTAATGTACCATATAATGTACTGAAAAACTTTTAAAAAATTCTAAGTGGAGTAAAATGAAAAAAAAAAACAACGACATTCCGCCATCTTTCAGTGCGTCTTGTTTCTACGGCGCACAAACTGCAACAAAAACAACATAGCTTTATTCTATGGGTCGGTATGATTACTACTATACCAAACTTGTATAATGTTTTTTTTACTATACTACTCTTTTTTTTTTTCAAAGACATTTAATTTTTTTCAATTATTTTCTGCGGTCATCTTGTGCACGCAATAACTTTTTTATTTTTCCGTCGACGTAGTTCAACAATAGCTTATTTGTTGCGGGATGTCCTGTGGTTTCTGATAGTACTAATTTGGAATACATACGACTTTTTGATCGCTTTTTATTGCGTTGTTTCTGGGAGACAGGGTGACTGAAAAAGTGCATTTCTGGCGTTCTTTTTTTTTTTTTTTGGACGACGTCTACCGTGCGGGGTAAATAATGCACTACTTTGATAGATCGGACTTTTATGGACGCGGCGATACCAAATATGTATTTTTATTTTATTATTTAGATTTTTTAATTATAGATATGGCAAAAGGAGGGTGATTTAAACTTTTATTACTTTTTTTTTTACAATTAAAAAAACTTTATTGCTCTTTTTTTCACTTTACTTTTAAGTCCCCCTGGGGGACTACAATATGCGATACTTTAATCGCACTGCAATATGACGTAAAACTATAGCATTACGTCATACTGCATTCTGACAGGCAGTCTATCAAGCCACCTACGGGGATGGTTGGATAGGCAGTCTCTCAATGCAGGCCTGGGGCCTTTTAGAAGGCCCTCGGCTACCATGACACACACACGGTTCTCCCGATCTCACCGCGGGGGGCTCTACGAGACCCCCAAACAGCTGTAGTAAACATCTGACACCCGCACAGTATGCAGAGAGGTCGCGGGGCGACCTCTCTGCATACATACCCCGACGCTCCAGGACGTAAATGTACGTCCTGCAGCGGGAAGGGGTTAAAAGAGTTTTCTAGGAATTAATTATTGATGACCTATCAGGATAGGCCAGCAATAGTTGATTAATGTAGGTTCCCCACTCAGGATCCCTGCTGATCATCTGATCCTTTGGTCCACTGTCAGTGCCGTAAAGCTAAAAGCCCACATTGAAGTCACAGCCCGAAGTGTCATAGAAGGCATTATACTTTCTCTTCTTTTAAACCTCTGGCTCCAACCCGAACAGCAGGCTGGAGAGTTAGATGATCGGTTGGAATCATGAGCTGATCAACTACTGATGGCCTATCCTGAGAATTGGTCATCAATAGTAAACTCCCGGAAAATCCCTTTAATGATTGAATGCTTCCAGGTTTGCTCCCAGCTTTGATGGCCAAATCTACATTGACTAAGACCAAGTAATTGGTAACTACCCGATTATAATGTCTACGGTCATCTTCAAGGGTCTCTCCAATTTACCAAAACCTTTAATGTTGCTAAAGGTGACAATGGCAATTTCTTGGATGGGTTGTTCTCATTGGTATCACTGGTGTAACTATAGAGGGTGCAGGGGATGCAGTTGCACCCAGGCCCAGAAGCCTTAAGGGGCCCATAAGGCCTCTCTTCTCCATATAGGGAGCCCAGTACTATGAATAAAGCATTCTAGTTGGGGGCTGCGTTACAGATTTTGCATTGGGGCTCAGAAGCGTCAAGTTACGCCTCTAACTGGCATTACTTGGTTGGAAGATCTCACAGACATTTATGAGTGTTCCTCTGCTACCATCTTGGCATTCCAAGGAACCTGATAAAGGGTACTCAGGAGGAGAGCAGAGGTTGAGATGTAAACTGAGAGTATGTTAGGGCTCCCTCATTGTTAGGAATTACTGATGTACGGCCAACTTAAGTGTTTGAAGATCCATAAACACATCTTAAGAATTCAGTTGAGCATCATCTGAAAGAACTTGGGTAAACTTTCCCCAACATTAGAAAACCTGACACAGTTTCCTGTCCTTGATGCTCATATTTCGACAAGTTTCTCCTCTGACCCGGCCTCTTACACCTTGTTGCATAACTTAAACTATTATTACTTTCCCGGACAGCTCTGAGGAACATTACATACAGCTCCCAAGGCTTAAGTCTAGATGTTGCCAACATTTTTTAAGGCTTTGTCTGCATCTTCTTGATATCTTGGACATTTTGTTATAAATAAACCCTCCCCCTATCCTCTGACTTACTATCATTTTTCACTAACTTTGACCCCAGTTTCCTATTGAGTCACTCAGTACTATTTTTATATGTTCACATTCAAAAAATTTCCATAATTTGGTAATTTTCTTCTATCTTCCGCCTGGTCTCTTCATCCCTCACATGCACTTGGTGTTGCTTTGTCTCCCCCATAGCATTATATCTTCTTCACAGTCCTCCTTCCCGTCTGGTGTTGACGTGTCAAATATAAGTTGATGACTACTTTACACTTTCCAAACGCCATGCTGCTACAATGAGTCCTCATCTGTGAAGTCCATTTGTACCAACAAGGACAGTATTATAGTAGTTATATTCTGGTACATAGGGGGCAGTATTATAGTAGGTATATTCTTGTACATAGGGGGCAGTATTACAGTAGTTATATTCTTGTACATAGGAGCAGTATTATAGTAGTTATATTCTTGTACATAGGGGGCAATATTATAGTAGTTATATTCTTGTACATAGGGGGCAGTATTATAGTAGTTATATTCTTGTACATAGGAGCTGTATTATAGTAGTTATATTATTGTACATAGGAGCAGTATTATAGTAGTTATATTCTTGTACATAGGGGGCAGTATTATAGTAGTTATATTCTTGTACATAGGGGGCAGTATTATAGTAGTTATATTCTTGTACATAGGGGGCAGTATTATAGTAGTTATATTCTTGTACATAGGAGCATTATTATAGTAGTTATATTCTTGTACATAGGGGCAGTATTATAGTAGTTATATTCTTGTACATAGGAGGCAGTATTATAGTAGTTATATTCTTGTACATAGGAGCAGTATTATAGTAGTAATATTCTTGTACATAGGGGGCAGTATTATAGTAGTTATATTATTGTACAGAGGGGGCAGTATTATAGTAGTTATATTCTTGTACATAGGGGCAGTATTATAGTAGTTATATTCTTGTACATAGGGGGCAGTATTATAGTAGTTATATTCTTGTACATAGGGGCAGTATTATAGTAGTTATATTCTTGTACCTAGGGGGCAGTATTATAGTAGTTATATTCTTGTACATAGGGGGCAGTATTATAGTAGTTATACTCTTGTACATAGGATCAGTATTATAGTAGTTATATTATTGTACATAGGAGCAGTATTATAGTAGTTATATTCTTGTACATAGGGGGCAGTATTATAGTAGTTATATTCTTGTACATAGGGGGCAGTATTATAGTAGTTATATTCTTGTACATAGGGGGCAGTATTATAGTAGTTATATTCTTGTACATAGGGGGCAGTATTATAGTAGTTATATTCTTGTACATAGGGAGCAGTATTATAGTAGTTATATTCTTGTACATAGGGGGCAGTATTATAGTAGTTATAATCTTGTACATAGGAGCAGTATTATAGTAGTTATATTCTTGTACATAGGAGGCATTATTATAGTAGTTATATTCTTGTACATAGGGGGCAGTATTATAGTAGTTATATTCTTGTACACAAGGGGCAGTATTATACTAGTCATATTCTTGTACATAGGGGGCAGTATTATAGTAGTTATATTCTTGTACATAGGAAGCAGTATTATAGTAGTTATATTCTTGTACATAGGGGGCAGTATTATAGTAGTTATATTCTTGTACATAGGAGGCAGTATTATAGTAGTTATATTCTTGTACATAGGGGGCAGTATTATAGTAGTTATATTCTTGTACATAGGAGCAGTATTATAGTAGTTATATTCTTGTACATAAGGAGCAGTATTATAGTAGTTCTATTCTTGTACATAGGGGGCAGTATTATAGTAGTTATATTCTTGTACATAGGGGGCAGTATTATAGTAGTTATATTCTTGTACATAGGAGCAGTATTATAGTAGTTATATTCTTGTACATAGGAGCAGTATTATAGTAGTTATATTCTTGTACATAGGGGCAGTATTATAGTAGTTATATTCTTGTACATAGGGGGCAGTATTATAGTAGTTATATTCTTGTACATAGGGGCAGTATTATAGTAGTTATAATCTTGTACATAGGAGGCAGTATTATAGTAGTTATATTCTTGTACATAGGGAGCAGCATTATAGTAGTTATATTTTTGTACATAGGGGCAGTATTATAGTAGTTATAATCTTGTACATAGGAGGCAGTATTATAGTAGTTATATTCTTGTACATAGGGGCAGTATTATAGTAGTTATAATCTTGTACATAGGAGGCAGTATTATAGTAGTTATATTCTTGTACATAGGGGTCAGTATTATAGTAGTTATATTCTTGTACATAGGGAGCAGTATTATGGTAGTTATATTCTTGTATATAGGAGCAGTATTATAGTAGTTATATTCTTGTACATAGGGGGCAGTATTATAGTAGTTATATTCTTGTACATAGGAGTGGTATTATAGTAGTTATATTCTTGTACATAGGGAGCAGTATTATAATAGTTATATTCTTGTACATAGGGGGCAGTATTATAGTAGTTATATTCTTGTACATAGGGGGCAGTATTATAGTAGTTATATTCTTGTACATAGGGGGCAGTATTATAGTAGTTATATTCTTGTACATAGGGGCAGTATTATAGTAGTTATATTCTTGTGCATAGGGAGCAGTATTATAGTAGTTATATTCTTGTACATAGGGGGGCAGTATTGTAGTAGTTCTATTCTGGTACATAGGAACAGTATTATAGTAGTTATATTCTTGTACACAGGGGGCAGTATTATAGTAGTTATATTCATGTACATAAGGGACAGTGTTATAGTAGCTATAATCTTGCACATAGGAGGCAGTATTATAGTAGTTATATTCTTGTACATAGGAGGCAGTATTATAGTAGTTATATTCTTGTTCATAATGGGCAGTATTATAGTAGTTATATTCTTGTACATTGGAGGCAGTATTATAGTAGTTAGATACTTATACATAGGGGCAGTATTATAGTAGTTATATTATTGTACATAGGGGGCAGTATTATAGTAGTTATATTCTTGTACATAGGGGGCAGTATTATAGCAGTTATATTCTTGTTCATAGGGGGCAATATTATAGTAGTTATATTCTTGTACATAGGGGGCAGTATTATAGTAGTTATATTCTTGTACTTAGGGGGCAGTATTATAGTAGTTATATTCCTGTACTTAGGGGCAGTATTATAGTCGTTATATTCTTGTACTTAGGGGGCAGTATTATAGTAGTTATATACTTGTACTTAGGGAGCAGTATTATAGTAGTTATAGTCTTGTACTCAGGGGGCAGTATTATAGTAGTTATATTCCTGTACTTAGGGGCAGTATTATAGTCGTTATATTCTTGTACATAGGGGGCAGCATTATAGTAGTTATATACTTGTACTTTGGGGGCAGTATTGTAGTAGTTATATTCTTGTACATAGAGGCAGTATTACAGTAGTTATATTCTTGTACATAGGGGGCCGTATTATAGTAGTTATATTCTTGTACATAGGAACAGTATTATAGTCGTTATATTCTTGTACATAGGGGCAGTATTGTAGCAGTTATATTCTTGTTCATAGGGGGCAGTATTATAGTAGTTATATTCTTGTACTTAGGGGGCTGTATTATAGTAGTTATATTCTTGTACTTAGGGGGCAGTATTATAGTAGTTATATTCTTGTACATAGTGAGCAGTATTATAGTAGTTATATTCTTGTACATAGGAGGCAGTATTATAGTAGTTATATTCCTGTACTTAGGGGCAGTATTATAGTAGTTATATTCCTATACATAGGGGGCAGTATTATCAGAGTTATATTCTTGTACATAGGAGGCAGTATTATAGTAGTTATATTCTTGTACATAGGGGGCAGTATTATAGTAGTTATATTCTTGTACATAGGGGGCAGTTTTATAGTGGTTATATTCTTGTACATAGGGGGCAGTATTATAGTAGTTATATTCTTGTTCATAGGGGGCAGTATTATTGTAGTTATATTCTTGTACATAGGGGGCAGTATTATAGTAGTTATGTTCTTGTACATAGGGAGCAGTATTATAGTAGTTATATTCTTGTACATAGGGAGCAGTATTATAGTAGTTATATTCTTGTACATAGGGGGCAGTATTATAGTAGTTATATTCTTGTACATAGGAGGTAGTATTATAGTAGTTATATTCTTGTATGTAGGAGGCAGCATTATCGGAGTTATATTCTTGTACATAGGGGCGCAGTATTGTAGTTGTTATATTCTTGTACATAACAGACAGTATTATAGTAGTTGTTATATTCCTGTACATAGGGGATAGTATTATAGTAGTTATATTCTTGTACATAGGGGGCAGTATTATAGTAGTTATATTCTTGTACATAGGAGGCAGTATTATAGTAGTTATATTCTTGTACATGAGGGGCAGTATTATAGTAGTTATGATCTTGTACATAGGAACAGTATTATAGTAGTTATATTCTTGTACATAGGGGCAGTATTATAGTAGTTATATTCTTGTACATAGGGGGCAGTATTATAGTAGTTATATTCTTGTACATAGGGGGCAGTATTATAGTAGTTATATTCTTGTACATAGGGGGCAGTATTATAGTAATTATATTCTTGTACATAGGAAGCTGTATTATAGTAGTTATATTCTTGTACATAGGAGGTAGTATTATAGTAGTTATATTCTTGTATGTAGGAGGCAGCATTATCGGAGTTATATTCTTGTACGTACGAGGCAGTATTATAGTTGTTATATTCTTGTACGTAGGAGGCTATATTATAGCAGTTTTATTCTTGTACATAGGGGACAGTATTATAGTAGTTATATTCTTGCACATAGGGGGCAGTATTGTAGTAGTTATATTCTTGTACATAGGAGCAGTATTATAGTAGTTATATTCATGTACATAGGGGAAGTATTATAGTAGTTATATTCTTATACATAGGAGGGCAGTATTATAGTAGTTGTATTCTTGTACATAGGGGGCAGTATTATAGTAGTTATATTCTTGTACATAGGGGGCAGTATTATAGTAGTTATATTCTTGTACATAGGGGGCAGTATTATAGTGGTTATATTCTTGTACATAGGGGGCAGTATTATAGTAGTTATATTCTTGTACATAGGGGGCAGTATTATAGTGGTTATATTCTTGTACATAGGGGGCAGTATTATAGTAGTTATATTCTTGTTCATAGGGGGCAGTATTATTGTAGTTATATTCTTGTACATAGGGGGCAGTATTATAGTAGTTATGTTCTTGTACATAGGGAGCAGTATTATAGTAGTTATATTCTTGTACATAGGGAGCAGTATTATAGTAGTTATATTCTTGTACATAGGGGGCAGTATTATAGTAGTTATATTCTTGTACATAGGAGGTAGTATTATAGTAGTTATATTCTTGTATGTAGGAGGCAGCATTATCGGAGTTATATTCTTGTACATAGGGGCGCAGTATTGTAGTTGTTATATTCTTGTACATAACAGACAGTATTATAGTAGTTGTTATATTCCTGTACATAGGGGATAGTATTATAGTAGTTATATTCTTGTACGTAGGGGGCAGTATTATAGTAGTTATATTCTTGTACATAGGGGGCAGTATTATAGTAGTTATATTCTTGTACATAGGGGGCAGTATTATAGTAGTTATATTCTTGTACATAGGGGGCAGTATTATAGTAATTATATTCTTGTACATAGGAAGCAGTATTATAGTAGTTATATTCTTGTACATAGGAGGTAGTATTATAGTAGTTATATTCTTGTATGTAGGAGGCAGCATTATCGGAGTTATATTCTTGTACGTAGGAGGCAGTATTATAGTTGTTATATTCTTGTACGTAGGAGGCTATATTATAGCAGTTTTATTCTTATACATAGGGGACAGTATTATAGTAGTTATATTCTTGCACATAGGAGGCAGTATTGTAGTAGTTATATTCATGTACATAGGGGCAGTATTATAGTAGTTATATTCTTATACATAGGAGGGCAGTATTATAGTAGTTATATTCTTGTACATAGGGGGCAGTATTATAGTAGTTATATTCTTGTACATAGGGGGCAGTATTATAGTAATTATATTCTTGTACATAGGAAGCAGTATTATAGTAGTTATATTCTTGTACATAGGAGGTAGTATTATAGTAGTTATATTCTTGTATGTAGGAGGCAGCATTATCGTAGTTATATTCTTGTACATAGGGGGGCAGTATTGTAGTTGTTATATTCTTGTACAAAACAGACAGTATTATAGTAGTTGTTATATTCCTGTACATAGTTGGCAGTATTATAGTAGTTATATTCTTGTACATAGGAGGCAGTATTATAGTAGTTATATTCTTGTACATAGGGGGCAGTATTATAGTAGTTATATTCTTGTACATAGGGGGCAGTATTATAGTAGTTATATTCTTGTACATAGGGGCAGTATTATAGCAGTTATATTCTTGTACATAGGAGCAGTATTATAGTAGTTATATTCTTGTACATAGGGGCAGTATTATAGTAGTTATATTCTTGTATATAGGGGCAGTATTATAGTAGTTATATTCTTGTACATAGGGGGCAGTATTATAGTAGTTATATTCTTGTACATAGGGGGCAGTATTATAGTAGTTATATTCTTGTAGATAGGGGGCAGTATTATAGTAGTTATATTCTTGTACATAGGGGCAGTATTATAGCAGTTATATTCTTGTACATAGGAGCAGTATTATAGTAGTTATATTCTTGTACATAGGGGCAGTATTATAGTAGTTATATCCTTGTACATAGGAGGCAGTATTATAGTAGATATATTCTTGTACATAGGGGGCAGTATTATAGTAGTTATATTCTTGTACATAGGAGGCAGTATTATAGTAGATATATTCTTGTACATAGGGGGCAGTATTGTAGTAGTTATATTCTTGTACGTAGGAGGCAGTATTATAGTTGTTATATTCTTGTACATAGGAGGCAGTATTATAGTAGTTATATTCTTTTACGTAGGAGGCTATATTATAGCAGTTTTATTCTTGTACATAGGGGACAGTATTATAGTAGTTATATTCTTGCACATAGGGGGCAGTATTATAGTAGTTATATTCTTGTACATAGGAGCAGTATTATAGTAGTTATATTCTTGTACATAGGGGGCAGTATTATAGTAGTTATACTCTTGTACATAGGGGGTAGTATTATAGTAGTTATACTCTTGTACATAGGAGGCAGTATTATAGTAGTTATATTCTGGTACATAGGAGGCAGTATTATAGTAGTTATATTCTTGTACAGAGGGGGCAGTATTATAGTAGTTATATTCTTGTACATAGGAGCAGTATTATAGTAGTTATATTCATGTACATAGGGAGGCAGTATTATAGTAGTTATATTCTTGTACATAGGAGGCAGTATTATAGTAGTTATATTCTGATACATAGGAGGCAGTATTATAGTAGTTATATTCTTGTACAGAGGGGGCAGTATTATAGTAGTTATATTCTTGTACATAGGAGCAGTATTATAGTAGTTATATTCATGTACATAGGGGGCAGTGTTATAGTAGTTATATTCATGTACATAGGGGGCAGTATTATAGTAGTTATATTCTTGTACATAGGAGGCAGTATTACAGTATTTATATTCTCGTACAGTAGGAGCAGTATTATAGTAGTTATATTCTTGTACATAAGGGGCAGTATTATAGTAGTTATATTCTTGTACATGGGGGGGCAGTATTATAGTAGTTATATTCTTGTATATAGGAGGCAGTATTATAGTAGTTATATTCTTGTGCAGTAGGAGCAGTATTATAGTAGTTATATTCTTGTACATAGGGGGCAGTATTATAGTAGTTATATTCTTGTACATAGGGGGCAGTATTATAGTAGTTATATTCTTGTACGTAGGAGGCAGTATTATAGTTGTTATATTCTTGTACATAGGAGGCAGTATTATAGTAGTTATATTCTTGTACGTAGGAGGCTATATTTTAGCAGTTTTATTCTTGTACATAGGGGGGCAGTATTATAGTAGTAATATTCTTGTACATAGGGGGGCAGTATTATAGTAGTTATATTCTGATACATAGGAGGCACTATTATAGTAGTTCTATGCGTGTTCGTAAGCTGAAATATAATTTTGATGTTCTCATATTATTCGGGTGTCATTTTTGTAGTTTCAGTGTTAATCTAAACTATTTAGATGGTGTTTATGTATTTACAGCATATATGTCTGTATGTATGTATGTGCTGTATGTGTATATATATATATATATATATATATATATGTTAGATAGTGTGGTAGATAGTTTTCTGTGTTAGCAAGTTAGTCTTCACATCACTTTGCAGATCTGCTCATTCTGTTATTGTATTCCAGTGTTTTCTTTGTGTCTCCCTGGCGGTGACAGCGCTCTTGCTCACTGTGCCAGGTAATACTTGTCTGCTGTTTTATCTGCACCCCTATTGATAACAGTCAGGCTCCTCTCATAACTCCTACTCTTACAACAGTTGGCACGATGAATGCTCTGTCTGTATTTTGCGCTGTTTATAGGCTGTTGACATAAAGCTCAGACATTGTTAGTGTCGGCTCATTGTGGTGACCAGATCACACAGACTGCATCTCATGGAAGGTCTGATCAGTGGACAGTGTAGATCCGTGTATGGAAGCAGGATGGACTACAGAGAGGACTCATACCATACTGCCCTTCTGCTGGGCAGCCACCATACATTACCCCTGACCTCCACCCCCCTTCCCCGGCATCTGCCATAACGTCCGTGCACGCAGATCCCGGGATGGCAGTGTCAGCCGAATCGGAGAGAGCGCGAGTTGGTGAAATACTTGATACGTTGGGGTCTCTTCTCGGCCGGAGGGGCTCTCAGCCAGCAATTATTTTTTCCTGGTCATCAATATGGCTGCTAAAAAATAAATATTGGTACCGGCCTTTAATTATCAGCTAGGCCGGCGAGTTACCTGCCAGGTGACAGCCCTATTCACACCCACCATGATAAAGGGTCAATATTTCAAGCATCCTCAAAAAGCCTGAAAAATCATTTTGCATCCTCAAAAATTCTGGAAAATCATGCTGTCTTATTTTCAGGGTATGTCTTATTTTCTGGGAAACAGGGTATGTAGAAGCACAGAACTGCCAGGCGCTCTGAGTCGTCCCATATAAATGTTCCCTAAGGCTAGTTTTTATTTTCGCAACATCGCATCAGTGAAAACATCGTTAATGGGACGGAAAGCGTTGGAAATCATTGTTCTTTTCTACGCTCTCTTGCGCTATTTAATTACCCGTGTGAAACCACCCTAACAGTATATTATGAAGCTCAATGTCCTAATAAGAACACTAAGTTGAGGGACAGGAAGTGTTGTCATGGGGAGATGGGAACAGAAAGTTTTCATCCCATTCAAAGTCATTTTGAAGGGGAATGAAGCGTGTGGCCGGCCCCCGTCACATGACCTGCGCTGTGCAGCCTCTGCCCGCCATCTTGTACGTCAGCTCCTGTCTGACAGCCCGCTTCCCGCTACCTGTCTGCTGATGGAAAACCTAAGAAAATGTCGGAACTGTACAATAGGAATATAGTAGAATATCTCCTGCCGGCGGTTCTGCCGACAACATGAAGCAATCCCCTGGGATCACGGACATGTCTCTTTCAAAAAAGTGAAACTAATCATTGGTGGCGACTGAACTTCGCCACCTAGTGGTCATACACGAATATCATAGGGCCGAACGATTACAATAGGGCGATGATAAATGAATTTAGGCTGACGTGTTTGCACGCGTGATACACAGGGAATAGAACCCATTGATTTTAGTGGCTTTGTACACATTTGCATATTTTGTGCTTTTTCTGAATATGTTCTATCTTCTGCGTATTTACACCTGAGGTCCCCATAGAAGTCAATGGGGATGCAGAACTATGGATCAATACACAAGGAGGTGCATGAAACACTGGAAGGAGAGCACATCTGGAACTCATTAGATGAATTAGGCATTTCAAGCAGTGGCTCTTTGTGTCCCGTGTACAAAAAACATGCTCTTCGGGCAGAAAAAATACAGTAAAATACACCGAAACGCCCCGCTAAGGATCCCCAGAGATGAGCTGATCAACCGTCCGCTGTTAGTGCAGTAAGCCGGACGTTCGTCATAGGGGTGAGAGCTGAAGTGTCATAGCTGCCTACAGTCTATTGAAGTCAATGGGAGCTGAAGTGGCTAGTAGGGCTTATTCACAGGAGCGTATATCGGACGTCGTTTTCACGACTGGCCTGATACACACTACCATCTGAGCTGTCCTCCCCCTCACCATCTCCCTGCCTCTCTCCTCCCCGTTAGCTGTTTGCAATGGGAGGGGGCGGGGCTGAGAGGTAAGCAGCCAGAAATGGGAGGGGGCATAACTTAGTTCCGCCCACGTCCCACACCCTTCCATTGCAAACAGCCAGAGGGGAAAAGAGAGGCAGAGCGCCGGTGAGGGGGAGAGAAGGGGCAGACAGCTCAGATAGAAAAGTATATCAGCTGGCCGTAAAAACAGCGGCCGATATACGCTTCTGTGAATAAGCCATAAGGGTGTCTTTATACTGGAAGTGCGATATCAGTCAGAGAAACTCGCACGGCTGTCGCACTTGTAAACCTGCAGTTCTCTCATGAGAATGTGGGGCACTTTGTGAGAATAACACGTAATATCGCGGCACATGTCATTTTCACGCGGGTGAATACCGCATGTTGTTTCAATGGTAAAAATAGAAAATGACATTTACACGCGAGCGCAAATTTTTTGTCCTCCAACAGGAAATGATGGGTCATTCCAGAAGGGAATCCCCCCAAACCAGGACAGATCACCCATGGGAATACACCTATTCGAATAGCAGGTTCTTCTCACATGCGATTTCTGTTCATCTCACAACACACACAGAAATGGTGCGTGAAACTTGCCCGTGTAAACACGCCCTAAGACTTCTGACACGGGAGACAGACGTGGAAATGTAAGAGCCGCTTCAGCTCCCCTTGATTTCAATGGAAGTGAAGCCAAGTAAGGCGCTTCCTCTCCCGTTCCGTATGGCGAACTGACAGGGGATGGCCGAGCAGCGAGTACCTGGCGATTGACTCTAGTTTGTGCCCGGAAAACCCTTTAAAGGAAGAGTTCTCTCTACATTCTGTCAACTTGTGAAGTATGAAGGAGGACGGGGACCTCCGGGATAGTCGGGGTCGGCGCAGAAGGAGGCAAGAAGAGTCCAAAATGGCCAACACTAGGAATGAAGTCACTTGCCTGATTCGGCCGCGTGGGCGCAGACTGAGGTACATTAGTTATCAAGCATGGAACATTCCATTTAAAAAAATTGTAAAGTCCAAACCAGCCGTTTTCTGATCATCTATGCCTTAACATGGTACCAATAAAAACTACCACAAAAAACAGGCCTGATGCAGCTCTGGCGACTGTAATAAAAATGCTGCGGTCCAGGAATGTGGCGCCACATGAAACGTATTTTTGTAAGTGCTAAAACATAATAAAACCTCTATAAAGTTGGTATTATCGTAGTGGCCCCGCTGATTCCAGCACAGCGTGTCGTTGCGTCTTCTCCTTTCCTTCTTCTGCACAATCCTGCATTAATCTCAGCTCCTGGTGCTGTGAATCTGTCAATTGGGCGGTCTCCACTCGCTGTCATTGGATGATGTCTGTGGGTGTCACCCACTGACAGTGAGTGGAGGACACTGCCCACTTGACAGATTTACAGCATCAGTAGCCCAAACTAATGGAGGTTGTGTGGGAGAACAGGGGCAGTAGACAAAAATGGCAGGCTTCACTAGAGTCATTGGGGCCAGGGCTGCAAAGCTCTGCAATCAGCCCCACTGACCTGAGGACATGACAGGTCCTCTTTAAAAAGTTGTTGGGACCAGAAAGAAGTGTTATTATGGTGGGTTCCTCCGCCTTCTCACCTTCCAGCTTGGTTAGGTTGACAAGTCTTTCCCTATTTGTGTATTGCTCTGAGCACTTTTTCCTCAAAAGAGTGGGACCAGATGGTTTGGGAAAAGAGTGCGACTGGAAAGTAAGTCTACGACAGTGGAGGGACCAAATCAGTGAGACTGACCGGGGCTACAAGCAACTGAGCTAATTAGATATAAATAGAGGCCACCAATGGAGCACCAAGTGGTTGGGAAAGCTGAACCGTCATCCTGAGAACCAACAAACTCACCAATATGTGTGCGGCTAGCCCCGCTGACCAGAGGACATGACAGGTCGTCTGTAAACTAGGTTTCCTCTGAAATGCTACAGTGTTTCGTGGTGTCCGTTGTCCGACCAACATAAATCTCATGGCAGGCTCTCTTAAGTATACGCATGAGTTATTGGATGTCACCCAGCCTGTGGAGGAGGCCACGAAAACTGATATACAGAATGGCTAAGTACAATATCACATGACATTGGGGTACAATGTTCTGAATTAGGCCCCCTGTCCACGGCTGAGGCAGAATATCGCTAGCAATATTCCACCGCGGGAGAGGAGGAGGGAGAGCTGACGGGTCTCCAAGGTGAGCCTATCTGAGAGAGAGGCTCACCGCGGAGAATCACGGCAATCGCAGCATGCCACAATTTAAATCCCGCGAGTGGAGAATTGCTATGATTCTCCACTCGTGGACGCTGGTGCTATGGAAAGCTTTAGAGAGTGTAATCGCCCGCGGATCATCGCCCATGGACAGGCGGCCTAATTTGGATAAAAAAAACAACCCCCACCCCCCTAATTCCTGCGCTAGTCATCAGGAGATATGTTAAGTTCTTCATTGTCTTGAGGATGACTAACGTCTCTTTAATATATGTATATCTCACGTCACACATACTTACCCCGTGCAGCCGTCTCCTGAGGATTCCCCTCGTTATTATTGTGCCCACGTAACATTTCCCTTCACGTTGTCTCAGCTCGGCTCTGCTGTTGCTTTTTCATCAGTCTTACTGTGTGTTTTGGAGTTTCTAAGATGGACTCATTGCCTAAAAATGTTCTCCTAGGAGACCTAATTGTCCTTGTGTGTTGTGGTTGGCCCCTACTTAGACTGATAATATTGTTCGGAGGATTATGACCGGCAGCAGAGTTCAAAAGTGCGGAGACATCAACATGGACTTACATAACTCAGCCTGCCCCCTGCAGTCCATGACTATTGTGTAAAGACCTTATCAAGTGTTCTAGATGTTTTCATTATGAGTCCACACTGATGGTTTTCTGTCACTATTGGCCACATGGCTCAATCTGAAAAAAACAAAACTGTAATGTTTCACGGCCCACATAGAGCCTTTTACAGAACAGCTTTGTAGATTTCATTCCAGTGTGCAAATGGAGGACTATAAGGGCAAAGGGCACAGCGATGGGGGCAAACTATATGCCATGTGCTTCCCAATAAGGTGCAGCCAAGGTAAACCTTTTTTTGTGGTATTATTGCCTATTCTCATTAAAGGAATATTCGCATGGCTGAATCTTCTTTTGTATGTGTCCATAGTAAACTTTATGAATCGTGGGTTATCTTCATGCGGTTCCCCTTTAAAAGAAGACAATCACTGAAAATGGCCATATACTTACTGATATAGGAGGGCAAATATCTGTACCACCGTAGCATGCAGGCTGCCAAATGAGGGAGCCAGTTACGAATGGACTACAAGTATCAAAATGGTCTGACACTTTTGTATCTATTCTGTGTAGGGGTATACACCAAGCAGCCACCCCTCTCTATATAGGAGGCTGTATGAGTGGCTGTCTCATCGGTGTCCTCCACAGGTGTGAGTTGGCTCCCTCATTTGGCATTGGCTGCCTGCATGTTGAGGTGGTGCAAATGCTTGCCCTTCTGTATCAGTAAGTATAAGGCCGCTTCCAGTGATTGTTTGTTTTTATATTTCCCCTTCTGTGATACATTTATATTAGTGTAAGGACTCACAAGGCTGGGTTCACACGAGGCGTATTGGCTGCAGCAAAAACCGCGAGATTTCCGCTGGGAGAACCACCGCGGTTCAAGCCGCGGCGGCTTTGAAGCAGCCCGGCCGCTCACTTTTCCGTTGCGGCCGGCGCAACATAGAGGAGAGCGCGGCCGTGACGAAAATAAATTTAAAAAAAAAGTAAACAGACATGCTGCATCTTCTGAAACCGCAGCCGCGGTTCCAGCCTGACTTACCGCAGCGGATTGGCCGTCCCATGTGGACGAGATTTCTCAGAAATCTCGTCCACATGGATGGCTAATCCCGAGATTAGCGCCGCGCGCGGATTTGCTGCGGCAAATCCGCCCTGTGTGAACCCAGCCTAATAGCGAAGAGCCTTGACGATTGGCTTGTGAGCTCAAGTATTTTGGCCAAAATCCAACTAATACCTCACATTTATTATATATTATTCACATGCAGTGCAGTTGTTAAACCCCCTGGGGGAGCCCAGGGTGGCAGTACCAATGTGGTTCACTGTTGGAGGTACAGAGCAACCTGCCGAACTATTATGGCGTCATTAATAGATTGCTAGTCTGCATGGTGCACTACATGTATCAGAATGGTCTGGCACTTTGTATCTACCCTGTGTGGGAGTATACGCCAAGTAGCCACCCCTCTCTATATAGGAGGCTGTGTGAGTGGCTGTCTCATCGGTGTCCACCACAGGTGTGAGTTGGCTCCCTCATTTGGCATTCGGCTGCCTGCATGCTGAGGTGGTGCACATGTTTGCCCTCCTGTGTCAGTAGGTATATGGCCATTTTCAGGGATTGTTTTTATGTTTCCCTTTCTGTGATATGATCCCTTTAAATGAAGACTATCGCAGACCAGATAAAATTCAGTCAGTTCAACTTTACTGAACACATTTGGGAATACAGAAGGACACAAAGCTTTTTGCTTTATTGTAATTTAACAGGCAAAATATGCTTACAGGGGTTATCCAATATGTCAACCATAGATGGCAGTGAGGCACAATACTCACCGCACATACTGTCCAGCTCTCCCATCCTGCAGCCCTTTTTGTGTGGACCGGCTGTTACGGTCATGTTCGTGTGTATACACATGACTGCTGCAGCTAATGACCTTCCCCACAATGGAACATGATCGGTGATGTTCTGTATACAAGTCTAGGCTGAATAACTACAATCCCATATGACCTGCATACGGGACATCACTGGGGCTAGAAGACCCAGCGACATCATGGGTCACGTCACATAGAGCTGGAGCAGCCAATGGTTGTTCCTGTGGCACAGTAAGTACATTAATAAATTAATGTTTGAAGAGGAGGGGTTAAATATAAAAAAAACAAAGAAGAATAAATGGAAAACCCCCTTAATAGTTTGAGCACTCAAATGAGGTACATAATCTTGGTGGTTTCAGTACACACAATGTGGAGCAAATCCTCAAAAGTCTGCCTGGCTACTAAAAATTTAAAAAAAGCATACGATGCAGCCAGTCACTGGCCATCCTAATCCTTGCTGACACGGAAATGTGACTGATGTAGGCAATCAG
Source organism: Eleutherodactylus coqui (assembly GCA_035609135.1). Taxonomy (NCBI): domain Eukaryota; kingdom Metazoa; phylum Chordata; class Amphibia; order Anura; family Eleutherodactylidae; genus Eleutherodactylus; species Eleutherodactylus coqui. The sequence goes on along the minus strand of CM069406.1, from coordinate 308,151,675 downwards.
TGGCTTATGGTTGGTTTATACTAACCTCTCCCAAAAATTGGTGGTTTGGGGTATTCCCAGACATTTGGGTTTGTTTCTTGAGTTGGGGCTTTAATGTCCCAAATTTGGCTTCCTAAATGTTGGTAAGTAGGCTCTTATTGTCCCGGGTCGCTCTTTACCTCTGGGTTGGTAATTCCATGGCCCATACGGATGCAGCAATGGCTCCCACACACTCAGTCTCTTCTGTGTATCAGGCCTAAATCTTCAAGGCAACACTTACTGAGTAGGTCGAGTTGCCCGGCCGCTTACAGCTTCTTTCTGCCTATAGCCCAGTGGTGCACTCCATGGTGAACGTTCTCTGGCCTACTCAGTAAGTGGTGGTGGGGCTAACACCATCACAAGTAGCATTATTAGATATTGTATGGAGCCGTTTATTACATTGCTTTATGTATGCAGATTTTATTTGCATCACTGCAGACTCGTCAACATTTCCTTGCTTTTACTGCAACCGGTCCCGGTCTTAGAGTCAAGCTGACTTTTCTGTATCCTATCTGACCAATGACCACACACGTCTGATGCCCTCCGCCCTTTGGAGAAGATTATTGAGGATGGATCTCACAGATCTCAGTAGCATTTGCTGTGTAGCATGGTGGCTGAGTAGTTAGCACTGTTGCCTTGCAGTGCTGAGGTCCTCGGTTCAAATCTAAGGACAACATCTGCATGGAGTTTGTATGTTCTGTTTGTGTGGGTTTCTTCCCTCATTCCAAAAACATACAGATAGGAGATTATCCATTGTGAGCCCCAATGGGACAGAATATCAAGTGCTACATAATATACATGAAAAGAGACCAACTGGCCCTCAACAGCTCCAATCGGGGGAAGCAAGTGATGGGCAGGTATTAAAGGGATATTCTGGTTACTGGATGCTTTTTCAAGTTTTCATCCATCCACTGGATAGGTGACAACGGATAGATCGACGGTGGTGGTCCTGAAGCTCTCGAATGAATGGGAAGTGGCAATTCTATTGAAATGATTGAGGTGTCAGCAGGGTCAAGATGAAGTTGGAAGGCTGCCCAACTGTTGCAGTGAGTAAATGTGCAGTGAACTTTAAGAAGGGTCTAAGTAACACGTTGCCCTACAGGCTTAGGAGGTGACCTGGTGGTACAGTCCTGAATTACACTGGATTGGGTGGAGTATTAGTCGTATGCACAATCAGCCCTCAATTCATTTGGAGAACTTCAGGGCTCCCATTCTGGCGATCAGTGGTGGTCCCAGCAGTTGGACCACCAGCCATCTATCAGTTTTCGCTTATCCAGTGAACGTGTGAAAACCTAAAAAAAAGCCACCAGTAGCCAGAACAACCCTTTATAACCTTCATCACCCTTCAGGCACACAACCTGCTCAGGCTTTCATACTGAGCTATTACTTCCCTTACAGTAGCAGCTGCAACCCGTTAAACTGTCGAGGAACATCGTCAGGCGGAGCAGCCGCATTCCTCGACACTTACACCTGCCGCGTCAGCTCTGATCATTTCCTCAGCCACAGACGGCCCGAGGACGGCGCCATCTAAAACAACACTGCAAGCCGAAAGCAAGGACTGCAATATTTGGTTTTGAACATTTTCCCCCAATATGTTCTGGGGGGCTTTTCATGTTCTGGTTGCTCCTGTTTGCTGCCATCATCAAAGGGGTTATCTGTAGGGGGTGCAGAGCTAGCAGGAGCCACTGGGCCCTGGAGCCTTAGGGGGCCTAGACGCCCCTCTATCATATGAGAAAGCGCCAGTTTTATAAGTGGCACATGGATGATTGGAGGTCCCTGTTACAGATCCTGTATTGGGGTCCCTGTTACAGATCCTGTATTGGGGGCCCTGTTACAGATCCTGTATTGGGGTCCCTGTTACAGATCCTGTATTGGGGTCCCTGTTACAGATCCTGTATTGGGGTCCCTGTTACAGATCCTGTATTGGGGGCCCTGTTACAGATCCTGTACTGGGGGCCCTGTTACAGATCTTGTATTGGGGGCCCTGTTACAGATCTTGTATTGGGGGCCCTGTTACGGATCCTGTATTGGGGTCCCTGTTACAGATCCTGTATTGGGGTCCCTGTTACAGATCCTGTATTGTGGTCCCTGTTACGGATCCTGTATTGGGGTCCCTGTTACGGATCCTGTATTGGGGTCCCTGTTACGGATCCTGTATTGGGGTTCCTGTTACGGATCCTGTATTGGGGTCCCTGTTACGGATCCTCTATTGGGGGCCCTGTTACGGATCCTCTATTGGGGGCCCTGTTACGGATCCTGTATTGGGGTCCCTGTTACAGATCCTGTACTGGGGGCCCTGTTACAGATCCTGTATTGGGGTCCCTGTTACAGATCCTGTATTGGGGTCCCTGTTACGGATCCTGTATTGGGGTCCCTGTTACGGATCCTGTATTGGGGTCCCTGTTACGGATCCTGTATTGGGGTCCCTGTTACGGATCCTGTATTGGGGCCCTGTTACAGATCTTGTATTGGGGGCCCTGTTACAGATCCTGTATTGGGGGGCCTGTTACAGATCCTGTATTGGGGGCCCTGTTACGGATCCTGTATTGGGGGCCCTGTTACGGATCCTGTATTGGGGGCCCTGTTACGGATCCTGTATTGGGGTCCCTGTTACGGATCCTGTATTGGGGGCCCTGTTACGGATCCTGTATTGGGGGGCCTGTTACAGATCCTGTATTGGGGTCCCTGTTACGGATCTTGTATTGGGGTCCCTGTTATGGATCCTGTATTGGGGTCCCTGTTACGGATCCTGTATTGGGGTCCCTGTTACGGATCCTGTATTGGGGTCCCTGTTACGGATCCTGTATTGGGGTCCCTGTTACGGATCCTGTATTGGGGTCCCTGTTACAGATCCTGTATTGGGGTCCCTGTTACGGATCCTGTATTGGGGTCCCTGTTACAGATCCTGTATTGGGGTCCCTGTTACAGATCCTGTATTGGGGTCCCTGTTACGGATCTTGTATTGGGGTCCCTGTTACAGATCCTGTATTGGGGTCACTGTTACGGATCCTGTATTGGGGTCCCTGTTACGGATCCTGTATTGGGTCCCTGTTACGGATCCTGTATTGGGGTCCCTGTTACGGATCCTGTATTGGGGTCCCTGTTAAAGATCCTGTATTGGGGTCCCTGTTACGGATCCTGTATTGGGGTCCCTGTTACGGATCCTGTATTGGGGTCCCTGTTACGGATCTTGTATTGGGGTCCCTGTTACGGATCCTGTATTGGGGTCCCTGTTACGGATCTTGTATTGGGGTCCCTGTTACGGATCCTGTATTGGGGTCCCTGTTACGGATCCTGTATTGGGGTCCCTGTTACGGATCCTGTATTGGGGTCCTCTACTCTTAGCCTTTGCCTAATCATCTAAGATTCTACAATGCCCCCACCTGCTAGTGTTGCATCAATGGTTTTTTTTTTAAGGGGACCCAACGATGCAGAGGAAAGTTGTGGGGGGCCCCCATACTAAACTTTTGCCCCTTCAGCTACACCTCTGATCTAGCCATACCAAAATTGCAAAGTTGCACAAACATAAAAGAAGCCGTACCCATCTCACCCGATGCTGTTGTGCCAGTGCCCAACTCCCTGCGGCTCTGTACCTCCTGCTGCAGTGATGATGTCACCCACACCAGGGACATGTGGCCGCTGCAGTCAGCCAATCACTGCTTGGCTTCACTTAGTGATTAGCTGCAGCAGGAAGTAACGAGCAACTGGGAATCCGGCGCTGGCCGCTCTTTTTTAAGTTTGGGTTTTGCAGTGTTCACTGTGCGGGACAAATGTCATTAAAGGGTTTCCAGGGTTAGGAAACATGGCTGTTTTCTTCCAACCACAGCGCCACCCTTGTCCACAGAGTTGTTGTGCGGTATTGCAAATCAGCTCCACTTAAGTGAATGGGAGTTGAGCTGCAATACCAGACACAACCCACAGACAAGGGTGGCGCTGTGTTTGGAAGAAAGCTGCCATGTTTTTCTAACCTTGGACAACCCCTTTAATTATATTCTGCAACTCATTACAATTACAACAACAGAAAATGTCTATATTTTCTCTCATGTTTTACTACTTTTACACAATAAAAAACAAAAAATAACCATCTGCTGTCTCTCCCCCCCTCTGACACCCGTACCTTGTTATGGTTGGTAATGGGGCTGTGTGGTTTGTTTCTCATGGACAAGCTGTAGTTTGTGTTGGTACCATTTTGGGTACATCTGACTATTTGATCATTTTTGGGACATAATTTAGGGTAGGCAAAGCCAAAAACCCCATTATTCTGGCATTCTGTGTTTTTAACCCCTTAATGACGCGGCCCCTTTATTTTTTTCCATTTTCGTTTTTTCCTCCCCCCTTTAAAAAAACCATAACTCCTTTATTTATCCATCAACGTTGCTGTATGAGGGCTTGTTGTTTTTTGCGGGACGAGTTGTATCTTTCACTGGTGCTATTTATTGTACCATATAATGTACTGAAAAACTTTTAAAAAATTCTAAGTGGAGTAAAATGAAAAAAAAAAAAAGACATTCCACCATCCTTCAGTGCGTCTTGTTTCTACGGCGCACAAACGACAACAAAAGCGACATGATACCTTTATTCTATGGGTCGGTATGATTACTGCGATACCAAACTTGTATAGTTTTTTTTTTCCTATACTACTCTTTTTTTTTTTAAAGACATTTAATTTTTTTCAATTATTTTCTGCCGTCATCTTCTGCACACAATAACTTTTTTATTTTTTCGATGATGTAGTTCAGCAAGGGCTCATTTTTTGCGGGATGCCCTGTAGTTTCCGTTAGTACTAATTCGGAATACGTACAACTTTTTGAACGCTTTTTATTGTGTTTTGTCTTGGAGACAGGGTGACTGAAAAAGTGCATTTCTGGGGTTCTTTATTTTTTTTTTTCAGACGACGTTCACCGTGTGCGAAAAATAATGCACTACTTTGATAGATCGGACTTTTACGGACGCGGCGATACCAAATATGTTTTTTTATTGTATGATTTAGATTTTTTAATTATAGATATGGCAAAAGGGGGGTGATTATAACTTTTATTACTTTTTTTTTACAATTAAAAAAACTTTATTGATCTTTTTTTTTACTTTTCTATTAAGTCCCCCTGGGGGACTACAACATGCAATGCTTTGATCACTCCTGCAGTATCACATAATGCTGCAGCATTACGTCATACTGCAATTTGGCAGGCAGTCTATCAAGTCACCCCACCGGGTGACTTGACACCTGCACAGCTCCCCTGATCTTACCGCGGGGGTGCCGTACGGGACCCCCGAACATCGTTTGGGGGATTTAAAGGGTTAATAGCCACGATAGGCCGCAATAGATTGCAGCTATTGCCCATGGGTGTCAGCTGTAGTAAACAGCTGACGCCCGCGCTGTATGAAAAGAGGTTACCCCGCGACCTCGCTTCATACATACCCCCAGACTCCAGGACATAAATGTAGGGGTTAATGGCATTCACTGTGCAGGATAAATAATGCAATATTTAATAGTTTGGACTTATAAAGATGCTCAATCCAATCCGGTTTATTTATTTTAGTTTACATTTTTTAACGGAATAAATGGGAAAAATGTTTTATTTAAACTCGGAGTATTTTTAGTTTTTAATTATTGTTGAACTTTTTAAAAACTGCTTTTTCCTTTTTTTTCTGTCTCTCTAGAGGAATTCAATATATGAATGGTTGTATAATACACTGCAGTACTTCTTTGGGAGGGCCTAGTTAGTTTCAGTGTATGGCAGGTCTGGAGGTTACTGTTAGGCTCTGAGCTGCCATAACACCCGTTCAGCACCCCACAATTGCATTGTGGGAGAAGAGACGGGGGGATTGGGTGACAGAGGGAACCTTTCTGCCTATCTAAGGTTACTTTTACATGGGATGACTGTTGGGCCTTTAGACATCTGACAGATCTCTTCCAGTTACCGTCATCCATTCAGGGAAAATACATAGTCATTCATAGATGAACGGCTGGCTATATAAATGGTCCAACAGTCACTTGGTGTTTAGCTGAGCTAATCGCTTACGCACGCGGTCGGGTCCTGTATTTACATAGGATGATAGTTGCCCATAATCGCTCTTTTGAGCAACTGTAGAGTGACAGGCGACCCATGTAAAAATAGCTTTGTTCTGCTACTGTATTTGTTATGAGATTGGTTCTGGTACAGTATTTAGCCACTACGCTGTTCTGGAGTTGTATGTATGCTATGATCTTGGTTCTTGTACAGTATTTAGCCATTAAGCTGTCCTGGTGTTGTATGTATGCTTTGATCTTGGTTCTGGTACAGTATTTAGCCACTAAGCTGTTCTCGTGTTGTATGTATGTTATGAGCTTGGTTCTGGTACAGTATTTAGCCACTAAGCTGTTCTGGTGTTGTATGTATGCTATGATCTTGGTTCTGGTACAATATTTAGTCACTGAGTTGTTCTGGCGTTGTATGTATGTTATAAACTTGGTTCTACTGTTGTATGTCTGTTATGGCTTGGTTCTTGTACCGTATTTAGTCACTGAGCTGTTCTGTATGTTATGAGCTGGGTTCTGGTGCTGTATTTATGTTATCAGCTTTGTTCCGGTACTGTATTTATTTCATGACCTGTTCTGGTGGGGGTATGCTGTTATTTGTTGCTTTCTGCACAATTAATGCAATTTAATCTAAACATCGTGTCTGTGTCTTATTTAATGGTGGGGGAGATGGAGGGCGGGGGGTAGCAGGTAAGCTTATGGGGTAACAGTACGGACCGATCTCTGCAGCGCCAATGGCATGTGGATTATCAGAAGAGCGGGCAGAGGGAATCCACAGGGTTTGTTATACCCTGTAAGCAGAGACACATAACTGCGTAGGAGCCGTACACACAGAGCAGTGGGAGATCTCCAATCACACCTATGTGCTCCTACTTTCAATACATTTCGGTAGTAATCATTTGCGCAGTTTGATCTTTACTGAAGTGTAAACCTTTACAGTATCTCCACCGGAGTTTATGGCAGCCCATGACCTAGGAGAGAGGACATTAGGGTTAATCATTGCTCCCTACCACGGTATATTCGGCCCATCTTGGATAAGGTCCACCCCTTTCTTACCTGCCATATCTTGAAGGAATTGGACGTTCTGCCCTCGGCAGGCTTTATTGACTGTGATGACTGCGCTCTGGAATTTCCTTTCTGTACTCTTAAAAGAAACGAAAAAGCTAAAAATGTATGGAATTTCTATTTCCACCCAATAGAACATCAGTTCCGAAGCCAAATTCAGCAGTCGTGAATCAGGGGAAACCACAAAGCTCGAGGGAGATCAGACCATCGCCAACCCCCCTCCCTCAACCACCACAATGCACAGGGTCTCTTTACTCAATAGCATCCCATATCTGAGGCCACTTGTGGGATTTACGAGCCATATGGAGCATACCGTTTCTTCCCATTCGCCCTTCTCTTCCGGCATCGTCTCCTAAGCCATTGACCTTCCTGCCCGTCCCCCTGAGACGGCCACTGTCCCCTCTTTCTGCATATATCTCCTATACAGGATTTCTTACTTGCACGCTTATTAGATGTGCTATTAGAGAACATTTTGTACTGGGGACGATGACTCAATATCTACAGCCTCATCCTCCCCCTTACATCATCATCATCATCCTCATTACCGCCACCACTCAGGTGACTCATCCTGGCAGGCAAAGACGCACACAGTTCTTGTACTTAGTGGGAAACATATGTATGCCTGCAAGCGATTGTACACAAACAGACTGTGTATGGTACACATCGAGGACTTTGGAAACCGCAGACATTATTTACTCTGCAGGATATTTTTGCCAAAATTCAAAAACATGGCAAATATTCCTGGGACAGGTTGGATCATAGCTAAAGTCATGCACATAATATAGAATCAGCTGCTATGGGGCCAATGGAGGGCATAGACGAGAGTCAAGGATCAAAATAGGGCCCCATTACGGTGCAGGCGCTTATCACCAAGAATAGCAGGACTTAGTCTTTGTCCCCCACAGCATTCTGTGACCCTTGGTCACCAAAGAAGTTCCTACACAGGTTCCTTCTCCCAGTGGCAAATGGGTTTGGAGCCCCCTTTCCCCAGTGGGCTCTTGAACCAAAATTGGGCCAAGGGAGCGGTGAGCATGGCTGCAGTTAGTCACAGCTCTTTGCTCTCCAGGCCTCTTCTACTTCAGGAGCCACCAACTGTACAGGGTCTTGATTTGTCTGTGCTGGGTGTAGGGTTGCCACCCGGCCGGTAAGTGATTGGCCTGGCTGGTAATTATGGACCAAGGCTGGTGCCGTTTTTATTTTTTTACCAGTAATATTAATTGCCGGTAAAAAATAATTACTTTGGTTTGGGGCAGGGGCCGAATGACTCCGCCCCACTGCCAACTTGCTGGGTGGTGCTCGCACTTGTCTGGCCGACCAACAACAAGTTAACAAGCAGAGATCTGTCACCTCCACTATCACAAGGTCCAGATGCTATATAGAGAGGATGCCTTGTCTCCTACTACTCGCCTCCTGTTCTTACCGGACAGTATGTGCTGGAGATGGGGAGGAGTGAGAAGATCCTCTGTATAGACTCCCAGGTGTCCGGACCAAGTGATAGCGTGAGTGAGAGATTTGCTGCTTGTTAACACTAGGGGGCAGCATTACTAGGTAGTTCCACACAAGTCTCTGTGTTTATTATTCTGTCGCATAGAATATCGGTGTGTGGGAACGGTGGCATCACAAGTGATCTGTACGACTACTCCCCCAATCTCATTTATTGGCGCTCCCTGTCAAAGGAGTGTTGAAGCTGGCCTGCGATCCTGCTCTGGCCTTGGCTGCGTGTCATCCCTCCAGGACCAGAGCCTGGTAAGTGCTATCGTGACGAGTCAGCACTTATCCCTCCCAGCTCTTCACGTTAGCCAGGTGCCCAGGGTCACCCCTCTGGGGTGTTGCAGCGTTATGCTTTTTCTGGCATCATTTGGCACAGGATACGATCTACTGCGCCAATACAAATCAATGGACTGCCATACAAGTTCCAGTGGGGCCACCAAAGATGGCGCCCATTATATGTTAATACTCTCCTCTGTGACTCACTGCAGCCAAGTAGCTCCCGCCAAAGTTACTTGGCACCACAGAGACAACGCCCTGGCTTGGCGCAAAGTAGGGGGGGGGGTACTACCTCTACTTCATGGACTAGCTGGTGCCCGAAGTGGGAGGAGCTAACTGCGGCTGCAGACTCCTGGGCCCAGAGCATTATTGGCCAGGGGAGAGACAAGATGGATCCCACTGGAAGGACGAGTTCCAGTGGCTGCGGTACAACCAGTTCCTCGGAGGCTGCTTGGATACTGGGAGGAGGATCTGCAGATCACTAGGCTGCCTACGTTTACAGCACCTGAGGATATGGAAGGCTCTGTAAGGCCTGCCCCAATGCAGCACATTTTTAGGAGCAATGGAGTGACTACTCAGGCATCCCACCCGGTATGGATTTTGATTCATCGGGGAATGGAGTTGTGCAGGAATATATACCGGAGCTGTTACGGCCTTTTGTACTGACTGACTCAAATTTCAACTTTCATTTTATGGGGGAGAGACAGGCCACACCAGGGATGTTCCTACGTCTGCTCCGTAGGAGATCAGCCATGTCCCCTCTGCCTGAGTCCCTGTCTGAGGAAAGTACAGAGTCCACTTTCCCATCCACTAGTCCTTCCCCACCTGAGGTTCATGAACAACCTTCCACTAGTGGTGTGCCCACAGAGGATGACCAGCTTTCAGCAGCTGCAGCTGATGCCGAGAATCGGGACAAATCGGTGGTACGAGTTGACAAGGATGGCATTCCCGCAAAATAATTTTCATTTCCCTGAATAATAGCCCCCATCTTCCACAAAAGACTCTTTGCATAAGAGACAGTTTTGTTTTTCACTGTTTTCTTTATACTTTTATGCCAAAGAGACTGCAAAGGATTTTTTTTTTCACGTTGAAAAGTTTTATGCAAGTTACATCACATTACAAAATGTTCAAGTGTGTGCTGGAGGAAGACAGTAATGGCGTGTTGCAAACTGAAAAGTTTATTTGCTCATGCTCTCGCTCTAACAGTCATTTTTTATGCTTTAGGTCATTATATATTTATGCATAATTAATGTTTAGTATAATGTAATCAATTCAATGCAAATTTCATGCAAATTAAGTACAGTCACGATATGTTTAAAGGGGTTGTCCCGCGGCAGCAAGTGGGGGTATACACTTCTGTATGGCCATATTAATGCACTTTGTAATGTACATTGTGCATTAATTATGAGCCATACAGAAGTTATAAGAAGTTTTTCACTTACCTGCTCCGTTGCTAGCATCCTCGTTCCCATGGAGCCGACTAATTTTCGCCGTCTAATGGCCAAATTAGCCGCGCTTGCGCAGTCCGGGTCTTCTTCTGTTCTCAATGGGGCTCCGTGTAGCTCCGCCCCATCACGTGCCGATTCCAGCCAATCAGGAGGCTGGAATCGGCAATGGACCGCACAGAAGCCCTGCGGTCCACGGAGAGAGAAGATCCCGGCGGCCATCTTCAGCAGGTAAGTAAGAAGTCACCGGAGCGCGGGGATTCAGGTAAGCGCTCTCCGGTGTTCTTTTTTAACCCCTGCATCGGGGTTGTCTCGCGCCGAACGGGGGGGGGGGGGGGGGGGGGGGTGAAAAAAAGTAAAAAAGCCCGTTTCGGCGCGGGACAACCCCTTTAAGATTGTGTGTATGGAATGCTAGTTAAATGTGTATGACTGAAGATCTCTTGTGTACCCTTTAGTCCGGTCTTAAGTGTTTACGCAGCCCGTTCAGTCTGTCTCAGTGGGCGGGGCATTTCATTCACCTCATTCAAATCACGGACAGCGGCATTGACTTAAGGTACTGACTGCTCTGATTATATTTTTGCTCTTTTTTCTGCCAGTCGCCTTTTCATATTTTGGTGTTTGGTAACAGTGTGTTTCTCTTCAAAGTAAGAAACAGTGATGTTCATTCCACTGATCTTACACTACTAGTCTTTGAAGCAAAGTGTTATGTATGAAGCTCCATAGCAATATTAGTGCATTTGGATTCTGTCCAGCCTAGTAGATTTTTCTGTAATGTACTTGCAATCACAGTCCTTTACACGCCGTCATAAATAGAAGCCACACATAGAAATGACACTTCCTTTAGTCAGAGTACACTGGGGGTGGGCACATCCTTATATATAGGTGACCAGAGGTAGGAGTTGTGTTTACAGGTTTCACCTTGCACACTCCGTGACTGAGCAGTATGTTCTTAAAGGGGATCAAAGTCAGACACATAAGATGGCCCGACTCTGGATGTATACACTCTGTTTTAGAGGCTTCATTTTAAGTAGGGGGGAAACTGTAATGGCCCAGAACACCATCCCGGTCCCCTCCATAAATGTCATACATGCTTTGCCCTATGTGGATGCACTGTGCAAAGCTGTCATGTCATTTTCTGTATGTGTTGCACAGCTGCAGCATCTGAAGGGCTAAGTTTAATAAAATCATTGCAAGCCTGTAAATGTATCAGTTTGTCTTGTCATGTGGTACAAATGAGGTTATAAATGGGAGAGATTGAGAGAGGGAAAGGAGTCCATCTTCAGGAGTTCCAACAGAGTGCTAACACAGAGCTGCATGGAAGCACCTTAAGCTTCCTTGTAGGTGAAGATGGAGGAAGAAGAGCGACATCCCGTAGCATTTGGAGTGTGGATGTGAGAGGAGTGAGTTCCTGCAACAGAGAAAGCGCACTACCCCAGTTTCTAAAACAAGTACCCGTTCACACCACAGGCTTTTCCTGTGCGTCTGTCCATAATTAGGATCACCGCACAGAGGTACTTTATTGAGACACCCCACCATATCTGCTGTGCAGGGTGTATATTGGCTAAGCCTTCCTGAATAATTGTTTGCCAGAGTGTCTGCGGGGTGACCCCTACCCCTCTTCTTCCTCTTGAGTGCTCCCAATCCAGGATCGCTAACATATAGAGAACATGGACTGTAGTGCTATATTCATTCTGTGTATTCTCCCTACCTCTGAGCTATGGCCTGTAACTACTGAAAGTGAATTGTACCAGTATTACCTGTTGTACAAAGTTATTACCAAGTAAAATTTATACTGGACCCTAACCGTTCCTAGGGACCCGAGGTACTACACACAAGTCTTCGTGTATATTACTACGCCGCATAGAATATCGGTGTGTGGGAACGGTGGCGTCACGAGTGATCTGTACTACTCCCCCTATCCCATTTATTGGCGCTCCCTGCCAAAGGAGTGTTGAAGCTGGCCTGTGATCCTGCTCTGGCCTTGGCTGCGTGTCATCCCTCCAGGACCAGAGCCTGGTAAGTGCCATCGTGACGAGACAGCACTTATCCCTCCCAGCTCTTCATGTTAGCCAGGTGCCCAGGGTCTCCCCTCTAGGGTGTTGCATAAACAAACCTTTGATCTAGCGTCTGAATTTTTTTTTTTTTGGTCTGGCATCTAAATTAGGGCTTTTATCTGAAACCTGGTTCATTCAATTTAAGGGTCTGGGGAATTAATTTTGGGGTGTGGTTTGAGGATTCCTTAATTTTCAGGTCCGGTCTGGGGTTTGATAGATTTAGGGGCCAGGTCTGTAGGGTAAAATAACTTATGGGCTTGGTCTGAATTAAATGTCATAGTTGTGTATTCTGCCTCTGACTTTGTCTGATCAGTGCTGTATTCTCTTCCATGGTCTACAGAGTTTTTGTGTAGACCAGTATGGTTGCTGTATAACAGTATTATTTATTTTGGTATACTACATGGACAATTTAGGCTAATTGGGTTGGTGCTGGCACTATAGCAATGACTGATAGGGAGGCCATTTTTAAAGGCAATGATGTTGGATGTGTACATGAGGCTTTAGGATGGGCCTTGGGTATGTACACCCTAGAATGGGGGACATGTGAACATTGTAATCCCTATTCCATTTTCTATGGGGGGTATGCATATGTAATTGTGTACAATGCATGGAAAAGTCAGTGATGACATCTGCTTCATTCTGCAATTATAGCGCAGAACATAAGACCAGATGTTACTTGGCATTATCCATCCTGGCAGCTTCACGTTTCCTCAAGTTATTTAAGAAGTAGCCAATTGGCAGACCAGCCGCTCCTGTGCAGCGTTGCAGATGTTTCTGAGGCTGTAATTCCTGCTACACAATGAATAATGTTCCTCTTTTTGAAGACTCTTTACCTCACAAAGACACCCGGAATTCATACATATGATGGACGTTGCTTCATAGATCTTCCGTCTATGTTCACTGATAACCATTGTTGTTTATGGAGAGGAGCAGACAACTTCAAGGAATATTTTGAAGAAAATATGGCTGATGAGGTTGTCTACTATGGAAACGGGACACATGAACTTGTATCACATAATTCTATCACTAATGGTCATGAAGAAGAGGAGGAAGAAAAAGAAAAGGAAGAAGAGCAGGAGGAAGAAGAACGAAAAGGAGAGGGTGAGAAGATGAAGAATAAGAATAGGAGGAAGTGGAAGAAAAAAATAAGAGGAGGAGGATAATGAACAAGAGAAGGAAGAAGGCGAAGAATAGGAGGAAAAAATAAAGAGGAGAAAGATTAAGAATAGGACAAAAAACAGAGTGGTAAGAAGAAAAGGAAGACGAAGAGGGAGAAAAAGATGAAGAATAAGAATAGGGGGAAGTTGAAGTATAGAAAGAGGTCGAAGAAAAAGAGAAAATAAGAGAAGACAGTGAAAAGGAAGAATCGGGTTAAGAATGGGGGCTAAAAGAAAAAGAACAGACTGATAAAGAGGAGGAAGAAGGACGAGAAATCTAGAGAGAAGACAAGGAGGAAGAAGAAGCTGGAGAAGTGTTAGGAGAAGACAAGAAGGAAGAAGAGTCAGGAGGAGTATAGGGAGAAGATAAGAAGGAACAAGAAGCAGGAGAAGTGTAGAGAGAAGACAAGGAGGAAGAAGAGGCAGGAGAAGTATATGGAGTAGACAAGAAGGAAGAAGAGGCAGGAGAAGTATATGGAGTAGACAAGAAGGAAGAAGAGGCAGGAGACGTTTAGGGAGAAGACAAGGAGGAAGAAGAGTCAGGAGAAGTATAGGGAGAAGACAAGGAGGAAGAAGAAGCAGGAGAAGTGTAGAGGGAAGACAATTAGGAAGAAGAGGCAGAAGAAGTATAAGGAGAAGACAAGGGGGAAGGAGAAGCAGGAGAAATGTAGGGAGAAGACAAGAAGGAAGAAGAGTCAGGAAAAGTATAGGGAGAAAACGAGGAGGCAAAAGAAGTGGAGAGAGAAGTGAAGGTGGAAGATGAGAAGTAGGTTTTGGCTGCAGTTGGCAGTTGTCCTGCAGTATGTCCTATGACTCCTGAATGACATGTGGATGATTTCTTGCATTGTCTCCATCCTTCTACTTGCTGGTTATGTTCTTCCTCTTTTCCTCAGTGCATTGAGTCATAATTGTCTTTTCCTATGTATTTGGTCTTCTCATATGTCCACAATAAGCTAAAGTGCCAACCTGGTTAGTCATTTACATTCAGAATATAAGTGGTTAATAAGTGAGACCACCATGTGTCATCTCAGAAGCGTCCCCAGGTTCTCATGCAGGCCTGTGCGATTTTTCATGTGGTGCCACCCCCCTTCCTACTCGGGTCATGGTGGTAATAACTTCATGCTGTGTACGCTGTCATGTTCTGCGCTTCTCTCTGAAAGTGGAAATCTTGTGTGCCTCTTCTGGCCTCAGGGAACCCGGCCGTTATGTAGCTCATCCCATGTGTCATAAGTAGATGCCTTACACTAATGTAGATGTTATATAACAGGAAGCTGTATATAATGAGCTGCGTCTGGGAGGCAGTCTATGGGGAGCAGTGTACAGGCTGCAGTCTATGGGGAGCTGTCTACGGGGAGCAGTATATGGGCAGCAGTCTATGGGAAGCAATCTATGTTTACATCCCGGCCTGCTGAAAGAGCTTGACAGCAGTGCAGGGGAGCCAGTCGGAGGATGCGCCTGAGCAGCAGAGAGGTGAGTATATAATTTTTTTCCCCCACCATCTAGGTATGATTTTAAGGGAAGGGCTTATATTTCAAGCCCTTCCTCAAAAATCATGCTGCGGGGGTTGCCTACAACCCACTGCTTTCAATGGGGTCAGCAGCAGCGCCGACCCCATTGAAAGCAATGGTATAATATCGCTGACTTCTGCCACAGCTGTCACAGCTGTGGCAGAAGTCAGCAATTTACTCCCTATGTTTTCAATGGGGCTAGCGCTGGTGCCGCTGGCCCCATTGAAAACACTGAGCAATATTGCAGCGTTTTTCTTGCGCTGTGAGGTGAGGGTTTACACTTGCTCTCGCAGCGCAAGAAAAAGAAATGCTAGTGGGTAAATGCCTTTAATTGGCCTGAGAGAAGTCCTGCCTCTATGACTCAATTGTTCTTGTTGAGTTTTTAATAACCAATGATAAGTAAATTATAATAAACGAATCATTACAAGTGAGGCGTGTTCTAGCCTCGTTTCAAATGTTTTTGTATAAAATATCTCTGCAGTTTGAAACAAACCAGATGACTTCCAATCACATTCAAGGTGTGTGTGTGATATATAAGCTGCTTTGAGCATAAACTGTTAATTTGGATATTGGAAAACATGTCATTTAGCCAATGCATGGGTAGCATTGTATGGGCAGCTGTGTACGAGGGGCTGTGTATGGGGAGCAATCTATGGGGAGTAGTGTACAAGCAGCTGTCTTTGGGGAGTTATGTACAGGTAGCAGTGTATGGGGAGCAGTCTATGAGGAGCTGTGTACATGCAGCAATGCACGGATGACAATGTATGGGTTGCTGTTTTTTCTTTACTGTCTATGGGCAGCAGTCTACCGGGAGCAGTGTACAGGGTTCTGTGTATGAGGGGCGGTGTATGGGGAGCTCAGCATGGGTTACTGTTTAGGGGGAGCAATTTATGATTAAGTATTTTATTAGAAATATCGGCACAAAACAGATATTCAGAAATATTCAGTACAGTATGAGATATTCAGAGATATTCAGGACAATCTAAGATATTCTGGATTGTTCAGGACAAAATGAGATGCATCTAGAAACAACTTTCGAAGTAGAAAAAAAAGGAAGCGTGAAGGTGCTATGGCATCTAACAAACACCTGGGCATCCTTGTTGTCTTGTCTCTTATTTAACAAACCTCCTCTCTGGCTTATCCCAGGTCGGAAATGAGCGTCGATGGGCGTTGAAAATTGTAAACACGTTGTAAACAGGTAGAATGAACTTAGGAGGTTTTTATGATCGTTGAAGGGGGGGACAATCCGTTTCCCCTTTGTAATATGAGGAATATCCGGCGGTGCTCTAGAAGTGCGGAACGGCTGTGGAGGAAGTCACAAATGTCCGCAGACTTTCTCCCCTACAAATTCATGCTCAGAACCTACAACCTCGCCCTCCACCGCACCAAACAAGTCTACTTCACCTCTCGTCTCCTCACTATCACACAACCCTAAACGGCTCTTGGATACTTTTCACTCTCTTCTCAGCCCTAAACTGCAGCCCCGGTGACGGATCTCAGTGCTGAAGAGCTGGCTGCTTACTTCAAAAAGAAAATTGATGACATCCATCAGGAAATAACTTCCCAATCCCAGACTAGCCCTGAGCCTAGTCTTGTCAGCACTGCATCTAGCTCCTGCTCACTGTCTGTACTTAAACCAATGACAGAGGAAGAAGTCTCCAAATTGCTCTTCTCTGCTCGCCCCACCACCTGCGCTAGCGACCCCCTCCCCTCACACCTCCTCCAATCCCTCTCCCCAGTGGTCATCTCCCATCTCACCACTATATTCAACCTTTCTCTGACCTCTTTCCCTCTCCTTTCAAACAGGCCATCATATCCCCACTGCTAAAGAAGCCGACTCTTGTCCTCTCTCTACCTAAAACTAAACCTCTCTAAAACTGACTTACTGGTATTTCCACCCTCACTAACCGACGTCATCCTGACATCTCCATCTCAGTGTGCGGCACCACCATAACTCCTAGACTACATGCCCGCTGCCTTGGGGTTATATTTGACTCTGATCCATCATTTACCCCCTACATACAATCTCTCGCCCGAACAGGTCAGCTGCACCTCAAGAACATTGCAAGAATCCGCTCTTTTGTCACTGTAGACACGCTAAAAAACGCTTATTGTTGCCCTCATAAGTGAAAGAACAGGAGGAAGAGAGTGGGGAATGGGAAAGGTGTGTGTGGGGAGGGTTATACCCGCCTATACCCGCCCGGCAGCGGCCATCCAGGTGAGGACTCCCTCAAAAATGTTGTTCTGTACCAATTATACTAGCTATACTTAGGTCGGTACAACACCATCGATCAACCATGGATTAAATTTCATAGAGGAGCGAAAGACAGCACACCAGGGACCATCTACAGCGACTACAGCACCAAACCACAGCACACCAGGGACCATCTACAGCGACTACAGCACCGAACCACAGCACACCAGGGACCATCTACAGCACCAAACCACAGCACACCAGGGACCATCTACAGCGACTACAGCACCGAACCACAGCACACCAGGGACCATCTACAGCACCAAACCACAGCACACCAGGGACCATCTACAGCGACTACAGCACCGAACCACAGCACACCAGGGACCATCTACAGCACCAAACCACAGCACACCAGGGACCATCTACAGCGACTACAGCACCAAACCACAGCACACCAGGGATCATTTACAGTGAATACAGCACTAAGCCACAGCACACCAGGGACCATCTACAGTGATTATAGCACCAAACCACAGCACACCAGGGACCGTCTACAGCGACTACAGCACCAAAGCACAGCACACCAGGGATTGTTTACAGCGAATACAGCACCAAACCACAGCACACCAGGAACCATCTACAGCACACCAGGGACAATCTACACCCCCAAACCACAGCACACCAGGAACCATCTACAGCACACCAGGGACAATCTACACCCCCAAACCACAGCACACCAGGGACCGTCTACAGCGACTACAGCACCAAACCACAGCACACCAGGGACCGTTTACAGCACCAAACCACAGCACACCAGACACTGGGGGAAATTTACTATGCCTGGCATTGGCGACGCTGAGCTCCTGTTTCAGGCCTCTTCAGGTATTACGCGCATCCTGGGAGATCTTTGTGCCTTCTCAGAGATGTACGACAGGTCCGACCTGACGAACACTTCTGGTATAACTTACGCCAATTTCTTGGATAAAATTTACACTGCCCAGTTGGTCCAGGGTGGACACGCCCCTGTGAAAGTCCGTCTCACTTTGAAAAAGTGTCAGGCAGAAGAAGACGGTGAAGAAAAGTCACTGAGATTTGTAAAGTGCCTGTGTAAAAATGTGTGTTTTTTGGAGTACAGTATTGTAGCGTGTAGCTATTTGTTAATGTCCCCCATTGTACCATGGGTCATAAGGAGACATCTACATCCTACAGCTGTCCCAGGGGTGGCTCCATGATCACCACTTTATGTAATGCGTCCACTGCTGAGAACCTCGAGAGGCATTAGCATCCAAATATGTGACTGATATCAGCCGTTCTAATTATAATACCGCTGTGCTGTTATATGCTGCTCCCATTAGGTCATTAAACAACCCCAAGTCTACAAACACAACCCCGCTCTGTAGATTAATCATGTGGGAGACTAATGAGCTGACGATTTCTGGCCGGATCCCCGACGAGTTCTTCCTTTCATCCAGCATTTTGCATTTTTAATTTCTTACTCATTACATTGACTGCAATTACCGAGTACAAGGACCTTCTCCACATGTCACCGTCCTCTCCGGAGCCACTCACCATGTCATCACCGCTACATGAATCACAGATCTGCTATACCGCTGCAGCAAAATACCAGGGAAGTGGCATCTGTTCTAGAAGTGTTCCCATAATGTGTCATTTACTGCAGAAGTGTGAAATGTACAATCACATCAAACCAGCCGGGAGAAAGCTTCTAAAATACCCTGGTTTATATACACTGTATTATAGTAGTTATATTCTTGTACATAGGGGGCAGTATTATAGTAGTTATATTCTTGTACATAGGGAGCAGTATTATAGTAGTTATATCCTTGTACATAGGGGGCAGTATTATAGTAGTTATATTCTTGTACATAGGGGGCAGTATTATAGTAGTTATATTCTTGTACATAGGGAGCAGTATAATAGTAGTTATATTCTTGTACATAGGGGGTAGTATTATAGTAGTTATATTCTTGTACATAAGGGACAGTATTATAGTAGTTATATTCTTGTACACAGGGAGCAGTATTATAGTAGTTATATTCTTGTACATAAGGGACAGTATTATAGTAGTTATATTCTTGTACATAGGGGGCAGTATTATAGTAGTTATATTCTTGTACATAGGGAGCAGTATTATAGTAGTTATATTCTTGTACATAGGGAGCAGTATTATAGTAGTTATATTCTTGTACATAGGGAGCAGTATTATAGTAGTTATATTCTTGTACATAGGGGGCAGTATTATAGTAGTTATATTCTTGTACATCGGAGCACTATTATAGTAGTTATATTCCTGTACATAGGGGGCAGTATTATAGTAGTTATATTCTTGTACATAGGAGGCAGTATTATAGTAGTTATATTCTTGTACATAGGAGGCAGTATTATAGTAGTTATATTCTTGTACATAGGAGGCAGTATTATAGTAGTTATATTCTTGTACATAGAGGGCAGTATTATAGTAGTTATATTCTTGTACATAGGGAGCAGTATTATAGTAGTTATATTCTTGTACATAGGGAGCAGTATTATAGTAGTTATATTCTTGTACATAGGGAGCAGTATTATAGTAGTTATATTCTTGTACATAGGGGGCAGTATTATAGTAGTTATATTCTTGTACATAAGGGACAGTATTATAGTAGTTATATTCTTGTACATAGGGGGCAGTATTATAGTAGTTATATTCTTGTACATAGGGGGCCGTATTATAGTAGTTATATTCTTGTACATAGGGGACAGTATTATAGTAGTCATATTCTTGTACATAGGGGCAGTATTATAGTAGTTATATTCTTGTACATAGGAGCAGTATTATAGTAGTTATATTCTTGTACATAGGAGCAGTATTATAGTAGTTATATTCTTGTACATAGGGGGCAGTATTATAGTAGTTATATTCTTGTACATAGGAGCAGTATTATAGTAGTTATATTCTTGTACATAGGGGGCAGTATTATAGTAGTTATATTCTTGTACATAGGGGGCAGTATTATAGTAGTTATATTCTTGTACATAGAGGGCAGTATTATAGTAGTTATATTCTTGTACATAGGGGGCAGTATTATAGTAGTTATATTCTTGTACATAGGAGGCAGTATTATAGTAGTTATATTCTTGTAAATAGGGAGCAGTATTATAGTAGTTATATTCCTGTACATAGGAGAAGTATTATAGTAGTTATATTCTTGTACATAGGAGAAGTATTATAGTAGTTATATTCTTGTACATAGGAGCAGTATTATAGTAGTTATATTCTTGTACATAGGAGGCAGTATTATAGTAGTTATGTTCTTGTACATAGGAGGCAGTATTATAGTAGTTATACTCTTGTACATAGGGGGCAGTATTATAGTAGTTATATTCTTGTACATAGACGCAGTATTATAGTAGTTATATTCTTGTACATAGGGAGCAGTACTATAGTAGTTATATTCTAGTACATAGGAAGCACTATTATAGTAGTTATATTCTTGTAAATAGGAGGCAGTATTATAGTAGTTATATTCTTGTACATAGGAGGCAGTATTATAGTAGTTATATTCTTGTAAATAGGAGGCACTATTATAGTAGTTATATTCTTGTACATAGGGGGCAGTATTATAGTAGTTATATTCCTGTACATAGGGGGCAGTATTATAGTAGTTATATTCCTGTACATAGGGGGCAGTATTATAGCAGTTATATTCTTGTGCATAGGGGGCAGTATTATAGTAGTTATATTCTTGTACATAGGAGGCAGTATTATAGTAGTTATATTCTTGTACATAGGTGCAGTATTATAGTAGTTATATTCTGGTACATAGGAGCAGTATTATAGTAGTTACATTCTTGTACATAGGAGGCACTATTATAGTAGTTATATTCTTGTACATAGGAGCAGTATTATAGTAGTTCTATTCTTGTACATAGGAGACAGTATAATAGTAGTTATATTCTTGTACATAGGGGGCACTATTATAGTAGTTCTGTTCTTGTACATAGGAGACAGTATTATAGTAGTTATATGCTTGTACATAGGGGGCAGTATAATAGTAGTTATATTCTTGTACATAGAGGGCAGTATTATAGTAGTTATATTCTTGTACATATGGGGCAGTATTATAGTAGCTATATTATTGTACAGAGAGGGCAGCATTATACTAGTTATAGTCTTGCATATAGGAGGCAGTATTATACTAGTTATATTCTTGTACATAGAGGGCAGTATTATAGTAGTTATATTCTTGTACATCGGGAGCAGTATTATAGTAGTTATATTCTTGTACATAGGGGGCTGTTTTATACTAGTTATATTCTTGTACATAGGGGGCAGTATTATAGTAGTTATATTCTTGTACATAGGGGGCAGTATTATAGTAGTTATATTCTTGTACATAGGGAGCAGTATTATAGTAGTTATATTCTTGTACATAGGGGGTAGTATTATAGTAGTTATATTCTTGTACATAAGGGACAGTATTATAGTAGTTATATTCTTGTACACAGGGAGCAGTATTATAGTAGTTATATTCTTGTACATAGGGAGCAGTATTATAGTAGTTATATTCTTGTACATAGGGGGCAGTATTATAGTAGTTATATTCTTGTACATAAGGGACAGTATTATAGTAGTTATATTCTTGTACATAGGGGGCAGTATTATAGTAGTTATATTCTTGTACATAGGGGGCCGTATTATAGTAGTTATATTCTTGTACATAGGGGACAGTATTATAGTAGTCATATTCTTGTACATAGGGGCAGTATTATAGTAGTTATATTCTTGTACATAGGGGAGCAGTATTATAGTAGCTATATTCTTGTACATAGGAGCAGTATTATAGTAGTTATATTCTTGTACATAGGGAGCAGTATTATAGTAGTTATATTCTTGTACATAGGGGGCAGTATTATAGTAGTTATATTCTTGTACATAAGGGACAGTATTATAGTAGTTATATTCTTGTACATAGGGGGCAGTATTATAGTAGTTATATTCTTGTACATAGGGGGCCGTATTATAGTAGTTATATTCTTGTACATAGGGGACAGTATTATAGTAGTCATATTCTTGTACATAGGGGCAGTATTATAGTAGTTATATTCTTGTACATAGGGGAGCAGTATTATAGTAGTTATATTCTTGTACATAGGGAGCAGTATTATAGTAGTTATATTCTTGTACATAGGGAGCAGTATTATAGTAGTTATATTCTTGTACATAGGGGGCAGTATTATAGTAGTTATATTCTTGTACATCGGAGCACTATTATAGTAGTTATATTCCTGTACATAGGGGGCAGTATTATAGTAGTTATATTCTTGTACATAGGAGGCAGTATTATAGTAGTTATATTCTTGTACATAGGAGGCAGTATTATAGTAGTTATATTCTTGTACATAGGAGGCAGTATTATAGTAGTTATATTCTTGTACATAGAGGGCAGTATTATAGTAGTTATATTCTTGTACATAGGGAGCAGTATTATAGTAGTTATATTCTTGTACATAGGGAGCAGTATTATAGTAGTTATATTCTTGTACATAGGGAGCAGTATTATAGTAGTTATATTCTTGTACATAGGGGGCAGTATTATAGTAGTTATATTCTTGTACATAAGGGACAGTATTATAGTAGTTATATTCTTGTACATAGGGGGCAGTATTATAGTAGTTATATTCTTGTACATAGGGGGCCGTATTATAGTAGTTATATTCTTGTACATAGGGGACAGTATTATAGTAGTCATATTCTTGTACATAGGGGCAGTATTATAGTAGTTATATTCTTGTACATAGGAGCAGTATTATAGTAGTTATATTCTTGTACATAGGAGCAGTATTATAGTAGTTATATTCTTGTACATAGGGGGCAGTATTATAGTAGTTATATTCTTGTACATAGGAGCAGTATTATAGTAGTTATATTCTTGTACATAGGGGGCAGTATTATAGTAGTTATATTCTTGTACATAGGGGGCAGTATTATAGTAGTTATATTCTTGTACATAGAGGGCAGTATTATAGTAGTTATATTCTTGTACATAGGGGGCAGTATTATAGTAGTTATATTCTTGTACATAGGAGGCAGTATTATAGTAGTTATATTCTTGTAAATAGGGAGCAGTATTATAGTAGTTATATTCCTGTACATAGGAGAAGTATTATAGTAGTTATATTCTTGTACATAGGAGAAGTATTATAGTAGTTATATTCTTGTACATAGGAGCAGTATTATAGTAGTTATATTCTTGTACATAGGAGGCAGTATTATAGTAGTTATGTTCTTGTACATAGGAGGCAGTATTATAGTAGTTATACTCTTGTACATAGGGGGCAGTATTATAGTAGTTATATTCTTGTACATAGACGCAGTATTATAGTAGTTATATTCTTGTACATAGGGAGCAGTACTATAGTAGTTATATTCTAGTACATAGGAAGCACTATTATAGTAGTTATATTCTTGTAAATAGGAGGCAGTATTATAGTAGTTATATTCTTGTACATAGGAGGCAGTATTATAGTAGTTATATTCTTGTAAATAGGAGGCACTATTATAGTAGTTATATTCTTGTACATAGGGGGCAGTATTATAGTAGTTATATTCCTGTACATAGGGGGCAGTATTATAGTAGTTATATTCCTGTACATAGGGGGCAGTATTATAGCAGTTATATTCTTGTGCATAGGGGGCAGTATTATAGTAGTTATATTCTTGTACATAGGAGGCAGTATTATAGTAGTTATATTCTTGTACATAGGTGCAGTATTATAGTAGTTATATTCTGGTACATAGGAGCAGTATTATAGTAGTTACATTCTTGTACATAGGAGGCACTATTATAGTAGTTATATTCTTGTACATAGGAGCAGTATTATAGTAGTTCTATTCTTGTACATAGGAGACAGTATAATAGTAGTTATATTCTTGTACATAGGGGGCACTATTATAGTAGTTCTGTTCTTGTACATAGGAGACAGTATTATAGTAGTTATATGCTTGTACATAGGGGGCAGTATAATAGTAGTTATATTCTTGTACATAGAGGGCAGTATTATAGTAGTTATATTCTTGTACATATGGGGCAGTATTATAGTAGCTATATTATTGTACAGAGAGGGCAGCATTATACTAGTTATAGTCTTGCATATAGGAGGCAGTATTATACTAGTTATATTCTTGTACATAGAGGGCAGTATTATAGTAGTTATATTCTTGTACATCGGGAGCAGTATTATAGTAGTTATATTCTTGTACATAGGGGGCTGTTTTATACTAGTTATATTCTTGTACATAGGGGGCAGTATTATAGTAGTTATATTCTTGTACATAGGGGGCAGTATTATAGTAGTTATATTCTTGTACATAGGGAGCAGTATTATAGTAGTTATATTCTTGTACATAGGGGGTAGTATTATAGTAGTTATATTCTTGTACATAAGGGACAGTATTATAGTAGTTATATTCTTGTACACAGGGAGCAGTATTATAGTAGTTATATTCTTGTACATAGGGAGCAGTATTATAGTAGTTATATTCTTGTACATAGGGGGCAGTATTATAGTAGTTATATTCTTGTACATAAGGGACAGTATTATAGTAGTTATATTCTTGTACATAGGGGGCAGTATTATAGTAGTTATATTCTTGTACATAGGGGGCCGTATTATAGTAGTTATATTCTTGTACATAGGGGACAGTATTATAGTAGTCATATTCTTGTACATAGGGGCAGTATTATAGTAGTTATATTCTTGTACATAGGGGAGCAGTATTATAGTAGCTATATTCTTGTACATAGGAGCAGTATTATAGTAGTTATATTCTTGTACATAGGGAGCAGTATTATAGTAGTTATATTCTTGTACATAGGGGGCAGTATTATAGTAGTTATATTCTTGTACATAAGGGACAGTATTATAGTAGTTATATTCTTGTACATAGGGGGCAGTATTATAGTAGTTATATTCTTGTACATAGGGGGCCGTATTATAGTAGTTATATTCTTGTACATAGGGGACAGTATTATAGTAGTCATATTCTTGTACATAGGGGCAGTATTATAGTAGTTATATTCTTGTACATAGGGGAGCAGTATTATAGTAGTTATATTCTTGTACATAGGAGCAGTATTATAGTAGTTATATTCTTGTACATAGGGGGCAGTATTATAGTAGTTATATTCTTGTACATAGGAGCAGTATTATAGTAGTTATTCTTGTACATAGGGGGCAGTATTATAGTAGTTATATTCTTGTACATAGGGGGCAGTATTATAGTAGTTATATTCTTGTACATAGAGGGCAGTATTATAGTAGTTATATTCTTGTACATAGGGGGCAGTATTATAGTAGTTATATTCTTGTACATAGGAGGCAGTATTATAGTAGTTATATTCTTGTAAATAGGGAGCAGTATTATAGTAGTTATATTCTTGTACATAGGAGAAGTATTATAGTAGTTATATTCTTGTACATAGGAGAAGTATTATAGTAGTTATATTCTTGTACATAGGAGCAGTATTATAGTAGTTATATTCTTGTACATAGGAGGCAGTATTATAGTAGTTATGTTCTTGTACATAGGAGGCAGTATTATAGTAGTTATACTCTTGTACATAGGGGGCAGTATTATAGTAGTTATATTCTTGTACATAGACGCAGTATTATAGTAGTTATTTTCTTGTACATAGGGAGCAGTACTATAGTAGTTATATTCTAGTACATAGGAAGCACTATTATAGTAGTTATATTCTTGTAAATAGGAGGCAGTATTATAGTAGTTATATTCTTGTACATAGGAGGCAGTATTATAGTAGTTATATTCTTGTAAATAGGAGGCACTATTATAGTAGTTATATTCTTGTACATAGGGGGCAGTA
Source organism: Eleutherodactylus coqui (assembly GCA_035609135.1). Lineage (NCBI taxonomy): Eukaryota > Metazoa > Chordata > Amphibia > Anura > Eleutherodactylidae > Eleutherodactylus > Eleutherodactylus coqui. The sequence continues at coordinate 308,125,563 of CM069406.1, read as the reverse complement.
TTATAGTAGTTATATTCCTGTACATAGGGGGCAGTATTATAGTAGTTATATTCCTGTACATAGGGGGCAGTATTATAGCAGTTATATTCTTGTGCATAGGGGGCAGTATTATAGTAGTTATATTCTTGTACATAGGAGGCAGTATTATAGTAGTTATATTCTTGTACATAGGTGCAGTATTATAGTAGTTATATTCTGGTACATAGGAGCAGTATTATAGTAGTTACATTCTTGTACATAGGAGGCACTATTATAGTAGTTATATTCTTGTACATAGGAGCAGTATTATAGTAGTTCTATTCTTGTACATAGGAGACAGTATTATAGTAGTTATATTCTTGTACATAGGGGGCACTATTATAGTAGTTCTATTCTTGTACATAGGAGACAGTATTATAGTAGTTATATGCTTGTACATAGGGGGCAGTATAATAGTAGTTATATTCTTGTACATAGAAGGCAGTATTATAGTAGTTATATTCTTGTACATATGGGGCAGTATTATAGTAGCTATATTATTGTACAGAGAGGGCAGTATTATACTAGTTATAGTCTTGCATATAGGAGGCAGTATTATAGTAGTTATATTCTTGTACATCGGGAGCAGTATTATAGTAGTTATATTCTTGTACATAGGGGGCTGTTTTATACTAGTTATATTCTTGTACATAGGGGGCAGTATTATAGTAGTTATATTCTTGTACATAGGGGGCAGTATTATAGTAGTTATATTCTTGTACATAGGGGGCAGTATTATAGTAGTTATATTCTTGTACATAGGGGGCTGTTTTATACTAGTTATATTCTTGTACATAGTGGGCGGTATTACAGTAGTTATATTCTTGTATATAGGAGTAGTATAATAGTAGTTATATTCTTGTACATAAGAAGCAGTATTATAGTAGTTATATTCTTGTACATAGAGGGCAGTATTATAGGAGTTATATTCTTGTACCTAGGAGGCAGTATTATAGTAGTTATATTCTTGTACATAGGAGCAGTATTATAGTAGTTATATTCTTGTACATAGGGGGCAGTATTATAGTAGTTACATTCTTGTACATAGGAGGAGTATTATAGTAGTTATATTCTTGTACATAGGGGACAGTATTATAGTAGTCATATTCTTGTACATAGGGGCAGTATTATAGTAGTTATATTCTTGTACATAGGGGAGCAGTATTATAGTAGTTATATTCTTGTACATAGGAGCAGTATTATAGTAGTTATATTCTTGTACATAGGGGGCAGTATTATAGTAGTTATATTCTTGTACATAGGAGCAGTATTATAGTAGTTATTCTTGTACATAGGGGGCAGTATTATAGTAGTTATATTCTTGTACATAGGGGGCAGTATTATAGTAGTTATATTCTTGTACATAGAGGGCAGTATTATAGTAGTTATATTCTTGTACATAGGGGGCAGTATTATAGTAGTTATATTCTTGTACATAGGAGGCAGTATTATAGTAGTTATATTCTTGTAAATAGGGAGCAGTATTATAGTAGTTATATTCTTGTACATAGGAGAAGTATTATAGTAGTTATATTCTTGTACATAGGAGAAGTATTATAGTAGTTATATTCTTGTACATAGGAGCAGTATTATAGTAGTTATATTCTTGTACATAGGAGGCAGTATTATAGTAGTTATGTTCTTGTACATAGGAGGCAGTATTATAGTAGTTATACTCTTGTACATAGGGGGCAGTATTATAGTAGTTATATTCTTGTACATAGACGCAGTATTATAGTAGTTATTTTCTTGTACATAGGGAGCAGTACTATAGTAGTTATATTCTAGTACATAGGAAGCACTATTATAGTAGTTATATTCTTGTAAATAGGAGGCAGTATTATAGTAGTTATATTCTTGTACATAGGAGGCAGTATTATAGTAGTTATATTCTTGTAAATAGGAGGCACTATTATAGTAGTTATATTCTTGTACATAGGGGGCAGTATTATAGTAGTTATATTCCTGTACATAGGGGGCAGTATTATAGTAGTTATATTCCTGTACATAGGGGGCAGTATTATAGCAGTTATATTCTTGTGCATAGGGGGCAGTATTATAGTAGTTATATTCTTGTACATAGGAGGCAGTATTATAGTAGTTATATTCTTGTACATAGGTGCAGTATTATAGTAGTTATATTCTGGTACATAGGAGCAGTATTATAGTAGTTACATTCTTGTACATAGGAGGCACTATTATAGTAGTTATATTCTTGTACATAGGAGCAGTATTATAGTAGTTCTATTCTTGTACATAGGAGACAGTATTATAGTAGTTATATTCTTGTACATAGGGGGCACTATTATAGTAGTTCTATTCTTGTACATAGGAGACAGTATTATAGTAGTTATATGCTTGTACATAGGGGGCAGTATAATAGTAGTTATATTCTTGTACATAGAAGGCAGTATTATAGTAGTTATATTCTTGTACATATGGGGCAGTATTATAGTAGCTATATTATTGTACAGAGAGGGCAGTATTATACTAGTTATAGTCTTGCATATAGGAGGCAGTATTATAGTAGTTATATTCTTGTACATCGGGAGCAGTATTATAGTAGTTATATTCTTGTACATAGGGGGCTGTTTTATACTAGTTATATTCTTGTACATAGGGGGCAGTATTATAGTAGTTATATTCTTGTACATAGGGGGCAGTATTATAGTAGTTATATTCTTGTACATAGGGGGCAGTATTATAGTAGTTATATTCTTGTACATAGGGGGCTGTTTTATACTAGTTATATTCTTGTACATAGTGGGCGGTATTACAGTAGTTATATTCTTGTATATAGGAGTAGTATAATAGTAGTTATATTCTTGTACATAAGAAGCAGTATTATAGTAGTTATATTCTTGTACATAGAGGGCAGTATTATAGGAGTTATATTCTTGTACCTAGGAGGCAGTATTATAGTAGTTATATTCTTGTACATAGGAGCAGTATTATAGTAGTTATATTCTTGTACATAGGGGGCAGTATTATAGTAGTTACATTCTTGTACATAGGAGGAGTATTATAGTAGTTATATTCTTGTACATAGGGGGCAGTATTATAGGAGTTATATTCTTGTACCTAGGAGGCAGTATTATAGTAGTTATATTCTTGTACATAGGAGAGCAGTATTATAGGAGTTATATTCTTGTACATAGGGGGCAGTATTATAGTAGTTACATTCTTGTACATAGGAGGAGTATTATAGTAGTTATATTCTTGTACATAGGAACAGTATTATAGTAGTTACATGCTTGTACATAGAGGGCAGTATAATAGTAGTTATATTCTTGTACATAGGGGGCAGTATTATAGTAGTTATGTTCTTGTACATAGGGGGCAGTATTATAGTAGTTATATTCTTGCACATAGGGGCAGTATTATAGTAGTTATATTCTTGTACATAGGGGGCAGTATTATAGTAGTTATATTCTTGTACATAGGAGCAGTATTATAGTAGTTATATTCTTGTACATAGGAGCAGTATTATAGTAGTTATATTCTTGTATATAGGAGCCAGTATTATAGTAGTTATAGTCTTGTACATAAGGGGCAGTATTATAGTAGTTATATTCTTGTACATAGGGGCAGTATTATAGTAGTTATATTCTTGTACATAGGGGGCAGTATTATAGTAGTTATATTCTTGTACATAGGAGGCAGTATTATAGTAGTTATATTCTTGTACATAGGGGGCAGTATTATAGTAGTTATATTCTTGTACATAGGGGAGCAGTATTATAGTAGTTATATTCTTGTACATAGGAGGCAGTATTATAGTAGTTATATTCTTGTACATAGGGAGCAGTATTATAGAAGTTATATTCTTGTACATAGGTAGCAGTATTATAGTAGTTATACTCTTGTATATACGGGGGGCAGTATTATAGTAGTTATATTCTTGTACATAGGGGGCAGTATTATAGTAGTTATATTCTTGTACATAGGAGCTGTATTATAGTAGTTATATTCTTGTGCATAGGAGCAGTATTAGAGTAGTTATATTCTTGTACATAGGAGGCAGTATTATAGTAGTTGTATTCTTGTACATAGGGGGCAGTATTATAGTAGTTATATTCTTGTACATAGGGGGCAGTATTATAGTAGTTATATTCTTGTACATAGGGGCAGTATTATAGTAGTTATATTCTTGTACATAGGGGGCAGTATTATAGTAGTTATATTCTTGTAAATAGGAGGCACTATTATAGTAGTTATATTCTTGTACATAGGGGGCAGTATTATAGTAGTTATATTCCTGTACATAGGGGGCAGTATTATAGTAGTTATATTCCTGTACATAGGGGGCAGTATTATAGCAGTTATATTCTTGTGCATAGGGGGCAGTATTATAGTAGTTATATTCTTGTACATAGGAGGCAGTATTATAGTAGTTATATTCTTGTACATAGGTGCAGTATTATAGTAGTTATATTCTGGTACATAGGAGCAGTATTATAGTAGTTACATTCTTGTACATAGGAGGCACTATTATAGTAGTTATATTCTTGTACATAGGAGCAGTATTATAGTAGTTCTATTCTTGTACATAGGAGACAGTATAATAGTAGTTATATTCTTGTACATAGGGGGCACTATTATAGTAGTTCTGTTCTTGTACATAGGAGACAGTATTATAGTAGTTATATGCTTGTACATAGGGGGCAGTATAATAGTAGTTATATTCTTGTACATAGAGGGCAGTATTATAGTAGTTATATTCTTGTACATATGGGGCAGTATTATAGTAGCTATATTATTGTACAGAGAGGGCAGCATTATACTAGTTATAGTCTTGCATATAGGAGGCAGTATTATACTAGTTATATTCTTGTACATAGAGGGCAGTATTATAGTAGTTATATTCTTGTACATCGGGAGCAGTATTATAGTAGTTATATTCTTGTACATAGGGGGCTGTTTTATACTAGTTATATTCTTGTACATAGGGGGCAGTATTATAGTAGTTATATTCTTGTACATAGGGGGCAGTATTATAGTAGTTATATTCTTGTACATAGGGAGCAGTATTATAGTAGTTATATTCTTGTACATAGGGGGTAGTATTATAGTAGTTATATTCTTGTACATAAGGGACAGTATTATAGTAGTTATATTCTTGTACACAGGGAGCAGTATTATAGTAGTTATATTCTTGTACATAGGGAGCAGTATTATAGTAGTTATATTCTTGTACATAGGGGGCAGTATTATAGTAGTTATATTCTTGTACATAAGGGACAGTATTATAGTAGTTATATTCTTGTACATAGGGGGCAGTATTATAGTAGTTATATTCTTGTACATAGGGGGCCGTATTATAGTAGTTATATTCTTGTACATAGGGGACAGTATTATAGTAGTCATATTCTTGTACATAGGGGCAGTATTATAGTAGTTATATTCTTGTACATAGGGGAGCAGTATTATAGTAGCTATATTCTTGTACATAGGAGCAGTATTATAGTAGTTATATTCTTGTACATAGGGAGCAGTATTATAGTAGTTATATTCTTGTACATAGGGGGCAGTATTATAGTAGTTATATTCTTGTACATAAGGGACAGTATTATAGTAGTTATATTCTTGTACATAGGGGGCAGTATTATAGTAGTTATATTCTTGTACATAGGGGGCCGTATTATAGTAGTTATATTCTTGTACATAGGGGACAGTATTATAGTAGTCATATTCTTGTACATAGGGGCAGTATTATAGTAGTTATATTCTTGTACATAGGGGAGCAGTATTATAGTAGTTATATTCTTGTACATAGGGAGCAGTATTATAGTAGTTATATTCTTGTACATAGGGAGCAGTATTATAGTAGTTATATTCTTGTACATAGGGGGCAGTATTATAGTAGTTATATTCTTGTACATCGGAGCACTATTATAGTAGTTATATTCCTGTACATAGGGGGCAGTATTATAGTAGTTATATTCTTGTACATAGGAGGCAGTATTATAGTAGTTATATTCTTGTACATAGGAGGCAGTATTATAGTAGTTATATTCTTGTACATAGGAGGCAGTATTATAGTAGTTATATTCTTGTACATAGAGGGCAGTATTATAGTAGTTATATTCTTGTACATAGGGAGCAGTATTATAGTAGTTATATTCTTGTACATAGGGAGCAGTATTATAGTAGTTATATTCTTGTACATAGGGAGCAGTATTATAGTAGTTATATTCTTGTACATAGGGGGCAGTATTATAGTAGTTATATTCTTGTACATAAGGGACAGTATTATAGTAGTTATATTCTTGTACATAGGGGGCAGTATTATAGTAGTTATATTCTTGTACATAGGGGGCCGTATTATAGTAGTTATATTCTTGTACATAGGGGACAGTATTATAGTAGTCATATTCTTGTACATAGGGGCAGTATTATAGTAGTTATATTCTTGTACATAGGAGCAGTATTATAGTAGTTATATTCTTGTACATAGGAGCAGTATTATAGTAGTTATATTCTTGTACATAGGGGGCAGTATTATAGTAGTTATATTCTTGTACATAGGAGCAGTATTATAGTAGTTATATTCTTGTACATAGGGGGCAGTATTATAGTAGTTATATTCTTGTACATAGGGGGCAGTATTATAGTAGTTATATTCTTGTACATAGAGGGCAGTATTATAGTAGTTATATTCTTGTACATAGGGGGCAGTATTATAGTAGTTATATTCTTGTACATAGGAGGCAGTATTATAGTAGTTATATTCTTGTAAATAGGGAGCAGTATTATAGTAGTTATATTCCTGTACATAGGAGAAGTATTATAGTAGTTATATTCTTGTACATAGGAGAAGTATTATAGTAGTTATATTCTTGTACATAGGAGCAGTATTATAGTAGTTATATTCTTGTACATAGGAGGCAGTATTATAGTAGTTATGTTCTTGTACATAGGAGGCAGTATTATAGTAGTTATACTCTTGTACATAGGGGGCAGTATTATAGTAGTTATATTCTTGTACATAGACGCAGTATTATAGTAGTTATATTCTTGTACATAGGGAGCAGTACTATAGTAGTTATATTCTAGTACATAGGAAGCACTATTATAGTAGTTATATTCTTGTAAATAGGAGGCAGTATTATAGTAGTTATATTCTTGTACATAGGAGGCAGTATTATAGTAGTTATATTCTTGTAAATAGGAGGCACTATTATAGTAGTTATATTCTTGTACATAGGGGGCAGTATTATAGTAGTTATATTCCTGTACATAGGGGGCAGTATTATAGTAGTTATATTCCTGTACATAGGGGGCAGTATTATAGCAGTTATATTCTTGTGCATAGGGGGCAGTATTATAGTAGTTATATTCTTGTACATAGGAGGCAGTATTATAGTAGTTATATTCTTGTACATAGGTGCAGTATTATAGTAGTTATATTCTGGTACATAGGAGCAGTATTATAGTAGTTACATTCTTGTACATAGGAGGCACTATTATAGTAGTTATATTCTTGTACATAGGAGCAGTATTATAGTAGTTCTATTCTTGTACATAGGAGACAGTATAATAGTAGTTATATTCTTGTACATAGGGGGCACTATTATAGTAGTTCTGTTCTTGTACATAGGAGACAGTATTATAGTAGTTATATGCTTGTACATAGGGGGCAGTATAATAGTAGTTATATTCTTGTACATAGAGGGCAGTATTATAGTAGTTATATTCTTGTACATATGGGGCAGTATTATAGTAGCTATATTATTGTACAGAGAGGGCAGCATTATACTAGTTATAGTCTTGCATATAGGAGGCAGTATTATACTAGTTATATTCTTGTACATAGAGGGCAGTATTATAGTAGTTATATTCTTGTACATCGGGAGCAGTATTATAGTAGTTATATTCTTGTACATAGGGGGCTGTTTTATACTAGTTATATTCTTGTACATAGGGGGCAGTATTATAGTAGTTATATTCTTGTACATAGGGGGCAGTATTATAGTAGTTATATTCTTGTACATAGGGAGCAGTATTATAGTAGTTATATTCTTGTACATAGGGGGTAGTATTATAGTAGTTATATTCTTGTACATAAGGGACAGTATTATAGTAGTTATATTCTTGTACACAGGGAGCAGTATTATAGTAGTTATATTCTTGTACATAGGGAGCAGTATTATAGTAGTTATATTCTTGTACATAGGGGGCAGTATTATAGTAGTTATATTCTTGTACATAAGGGACAGTATTATAGTAGTTATATTCTTGTACATAGGGGGCAGTATTATAGTAGTTATATTCTTGTACATAGGGGGCCGTATTATAGTAGTTATATTCTTGTACATAGGGGACAGTATTATAGTAGTCATATTCTTGTACATAGGGGCAGTATTATAGTAGTTATATTCTTGTACATAGGGGAGCAGTATTATAGTAGCTATATTCTTGTACATAGGAGCAGTATTATAGTAGTTATATTCTTGTACATAGGGAGCAGTATTATAGTAGTTATATTCTTGTACATAGGGGGCAGTATTATAGTAGTTATATTCTTGTACATAAGGGACAGTATTATAGTAGTTATATTCTTGTACATAGGGGGCAGTATTATAGTAGTTATATTCTTGTACATAGGGGGCCGTATTATAGTAGTTATATTCTTGTACATAGGGGACAGTATTATAGTAGTCATATTCTTGTACATAGGGGCAGTATTATAGTAGTTATATTCTTGTACATAGGGGAGCAGTATTATAGTAGTTATATTCTTGTACATAGGAGCAGTATTATAGTAGTTATATTCTTGTACATAGGGGGCAGTATTATAGTAGTTATATTCTTGTACATAGGAGCAGTATTATAGTAGTTATTCTTGTACATAGGGGGCAGTATTATAGTAGTTATATTCTTGTACATAGGGGGCAGTATTATAGTAGTTATATTCTTGTACATAGAGGGCAGTATTATAGTAGTTATATTCTTGTACATAGGGGGCAGTATTATAGTAGTTATATTCTTGTACATAGGAGGCAGTATTATAGTAGTTATATTCTTGTAAATAGGGAGCAGTATTATAGTAGTTATATTCTTGTACATAGGAGAAGTATTATAGTAGTTATATTCTTGTACATAGGAGAAGTATTATAGTAGTTATATTCTTGTACATAGGAGCAGTATTATAGTAGTTATATTCTTGTACATAGGAGGCAGTATTATAGTAGTTATGTTCTTGTACATAGGAGGCAGTATTATAGTAGTTATACTCTTGTACATAGGGGGCAGTATTATAGTAGTTATATTCTTGTACATAGACGCAGTATTATAGTAGTTATTTTCTTGTACATAGGGAGCAGTACTATAGTAGTTATATTCTAGTACATAGGAAGCACTATTATAGTAGTTATATTCTTGTAAATAGGAGGCAGTATTATAGTAGTTATATTCTTGTACATAGGAGGCAGTATTATAGTAGTTATATTCTTGTAAATAGGAGGCACTATTATAGTAGTTATATTCTTGTACATAGGGGGCAGTATTATAGTAGTTATATTCCTGTACATAGGGGGCAGTATTATAGTAGTTATATTCCTGTACATAGGGGGCAGTATTATAGCAGTTATATTCTTGTGCATAGGGGGCAGTATTATAGTAGTTATATTCTTGTACATAGGAGGCAGTATTATAGTAGTTATATTCTTGTACATAGGTGCAGTATTATAGTAGTTATATTCTGGTACATAGGAGCAGTATTATAGTAGTTACATTCTTGTACATAGGAGGCACTATTATAGTAGTTATATTCTTGTACATAGGAGCAGTATTATAGTAGTTCTATTCTTGTACATAGGAGACAGTATTATAGTAGTTATATTCTTGTACATAGGGGGCACTATTATAGTAGTTCTATTCTTGTACATAGGAGACAGTATTATAGTAGTTATATGCTTGTACATAGGGGGCAGTATAATAGTAGTTATATTCTTGTACATAGAAGGCAGTATTATAGTAGTTATATTCTTGTACATATGGGGCAGTATTATAGTAGCTATATTATTGTACAGAGAGGGCAGTATTATACTAGTTATAGTCTTGCATATAGGAGGCAGTATTATAGTAGTTATATTCTTGTACATCGGGAGCAGTATTATAGTAGTTATATTCTTGTACATAGGGGGCTGTTTTATACTAGTTATATTCTTGTACATAGGGGGCAGTATTATAGTAGTTATATTCTTGTACATAGGGGGCAGTATTATAGTAGTTATATTCTTGTACATAGGGGGCAGTATTATAGTAGTTATATTCTTGTACATAGGGGGCTGTTTTATACTAGTTATATTCTTGTACATAGTGGGCGGTATTACAGTAGTTATATTCTTGTATATAGGAGTAGTATAATAGTAGTTATATTCTTGTACATAAGAAGCAGTATTATAGTAGTTATATTCTTGTACATAGAGGGCAGTATTATAGGAGTTATATTCTTGTACCTAGGAGGCAGTATTATAGTAGTTATATTCTTGTACATAGGAGCAGTATTATAGTAGTTATATTCTTGTACATAGGGGGCAGTATTATAGTAGTTACATTCTTGTACATAGGAGGAGTATTATAGTAGTTATATTCTTGTACATAGGGGACAGTATTATAGTAGTCATATTCTTGTACATAGGGGCAGTATTATAGTAGTTATATTCTTGTACATAGGGGAGCAGTATTATAGTAGTTATATTCTTGTACATAGGAGCAGTATTATAGTAGTTATATTCTTGTACATAGGGGGCAGTATTATAGTAGTTATATTCTTGTACATAGGAGCAGTATTATAGTAGTTATTCTTGTACATAGGGGGCAGTATTATAGTAGTTATATTCTTGTACATAGGGGGCAGTATTATAGTAGTTATATTCTTGTACATAGAGGGCAGTATTATAGTAGTTATATTCTTGTACATAGGGGGCAGTATTATAGTAGTTATATTCTTGTACATAGGAGGCAGTATTATAGTAGTTATATTCTTGTAAATAGGGAGCAGTATTATAGTAGTTATATTCTTGTACATAGGAGAAGTATTATAGTAGTTATATTCTTGTACATAGGAGAAGTATTATAGTAGTTATATTCTTGTACATAGGAGCAGTATTATAGTAGTTATATTCTTGTACATAGGAGGCAGTATTATAGTAGTTATGTTCTTGTACATAGGAGGCAGTATTATAGTAGTTATACTCTTGTACATAGGGGGCAGTATTATAGTAGTTATATTCTTGTACATAGACGCAGTATTATAGTAGTTATTTTCTTGTACATAGGGAGCAGTACTATAGTAGTTATATTCTAGTACATAGGAAGCACTATTATAGTAGTTATATTCTTGTAAATAGGAGGCAGTATTATAGTAGTTATATTCTTGTACATAGGAGGCAGTATTATAGTAGTTATATTCTTGTAAATAGGAGGCACTATTATAGTAGTTATATTCTTGTACATAGGGGGCAGTATTATAGTAGTTATATTCCTGTACATAGGGGGCAGTATTATAGTAGTTATATTCCTGTACATAGGGGGCAGTATTATAGCAGTTATATTCTTGTGCATAGGGGGCAGTATTATAGTAGTTATATTCTTGTACATAGGAGGCAGTATTATAGTAGTTATATTCTTGTACATAGGTGCAGTATTATAGTAGTTATATTCTGGTACATAGGAGCAGTATTATAGTAGTTACATTCTTGTACATAGGAGGCACTATTATAGTAGTTATATTCTTGTACATAGGTGCAGTATTATAGTAGTTCTATTCTTGTACATAGGAGACAGTATTATAGTAGTTATATTCTTGTACATAGGGGGCACTATTATAGTAGTTCTATTCTTGTACATAGGAGACAGTATTATAGTAGTTATATGCTTGTACATAGGGGGCAGTATAATAGTAGTTATATTCTTGTACATAGAAGGCAGTATTATAGTAGTTATATTCTTGTACATATGGGGCAGTATTATAGTAGCTATATTATTGTACAGAGAGGGCAGTATTATACTAGTTATAGTCTTGCATATAGGAGGCAGTATTATAGTAGTTATATTCTTGTACATCGGGAGCAGTATTATAGTAGTTATATTCTTGTACATAGGGGGCTGTTTTATACTAGTTATATTCTTGTACATAGGGGGCAGTATTATAGTAGTTATATTCTTGTACATAGGGGGCAGTATTATAGTAGTTATATTCTTGTACATAGGGGGCAGTATTATAGTAGTTATATTCTTGTACATAGGGGGCTGTTTTATACTAGTTATATTCTTGTACATAGTGGGCGGTATTACAGTAGTTATATTCTTGTATATAGGAGTAGTATAATAGTAGTTATATTCTTGTACATAAGAAGCAGTATTATAGTAGTTATATTCTTGTACATAGAGGGCAGTATTATAGGAGTTATATTCTTGTACCTAGGAGGCAGTATTATAGTAGTTATATTCTTGTACATAGGAGCAGTATTATAGTAGTTATATTCTTGTACATAGGGGGCAGTATTATAGTAGTTACATTCTTGTACATAGGAGGAGTATTATAGTAGTTATATTCTTGTACATAGGGGGCAGTATTATAGGAGTTATATTCTTGTACCTAGGAGGCAGTATTATAGTAGTTATATTCTTGTACATAGGAGAGCAGTATTATAGGAGTTATATTCTTGTACATAGGGGGCAGTATTATAGTAGTTACATTCTTGTACATAGGAGGAGTATTATAGTAGTTATATTCTTGTACATAGGAACAGTATTATAGTAGTTACATGCTTGTACATAGAGGGCAGTATAATAGTAGTTATATTCTTGTACATAGGGGGCAGTATTATAGTAGTTATGTTCTTGTACATAGGGGGCAGTATTATAGTAGTTATATTCTTGCACATAGGGGCAGTATTATAGTAGTTATATTCTTGTACATAGGGGGCAGTATTATAGTAGTTATATTCTTGTACATAGGAGCAGTATTATAGTAGTTATATTCTTGTACATAGGAGCAGTATTATAGTAGTTATATTCTTGTATATAGGAGCCAGTATTATAGTAGTTATAGTCTTGTACATAAGGGGCAGTATTATAGTAGTTATATTCTTGTACATAGGGGCAGTATTATAGTAGTTATATTCTTGTACATAGGGGGCAGTATTATAGTAGTTATATTCTTGTACATAGGAGGCAGTATTATAGTAGTTATATTCTTGTACATAGGGGGCAGTATTATAGTAGTTATATTCTTGTACATAGGGGAGCAGTATTATAGTAGTTATATTCTTGTACATAGGAGGCAGTATTATAGTAGTTATATTCTTGTACATAGGGAGCAGTATTATAGAAGTTATATTCTTGTACATAGGTAGCAGTATTATAGTAGTTATACTCTTGTATATACGGGGGGCAGTATTATAGTAGTTATATTCTTGTACATAGGGGGCAGTATTATAGTAGTTATATTCTTGTACATAGGAGCTGTATTATAGTAGTTATATTCTTGTGCATAGGAGCAGTATTAGAGTAGTTATATTCTTGTACATAGGAGGCAGTATTATAGTAGTTGTATTCTTGTACATAGGGGGCAGTATTATAGTAGTTATATTCTTGTACATAGGGGGCAGTATTATAGTAGTTATATTCTTGTACATAGGGGCAGTATTATAGTAGTTATATTCTTGTACATAGGGGGCAGTATTATAGTAGCTATATTCTTGTACATAAGGGGCAGTATTATAGTAGTTATATTCTTGTACATAGGGTGCAGTATTATAGTAGTTATATTCTTGTACATAGGGGGCAGTATTATAGTAGTTATATTCTTGTACATAGGGGGCAGTATTATAGTAGTTATATTCTTTTACATAGGAGGCAGTATTATAGTAGTTATATTCTTGTACATTGGAGGAAGTATTATAGTAGTTATATTCTTGTACATATATAGCAGTATTATAGTAGTTATATTCTTGTACATAGGGGGCAGTATTATAGTAATTATATTCTTGTACATAGGGGGCAGTATTATAGTAGTTATATTCTTGTATATAGGAGCAGTATTATAGTAGTTATATTCTTGTACATAGGGGGCAGTATTATAGTAGTTATTTACATTGTGCATGATCCTTTGCTTATTTAATCATCTCTGGTTGCCAAATTTAGAAGTAACACAGAAAATTGGACATATTTGAAAATACTATGTCGTTTTCTAGTACAGACTACTTTGATGAGTATTGTGCACTTGTGGAGCAGGAGGGACATGTATGGACCCTTTCCTTGGTAGTCACTGAGTTCACAGTTTTACTGAGCAATGATGAACCTACGTTAGCTGGTTGTGCCTGATCACTCTATTGTTCCTGGAAGCTGAACACTATTGAACATCAATGAAAGAATAGGAGGTGAAGTAATAGATGTCACCTGTATGGACATTTTTGGGAAGGCCTCCCAGATGACCAAACATGTATGAAATCTTGCTGTTTTGGGCAATGTGATAAACTGTGTCCATCTCCTGTACTTTCATTATGGGCACTTGGTGTCTTATGGGTAGTGCTGCGATTTGACATATGACTGGCCCAAGTATGCACATTTGGTACATGGTGATACTGCATTGCAGGCACTTCCACCAGCCAGATCTGTTGACACCTGACAGGAAGGGGTCAGCGATTCATGCTGCTCGCACCAAATTCTGACCTCCCATCAGCACGGGGCAACAGAACTCTGCATCCATCTGACCAGGGGATGTGTTTCTGCTGCTCAGTGATACAAGTTTTGCGCTCTTTTGCCCGCTGGAGTTGTCTTTCTGTTCCTCTTAGACACTATGGCGCTGGAACTGGTGGTCTGCTGTTATACCCCATCCGTGCTAAGGAACGGCAATTTGTGCCTTCAGAAACATTAGTAGAAATACAAGCATTGTGTTCACTGCTTGACTGTGCAGCACCTGTTCATCAGAATGATTCCTGACGTCCTCCCCTGACCCCTTTTAGTGATGAGTTGTTTTCGTCCACAGGATCCCCATTCGGTAGATGTTTTCCTCAGTCACGCCATTCTCGGCATACTCTCCACACCGCTGCACGAGAACCCCTCCACAGTTGGCAGTAAAATCCCGGCCCGGCTAGATCAGATCGCTGGATTTTCCCATCTAATGTGGATTCGCTTTGAAACTGATCCATAGAAAACTTGTCACATGATTTTATGCCGCACTTCGGGGTCACGGGGAATCGCCAGTTGTGAGAACGGCGGGGGATCTATTAAAGGGGTGGGGGTTCTAATAAAGGGCGACTCAGTCGACATTAGAGTATTATCCTGCACCATATATCTGTATTGGATTCTGTAGCTTCCCCCATCATAACAGGAATAGCCAAACATCTGGGCTCCTCGTGTCCGAGACACGTGGGGAAACAATGAGGTCACACTCAGCTACCTCAGAAGACGTTCCACACATTCCAGCATTAACTCATCTCAATGACTCCGTGACCACGAGACCCCTGAGACCCCCGAGACCCCCTCCACTCCTCCTCCTCCTTTTATAGGATGCTCTGTCCCCAGCTTCCACACAACCCCATAGATGCACTTGGTAGACGGCGCCATAGTTTGATATAGACAATGTACGGTAAGGAGAGTCAAAGTTCTGAGACTCCAAGATATTCTTCCACATTTAACCCCTTCCTGCTGCGGCCCTTTTTGTTTTCCCATTTTCTCCCCTCTCCACTTTCAAAAAAAACTTAACTGGAAGTGCCCGCCTCTTAATAAATGCGATGCCTTGCTGACTGTCCGTGAAACGAAAAAGAAAAAAGCTATTGTTAGTAACTTTATGTTTTCATGACATTCACCAAGGGGTATAAAAGACGTGGGCCGGGATACCAAATTTATACACCTTTTATGTTTTACTATTTTTACACAATGCAAAAACTTGGAAAAATGGAGCTGTCAGCCGGTCAGAACATGTCAGACCTCCATCCAATCTGCAGCAACTACAGAAGCTTCCTGTCCGCAGGGGCCAATATTCCTGCAGAACGTTTTAATCCCCCAGTGGAATCTAGACCATGACGAATTGCTGCGGTTATGAAAGTCAAAAGGGGTCCAACGCCCTAGTAGATGGGGGGTCTGTAATAAAGTGGCCATTCAGTGTACATATAATATACTGAAGTATAATACAGTGTAATACCCTCCTCATTTTCTGGGGGCCGCCGCTCCTTATAGCTTGGGTTAGAGCCACCCAACTATAGGTCTCATTGCCGTATGGTATGTAGACTCTTCCAATAGCCTTTTTCGGAGTTGGTGCCCCCATGCTCATGCACTGCTGCTGGCATCAATGAGAGGCATATAGGTGGTCCGTGGTTGGGTAGATGTCCGAGGGTCTTCGATTGCAATTTTATACTCTCATTACTAGAGCTAAATTTAGAAATCCCGTCTATGGTGCGAGTGGATGGAGATATGAAGAGAGGGGGATACAGGTGACATCACGAGGGGTCACATATAGGAAATTCTAAATTGATCTTCTGATGGTACAGAGGCACCGATGAGTCCCCCAGGATGTGTGACCGGCGTCTCCACGTAATCCGCTCTCCGCCAGCAGGAGACCCCACTGTGTTCAGCATCACTAGCCTCCTCCGTCTGTCACTGACTCAGCAGCCGCCTGGCCGATGGCAAAAGGAAATATGATGAACCGACGTCTATTCTGGCCGTGTGCTGACACATCTGAACCTCCTGCATGTCGTACAGCATTTATCAGTCCGGTGACTCTTAAAAGGCCCCATCTAACATGAATAATGGCCTTTTTTTTATTACTAAGAGGCCATTTCAACCGAATTAGTGGGGGGATAAGAAGGCCAATATTACTAAGGTAGGTATACTAAGGTAAAGTCCCAAGGTGCAAGCACCGAGTCATGACCGACTCCTAAGGTGACATCACGTCATGACATTTTTTTGGCAGACTGTTTTTGTGAGGAGGTTTGCCATTGGCTTCCCCAGTCATCTTTACCCCCCAGCAAGCTGGGTACTCTTTTACTGACCTCAGCAGGGAACCCAGAACCTTCAGGTCGTGAGCAGGAGCTTAGGACTGCATTTCTGCTGCCTTAACACTCTGCGCAACACGGGGCTCTTACAATATTACTAAATGGGATACAAAAGAGGCCAGTATTAATGGATAGTGGCCATTATTACTAATGGGAGGGAAAGGCCATTTTTACTGAATAGGGGGCAAAAAAGGCCATTATTACTGATTTGGGGGCACAAGGTAATATTACTGAGTAGATGTATAAAGAAGACATTATTGCTAAATGGGGGATCTTTTACTGTGTGGGAGTCACTATAAGTAGCACTTACTGTTTGGGGCCTGTGGCCACCACAAGGGGGGTATACTGTTACTATGTAGGGCATCGCAAGTCTCATTATTAATATCTAGAAGGGGGTTTCCATAGAGCTGTGCATGACGTAGGGAGGGTGCTTGAAAAGCAAGGAGCCAAAGTCGGCTTTGTGTCAAATCCTTCAGAGAAAAGCTGTGGTCAGGAGAAATCGTCATGGTGGTCTGGGCCAGGTGCAGAAGAAAAGGAAAAGTGAACAACTCCAGTCAAAGAGGATGTCACCTATGATCATTGGATATAACAGTACTGTAATCACTTATACGGTCTGCAGAGTACATGTGTAAAGCTGCTATCTGGTCACTGTATGAGGAGGTAACATTGGCCTCTGTGACAGTATGGTGGTATTATGTGGTCATGGTCTGGAAGTATTATCTGGTCCTCATCTTATTGGTAATATTGATCTTTGTAGTGGTCTTTATTCAGTAACAGTGTCACTATGTGGTGGTAATATGTGATCATGGTGTAGCGGCACTAATTCTTCTTTATATAGTGTATCATTGGTAATATTGGTCTTGGCATAGTGGGTTTTGTTCCGGGACACGTGGAGGTGATTATACGGCTCATGATGATTTCTCTGATTCCGGGCGCTTCTGTTATTTTTTTAATTTTACAAATTAAAACATTCTGTGCTTTGCAGAACATTTGCGGCGGTGAGCTGTGTCGGCGTCATCGGCTTCTCCCCTCCCACCACCTGCGTGGTAGGGTCACGTTCTTGGGTGCCCTTACAAAATCAGGTCCTGGACAATTGCACATTTTTTGATTTATCACTATTCATTATCTACTCCCCAACTGATCCGACAAGACAAAGGTGTCATATAATTAACCTGAGGATTCTGCAGACTGTATCGTGTGTACATGCTGGAAGTTATATAGTGTTGTGGATAAAACTAGTATAATACCGCCATCTACTGGTAAATATGAGTAGCGTGGCTTATTATCTTACCGCTGCTCTACCACTTGGTTAGAGAAAAGGTTAACACACTTTTTGTGTGATACAACAGCGCACCCTGCTGGTCAATGTGGGGAAATGAATGCGGTAGGATTATTAAAGTCTGTGAGTCAGTGGGATATATTTGACTACCTGGGCCAGAATTCTGGTGGCAAAAGATAACAATTTTGTGTAAGGGCCAAGATTACGACTTTTCATCGTCAAGTGAATTGCAGCTAAATACAACTTTGGTGCTCAACCGAACACGTCCAAACGCACAACTCGCCATTTTTTAGTACGGATTGGTCACAACAACAGATAGCAATATTTAGCATCGCTGCGAAGAGAAACAAAAAGGCGAGATTACAGCGGGCAAAAGAGCGCAAAAATTGTATCACTGAGCAGCGGAAAAACATCTCCTGGTCAGATGGATGCAGATTTGTGTTGCACCATGCTGATGGGAGGTCAGAATTTGGTGCGAGCAGCATGAATTGATGAACCTTTCCCATCAGGCTGCTGGAGATGCAGTAATGATGTGGGGAAGGTGTTCTTGGCACACCATGGATCCTCCAAGATCTGTCGATGGACGCCACCATGCATTGCTGCATTTCTGAAGTCCAGAGGAGGTCCAATGCACTACTAGATGAGGGTCATTAATAATGTACCCATTCAGTGGGTGGACCTCAGAGTCATCTCCTCTGCTGGACCAAGGAACATTGGAGTATTTGCCATATTTGTGGGCGTTCCAGCTTGTCTACAGGCCACATGTACATCAACGTCCTATCCTTATGAGGATATCGAGCATAATGGACAATATAATGTTTGGGTCCAAATGCCAATGGGACGGAGAATAGTAAAAATGACCCAGGAGCAGATAATAAAGACTTTTGGTTATTACTTTGGATGTAACGAGAAGATTTTAGAGCGTCTTTTACATCAGTGGTGACTCAGAAGACAACAGCAGCACGTACTCTTGGTCTCATCTTCAGCCATGTCGTCGGTTACTATGTACACTAGGTGGCTCTTTTCTTAGCAAGCATGGCGGCAAAGCTAGAGGCCCCACACTCACTTGCCACTGCCACAAACTTCATGGCCCTCTTTACTGCTGCGTCTGCCACACAAGATGTGCTGCTGAGGAGCACACACTGCTGCTCTAGCCTCTGAGTCTGGGACTTAAGCTGTGATGCAGCTCCAACCCTTTTATATGCTCTGTATAGGGTACCAGAATCTCCTGTACTTAGCGCTAGGGAGATAGCAGGATTTTGCGAACATTCGTATAAGTAAGGGAAATCCTCTACCATGCCTTCAACTGGGCCATTTCTACAGATGCATCATAGAAAAAAATTTGAAAATGAAAATAAAAATTCTCACTCTCAAGATGGTGCCTGAAAAGTATCAGACAGGGGGCTGCAATACACAGAGGAGACCTTCGGAGCAGACAAGTAGGCAGCAGAGAAGATCAGTGGTATTTCTTGTATGTCTTCCTGTCTCAACTGAGCGTTGACATGTTGTTTTGTTCATGTAATCACTCCCCTTAAAAATCAGAGAACATATTTGCTCTTTGATTGTCACAGGGAAGAATAAAAGAATGCAGGCTATCTATAGGCAGAGGTATGGTGAGGGAACAGAGAGCTAACTTACATGAATTTGTAAGTGCAAACAAAACTATTTGCTATGATACGCTTCTGGGGTCCAAATTCTTAGTTAAAAGGGTAGCCGAGCTCAGGAGAAAAAGTCTCACCACAACAACACTTGATCAAAGTTATCTGTTTATTGATTGACAGGCAGCAGTTTTTATAGGGGCACATACTTCAATTACAATAATTCAAATCTATTATAATTCATTTATTGAAACCTAAACATATTATGAATATGCAAGATAAGTGTAATGTACAGAAGTTAGTGTTACCTTTCCAGAAGTTTCTAGAATGTGTCTGAGTGATCTATGTGTGTCCTGTGCCTATGTATTGTCAGTGTCTCCTAGGTAAGTAAATTTGATGTTGTAAGCAAGTTGGGGTCCACTTGCCACTGGAACGCCAACCTTTTAGACTGGATTGAACACCAACCATGCAGAAACACTCAGGAGATGTAGATTCTCTTTCATAATCTGCCCACCAGCCTTTATTCATTATCACACAGGTATCTCATACATGGCATACAGAGTCCATAAACACCCCACCTTGGTGTGAGGTTAGGGTTGTCCTCCCTGTCAACCTCGGGCCTTTGCTGGTTCAATACAAAGTCCATAGACACCCCATCTGGGTGTGAGGTTAGGGTTGTCGTCCCTGTCAACCCCGGGCCTTTGCTGGTCCACCTTGGACCACCAGCCTGCAGCACCTCAACTCTGCTGTGCTGTCACTTCACCTCTTTGCTTCTGGCAGGAACTGGCTTATATGCAACCAATTCCTGCTACACCCATCAGGTGTTAACCCTCTCTACTCCTTTTCAGGTATTAAAATGCCTCTTTAGCACCCTCTGTAGGCCATCCTGATACTGCCCTGCTATAATTTGTATTGCACCTCTGCAGCACTGAATGGCTTATTGTCTGGGTTATGGCTGGAAAATGTATCTTGTTGTGTGTCATATGATCTTATTTTATATATGTGTTTGCAAAGTGCATAAGAGGGCTTTTTTTTCTGTCTGTCTCTCTCTGAGTGGACTTGGCAAGAGAGGAGAG
This sequence comes from Eleutherodactylus coqui, assembly GCA_035609135.1. Taxonomy (NCBI): domain Eukaryota; kingdom Metazoa; phylum Chordata; class Amphibia; order Anura; family Eleutherodactylidae; genus Eleutherodactylus; species Eleutherodactylus coqui. The sequence continues at coordinate 308,104,583 of CM069406.1, read as the reverse complement.
TCTACCTGCACACAGACACCTTCAGTCTGTGTGTGGAAAAGATGAAAGAGGCCGAGCGATTGCCATGTGTGTGCCCTGGGCCCCATCTACCCAGGCCTGTATGCTATTGACCTGGAAGACCACAAGTGTGTGAGAACCTGCCATGCAGCGCTGAGTGCCCTTTTCCTGCATGTGAGTGTGTACTGGTACAGAGTGAAGAGAGAGAGAGCAGGAGTTTGCCGGGAACCGGGTCACACAGATAACTCGACTGCAGATCTTCTGGAACAACCCGAGAGTACCTCCCTGTGACACCACTAACTTGTCTGCACCAGTGTCCTGATGGTGGATGTAGTTATTTTAAAGTGTTACTTCAACTTCCAGTAAACGAGCTCTACCAACTATACCCTCAGGGTGGGAGATAATAGAGCCCTGTGACAAGGTCCAAACTCTACCGCGCTGTATCCTAGGCTGTGGGCCCACTCCTCGGATGGCGCATAAGGAATTTAACATCCAAAATTAGAGGCAAAAACCATGCAAGCGCAGAAGAATCATATGTGATTAACGTCTCCAAACACAAAAGTACAGTAAGTATAAACAATAAGTTGCTTACAGAAGAATAGGAGAACAGGGTGCAGTGACCCGAGACATTCAGTCTAGGACCTTGGAATGTTCTAAACATCGAGGTCCCTTTTTATTCTTCAATACATTTGAGCGGATCTTGTTAAGCAATTCTGCTCAAATGTATTGAAAATAGATCTCCTCTCCAAAGGATCTCTCTCCCCCCCCCCCCCCCCCCGCTACCCACCGCTCACCCACGCTGCCTCCCCGAATCTGCTCGGACCAGTATGTAGTTACTCGAGAAGAGCCTTAACCGAGCATGCTCGCTCATCTCTAGTCTTGTTTTTCTTGAGGATTATTTTTTGGGTGTTCTTTTAGTGTTTTATCTAACAATGGATCACTTTTAAGAATATTCCAATTGCTTTCTAAAATTCGTTTCATTTCTACATTATTGTTAAAGGTGCCGCAATGCGTAACAATATGAATTTGTAATAAAAAAAAAAAGGAAAACTGAGCACAGATTTATGGTACTTTATACAAGAAGTGTATCTTTGGTCCAGTAGAGCGCGGAGCGACCTTTCTTTTTTCCTCGGTGATCATTTTCCAAAGCTTTAGGTGCACCAGTGAGTTCTTCATCTCCAGACGTCTCTCCGGTCAGCCGGATCGTGGACAAAGACTTTATACCACCCCAACTTGGATACAGGGTGCAGGTGGGATATTCCCTGCCAGGGTTAACCTGTCAGGGAAATTTCTGCGTACAGCACCAATCAGGCCCACCCCAATGCCCCGCTGCCGGCGGTAAAGAAGAGACACCACACACGGAGGTCTGGTATAGTTCCTCACACGGGGACATAACTGCACACTTTATTACAGATTACATGGGATCTTATACCCTTTGGTCTCATCACTAGGAATGGGTGATGGTCTCATTGGCTCAAATTCACCGCATAACCATATATGTGAAGTCCGGATTTCCGGCTGAGGCACTGATAGTCATATACGTCGTTAAACAGTCGTTATCTTGATACGGCGCCTCTGGGAAAACAGCCAAGCACGCGGCCTTCGTGTTCGGTTCTGTATCATCTCTGAATTTCTGGACACATCTCTCTCAGCCTTGCAAACTTTTGGAATATCTGATGTAAGGCGACATATAAGTTTTTCGCATTTTAACTTTGAATAGAACTTGCATACAGGTATAAAAGCCTAAAAAACATATGGCAATATATACATATACCCTCACAAACCCCCCTAAAAACTTATATGGAGATCAAGCACCAGGCCTTGCACTCTCCCTTGCGTCAGGGTTTCCCCACTGCCCGTAAGGCCCTACTCCTAGGAGGGGGATCCCTACCTCACCTCAGAAGGAGGCCATGGATTCCCTGGGCTCATTTCCGGGCATCCATACCCTCTATCTGTACAAGTTAACACCCCTCAGAGTGTGCCCTCGCTGGAACCTATGGTCTTCTGCACTATCCCTAGGCAAATGGGAATTCCACTGACAATCCATCTTAGGAGATCGGGGCAGGCGCAGTACTAGTACATTTCTCAATCCTTCTGCTAATGTACGTGGTTGGCAATTTCGGAACTGGCTCTTCATCTTTTTCAAACAAGGGAAACGTTGGTGTCACATTGTCCAGCCCCTTACTCATACTCTTTTTGATCAAAGGGATAATACACGTACAGGAAGTTACATACCCCACCTCTTTCTGCTAAAATCATATCCAGGGCCACTCTGTTTTGGAACGCCATGGATGCAGTGGGCCCTAACTGGTCAGCTAACCCTTGCAAAGCATCCCTGGTGTTGTATAATTCATCCAATCTACATTATTATTAACAGTGACAATAGCAAATAAGGACTCAAAACCTGCTTTAACCTGATCTCTAGAATTAAATTCATCTGGCACCCCCCTTGGCACTCCTATTGCATCTATGTATACATGTGGATCAAAGTTACCACCTGGAGCGTCAACTTCTCTCTTAGCACGATGCGGTGTTGGATTCTCATCCTCAGTGTACTTTTCATATTGCACATTTGATTGTATTAATTTGTTCTGTTCCTTGAAACAGAGGCTAGTGTACAGTAGTCAAAGGTGTGTGTTAGAGGAATTGTACCACATTATAGCATGTAAAGGATATGCAGGATCATGAGTTTTTTCAGTGCGAAGTGTGGATCCAAGTGGGCTTTCCTCCGAGCTTGACTGCAGTTGGGGTGGTGAGCAACATCTGGTAAGGACCTTTAAACCGGGTTTCTCTCTCAAACTTTTTCACATAGACCCTGTCACCTGGTTTCAGATTGTGACACTCGTCTGTAGGACCTGGGAGAAAAGCAGAGACTGCAGAATGCATTATTGACAATTCCTTGGAGAGGCCTATGACAAAATTAACAAGAAAATCATTCCCCAGACTCAGCTACTGTGGCATGTACCCTCCGAAGAAAAAGAAAAACTGATGGAAGACACTCAATTCAAAATTTGCCCGTTTTCTTCATTGCCTTTTGTATCTACTTTCCCACTACTCCGCTGATGGTAGGGTGTGTGGAAAGCCTGGTATATACCCAGAGCAGACATGATGTGTTGCATTATTTCACCTGTGAAGTGTGTACCTTTGTTTGACTCAATCACTTCCGGTGCCCCGTATCTGCGGATTACCTCATTCATGAGCTTCTGTGCGATTACCTGCTTATTTACTTTGGTAACAGAGTAGGTCTCTCCAACCTGAAAAGAAATCAACAACAACAAGCACATATTCATACTTCCCAACAAGTGGGAGCTGAGTGTAGCCAATTTGCAATCCCTGAAATGGGTAGAGTGGCCCCGGCAAGTGTTATGTGGCAAATTTACATCTGCCCTTATGCTTATGGCAAAGATCATGCAAAATTGGACAAATGATGCAGCAGCTACAGAAAACCCAGGAGCCACCCGTCCTCGTTCAAGCGTCGACATCATTGCTGCTTTGAGAGGTGCGTCTTTCCGTGCCTCAGCTGGGCCATCATGGGGCACAGGGACTGTGGTAGACAAGTGCTGTTGACTGTTCGCCATACGCCGTCCCGTTTCTGCTGTTCTAATATTTAGTCCATTTTTCTTTTTCTTCCTTGCTGGCTTGTAACTGTAAAGTCTTTAGCATATCAAAGTCCAAAGTTTTTATCAAAGTCCAAAGTTTTTATCAAAGTCCAAAGTTATTGTTAAATTCTTCTTTCCTTCTTTTCTTCCATGGCTTGAGGGCCGCTGCCTTTGCTGTGTGGTCTGTGATGGCGTTGCCTCTTGCTTCTCTGGTGTAGGAATTGGTGTGAGCTCTTCACTTTGTCAGGTAGTAGTAGGGCCTCCATGAGACTCTGCACCGCTGCACCATTCCTAATTGGCTGTCCTGCTAAGGTAAAAAACTGTCTGGCCTTCCATATTGGGCCGTAATCATGAGCTATGCCAAATGCATACCGGGAGTCAGTGTAAATGTTTGCCGTCTTACCTTCTACCACTCTACACGCCTCAGTGAGGGCCTTCAGTTCCGCTTCTTGTGCTGAGACATGCGGAGGCAGAGCTTCTGCTTTTAGGACATCTTGTTGTGTGACCACTGCATATCCAGTGTGGAGTCGTCAATTACCCTGGGACCATCTATAAAAAACAACTCAAAATATGCATTGTTAACAAGGGGCTTCAGTAACTTTTTAAAACTTTAATTTTCTTGTTGCATCAATGCCTGACAATCATGCTGATATTCTATTTCAAAAAGATCAGAACCTTGTTGCAAAAAATTTAAAAATGGCTGATTTGCAATACCTAGATCACCTTTGCTTTCTCCTCCCCCCCCCTCTTTGAACCAGGATACTCAATTGGAAGAAGAGTAGCCGGGTTCAAGGAAGTATAACATTGGAAAAAGATTTGATGGATGCAGATTAGGCCTGTAAGATGTTAGCACCAATAACAGAGACATGAGTTACATCAGGGCAGAATATTTTACAAACATCTATCCATATTTGAAATGTGATATCCTTTAAGCAAATTCATTATTAATCTGATCCTGCCTGCAATGTCTTATCAAATTTGTGAGAGAAAAAAAATTTTTTACTAGCTGCTCAAGATTCTCACCCCCTCCTTTGTGGACAAGAGGGATGACCCATTAGGTCATCTAGCTCCACCCCCTCGATACTGGCCGCTTGCTTCTTTCTACACACCTTCATTTAAGCTTAACAGTCTGCACGTCCACATCACAAACAAGTAAAGTCTTATGCATGGGGTAGGAACTTTTATCCCCAGTCAATACTTGTATCACACATTTTACATTCATCACAGCCTGAACGCTGGGCATTAACTCTCATCCATCCATGCGCTCAAGTCTGCCTCGTCACCCCCTATTGAAGGTGTACTAGTACATACAGATGCACAGACAAAAAGTGTGACAAACATACATGCATCAGTTGAAAAACATTGAGGTGAGTGCTATAATGTTATAAAGTACATGATTCTATTGAGATGAGATTGTGAATGAGCGCTATTTTTGACAAATTATGTGAAAAAGTTTGCTGAGTGACTGAGACATTCTATCTTTCTTATCTACTGAAGCTATTATATGCTATATTAAACGCTGAAGTATTTTAGAATGCATGGGTATCTTTCAGCCTCCCCTTGTGACCCTGAGCTTAGAGTGAAGTCTGAAAGCCCCCACCTTTGCAAAATAACTGTTATCTCTCTGCGAATATGAAAAAACGACTGAAAAAAGTTGTTTTAGTTTAACTATTCCCTGCATTTGAACTCATAAATAACATATATGCCGGGACCTTCTGACAGCGCAACATGTTCTTCATTTTCAACCCCTGTATTCTTAAAAGCCCCCACAGGATGTGAGTGGGGTATAACTTTTTTACACCTGTATGAAAGAGACCAAGACGTGTCCATTTGTGACCTCAGAACCCAGTAAAATTATACCTTAAAATTGCTATATTTCCTGCCTTCTAAGACAGTATAATATAATTGATTAGATTCATTACAAGCTTCTATTCTATTCTACTTTTCAGGTTAGCATTGCATTCTCTCTCGCTGTTATCGTCTTGGCCTTGGAAAGCTACACAGACTGCAGCTTCAAGTAAACAATCCTTCTCCCACTAAAAGCGAGCTCAGTTAACCTTTTGTACACATATACATATATATACACACACATACATCTATATCTATCCACCTAGTATTATACACCTTTTCCTCTCTCTTTCTGCCAACAAATCACATGCTTTGTAACTTTCCTCTCGACTTTGCTTGTCCCCATACTTCTCTCCCTACCTAACTGCCAATGTAACCTTCAATAGACACTCTCCCGACACCCTCTTGATCACTTACTGTACTTTCCAACAATTCACTTACAGATACTTTCTTAAACAAATAATGTGTACATACTTAACTTTCTCTGACTGTCTCTCTGCTTCTCACTTCAGCACTTTCTAGCAAACCTTGGTCTTTCAAGGCGCCCTTCTTGGTCCTAAAGACCTCCTCCCAGTCACCATACTGTAATCTACCGTGCGGGTCCATGTCACACATTTTCATAAGAGTTTTCTTACATTTTACAGATTGGGACCCTTGTCTCTCCTCCACCAATTCATCCGCACGGCGGCGGCCCTTGAGGGGATCCGTCTTCTTTAAAAAGGTCTTACGCATATTAGAACAACAACAACAATAATAATAACACGCTCCATAGAATGTATCCTTCTTAAACCAAATTGTCAGCCCCTTATATACTGGCAAAACAACCGAAGGTCTCTTCTCCTATGGAACCAGCCTCACAGAATGCATCCCTCTGAAATCAAATCGTTAGCCCCATATATAAGGCAAAACAACTGAGAGTCCCTTCTCCTATGAAGCCTGTCTCACAAAATGCATCCCTCTTAAATCAAATTGTTAGCCCCTTATATACTGGAAAAACAACCGAGGGTCCCTTCTCTTATGAGACTAAATGAAAAGAAAGAGAAAAAAATTCTGCAGATACAACAAACAATCTTCACTATTACTAAAACGCTACGGACTTCAAAGCACAAATAGACTACAGACTAGTTTCTGGGTGAGCGATTGGTGCGCTTATCACGGTCAGTGGTCCGTGACGGCAAACCCGAAGCCCACGAGTTATCGTATAGAACTCTTAACCCAACCCGTTCGGTCACAAAACACAGATAGTCCCTCCTGCTGCAAGACTCTCAGCGTAAAACACAACATAAATATATGCCGGTCTTACCTGGAGTTCTGTGAGTTGATCAGGCTCGGTTTGCAGCAGAACGGCTTCCCCGTGGTGTGGATCCGGGTGGACAGGGCTGCACGGCTCCGGTTTTACCGCCCCACTTCTGGGCGCCATTTGTCAGGGAAATTCTGTGTACAGCACCAATCAGGCCCACCCCAATGCCCCGCTGCCGGCGGTAAAGAAGAGACACCACACACGGAGGACTGGTATAGTTCCTCACACGGGGACATAACTGCACACTTTATTACAGATTACATGGGATCTTATACCCTTTGGTCTCATCACTAGGAATGGGTGATGGTCTCATTGGCTCAAATTCACCGCATAACCATATATGGGAAGTCCGGATTTCCGGCTGAGGCACTGATAGTCATATACGTAGTTAAACAGTAGTTATCTTGATACGGCGCCTCTGGGAAAACAGCCAAGCACGTGCCCTTCGTGTTCGGTTCTGTATCATCTCTGAATTTTTGGACACATCTCTCTCAGCCTTGCAAACTTTTGGAATATCTGATGTAAGGCGACATATAAGTTTTTCTCATTTTAACTTTGAATAGAACTTGCATACAGGTATAAAAGCCTAAAAAACATATGGCAATATATACATATACCCTCACAAACACACCGGGCACCGGGTGAGCGTGACTACACCTTTATATGTAATTTTATTGTAAGATGCACAGAAATACACAAGGCGCAATTCTTATACAATTTCCTTTCTCTTAGGTTTACAGTCATCTCTACACCGGGTGTGCCGGAATCTTTTTTCAAGAATCTGCCAACTTGTGAGACAATTTACATATTAAAAAAGGAATGGGTGAGTATTCCACTAAGAATTGTGAATGCTGTTCGTCACAAGGATGATGAACTAGGCAATCTGAATCTAAAAGAAATACTACAAACTTTGGAGGATTTTTGGCCACAAATAGAGAGAATAATAGAAGATGCACAGATGCTGCATAGAAAAAAGACAATAAGGACATCTTTAAATGACCTTTGGAAACACCTATGGAGAGACTCGATAGACTGGATACCTTTATGTGTTTATAAAGAGAATAAATTAGCCCCTAGGGGCCTAAGGTTCCCCATCAAATCGGCTTTCCCGATGGACACTACATTCACTGGTGAATGACATGTCATGCTAAACACATTTTCAAGCCTCATGATAGATAAGATAATAGAAAAAAGGAAAAGCATGTCTCTAAATGTGTTAACTATAATAACTTCGTGTAACAACATAGAGGACTCATAAGAACAAAGACCTTACATATTTTAACCAACATAATAAAACTATTTATACTATTTAGGAAAATAAAGAAATTGGTTAAAGATCATAATGACTATATATCCCAAACATACTTTCCGAGTGAATATGAGAGACAGAACGATAATAGAAATAACAATAACAAAGGCTATAGATCGGATATAAAGAAAAAGGCAAAACAGACCTGGACAGGTGAGACTAGGATATTCAACAGAGCACAAGATGTAAAGACGAGGAAGACATCATCACATATAACCTCCATAGACATTCATTTAAAAACACAAAATGACGAACATCCGGATAACTCGGATAGCATGGATGAAGGACAAAAAGTAGCAAACAACAGGACAATGCTGGGAACCATAGACACTACCGTCACCATTCGCTCTGTTGAAGATCTTCCCCCAGTGGACATAAACCACACTCCACAAAGAATACAACACATTCTGTTTGATCTCTTAATGAATAATCCCCCCCCAGATTTTTCAGGTATAGAAACCCCAAAAATATTCAACAGATTACTAACTTAACTAAAGACTCTGGTTAAACACCAAAAATCAAAGCGAATAAACATTTTTTAGGGGCTCGCCCAAAGGACCGAACTACATCAATACCTACACCGGGCACTATACCTACAAAGAGAAAGAAAATACTGATACCAAAAATTATGTTAACAAGATCCAAAATACACCAATTCTATCCAATAGTAACACCCATTAGAAGAAAGAAATATAAACTGAGGAGGGGAGAAGAGGGTGTAAAAAGAAGAATGCCACAAAAAGAAGAATCAGGAAAACTTCATTGAGGGTCAGAAAATAAATAATGCAGAAGCTATTAAACAAGGTATATTTAACATATTGAGCCATACCTTAAAAAGGAAATAACTGGATCTCCTCTCCAAAGGATTATCATACGGTCCTTCAGCCAAGTCCAATGTATTTGATCTATGTATTGGTCTCAACAAATATATAAGGAAATTAACGCTAAATAGATATTTTATCATAAAGATAAAAAATACGAAGAAAAAGAAATAGAGTTCAATGTGGACGACCCTATAGAGACTGATCTAAAGCCTATTAGCAAACTCCACCCTACAGAATCTAAAGGTTCCTATGTAGAAGTATTCTACCAAAATACAGGTAAAGAATTCACAAAGATCGGTACTGAAAAGAACGATATAAAGAAAAGACAGAATCAAAAAACAACGCTCAAAGAAATGAGAGAAAAAGAAGGAATAATTATAAAAAGGGCCACAAAGGGGGCGGAATCGTGGTCACGTATGGGGATCGCTACCATAAGGTTAGCCTGGACCTACTATAAGGAAGACAATTATAGGAAAATGAAATGGGATCCTATGGAAGAAAGGACCAAGAAACTACAAGAACTGATAGAAGATTCTGTATTTAACAAAGGACTAATGAAGAAAGAAGGGAAATACATCAGTCAGATTGAACCAGAAATCCCCTATTTTTACTATTTACTGAAGATCCACAAAAACACAAAGAATCCCCCAGGAAGACCCATCATTGCCGGGATAAATTCCAAGACAAGTAGACTATCGAAGTATGCCGATAGACAGCTACAAAGATATGTGTCTAATTTACCCCCCTATGTAAAAGATACAGGCCACCAACTGAGCGAGTATTGCCTTATGCGAGTACCTGCCCGCTCGTCTCTAAAGATTCGGGTGCTGGCGGGGAAGAGCGGTGAGTTGCGGGAGTGAGCAGGGAGGAGCAGGGGGAGAGAGTGAGAGAGAGATCTCCCCCACGTTCCTCCCCGCTCTCCCCTGCCGGCACCCGAATCTTTAGAGAAGAGCAGGCAGGTACTCGCATAAGGCACTACTCACTTGAGTAGTTTGCCTTAGCGAGTACGCTCGCTCATCTCTAATATTATTTTTTTTATATTTGGTGTACCTTAGATGTTGAGGCTCTCTACACAAACATTCCCCTTAATCTTGGAGTAACTGCAGTTCAGTGATTTCTATATGGTGACCCACTTCTGCCCATTAATCAGAAACGATTTATTTTACAATCTATTGGATTTATTTTTAACAAATAATCATTTTCTATATGAAAGCACTTTTATATACAGACATGGGGCGCAGCGACGAGCAGTGAATTCACACCATCATTTGCCCATTTATATATGGGCTACTTGGAAAAAAAAATATTTCTGGATCCCCGCATTATTTTCCATCGCAGATACATAGACGACGTCTTACTCATATGGGAGGAAACAGAGGGAGAACTAAAATCATATATCAATAACTTAATCAATAATCACATGAATTTGCATTTCGCAGAAACCACGAGGAAAGACAAAACCATTTCTTTAGATTTAATTTCAATGAATAAAGAAGGCAGCATTTTTACAAAAAACATTTTAAGAAAATTGCTAACAATAGTCATTTGGATGCCTATAGCTGCCACGCGAAATACTGGAAAAATAATATTCCTTACAGCCAGCTAAAAAGGATCAAGTGAAAATGTACATCAAAAGAAGACTTGGAAGAGCAAGCCGAAATGATAAAAACCCAAGAAAAACATTACACAGCTAAACGAATAGAAAACGCAGATAAAAGACTCATAAAGGAGGACGAAGACAACACAGACTAATCAGAATGGAAAAGGAACGGAGATGAAAGAAACAAAAGATCATAAAGAGGAAAATGGTCATTAATAAATTCAGGAACAATAATGTAGAAATAGAAAGAATTTTAGAAAAAAATTGGAATATTCTGAAAAGTGATCAATTTATAGATAAAACACTAAAAGAACATCCAAAAATAATCTCCAAGAGAAACAAGGCCTCCAAAATATTCTGACCCATCAAATCAAGGAAAAAAAAAAAGAAAATATTGGATACCTATTAATTAGGGAATTTAAAGCCAGGAGCGTAGAGGTGTGGGAAAAAGAGACGCAGTAGCTGCCCACACAGAGCACAACAGTAAGACCATAGAAGAGGAAACCCTAACCTTAACACAAAGACTTACATGTGAAGCAGAAGGTGTTATATACCTGATAGAAGGCCCAAAAATATGTGGGGAGAAGAAAAAACAAGTCGTACAAACGGATAAATAAAGACAGATTGAACATAAAAAACAATTTTCAGCCCCAGAGCGTATCCAGACATTGCGGAGAGGAACGTACCTGTGATTGGAGAGGGCTGGAAGCGACACCTCGGGAACATCTGGCGACAGAATCAATTACAGATCTGCGCAGGAAGGAAATGTTCTGGATTTTTAGACTGCAAACTCTGACACCCAACGGGCCAAATGGAATTTTGGAGAAGATTTAGGCCTAATTCCCACGGGCGGATTTCTGCCACATATCAGGCGTTGGGAATCCGCGGTGTTGCCCCACAGCTATTAGGTTCTATTGAACCTAATAGCGCAATGCTCAGGGTGCGGAATTCCACCGTGGAATTACGCCCCGTGAAATAACCTGTAATCAGCCATGGCATGTTCTATTTGCTGCGGGCGTGGCACAGCGGAAGATAGTGTGAAAACGCTTCCCCACCCACCGACGATGACGTGGCCGGCATGTCATATGACGCTGCGGGCATGTCACGTGACACTGCTGGCGCGTCATGCGCTGTACCGCGCATGCGCACCGGAACGGGATGTGAGATGTCGGGCAGCGGATCCGGAGGGGAGTATGGAGTCTCTGGGGCAGCGCAGAGACTGACTCTGCTGCGGAACTCCACTTGCGGAGCCCGTCACGACTGTGGGCACCAGGCCTTAGCATTATAAATCATACTTTCAACTTTTTAATTCATTGCTTAAATGAATAACCTTTATATATATTTTTATACAAGTTTACTTATATGTCATATAGATCCAAACTGATCCCCGATTTGGTCCACATGCATCATAATTAGAGATGAGCGAACGTACTCGGTAAGGGCGATTTCGCAATCGAGCACTGCGATTTTCGAGTACTTCACTACTCGGGTGAAAAGTACTCGGGTGCGCCGGGGGGCGGGGAGAGGCGTGGCGGCGCGGGGGGTAGCAGCGGGGAACAGGGGGGAGCCCTCTCTCTCTCCCTCTCCCCCCCACTCCCCGCTGCAACCCCCCGCGCCGCCACGGTGACCCCCGAATTTTTTCGCCCGAGTACGGAAGTACTCGAAAATCGCGGTATTCGGGCAAAAAAGGGGCGTGGCCGAGCACGTTCGCTCATCTCTAATCATAATATATTGATTATAATTAACTGATTGTTTTATGAAAAAGATCGAATCTTTATATTTCTAGATGTATATTCATTTCTCAGTAAGTACTAGAAGAGGATCCATAAGAGTCATTCTACAAGTTGTATAACACATCGGCAACAGTCACTAATAGGATTAGATATGTCTCTCATCAGGTACTCCATCGCTTTTAGTGTTTATATTAGAAAAAAACACGACTGATAAAGTTTCGTCAAATGTTGGAGCGCACGCTGGGTTCCAAGGACAGGACATGTGATCTACGTATGACTCAGAGGGATAGTTCCTGCCCCATAGATGACGTCAGATAGTATTGCGGGGTACGCTAGACGGCTCCTCACAGTGACTGTGTATATATCTAACTGTTCCATGTATATGTTTTTTATGCTTGATGAAGGCCCATTGTGGTGCAGAAACGTGTAGCAATAGGAATTTGTAATAAAAAGATGGAAATCTGAGCACAGATTTACGGTACTTTATACAAGAAGTGAATCCTTGGTCCAGTAGAGCTTTAAGAATAAAAACTAATTAAAAAGTCATATAAATCTCACAATGGTACCAATAAAAACAACAAGTCATTCTGCAAAAAACAAGTCCTCATACAGCTTTGTTGACAGAAGGTGAAACAGCTCCGGTCCTGGAATGTGGCGGCACGGAGAAAGTCTATTTGTAAGAAAAAAACGATCAAATTGGGAAAAAACTAAATGTAAAAACCTTTATAAATTTGGACTTGTCAGAGTCATGAAGACCCGTAGAATAAAGATATCGTAATAATTATACCATATGGTGAACGCTAGAGATGAGCGAGCACCCAAATGCTCGGGTCCGCGTTGTTCGAGTCGAGCTTTTCGTAAAATTCGAGAGCTCTACTCGAGTAACGAACCCCATTGACTACAATGGGAGACTCGAGCATTTTTGTATGTGGGACGCCGGGTGCCGGGTATTGGTTTTTTTTCTTCTCTCTCTCTCTCACTGTGTAATAGAGAGGGCTGAAGTGTGACCCAGGAGGCTAATAATGGACTTACATGGGGTAGTTGTAGCTGCTGTCACTTTAATTACTACAAAAGAAGGGAAGCCCTGAAAACTGAGCCACAACCTACAACTGGGGTATGAACACAAAGACACAAAAATAAAAGATATAAAAATAACCCCCCAAAATAAAGGGTGACTGCAGCATAAACATATTTTTCCATCCCTGCCCCCTCACCTGACTGACTCTGAATGTCTCCTCTGTATACTGCAGCCACTTCCTTGCAGTGCAGCCCCCTGACTGATGCTTATCAGTTACCATCCAGAAAATGAGCTTTTTTTTACTTTCACTTTCAATCAGTCCCATAATGCAACTGTCCCCTTGCCTACTGGGGGGCAGTTTAATTATCATAACCTTGTATATACAGCTGTCAGGACAGTGTCCGGGATATGGGGGTCCCTGAGATATCCCGCAACCCCTGTCCCTGCCTACTTGCCCCCCTGGGCTAACTCCCAGGGCGACAACTGGGCGGCGGTCCCTACCCTCACTAGGGAAGCGGGACACGGGGAGACAAACAGACACTGAAGACAAACAAACAGTAGAGTGGTCAGACAATCCGGGTCGGCAACAGGAGGGTACGCAGTACAGAAGGGAAGGCAAAAACGTAGTCAAGGTCCAAAAGCAGAGGTCAGGAAAGCCGGGGTCACAAGAGCAGTCAGAATAAACGCAGGTGCAGCTGGAGAACCAAACTAACACTGGCAAGGGCTGGAAGGGAAACACACACTTTTAAATGCTGTCAGAGCTCCCGCCCCAGCAGCTGATTGGGGCGGGGAGCCTGACAGCAACAGGGCCCATCAAGGAGGTGCTGGGGACACGTCCCCAGCCTTGCAGAACAGACCGTTACCAGGGAAGCCTGCTTGGTAGTCAAGGGCTTAGAGAAGCACCTGCTACCTCCCTAGCAACCCGGCGGCGACCAGTTTTACAGCGGCCCGGGGAGATCACTAGAACCGGGGCTCCCCTACGCCGCACTCCTGTAACCCGGGTGGCAGGACCAGTGGTGGGGGCACGGCGGCCCCAAGAGTTGCTGGTTCTGACAACAGCTGCATAAGCTACAGACAATAAGTATCCAGGCAGGAGGATGAACTCTGATCTCCTCTATTACACCTGTGTGACAGGAGCTGTGTGATCATCATCAGTAACTTTGACAGGAGTGCCTGTGTCTGCCTCTAGGCATTTTCGGTGGCAGATCCATGTAACAGCATCACTAACTGAGAATATGACTAGAAAATGAATCCAGACCCCCAAGTAGACCTGAGCTGGGCAGTGCTGCAGGCTGGGATCTTCTGAACAATGTAACAAGTCCGGCACAATGATTACTCTTCTTGTCTATGGAGAAGTGAGTAATGCCAAGTCAGTGATGTCTCCATTTATTGCCTCTGTCCTATCAGTGTGTGCACTCTTCTCGCTGAGGTCAAGATCCACCGTGTGATTGTCTTCCAGCTGTAACTTTAGTTATCCATTACTCAATACAGCCGGTAGCGATGGGAGCCAAAAAGCGGAAAAGTTCTCGTGTGCCACGGGATGAGGCCTGTGCTATAACTGCCAGGTTATAATTGTTATCTGTAAGAGATTTGCATTGCGACCCAGAAGTTTCATTACTATGACCCTGACACGTGGGCGCCGGTGATGTCTTATCAGAGGCGTAAGGTGCAGCTTCTGGATCCCAATGCAAAACCTGTAACAGGGCCCCCAACTATAATGCTTTATTTATAGTACTGGGCTCCCCATATGGAGAAGAGAGGCCTTATGGGCCCCCAAAGGCTCCTGGGCGTGGGTGCAACCGCATCCCCTATAGTTTTGTGGAGGGGCGGTTGGTTTTGGGGTCTGCTTTCTTTAAACTACTAACGACCACTTGGCTGTGCGTATGTATGTTTGTGTGTGTGCATCTCATGCTCCACACCTAGTGACATTATTGCTCCGCCCCTGGTGATGTCATCACAGGTTCTACAACATATATAAAACACAGAGCCTGACCGACAGAAGAACAACACAGTTAGGGCTCTTGGAAGGGGAGGACAAAAATAACAAAATGAGAATACAACTAAACCACTATTATCTCAGACACAACCCAGTGGTCCTGACAGAAGACACCGACCTACAGCCTCCACAGAGATCCGGCGGGCTGTAGGACCTGTGGTGATGTCACTGCTGTGGGAGGAGCCATTGTGCAGTTTGGTAGAAAGTACTTTATACTGGATAAGCCAATAGCAGCCACCAGGACCTGTGATGACGCCACCGTCATGGGTTCACCTGTGTGGGTAGAGTCAGGAATCACATGACCAGGGGCTAATCACTGTATCCAGGAGTCTCCTGAGCTGGTGATGTCTGTAAATCAGCATGGATGTGCCACAGCTGTGTGAGTGATGTATGGCGTCAGGATGGATGTAGTAGAGCTGTGTGTGTAATGTGCTGTGTGAGTGATGTATGGGGTCAGGATGGATGTAGTAGAGCTGTGTGATGTGGGGGGATCATAATGGATGTACCATGTAGCACAGCTGTGTGGCACATTGCGCCACCAGAAACACTGGTACTATAATTTCCTAATATTTACTGGTCTTCCTATACTAACGGCTGTCCCTTGGTGTCCACCCCGCAAATCCCACACCAAGGGCCTCCACGTGGCATGATAAATGGTTGTTCAGTACAGTGAATCCGCAGCAATGAAACACTTTTACTCCTTGAAACATACAAACGGTTGACCTAATTGTATGGGTTTCCCTTTGATAGCCTTGTATTTGTGCCTAGGTACGGCTTTGACTCCTGGTCTACACATTAATTTGCTCCATGCAGGCGCTGGTGGACCGTTAGGCCTAACGTAAATTTGGAGCCGTATCTATCCTGATTGTGAGGGGGGCGCTGCTGAAGGGGCTCCTGACATAAATAGCCTCATGGGAAATCCCTATAGTGGATGGTGTATGATAAGGGGGTTTTGGTGGTTCTTATCACTCTTCAGCGATTGCTCGCTCTTTTTCCCCAGGGATCAGCACCATCACTCTACTGTAGTAGCCGAGACTCACCACAGGGTCTTGTGTCTCTCCAGATGGGTTGCTGACAGCAATCCACAGGGCTCCGGACTCCTCTGACATCTCGACAACAGCTTTCACTGCCACTTATGACTGTGTCCCTATGACAACTCCTACAGGCACGCTCCACTTTACTGCTATCTTTCACTACAACAGACTAACAGACTCCCACTATTCTATTGACACTCTCTCTTGTACCGCCCTTGACTTCTTCTCTGCTGCACACACTGATGGGACACTAATGGACCTCTCGCACTATTTCTCATTTGTCTGTCTCTCTATTCTCCTGCCGGCTCCTACACTCTGCAGTCACTGGACTCTCCGGTAGATTAACCATCTTCTTCTTTGTCTAGCAGCCGACTCACTGACTGACCAACATGTCAACTCATTTTACAGTTCTGTGCATGTAGCTTCACATTTGAAGTCCCATATGTAGGCCCCACAATCCTCTATTCTGTCTGCTGCCACAGGAATTGGGAACAGTTTGTCTTATCCTGAACTAATCCTACACCCGATGGGCTTTGACCTTAGAGGGGTTGTCTAAGGGTGTAACTAGTGTCCAAATTATACTGGGACTGAAGAAAGCCAAGACCAACATTACCAATCAAAGTGCATCACGCGGGACTTTGGGCGTCAGGTTGGGTTATTGCGGTGGCTATGTGGTTCCATCTGGCTACGTTACAAGTAAAATGAAAGTAGCGGTTTTAGTAGTTTGTGACACGAGTCTGCAGTAGGCTGTAGTGAGGGGCCGCTTGGTGGTCGCAGTCCCATTGGGTCATGCTACAAACAAAGATAATGGAGGTAGTACCCCTGTCCCTGGAGGGCGGTGTCGCTTAGTCCGGGTGTTCCTAGTGGGACGGAGCTCCAGGAGACGAGGGTAACGGTGAGAAAGTAGAATATATGTTTATTCGAAGACAGAAACAAGGCAACGTCCAAACAGTCCAATAGTCCTTCACATCCAGAATTCAAAGGTCAGATGAGATAAACCGTTTCTATCTTTTCCTTTCTGTTTCCTGTAAACATGACTATTGGTTACTCCGGCTATAACCGCTAACAGCAACTCACTATATCTAACTGTATTCTCCAGAACTGGGGGAGTCTACTTCTGGACTCTGGGCCCTCCTATGATCCCTTAGGGCTCAGGAGCTAAAGTTAAACCTAGGCCACCCTCTGGTTCTGGGGGTTTGGGCCTTGGTGGCCAAAAAGTCTCCAATTCTCCAAAATTTTTGTTTTCACACCCCATGTAATATTCAAATGAGCTGTAACTGATCCAACGGTGTGCCATGTGCTGGACTGGTCAAGGCTCTGTCTCATTCTGTCATTTGAAAACACGTCCCTTGACCATAATGGGAGATGCCATGCGTTGCCCTCACCGCACATGCACCATTGACATTCCCTGCTGTGACCATCTTGCTCCCTGATGCCACACACTTATGCCTTCCTTGTGTTGCTTCCTGAGGAGTAAAACTGAGTCGCAACATCCATCAAACAGTAAGATGGCCACAGCAGAGAAGGTTAATGTGCTGGCCAGGGCCAGTATAACCTTAGGGCAAATGGTGCATCTGCACGGGGCCCAGTGGTCGCATCGGGCCCCCTGGCAGTGGCAATAATTTTAACTGTATCTGCATCCTCAATTGCAGTTACAGTTAAAAAAGTATTCAGGGGGTTAAAAACTAAACTAAAAACATAATAAAAAGCTAAACTCACCTACTCTAACTTCGACTCACTTCCAGGTCCAGTGGTGATGTGCCCATCTAAAGATGCGATTTCTGTGGCCAATCACCAGTCTCCGTTCCTATTGAGGCTCATGATTGGCTGCAGCAGTCACATGCTTAGACAGTCATGTAACTGTTGGAGCCGGAGTTGAGCGAAGACTGTGAGGACGCCTGCAGCCTGTTTGGCTGGGGGTAGGTCACTATGAGCGGTCTTCTTTCTCTTTGTCACAAAAAAGTTTAGGGATGGCAGGTGGGGCGAGAGAAATGCTAGACATGCACAATGAAGGGGAAGGGAGGAAGGGACTTGTTATTTGTATACAGCCAACCTATTCCGCAGTGCTTTCAGGTAATTTGTTTATTACCCCCAGCAAGCTGGGTACTCATTTTACCGACCTTGGAAGGATGGAAGGATGAGTCAACCTTGAGCCGGCTACCTGAACCATGTGGGGACCTTCAGGTCGTGAGCGAGAGCTTAGGACTGCATTCTGCTGCCTTAACACACTGCCTCACACAAGGAACAAATGGAAAGAATGGAAAGAACAATGTCTCCAGCTCAAGGGGGGCTGGAGATGTTAATGAAGAACCAATGGGCATTTTTTTAGATGACAGAGGGAGGGGCAGCCTGGACCAGTCCTGCAAACTAAATGCCCGTAGGACTAGTTGCAGCTAAACTGCCTACAATGCTGGGGCAAAGCGGCCAGGGGACTGAGGCCACTGTGAGGAGAAGAAATGTTTTGGTTAGAAATTGAATCACTCATATGCCCCATCTTTGGGTTGGTTTGGTTTAGGATTATTAATTGTAGGTGGCAAACTTCTTTGAAAGCCCAAAATAGGTTGGACTTTAGGGAGGTTAAAGAATTTGGGCCACCATTGTCGGATAAATGGAATCTACAGCTGTGTAATAGGAAATGTGCAGTCACATAATCACTGGGACCATGAAGGGCCGGACAAGGATGGTGAAGGCAGAGAAAGTCAAAAACAACGTCATCACCTCCTCCTGTCCTTGACAGCAAGGCTCCCGACTCGCGACTCGCAGCTGCACATCGCTCCTCGCATTCGCTCTTCGGGAGCATTGTAAACACTTCAGAATAAACCCTGTAGAACATGTCAGACAGCGGATAAGGGGTTAACATTATACTCTAAATCATCCTCTTGTGTTTGTCTGTCTGGAGAGGGCAACGTTCAGAGATAAAGGCCCTGCTGATAAATGCTTAATATTTTCTAAAAGTATTTCCTTAAGGCCAAAGACAAGTGGAGCGGAGGGTAAAGAAAGCCGGTTATTGCCTGTTCGGGGCACACAAGTAGGTAAGAAACTTTATTTTTAGGTATTTTTATATTTTACTATTTTTGTAGTGTTTTGTGTTGTTTTTTTTACTGTTGTTGGATTTAGAGGGTCATTTTAATATCCGCAAAGAAACGGCAGAACAATTATTACATGCAGATGTGAAAGTTCCAATCACTTGCCTTGCTGTTTCAGCGTGGCCCTAAGGGTCAAACTTGGGCTCATTAGCTGCGCAACCGACAAAAAGTTGTCTGTGGGAGGTGGTGGGGCGCTCCATTAGACGAACTGTTATGTATCCTCTTAGGGAACAACATCCAAGTAGGGCTTATATAAAGGACCTTGGATATGGTTGTACAGGGGGATCTCTCCGATGGGCTGCCTAGTGGAGAAGACCACCCCTGATCAGGACCACATTTTTGATTTGTTTGTGTGTGCAAGGAGGCTTTATGGAAGACCAGGAGTTCCTGCGGCTCTTTACTACTCAGCCATCATGGCTGTTTGCCCCTCTGTAACACCTCCGGACAGAGCCACATCACACAGTTGTTTGCCTATATAAGCATACCTGTATTATGGCAACATTTGATTCTGTATGTAGTTGGAGTCATACGAAGTTATGGAGTCAACTCTCACAGCTGTTAAAGGACTGTCTCATAACTCCATACACTGGGTAGAGCCATAAAATAGTGGAGTTCATTCGTGGTCAAACAAGCGTGGAATGGAAAGGAGGAGACCCCATAGCAAGGATCAAAATGGACCCCCCCCCCCTAATGATGCTGGATGGAAAAGCCTGGTGACTGCATTGCCCTTTCCACCCGGTTTCCATGACCCATTGTTTGCTAATAGTGTTGAGTGAACCAAAACAGAAGAGCTCTGATTCTGGTTGAACCTATGCTAAAAGAAAGAGAAAAAAAGGGGAGAAAGTAGAGAGAAAAATCATATTTTCCCTTCTTTTTTTCTCCTTTTTCTTTATTTACTTTGTCTTTAAACAGCTCAAAAGTACTGAGATACCTCCTAGGAGAGCTAGGGTTGCTGTGCAGGGCTTTTAGACAACAGTATACACCAGTTTTATAGGTATTGGTGAAGTTTCAGTTCAGTTCAAACTCATTCGTACGAAACCAAACTTTTTGCCAAAATTCTGCAAACCGTCCAAAATTAACTTTTCAAAAGTCTGCCCATATTATAGCCCATCTGTGCTCAGAAACGGTGAGTTCTACGTTCGGACGCGTTATTTGGAGGACTAGCGCTGTATTCGGCTGCAGTTTCCTGACTGTGCAGCCTGTTTATCAATGATTCCTGACATCCTCCTCTGACCTCTTTTAGCAGCCAGTTGTTTCTGTCCACAGGATCCTCTATTGCTAGATGTTTTTTCTTGATCACCCCATTCTCGGTATACTCTCCACACCTTTACACTAGAACCCCCCCCCCCCCCCGCGAGGTTGGCAGTGAAATCCTGGCCTGGCTAGTCTAGCCCTGATGACCGGCCTCCTTGGAAGTCACTCCAATTGCTGCATTTTCCATCTAATGTGGATCCACACTGAAGCTTGTCAGGTGACTTTATGCTGCGTTTCGGGAGATAATTTTGGGGTCACAGGGATAATTTCTATACAAGGAAGCTGCGAACATGAAGGGCCGAGGGCTCTAATAAGGTGGTCATTCGGAGTAAGTTTCTATTGGTCCGTTCTTCTGTTCAGCACTTAGTATATCTGGGACTGAGCAGATCTATAATCACCATCAATAACCACATTATGAGGACACTTTGGGAAAGTCTTGTGCCGTTTTTATCTTCTTTTATACCTTTGAGGAAATAATGTGAGACTGGACGCAATTCATATATAAATTTACGGAAGCAGCGCCATTAAATGTATAACTTTAATTAAATAAATTAATAAATTACATTGTGGATAAATTATAGAATATAAATAATGCCTGTAAAGTGTCTGCTGTGCCTAATACTACACAGAGAGGCCTATGGGGGCCGGGAGGACCTGCCGTAATGGGCTGTGATGCAGCCATAGGGGTGGGTAATGGTCTACCTGGGTAGGATTATTAAAGGGACAGTGCAGGGTACAACGACACAACATGTCCTGCTATTACATGGCTGGTCTTGGTTTCTGTAGCTCCTATTTCCATTCATAGCGATGGGTGGTCTCTTCATTGTGGGTCGGGGTCTGATTTCTATGACCTGTCCCATTCAATTGACCAGAACATGGGAAAATGTTGGATCCAAGATGTCGTCACTTTTCTTGGATGTAATGTTCCCTCAAAAGCATCTACTAGACAATGTCAACTTGTCTGAAGGTGTCTTGAAGATGGTTCAATGTCCTGGTAATAGGGAAGGTGACCATGATGCTCTTGGTGAGAACATATGGTTTGACTCCTTCCAAGGTCCTCAAGGAGTAACATGCTGCTCTACTAAGCCCAGAAGAAGAAGATAAGTCTTCATAGCGGACACTAGACCCCCACGGACACCCACAGATGGGAATGTGCAGCACACATTACTGCACGTTCTACATTATTGTCCCCTGGTAAGTCCTCCGATAGTCCAGATTCCTATATTTCCATATGCCTTGAGGTTGAATAGAAGCCTGGTGGAAGCCATTAAGGTTTTAGGACCTCCGGACGATGAAATTTCACCTAAAAGAAGAAAGAAGGTGAGAAATAGGAAAATGACGTATTAGGCATAGTAGATTCCATAGATCATGGCTTTGTCACATACAGTGTGTAGCTATAGGAGGTGTAGAGGTAGCAGTCGCCCCCTGGTGGAAGGTGTCCTAAAGGCTCCACAGCTACATCATAAAAGGCTCATGGTAGGTGGTGGTGGTGGTGGGGTCATATGTTACACAGGGGCCTGCAGCGTCACGTTAAGCCTCAGCTCACCCATATGTGTGTAAATGTGTTCCCGGGACTGGAGATGTGTTATATGAGGCAGTGCTGGTAGGAGCAGCCAGGGGCAAATTTAGTTTAGTTTTTGACAACTAGTTTTTCATGATCAGTGTTAGCTATGATTGGGACAGTTAACTATTTAGATGAACATATAAATAGCCAGCCGGGGGGGGGGGGGGGGGGGGGAAGGGGGATAGGCTGGGTCTGTCCTGCACCCTATCAACCCCCAAGGGACACAGTCATGGGATGACAAAGGGTTAGCATGGCAGCCTGGAGCCTAGTGAAGACTTCCAGGGTTGCCATGCAGGCATGCCTGTGGCAGAGCTTAATAGGCAACGCTGAAAATTACTATATACTGCAATACTGAAATATTAAAATATATAGTACAAGCATTTAAGTGACTGCAGACTCAGGTCCCCTATGGGAACCCAAAAAATAAACAAATCTGTAGAGTAAGGTTTAGGAAATTTTTAAAACAGTGAAAAAATATAAAAGTATTAAAAGTTCAGACCCCCCCCCCCCTCTATTTTTCATTTTTCCTGTAAAAATCTAAACAGTAAAAAAACAACAAAAGATATGGTATTAGTGTATCATGACGCCACCGGAAACTAGGGGTTTGACAGGAGGAACGCCAGTCACATCCCTAGCTTCTGATAGGGTGAAGGGACAAAGGTCCTAGTCGTACAGTGTGGGTTTCTTACCCGCAGCGCTGCAGGTTTACGCGGAGGGTTCCTATTCTGCTTAGGCTTACATTATGACATTACAGTGGTAACCTGCCAGTATTAACATGTCTTAAATTAAGCCTAAACAGAATAGGAACTCTCCCCATAAGAATGCAGCGCTGCCAGTAAGAAATGCAGATGCTGCAGCGTGTGTGCTTGCTGATGGGCGGCATTTCAGGCATGGTCTATAGGCGGCCACCGGCCTACCCCTCCGTCCCGGCCGCCGGCTCTCCACTGCTTTTGGCCAGCCGCATCACTGCTCGCTGTGGGTCGCTCCTGGAAAACCACTGTGAGTACGGGTGGCCACCGACTCTCCGCTCACCTCTGGCGCCCGCATCAATGGTCCCTCACTGCCACACCTTGGCAAAGTCACTTGCCTGAAGTGGCGCTCTGCTTGTGCAGTCAGGGGGGAAATTCCGCCTTGTGGTATGCTGACAGGGAACCCACTTGCTGCTGGAGGTGCGAGGCAGCAGCGGCGCCGGCCGCTGTATGGCTTCTCTACAGATCTTAACATGCATTCCAGGACCTGCTGCCGAGCACGCTGTCCAGCCAATCAGATTCAGGGGGCGTCATCCCCCTGTCAATCTTGACTCCACCAGGAATTCCTGGTGGCGTCAAGATACACTAATACCAACAGATATTTGGTATTGCCGAGTTCATAAAAGTACAAACTATTAGAATATCACACTATTTACCCTGCAAGGTAAACACTGTAAAAAAGCAGAGAATGGCAGAGGGGTGGGGCTTTTCATTACCCAGATTCCCCAGAATACTGAGTAAAAAAGTGATCCAGAAGATGAATGTACCCCAAAATGGGCGTAATAAAAAGTACAGCTTGTTCCTAACACTCACACACCCCAATCGAGGAAAAAACAAAAATGTGCTGCGCCCCACAATACGGCGATGGAGGCAATTGTTGTTTAAAAAGTTTCTGTACTTTTTAAAAGTGATAAAACATAAAAGGTCTTAGAAATGTGTCAACTGCAGAACAGCGACGCGCAGAACAGCGACCCGCAGAACAGCGACGCGCAGAACAGCGACCCGCAGAACAGCGACGCGCAGAACAGCGACCCGCAGAACAGCGACGCGCAGAACAGCGATGCGCAGAACGGCGACCCGCAGAACGGCGACGCGCAGAACAGCGACGCGCAGAACGGCGACGCGCAGAACAGCGACCCGCAGAACAGCGATCCGCAGAATAGGGACCCGCAGAATAGGGACCCGCAGAATAGGGACCCGCAGAACAGCGACCCGCAGAACAGCGACCCGCAGAACAGCGACCCGCAGAACAGCGACGCGCAGAACAGCGACGCGCAGAACAGCGACCCGCAGAACAGCGACGCGCAGAACAGCGACCCGCAGAACAGCGACCCGCAGAACAGCGACGCGCAGAACAGCGACGCGCAGAACAGCGACGCGCAGGACAGCGACCCGCAGAACAGCGACGCGCAGAACAGCGACCCGCAGAACAGCGACCCGCAGAACAGCGACCCGCAGAACAGCGACGCGCAGAACAGCGACGCGCAGAACAGGGACCCGCAGAATGGCGACCCGCAGAATGGCGATCCGCAGAATAGCGATCCGCAGAATGAAGCTCATATCAACACTGTAACAATTGTGCAAGTCCTTTTTCTCATTGCACCCCACCGCTGGACTATGACGCTTGTCAGTATATTGTGCAATAAGTGATAACAATACAAAATACAACCCGTCCTGCAAACAACGCGCCCTTCATGGCTGAGGGAAGTCAGGGAAAAAAGAAAGAAAATAGCTCCGGTCTTGAAGGAGTTAATAGGACGGCCATTCTTTGCACCCCGAAACTCTCCTCTGAGCTGCTCAGCAATCCTTCAGTTCAAATTCTTTCTGATGCCACTAGGTGGAGCTGTACTGTATATGAACACTTTATAGAATGTAGTGAGCTCCCTCTAGTGGCCAATGCCAGAATTTTATCATTTAACCCAACACTTATGAAATCTGAGGCTGTCCCACTGAATATATATACCCCCCAGGTGGGCGGTGGTGACAGTATGCCGTATACCTTACCTGGATGGACCGGTCCACTTTCTTCAGATCCGGATTGAACACCTCTGTGCTGGATACGTATGATTCTGTACAAGAGAAGACATGTTAGTATCCCGATGTAGCAGAGCTGACATTACTTTTTCGTTGGCGCTCCCCAATAAGTTACTGCAGTCCTAGAAGACCATAAATAATGGTCACAACTATTGGGCAAGATCTCTGCTTGCTGTCAGTGAACGGATGCATTGAGTTGATTTGTTGCTGTGAAGACACCAGTTTGCTGATGTCATTGCATTGCTACGAGGGTCTGACATGGGCTTCGTATCTACATCTTCATAAATGTGCTCCATTGTGGCAAAACTTCAGCTGTGAGAAATACTAAACCTGCAGCAACTGTCAGCCTCTGGCTGTAAAAATAATGTCCATTCATTTCCAGCAAGCAGAGATCCTGAAACACTAATAGCGCTGGGGAGGTTTCCGTTCGCCTTATCAGCCTAACATTTAACCCTTTCTGTTCCACACTTACCACTTCCATAGAAGCCCTTATTGTAGAAGGCGAGTGCTTCCGGTATGTCCCACTCGTCGTCCGTTAGATCCCTGTGACAGGAGGATATAACAGAGTCACAAACCTCTACAGACCGCCGGGTCTCACGGCTTTCACGCAGTAACCATGGAAACTCACCACTGACGCAGTCGTTTTTTTCTGCGCAGGAAGTACGCCACGGTGATAATGATTAGTAAGAGCACAGCGAGGGCGGCTGCCACCCCGCCGTACACACCGGCCTTTAGCAGCCTCCCCTGACACTGTGCAGACGTGTACAGGTAGGTCTCTGGGTCGTCGCAGCTGTGGAGTGATACAGCACATTGTTACATATGTGGCGGCACAAGGCAGCATCTAGAGAGGTCGGGTAGAAACTGGGGGGGTATGGGGGAGGCGCAGCTGCAGGTGTCAGAGCCCCATCTACATGTTCAGGGGGCACTGAAGACACTTTGGGCAGCCGGGAGTTATGTTCACGGCCCCTTGTCACCCACTATAGCCAGGATGGTTTACTCTTTGGCAGTTATAGAGGCACTGCCGCTGTCACTATTATGGGGCCACTGCCGCTGTCACTATTATGGAGGCACTGCCGCTGTCACTATTATGGAGGCACGGCCGCTGTCACTATGATGGAGGCACGGCCGCTGTCACTATGATGGAGGCACGGCCGCTGTCACTATTATGGGGGCACTGCCGCTGTCACTATTATGGGGCACGGCCGCTGTCACTATGATGGAGGCACGGCCGCTGTCACTATGATGGAGGCACGGCCGCTGTCACTATTATGGAGGCACGGCCGCTGTCACTATTATGGAGGCACGGCCGCTGTCACTATTATGGAGGCACGGCCGCTGTCACTATTATGGGGGCACTGCCGCTGTCACTATTATGGAGGCACTGCCGCTGTCACTATTATGGGGGCACTGCTGCTGTCACTATTATGGAGGCACGGCCGCTGTCACTATTATGGGGGCACTGCTGCTGTCACTATGATGGAGGCACTGCCGCTGTCACTATTATGGGGGCACGGCCGCTGTCACTATTATGGGGGCACTGCTGCTGTCACTATTATGGGGGCACTGCCGCTGTCACTATTATGGAGGCACTGCCGCTGTCACTATTATGGAGGCACGGCCGCTGTCACTATTATGGAGGCACGGCCGCTGTCACCATTATGGAGGCACTGCCGCTGTCACTATTATGGAGGCACTGCCGCTGTCACTATTATGGAGGCTCTGCCGCTATCACTATTATGGAGGCACTGCTGCTGTCACTATTATGGGGGCACGGCCGCTGTCACTATTATGGGGGCACTGCTGCTGTCACTATTATGGGGGCACTGCCGCTGTCACTATTATGGAGGCACTGCCGCTGTCACTATTATGGAGGCACGGCGGCTGTCACTATTATGGAGGCACTGCCGCTGTCACTATTATGGAGGCACGGCGGCTGTCACCATTATGGAGGCACTGCCGCTGTCACTATTATGGAGGCACGGCCGCTGTCACCATTATGGAGGCACTGCCGCTGTCACTATTATGGAGGCACGGCCGCTGTCACCATTATGGAGGCACTGCCGCTGTCACTATTATGGAGGCACGGCCGCTGTCACTATTATGGAGGCACGGCCGCTGTCACCATTATGGAGGCACGGCCGCTGTCACTATTATGGAGGCACGGCCGCTGTCACTATTATGGAGGCACGGCCGCTGTCACCATTATGGAGGCACGGCCGCTGTCACTATTATGGAGGCACTGCTGCTGTCACTATTATGGGGGCACGGCCGCTGTCACTATTATGAGGGCACTGCTGCTGTCACTATGATGGAAGCACTGCCGCTGTCACTATTATGGGGGCACTGCCGCTGTCACTATTATGGGGGCACGGCCGCTGTCACTATTATGGGGGCACGGCCGCTGTCACCATTATGGAGGCACTGCTGCTGTCACTATTATGGAGGCACTGCTGCTGTCACTATTATGGGGGCACGGCCGCTGTCACTATTATGGGGGCACTGCCGCTGTCACTATTATGGGGGCACTGCCGCTGTCACTATTATGGAGGCACGGCCGCTGTCACTATGATGGAGGCACTGCCGCTGTCACTATTATGGAGGCACGGCCGCTGTCACTATGATGGAGGCACTGCCGCTGTCACTATTATGAGGTTGCTCTGGCTGTCACTGCTATGAGGCACTATGGCTGTCAATGTTGTAGGGGTACTCGAATGGTCACGATTATGGGGGAACTGTGCCTAGCACTGTTGTAGGGGTACTCTAGTGGTCAGTATTATGGGGGCACTGTGCCTGGCACTGTTGTAGAGGTACTCTGGTGGTCAGTATTATGGGGGCACTGTGCCTGTCACTATTGTAGAGGTACTCTGGTGGTCAGTATTATGGGGGCACTGTGCCTGGCACTGTTGTAGAGGTACTCTAGTGGTCACTACAATGGAGGCACTGTGCCTAGCACTGTTGTAGAGGTACTCCAGTGGTCTCTATTATGGGGGCACTGTAGATAGCACTGTTGTAAATGTACTCTAGTGGTCACTATTGTAGGGGCACTGTAGCTGTCACTGTTGTGGAGGTATCATAGTGGTCACTGTTATGGGGGCACTGTGTCTGGCACTGTTGTAGAGGTACTCTAGTGGTCAGTATTATGGGGTCACTGTGTCTGGCACTGTTGTAGAGGTATTCCAGTGGTCACTATTATGGGGGCACTGTGCTTGTGACTGTTGTAGAGGTACTCTAGTGGTCACTGCTATGGGGGCACTGTGCCTGGCACTGATGTAGAGGTACTCTAGTGGTCACTATAATGGGGTCACTGTGTCTGGCACTGTTGTAGAGGTATTCCAGTGGTCACTATTATGGGGGCACTGTGCTTGTGACTGTTGTGAAGGTACTCTAGTGGTCACTATAATGGGGTCACTGTTGTGGAGGTACTCTAGTGGTCACTGTTATGGGTGCACTGTGCCTGTCACTGTTGTAGGGGTACTCTAGTGGTCACTGTTATGGGGGCACTGTGCCTGTCACTGTTGTAGAGGTACTCTAGTGGTCACTATTATCTGGACAATGTCACTAGCACTGTTGTAGCTGTACTCTAATGGTCAATATTATGTGGGCACTGTGCCAGTCATTTTCATAGAGGTACTCTATTTGTCACTGTTAGGAGGGCACTGTGTCTGGCAGTGTTGTAGACGTACTCTAGTGGTCACTATTATGAGAGCACTGTGCATGTCAGTGTTGTAGAGGTACTCTAGTGGTCACTATTATGTGGGCACTGTGCCTGTCACTGTTGTGAAGGTACTCTAGTGGTTAATGCTATGGTGGCACTGTGCTTGTGACTGTTGTAGAGGTACTCGAGGTCACTATTATGCGGGCACTGTGCCTGTCTCTGTGGTAGAAGTACTCTAGTGGCCATTGTTATGGGGGCACTGTGCCTGGCACTGTTGTAGAGGTACTCTATTGGTCACTATTATGGGGACACTGTGTCTGGCAGTGTTGTAGAGGTACTCTAGTGGTCAGTATTATGGGGGCGCTGTGCCTCTTACTGTTGTAGAGGTATCATAGTGGTCACTATTATGGGAGCACTGTGCCTGGCACTGTTGTAGAGGTACTCTAGTGGTCACTATTATGGGGACACTGTGTCTGGCAGTGTTGTAGAGGTACTCTAGTGGTCACTATTATGGGGGCACTGTGCCTGGCAGTGTTGTAGAGGTACTCTATTGGTCAATATTATGCGGGCACTGTGCCTGTCACTGTTGTAGAGGTACTCTAGTGGTCACTATTATGGGGGCACTGTGCCAGTCACTGTTGTAGTGGTACTCTATTGGTCAATATTATGCGGGCACTGTGCCTAGCACTGTTGTAGAGGTACTCTAGTGGTCACTATTATGGGGGCACTGTGCCTAGCACTGTTGTAGAGGTACTCCAGTGGTCACTATTATGGGGGCACTGTAGCTAGCACTGTTGTAAATGTACTCTAGTGGTCACTTTTATGAGGGCACTGTGTCTGGCAGTGTTGTAGACGTACTCTAGTGGTCATTATTATGGGGGCACTGTGCCTCTCACTGTTGTGGAGGTACTCTAGTGGTCACTGTTATGGGGGTACAGTGCATTTCGCTGTTGTAGAGGTACTCTAGTGGTCACTATTATTGGGGGCACTGTTCCTGTCACTGTTGTAGAGGTACTCCAGTGGTCACTGTTATGGGGGCACTGTGTCTGGCACTGTTGTGGAGGTACTCTAGTGGTCACTGTTATGGGGGCACTGTGCCTGTCACTGTTGTGGAGGTACTCTATTGGTCACTGCTATAGAATATACGGTACATTTATGTGCCAGTAATTATTTTCCTCTTCTACTTGTGATGGCCAAGTACTGACCCCATAATGTCCTAGATGCCTGCTGGGGACCTTGTGTGGCCCCTGGGTAGTACCGGCTGGCAGCGGAGTACTCACAAGCACTGAGGCCCGGTGGCGATCTGCAGTTGGCACGTGCCGCTGTGACAGTTCAGGTACTTGGGGGACAGCTTATCACAATGTGACACGCAGATGAGACCGCCGGCCGTCAGGAGGGGGGTGAAATAATCCTGGAAGCCGCTGGGAACCGTCATCATGCAAATCTCTGAGGAAGGAAACAGACGTGAGTTACCCCGCAGGTAAACATGGCGGCTGCGCATCACATGACTGAGCGGCCCGGTAATAGCTCGTTATGGGAATCAATACGTTGGCACCCGTTGATCTGGCCTCATGTCAGCGGAATCCCACCCTGCCCGCGGCCGAGGGCACTATTTTACCTGCGCGGATTTACCTGTGCATTTCTGTCGGGCAAAAATAACGCGGCGTTCTCTATTCTTCTGGCGATGTGCGCAAAATACGCCAGGAGATTCGTGAAACACTGCGGGATTGTGCAGGAAAAAGATCACATCTGGAACTTAGACTGATTAGCCATTTAAATGGGCGCCTATTTGTTTGCCGCGTGGGCGCAAAAGTACAATAAAAAGCGCTGATGCGAGTGCAAAAAATGCGTTGTTCGTGCACGTCTAACCGCGCGAGGCGGTCTTTTTCCCTTCAACCGTGGAATTCCATCTCCTGTATGTTAGAAATTCACAACAAAAGTTCTGCAAAATGTACTTTAATCTGTAGCAGAAAGCGTCTGTGCTGCAGAATTGATTCTCAGGCTAGATTCACACGGGCGTAAATCCCACGGAGATCTTACGGACCGCACTAAAATACTGTGAGATTTCTGTGGCAGAAATGCAGCTTTAAAACTCGCGCCATTCGGCGTCTGCATTCCGCTGCGCCCATCTCTCCCCATAGAGAGGCCGCAGCACAGACGTCCATATTATTGACATGCCGCGGCTTTGGATTCTGCGCAGCGTGTCAGTTTCATCACAGCTTGGCCACAACGGCTTCGCCGCAGCGGGTGCATGAGGTGTTTCCTGCTTTAACCCGGGATAAAAATTGCCGTTGGAAGTTCCTGGGCAGCTCCGCCCCGTGTGAACCCAGCCTTATGGTGAAGTAAGGATGCGCGGATGTTGGCGCAGATCCTTCGCAGAATCCGCTACGTGCGAACGTAACCTTAGAAATGCATTTTCTTTTCTAGTTAAAGGATTAAAAATGAAGCCAACACTCTACTAAATAACATAGGTGGTCGGAAGAGAAGGGGTTAATGTGGAATCGCTCTCCTCTGATCTCACACTGAGTTCACACGAGCGAGCATCATCTGAGATTGTGAAATGCGGCCCTTTATCGCGCTCGGGAACGTGCGATTCCCCCGCAGATGTGTGGCGTTGCTGTGCCGCGTCCCTTCAGGGGAGCAGCGATCCTTCCATTGCGCACCTCGCACGCCGTACAATGCTTCGCCGGCCCCATTATAAACAATAGGCAAGCATTTCGAAGGACCGCTCAAATATAGGACATGCCGCAACTTTTTCCCGCACCACGATGGGATGCAGGAAAAGAAAAACCGCTACTTTACATGACCCCCTTCAAAACAGCGGGATTCATATTCGTCCAATATTCGTGCTTCTCACAATGCACAAATCTTGCACAATTTTCTCGACTGTGTGAAAGAGAAGCCGTCTCAGCGCTGAAATGTCACAGAGTAACATAGTATGTAAATGTCGAAGAAGTTTACAAACAAACTTTCCCAGCAAGCGCTGTGATTGGCTGGCATCTCTGATTATGTCATCGAGACCTGAGCAGCCCGTCTCCAGTGTTCCAGTCACAATCACCCACAGATCACATGACATACATATATGTTGCTGCTGCACAGAGCCTAGGCAGTGGTCGTGAAGGGGTTAAAGAACATGTGTAAATATAATTAACGATAACGTCATTAAGACACTTGCCTTCTTCAGTTGGCAGCGGTTGGGGTTTGACTTCAGGGTTTCCATCTGGAGAAACACACAATCCTATAGGACGAAAAGTCAGGAAGTAAGAAGAAACATCCTACGGAGCTCCAAATCCCCCACATTGAGACAGCATTAATGATCAATCTCTGCCGGCAGCCACCACTAGGGGGAGCTTACAGTAACGTTCCTGAGCTCCCTCTAGTGGTGACTTCAGGCAGACAGATTCTTAGCATGTAACTCTTTGTCTAAGAGGAGAAAAGAGGAGCAAAACTCATCTTCAACCTCTATAAAGATATATTAAGAAATGAGTCGGCACTGAGGATTGGACCTAAAAATGTCATAGAGGTAAATAGTGGATATTTTCTTTAATCCCGCCCCCAACATGTGCCGTACATGCTGTCCCAGTGTCACGACAGCCTGAGGCTTTCTGAATGCCTGCTCCAATATAGTATGATGCAATACTACAGTACTGCAGTATACGATGTAGGTGATCAGACAATTACAAGTTCAGTTGGGGACTAAAAAACAAGTAAAAATAAGTAAAATAAACATTTTTTAATAATTACAAAAAAAGTATAAAAAAACGTTTTCCCAGTTCCCAGTCACACCAAAAAGTAAGAACATGTGTCTTTAAAAGTCCAATTTATTAAAATATCACATTATTAATTCTTCATGGTGAATGCCGTCCAAAAAAAACCCACACTGTTTTTGGTCACTGATAGAGATGAGCGAGTATACTCGCTAAGGCACATTCCTCGAGCGAGTAGTGCCTTAGCCGAGTATCTCCCCGCTCATCTCTAAAGATTCCGGGGCCGGCGGGGAGCGGTGGGGGGGAGAGAGGGAGAGAGAGATCTCCCCTCCGTTCCTCCCCGCCCCCCGCCGCCCCCCGAATCTTTAGAGACGAGCGGGAAGATACTCGGCTAAGGCACTACTCGCTCGAGTAAAGTGCCTTAGCGAGTATATTCGCTCATCTCTAGTCACTGTGTCTCCAAGAAAAAAACGGAATAAAAAGTGACCAAAAGTCATACGTGCCCCAAAATGATAAGAAAAACTGCAGTTCACAAGACCTTACACAACAGCAGTGGAAAAATAAAACGTTACGGCATTCAAAGAGAAATGTTTTTAACCCCTTTTTTTCGGTTTTCTCTCCCCCTTTTACAATATCCTAACTCTGATTTATCCCGCTACATATCTGCCTGCGGGTTGTTTTTTGCGGGACGGGGGGGATTTTTCAATGCTGCCATTTAATGTATTGAAAAACTTTAAGTGGAGTGAAATGGGAAAAAACTGAATTTCTGTGATCGTTGTGAGGGTCTTGTCTCAAAGGAGTAAACACTGCGACAACAATGAGCTGATAACTTTATTCCACGGTCGGTACGACTACTACGATACCAAACATATATATTTTTTTTGCTGTACTTTTATCTTTCCTTCCGCCGTCTTCTGACAGCCATAACTTTTTTATTTTTCCGTTGACTTACCGTGTTTCCCCGAAAATAAGACAGTGCCTTATATTAATTTTTGTTCAAAAAGGTTTAACTTTTCTACATGTATAGCTGCCTGGACACCATTTAAATTGACTTTCTTAATTAACCGTTAGCAGGGCTTAATTTTGGAGTAGGGCTTATATTTCAAGCATCCTCAAAAACCCTGAAAAATCATTTTGCATCCTCAAAAATTCTGGAAAATCATGCTATGTCTATTTTCAGGCTATGGCTTATTTTCAGGGAAACAGGGTAGTTGTGTGAGGGCTTCTATTTTGCGGGACGTTCTGCAGTTTGTATTGGTACCACCATGGAGTACATAGGACTTTTTATTACATATTTTCTTGCAGATGGAGTAACCATAAAAGCACAATTCTGGCATTGCTTCTTCTCCTGACGGCGTTCGCTGCGTGCCGTAAATAATGCATTACTTTGATATATCGGATGCAGCGATACCAAATATAGTTTGGGTTTTACCCTTTGGTCCCAAGCCCGGATAAATGGGAGCTGTGGAGAAAGCATTGGCAAGCTACTGACTATTTCTGCCAAGATGTAGTCTCCCTGACCTCTAGGCCTCTTCACAATGTCCTTCATGTTGATCATGTGCATTTATGTTGCTAGTAATCCCTATATGCATGAAGTGTATGTGATGCACCTCTGCAGCGCTGAAACTGTTAACTGTTTGGTATGTGACATGTCTGACAATGTATCATTTTGTGTCCTGAGTTGGTGGTCACATGACCGTGCTTCATATTAATGTTTGCAGAGTGTGAGTGCGAGGGAGAAGTAGTAGTAGTCTAGCAAGGAGTCGAGTCTGGCAGTCTGCAAGGAGAGTCTGGTCTAAGTCAGTTAGCCAGAAGGTCACTTCTTGGCCTAGTCTAGCCTGAGCAAATCTGAGAGTCTGGACACTTGGAATATCTGTGAGAATGGAAGAAGCGGAAAGGTATCACCCGTCTCCCCTGGATATCCCGTATCCCAGGAGCCCCCCGGGGTAGCCATAAGCCCCTGTGAGAGAGAGGAGACTGTCTTTGCTGCAATCGCGAGTGTGAACAGGGAGAGAGAAAGGAAAGTGGAAATCCGTGTCTGGGGCCCCGCAGATAACTCAGACTGTGGAGTATTCTCCTGTGAATTCCATGTATGCCTCCCTGCCCTCTTATGCGGAGCAGCACAAGTTGTACTCAGCTATCACCCTTGTAATGCACCAAGTAGACTGTTAGTAAATGGGTCTCACTGACCCTTCCCAGTGCGACTCTTAAATAGACTTCTCCGTGTGTGGACCCTTTATTATTCATCGGTCGCCTTCACCTTGGAGGAAGCAACAGTGGCGTCACCCGTGATAACCAAAAGGAAGAAACCAAGGTAAACCAGTTCCCTGTCACCCTCTATTTTCTGTAGCCTGCCCGCAGCCCCGTTGGACGTGTCCTTGGCTACCCTCCGGATGGGAGACAGTAGTGCCACTGTGACAAGGCTAGAACTCATCCCCACTGTCTCCTAGGCTGGGGCCTGCTCCTCGGACGCTGCTGGGTGGGGCCTTACAAAGGACGGAGAATGTTGATCCATAAAGTGACCGAAAGTTGGCCTTGACTGAACGGACAATCATCATCATTCTAAATATGGCAAAAGGGTTTTTTTCCTAATAATTAATAACACTAATTTAAAAAAAAATTTCTAGGCTCCAGAGGGGGCAAGAACTTGCGATGCTTTGATCACTCCTGGAGTATGATGTAATGCCATAGTATTACATCATGCCATGATCTGACAGGCAATATATCAAGCCATGCCACAAGCATGTCTTAATAGGCTATCTGCAATGACAGTCCGGGGGCCTTTCAAAAGGCCCTGGGTGTCATGCTAAGCGCACAGCAATGCACGATCTCATGGCACGCAGGGGGTGGGGGGGTGGGGGGGGGCACTGGGTTTAATGGGAGCTGACTGTTCACCGGTAACCTCCTTTTCTCTACTAGAGCAGTATAGACCCTCAGACACATTTAGATTACTGTAACATATGTTTTCTTGTTTCTGTTTAAACCTGGCTGCGTCTTATGGTCCAAAAAATACAGTAAATTTGGTGTTACGTAAATTCTAATGACCCGCAGAATAAATATGACATCAGTGAACAGCATGAAAGCAAGAAAATGGGGCAATTGTATTTTTTACATTTCACTCCACTTTAAAATTTTCAAAGTTTTCCAATATATTATATGATGCATTGTCCCGCAAAAACCAAGCCCTCACATAGATAGGTCACTGGAAAGATATAAGAGTTAGCGTTTTTTGGAAGTTATATATGTGGCATAACCACAAGATAATCCATACATTTCTCACAAGTGAGTGTTCCACCTCTAGGACCCCACCTAACGGGCCCCCTGTATTCTGTTTTGCAAAAGGGGGAGTTGCTGGGAACAGCCGGCCAGCTTGGAGTGCGCTGGGAGCAGCCGGCCAGCTTGGAGTGAGCTGGGAACAGCCGGCCAGCTTGGAGTGCGCTGGGAGCAGCCGGCCAGCTTGGAGTGCGCTGGGAGCAGCCGGCCAGCTTGGAGTGCGCTGGGAGCAGCCGGCCAGCTTGGAGTGCGCTGGGAGCAGCCGGCCAGCTTGGAGTGCGCTGGGAGCAGCAGGCCAGCTTGGAGTGCGCTGGGAGCAGCCGGCCAGCTTGGAGTGCGCTGGGAGCAGCCGGCCAGCTTGGAGTGCGCTGGGAGCAGCCGGCCAGCTTGGAGTGCGCTGGGAACAGCCGGCCAGCTTGGAGTGCGCTGGGAACAGCCGGCCAGCTTGGAGTGCGCTGGGAACAGCCGGCCAGCTTGGAGTGCGCTGGGAACAGCCGGCCAGCTTGGAGTGCGCTGGGAGCAGCCGGCCAGCTTGGAGTGCGCTGGGAGCAGCCGGCCAGCTTGGAGTGCGCTGGGAACAGCCGGCCAGCTTGGAGTGCGCTGGGAGCAGCCGGCCAGCTTGTACGCTACTAGGAAGAGGGGTTTAAAAGATGATTGAGCAGATACTAACATATGGCTGCATGGCGAGTGTTTTTGTACTTGGTTCCCATGGAGACACATAGATCTGCATTTGAGCTGTGGACACAAAACAGTAACTTTTTGCAATCAACCTGCTTGACCTACTCAGTGGCCACCATTGTGCAGGAGCAGAGGCATAGTTATGTATGATTTATGGGTATTGGTCTATATACCTTCACTTGCGTTGGCATAAAGGCTTGCGCTCAGTGACGTGACGTTTTCACGCTTCATGGCTGAAAAAGTAAAGCAAACGTCAGAATAAGACAAATACGACATTCAAGGGCCCCTAATTAGGGATGGGAGCATTGCGGACCACCTGGTGCACACTGTACATGGTATACATCGGTAGTCTATGGCACTACACGCTGCCCTCTCTGGCCAGCACAGTTACTGCAGCTTATAGTGTCTTAAGCCCCTTTTACACGGACGATTACTGTGCAAATCGCTCGGTTGATCAATCGGTTTGCACGATAATTGTGCAGTGTGAATGCATGAGGTGAAAGAACAATCAGCAATATAGATCTTTCATGCAGACCTAAAGATCATCGTTGGTCTGCCGGTGCATCGGCCCATGTGGACAGGCTGCCTGCTTACTGTGAATGGAGGCGGAGCCGGTTGGGGGTCGCTCCTGACCACCCGCCTATGTAAAAGCGATGACCCTCCTGTGTAAAAGCACAAGAACGGTCATCACTGAGACGGCTCGGTCGTCCTGTGATAAAGGATGCATACTAATTCATGGTGAATCGGGTAGTCCGAGAAGTTTTCGGCCATCTTTGTTTGTCCAGGATCGGAGGGTTACTTGTACTGAAGCACTCAGTGCCAGGCAGCTGCTGCAAAGCTTTTAAGAGTTTCCAAAAAGACACTTTTACATTTCTTATTAGCAGTTGAAACAATGGCCACCTGTAAGATGGGTTTTCTGCTGTGTCCTCACGACAACACTTCCTGCTTTTATACACTGGCGGCTCAATGTCCTTACACAAACGTCAGTGTCAGGTCCGGCGGCTCTCAGGGGTCTCTGTGCCCGCACTACCAGTCCTAGTACCCGGGCTGCATGGTCCTTGTGACCTCCCCTTTCTGCCGTGATCCGGTACGTCGGTTCGGGCTGGCGCCTAGTTAGTCGGGTTGCTGGGGACGCAGCAGGTGCCATCCCGTGCCACATTCCTGTTGCCATGACTCCTAGGCGGCGGCTCTCAGAGGTCTCTGTGCCCGCACTATCAGTCCTAGTCCCCGGGCTGCACGGTCCTTGTGACCTCCCCTTTCTGCCGTGATCCGGTACATCAGCTCGGGCTGGCGCCTAGTTAGTCGGGTTGCTGGGGACACAGCAGGTGCCATCCCGTGCCACATTCCCGTTGCCATGACTCCTAGGTGTACCTGCCTGTCCTTAGCAGGCGCCAGGGGCTGTTTCTTCCAGCATCCAGGCCTTGGCTCCTGCTGCTGTCAGGCTCCTCGCCCCAATCAGCTGTTGGGGTGGGAGTTCTGGCAGCATTTAAATCCCTCAGTTCCTGCCAGTGTATGTTTGGTCTCCAGCTACACCCGCGGATCCTGCATTTGATTCCCCGCTGTGACTCTCTTGCTTCGGACCTGACTTTGCCTTCGCCTGACCCCTTGTACCGCGTTCCTCTCTGTTTCCGACCCGGATTGTCTGACCTGCCTTTGTGTGTCTCCTTGTATTTGTCCGTGTGTCTGACTCCTGCCCCGCATCCCTAGTAAGTCTAGGGACTGTCGCCCAGTTGTCGCCCTAGGGTCTAGCCTAGGGGGGCAAGTCGGTAGTGGTTGCGGGTAATCCAGGGACTCCCAGTTTCCCGGACCGCAGCTCCTTGACAGTCAGTTCTCCCAGCAAATCATCAGACTTCAGCTCTATTTACTGACCTGTACGAGATAACAGAAAGCTGACCTTTTCTTCAGTTGCTATAAGGCCTGCGGCACACGAGTGTACTTGTGTCCGTGTGCGGGCCGTGTTAATACCCGAACCCATTATAGCAGATGGGGCTGCGGTATGTATATGTAGACGGCAGTTGTTTGACGCGGTCCGATGGTTCACGTGAGAAGCGCATTGTATATCCTATTCATGTGCGTATCAATCTTCAGGCAGTCCGTGTATCAGACAGCTGTCCGTGTCGTGTCCGATGCAGGTTGTGACTGAACCTCTTGGGAGCAACTCTCACACATGACAAGTGAGCGCCCACCTAAAGACGACGTCTCCCTATGACAACCATGACCTGTCAGAGCAATGCAGTACTGTCATGGGGACACCGGCAGGGAAATTATTATTTATTCACAGGAGGCCGGCAATGTTTACTGCGGATAACTAAACATCTGACCTTGCATACAATCGTGGCCAACAGTTTTAAGACTGACGCAAAGTTTTCTGCTTCAGTGTTTTTAGATCTTTTAGTCAGCTGTTTCTATGGTTACTGCAGTAGAATACGTAGTTCAGAAGTTTTTATACTTTTACTGACAAAGATGG
Source organism: Eleutherodactylus coqui (assembly GCA_035609135.1). NCBI lineage: Eukaryota > Metazoa > Chordata > Amphibia > Anura > Eleutherodactylidae > Eleutherodactylus > Eleutherodactylus coqui. The sequence goes on along the minus strand of CM069406.1, from coordinate 308,065,858 downwards.
TTGGTTGGCACAGCTCACTTCTGGATGGTTGGGAGACGCTGCTCCCCGGGTGGCGTGGGAGACGCTGCTCCCCGGGTGGCGTGGGAGACGCTGCTCCCCGGGTGGCGTGGGAGACGCTGCTCCCCGGGTGGCATGGGAGACGCTGCTCCCCGGGTGGCGTGGGAGACGCTGCTCCCCGGGTGGCGTGGGAGACGCTGCTCTCCGGGTGGCGTGGGAGACGCTGCTCCCCGGGTGGCGTGGGGAAAATGTTGCTCCCCGGGGGGCGTGGGGAAAATGTTGCTCCCCGGGGGGCGTGGGGAAAATGTTGCTCCCCGGGGGGCGTGGGGAAAATGTTGCTCCCCGGGTGGCTTGGGGAAAATGTTGCTCCCCGGGTGGCGAGGGGAAAATGTTGCTCCCCGGGTGGCGAAGGGAAAATGTTGCTCCCCGGGTGGCGAAGGGAAAATGTTGCTCCCCGGGTGGCGAGGGGAAAATGTTGCTCCCCGGGTGGCGAGGGGAAAATGTTGCTCCCCGGGTGGCGAGGGGAAAATGTTGCTCCCCGGGTGGCGAGGGGAAAATGTTGCTCCCCGGGTGGCGAGGGGAAAATGTTGTTCCCCGGGTGGCGTTGGAGAAGTTGCTTCCTGGGTGGCGAGGGAAAAAAAAGAATCATTATGTCTTTTATTAACGCAGTTTCCGAGAAAAATCCACGTTGGGCGGCCACACATTGACCGGGCTGAATCCATGTGTGGGTCCACATGAGAATCCACAGCAGAACTCCCTGGCTCAGCCTCGGATTCCCATCGCGGTCGGGCATCAGATTCAAGTTGGAATAATCTGTTGTGGATCTGACACTCGAGCATTCATGTGAACGAGGCCGTAAACTACGGAGGCATTACACCTGCTCTCTGATTGGCCAGTACCAATATACCAGTATTGATTTCAGTGGGACTGTAGCTAACTATTACACTTATGGCGCTGACCAGTGATGATGATGTCCGGCCTGCTGCACTGAGAGAGGCCAAACAATCAGCTAATTGATGAGGATCCCGAGTTGTGGGCCCCCAGCGATCAATAGTTGATGGGGTATTCTGAGGATAGGTCATCAATAGTTATGGTCCTGGAATACTCCTTAAGGGCGAGCACCCACTGGCGTTTTTTTACCTGCGTTTTGCGTTTTGCGTTTTTCCTGCACAGGCATAGAGATAACATGTGTTCCTGTCCACTGGCGTTTTTTTTGCATTGCGTTTGCGTTTTTAACATAGGAACTGTCAGTTGCATATGTGTCCCTATTTTTCTCCATGGAAATTAATGGCAAAGCCGCGAAAACGCCGTGAAAAACGCCGCGGAAAACGCGCGGAAAAAACGCGGGACACGCGGCGAAAACGCTGCGTTTTTTTCCCGCGGGAAACGCAAACGCCAGTGGGTGCTCGCCCTTAAGGCTAACCAGAGCTGGACTATCCATCCGCATGAGCTCCATCTATGGTTTCTATACCCATGCATGCACTTCCTATCAGCCCCCTTGTGGTGATGGCAGGTAAGTACTCACCATAGAGGTTTGTGCAGTTGTTTGCCTTCAGTTCATCAAGTTGTGTTTTGACCTCTTGGACTATTTGCTGATAATCTTGGGTGATGTTCACATCACTACTTTTGGCCTCCACAACCACATTGTGATTAACGACGACGCTTCCTCTCCTGCAAGAAGATAACATATATTACATTTCACTTTAAAGCAAGATTCACACGCGTATGCGTATTTGGGCGCATGAGCATAGCGTTTTTGCGGAACATCAGCGTGTTTTAGTTTTTTTTGTGGCTGCACGACATGTTCATTTGTGCGCAGCAAACAACGACGCATCGATTGAAATGAGTTCCAGCTGTGTTCTTTTTACAGTGGAATTACGCAGCATATTACGCATCTCCTTGTGTTTGTCCCCACCAGTCCACTCTCAGAAGAAGCTGCAGCAGACATGCCACTCACTGTGCACATGACTGCTCGGTCAGTCACAGAGCAGCGGTGATACTGCCACTCACTGTGCACATGACTGCTCGGTCAGACACAGAGCAGCAATGATACTGCCACTCATTGTGCACATGACTGCTCGGTCAGTCACAGAGCAGCGGTGATACTGGCACTCATTGTGCACATGACTGCTCGGTCAGTCACAGACCAGCGGTGATACTGCCACTCACTGTGCACATGACTGCTCGGTCAGTCACAGAGCAGCGGTGATACTGGCATTCATTGTGCACATGACTGCTCGGTCAGTCACAGAGCAGCGGTGATACTGGCACTTATTGTGCACATGACTGCTCGGTCAGTCACAGAGCAGCGGTGATACTGGCACTTATTGTGCACATGACTGCTCGGTCAGTCACAGAGCAGCGGTGATACTGGCACTCATTGTGCACATGACTGCTCGGTCAGTCACAGAGCAGCGGTGATACTGGCACTCATTGTGCACATGACTGCTCGGTCAGTCACAGAGCAGCGGTGATACTGGCACTCATTGTGCACATGACTGCTCGGTCAGTCACAGAGCAGCGGTGATACAGCCACTCATTGTGCACATGACTGCTCGGTCAGTCACAGAGCAGCGGTGATACTGCCACTCATTGTGCACATGACTGCTCGGTCAGTCACAGAGCAGCGGTGATACTGGCACTCATTGTGCACATGACTGCTCGGTCAGTCACAGAGCAGCGGTGATACTGGCACTCATTGTGCACATGACTGCTCGGTCAGTCACAGAGCAGTGGTGATACTGCCACTCATTGTGGACATGACTGCTCGGTCAGTCACAGAGCAGCGGTGATACTGCCACTCATTGTGCACATGACTGCTCGGTCAGTCACAGAGCAGCGGTGATACTGGCACTCATTGTGCACATGACTGCTCGGTCAGTCACAGAGCAGCGGTGATACAGCCACTCATTGTGCACATGACTGCTCGGTCAGTCACAGAGCAGCGGTGATACAGCCACTCATTGTGCACATGACTGCTCGGTCAGTCACAGAGCAGCGGTGATACTGGCACTCATTGTGCACATGACTGCTCGGTCAGTCACAGAGCAGCGGTGATACTGGCACTCATTGTGCACATGACTGCTCGGTCAGTCACAGAGCAGCGGTGATACTGCCACTCATTGTGGACATGACTGCTCGGTCAGTCACAGAGCAGCGGTGATACTGCCACTCATTGTGCACATGACTGCTCGGTCAGTCACAGAGCAGCGGTGATACTGGCACTCATTGTGCACATGACTGCTCGGTCAGTCACAGAGCAGCGGTGATACTGGCACTCATTGTGCACATGACTGCTCGGTCAGTCACAGAGCAGCGGTGATACTGGCACTCATTGTGCACATGACTGCTCGGTCAGTCACAGAGCAGCGGTGATACTGGCACTCATTGTGCACATGACTGCTCGGTCAGTCACAGAGCAGCGGTGATACTGGCACTCATTGTGCACATGACTGCTCGGTCAGTCACAGAGCAGCGTTTTTTTTCGTGCACATATTTACACACAAGAAAAAATTGCAACATGTCCTCTTGTGGTCCCCGAGTAGCCCATAGAAGTCAACGGGACTCCGTAAATACACATAATACATACAACATATTCACTGAAAGCGTTTTTTTTGTGCATGTTTATTGCGTTTTTCACATGTGCGCAAACAAGAAAAACCCACAATGCTCAGGATTACACAGTTTTGGTCTGTTGTGTATTTTACGCCCCTTGTGAACGAGGCCTGATCGACACAGAAGGCAGGACCAAAAGACGACCTGATGATAAGAGGCGGACGTGCCCTTCATGTAGAAGAGCCTCCTTCCCAGGGCTCTCCAGGTATGGATCTTTGTCAGGGCATGCTGGGGGTTGTAGTTCTGCCACAGGCAGAAAGTCACTAGTTGGAGATGATGATGCTGCACAAGAGTGTTAACCGAAATCACTCACCATATATTGAGAATGAGCACATCCTTGTATCCAGGGACATTGGAGTAGACCAATCTCATCTGTAGGAAGAGGAAGACGATGTCAGCTGTATCTCCATTGTTATACCACAGACCTGGGCAGGCAGGGGGTCACTACTCAGTCTGAAACCTCTGAAGGGGCTGGGCTGCAGTACCAGGCACGGCCAAATCCATATGTATGGCGCTATGCCTATGTAAAGAGTAGCATAAAGAATATGCCACCTCTGCCCCGTCTGTCATTGTCACATCAAAAAAATTCAATAAAAGTTTAATTTAAAAAAAAGAAATCTAATTTAAAAAATACACATTCCCCCCCACCCCCTCCAAAAAAAACCTTTTTAGGCCATTTTCATCACACGAGATTTTGCATTGCGAGGCGCATGAATCGCGCACACATATTAAGCCTATCCTTTTGAATGGGGTCATGCATATAAGAATCTGTCTTCGGGTGCATCCTGGTACCACATTGCCCATTGTTTCCATAAGGGCCAACAGCAGGATCGCGCCGCATGCTAGGTGCACATGCCAGGTCTCCTCATTAAAAACAATGGGAGACACTCAGTGATCCTTCATCGTGGCTGTCAGCAACGCACAAATCTCCCCCTCGCCATCTCTCTGCCTCTCTCCTCCCCTCCGGCTGTTTACAATGGGAGAGGGCGGAGCTAAGCCCCCTCTCCGCCCCTTGTCCGCAGCCAACAATGGGAGGGGAGGAAACGGGGCGGAGCTTAGCAGGCAGAAATGCTGCTGATTTTCTGCACAGTGAGCACGCCCTTATATTTCTTCATCAACTGAGCTGTGCAAGGGCTCTTTTTTTGCAGCACAAGATGCAGTTTTAACCTATTCCCCCGTGCGGTACATGACCGTTTTTGATTACCCTTCATTAATTTTTTTGTAGAGTCTAAGAAAACAGCAATTCTATTTTTTTATGTCATACTAAATAAATTAAGGGTTATCTTTACAGTAGGGGTGATCCCAAATATGTATAGCTTCTCTTATTTTCTCTTCCCCCCACCCCCACCCTATAGTAAAGCAGCCAATCAGACACCCCAGCAGTCTGTGCTGTTTTCCTGGCATCAAGGTTCCCAGCATCTAAGTGGTGATGCCAGGAAAATGGCATGTGACTGCGGCAGCCTCCGATTGGCTGTACTGGTCAGGTGGTAGCCATTCCTAAACAAAGACTGGGGGAACAGGGGGGTCGCAGTGCTGGATCGTTGCCGAATATGATAGATAAGTACTGCTGGTTTAATTGTTTAACAGATTTGGCCCCGTTTTTAAAAAGCTGTCTCACACACAGAAAACCCCTATAATGGCTGTAAGAGACACGACCAGGACTATATTCCTCTTACCTGCTGCTTAAACTCGCCCTCAAACTCTTTGTATTCCGGACTAGTGTTGTCAGTCAGACTTTCCGAAAAATTTCTGTTGATGATTTTCAACTCAACATTCACTTTGGTCTCGACAACTAGTGAGACAGACAAAGGCACATAGTATGAAAATTAGGTAGATAGATCAAAAAACCTGGCTTGTTCAGCATTAACTAATACAGAGCATATCCCTCTCTACCAGCTGGAGTGCTTCCCTACTCACAATGCATATGATGAGTCACACAGACCAGCTTTCTGTGTTCCCTGGTAGAGCAGAGCAGAGGCACATCTACTAATTAACAACCAGAGGCACATTTTCTCAGACAGACCTTGATGTGTTGGTCCTTTCTGACATTGTGTTACTACAGTACTAATGTTATAGTAAGGGTGGTGGCAGGCTTTGAAGATACCTGGGGCACCAAGGTTTCAGGCAGAATGGACGACACTAGCATTTGGCCCAGTACTAGAAACTCTCTTCTATTATAGTAAATCTGCTTAGAGCAAAATAAGATACAAGGTCTTTGTATTGGTGCATATCAGTCATACTCACTTGGTGGGATTCTATCAGTTATGTATTCGCACTTGGGTCCGTAGAAATTGTCCAGGCATATACATTTATTTCCATCAAAGACGCCTCCGTTATTGCATTCTTGGGAATATAAAAAAATAACTACATTAGATCAACAAGATTATATTATTATATCATATAACTATATTATCAGCTCAGTTAGTTCTCGTGAAAGCCACCGTTTTGGCTCCAGAGCTCCTTTTCCTACCATGACTGGCTACAGGAAGTTCTAACCATAGCCAGCGATTTTGAAACATGTGGATAGCTGTCTTTGGTCATCCATACTAGATGGACAATGGAAAAAGCACCCATGCTCAGGAATGATTTGTCAGCCAGCTAAGCATCAAATGCACCATGGGAGCTAAAATGCAACCCCTTGGGTTATTGATTAGTTTTAGTGGAAGGTAACATTTTTCCCCGAAAATAAAACCTAACAAATCGGAAAAAAAAATAAAAAAATCAATACTCACCTAGCCGCTGGCGTCTGAGTCTCTAACACTGGTCCCCGGGGCTATGGCAGATTGCCGTGTCCTCTGCGCTGACACAGAACTCTCCTTCTGGTGACGAGGCTTTGAATACCTCGCCTCCAGCAAGCAAGTACTGTGATTGGATGGAGGCCAGCCAATCAGGGTCAGTGCTCAATTATTCACAGCCATTCAGTGAATGACATCACTGAATGGCTGTGATTGGCTCATCGAGCGCCGGCTCTGATTGGCTGAGCCACTTTGCTCGTGAGCCAATCACAGCACTCGCTTGCTGGAGGTGGGGTATTCAAAGCCCTGTCACTAGAAGGAGAGTTCTGTGTGAACGCCGAGTACACTGCAGCCTGCTGCATCGCCACTGAAGATCAGCACCGCCGCGGACCATGTGAGTATAAGCCCCCCTCTTTTGGAGCAAAAAGTAATATAAGACCATGTCTTATTTTCGGGGAAACACGGTACATTTTGGTGTAAAACAGCTAAAACAGATATACAGTTATGATGAGACAGATATACTAAAAGCTTGGATCACTAAGCCGTGGAAAAACATCACCTGGTCAAACGAACTTAGATTTCTGCTGCACCAATCTAATAAGAGGGTTAGAATTTGGCGCAAGCAGCATGAATCGATAAACCCTTCCTGTCAGCTGTTGAAAGTAAGTCTGTACTTCCATCCGATTTGCGGCCACTACAAGATGCTTCCTATCAGTATGGGCCAATATTCCTGCAGAACAATTTTAATACCTTGAGGAATGTACACCATGTCGAATCTCTGCAGTTCTGAAGGCCAAAGAAGGTCCAACACACTACTAGATGCAGAATAAGACTACACAGGGCTTGTGTGTAGTTGGGTTAAACAGAGACACATAGCTCCAAGTGAATCTAAATTCTGCACCCACTATTGAAGCTGCTTAGACACCTGCATTAGCTAATGGAGACTCCAGCAGTGACATAACGTACTTTCTAGACTTTAAGCTTAGCTGATACATTATGGATGATTGGAGTGCTTTCTCTACAGGGGTGAGTCACTAGAAAAGTTTGTGAAAAGTATGCAACTTACCTATAGTTTGGGCTGTGGTTGATGGAATTGGTGCCATCGATGTGGTGCTTGAGCGGGTTGAGCTAGAAGAGGTAGGAGCTGTCCTTGAACTGGTCAACAGTTTCTTGGTTGTGGATGGTACAGAGACAGTTGTACTAGTAGTTCGCTTGGTAGTCAATGTTTTACTAGTAGCTAGATGAACTGTAGTGGCTGGTATATGTGGAGTAGTTTTGGTTGAGCCATTGGATATAATGGTAGTTGGAGATGTTACTGTGGATAACTTAGGAGTTGTAGTAAGGGAAGAACTTGTACGTGGTTTGGTTGATCGAGTTTGAGAAGTAAAGATTGACGCATTTGTGCTTGAAGGTGTAAGTAAATTTGTTGTAGGTGTTGTGGTTAAAATGGAAGTAGAGAGGAACTTGGTTGTTGCAGCTGTTACAACTGGCACCGTTTTGCTTACAGATGTGGTAGACTGAGGTATAAGCATAGATGTAGAGGTGAAAGATGGTGTAGATGTAGAAATTGTTGTGGTTTGTGATGTGGTTGCTTTGGAAGAAATTTGAGAAGTGGAAGGCAACCTACTTGTTAATCTGGAGGTTGAAGTTGATGTTGGAAGTTGTGTACTGGAACTAGATATTGAAGTTAAAATTATAGTACTAGGAGAATCTGTTGATGGAGATACTGAAATAGTGGCAGGCAAAGGTAAGGATGTAGAAGAGATAGGAGGACTGGTTGATGAATTGTTGACAGATAATCTTGTAGTGGGTAAACCTGTTGTTAGGGTAAAAGCTAATTCAGATGTCGGTGAAACAGAAGTTGGTAAAGTGGTTCCCTCGGTCAGAAAAGTGGATTGCACTGGAGTTGTTTCTGGATGTTCAGATGTAGAAATGGTCTGCGATCCATGGGTAGTGTAGGCGGTCTTGAGTGTTGATTCTTCGGTAGCGGTCATTTGTGAAGTAGATATTTCTGCTTGCGTTGTTTCAAAAAGTTCAGATGTGGTTGTTTCCTCAGATGTAAGAGTTGATGGCAAAGGCGTCGTCTCTACTTCAGCCGTGGGGAATTGGAGTGTAGTCCCTTGGCTCTCTGTCTTAATGGAGGACTGCTCAAAAGCCGTAGTCTTCAGAGCTGAGGAGGTGGTCTTTTCAACATCTGTCGTCTGTGATGTGGTATGATCCGCCTCTGTTGTTTGAGAGACCCCAGACGGAGTGAAGAAGGATGTTAGTAATCCGCCTGTGGAGGTTTCCTCTGCTGGCCTAGTGGGTTGTACAGTTGTCGTCTGAGTGGACCTAGTGGAGACGTATGTTGGGGTTGTTGAACGGGTCTCGGAAGAAGTTTGTGCTACATCAGTATTCTCTTCGGTGTTGTACGTGGACTGCATGGTATCGGTTGTTTGTACTGTGACGCTGTCTCCTGTTACTTCTGTGAATCCAGGCGTCGTCGTTTCTCCGGGAGTTCCTTGGCCATCTGTGGTTGTTTGCTGCCCTGGAAGAGTGCTTTGTACAGCTTCTGTCCTCTGCGTTGGCAACGTGGACTGATGGGGACCTGCCGTGGTCACTGGACTTTCAGTCTGCAGAGATGTTTGCGATATAGTGGCAGTCTCCAAAGTTGCGGATGTAGATTTTTCTGCGTCAGAAGTTGGTAACGTGGTACTTTCCGCTCCCGTGGTTTGAACCTCTGCCGTTGACGCCGCGAGTGACGTTCCTAGTTCTGCACTAGTTGTTTCCTCGGTCAGAAAAGTGGATTGCACTGGAGTTGTTTCTGGATGTTCAGATGTAGAAATGGTCTGCGATCCATGGGTAGTGTAGGCGGTCTTGAGTGTTGATTCTTCGGTAGCGGTCATTTGTGAAGTAGATATTTCTGCTTGCGTTGTTTCAAAAAGTTCAGACGTGGTTGTTTCCTCAGATGTAAGAGTTGATGGCACAGGCGTCGTCTCTACTTCAGCCGTGGGGAATTGGAGTGTAGTCCCTTGGGTCTCTGTCTTAATGGAGGACTGCTCAAAAGCCGTAGTCTTCAGAGCTGAGGAGGTGGTCTTTTCAACATCTGTCGTCTGTGATGTGGTATGATCCGCCTCTGCTGTTTGAGAGACCCCAGACGGAGTGAAGAAGGATGTTAGTAATCCGCCTGTGGAGGTTTCCTCTGCTGGCCTAGTGGGTTGTACAGTTGTCGTCTGAGTGGACCTAGTGGAGACGTATGTTGGGGTTGTTGAACGGGTCTCGGAAGAAGTTTGTGCTACATCAGTATTCTCTTCGGTGTTGTACGTGGACTGCATGGTATCGGTTGTTTGTACTGTGACGCTGTCTCCTGTTACTTCTGTGAATCCAGGCGTCGTCGTTACTCCGGGAGTTCCTTGGCCATCTGTGGTTGTTTGCTGCCCTGGAAGAGTGCTTTGTACAGCTTCTGTCCTCTGCGTTGGCAACGTGGACTGATGGGGACCTGCCGTGGTCACTGGACTTTCAGTCTGCAGAGATGTTTGCGATATAGTGGCAGTCTCCAAAGTTGCGGATGTAGATTTTTCTGCGTCAGAAGTTGGTAACGTGGTACTTTCCGCTCCCGTGGTTTTAACCTCTGCCGTTGACGCTGCGAGTGACGTTCCTAGTTCTGCACTAGTTGTTTCCTCGGTCAGAAAAGTGGATTGCACTGGAGTTGTTTCTGGATGTTCAGATGTAGAAATGGTCTGCGATCCATGGGTAGTGTAGGCGGTCTTGAGTGTTGATTCTTCGGTAGCGGTCATTTGTGAAGTAGATATTTCTGCTTGCGTTGTTTCAAAAAGTTCAGATGTGGTTGTTTCCTCAGATGTAAGAGTTGATGGCACAGGCGTCGTCTCTACTTCAGCCGTGGGGAATTGGAGTGTAGTCCCTTGGGTCTCTGTCTTAATGGAGGACTGCTCAAAAGCCGTAGTCTTCAGAGCTGAGGAGGTGGTCTTTTCAACATCTGTCGTCTGTGATGTGGTATGATGCGCCTCTGCTGTTTGAGAGACCCCAGACGGAGTGAAGAAGGGTGTTAGTAATCCGCCTGTGGAGGTTTCCTCTGCTGGCCTAGTGGGTTGTACAGTTGTCGTCTGAGTGGACCTAGTGGAGACGTATGTTGGGGTTGTTGAACGGGTCTCGGAAGAAGTTTGTGCTACATCAGTATTCTCTTCGGTGTTGTACGTGGACTGCATGGTATCGGTTGTTTGTACTGTGACGCTGTCTCCTGTTACTTCTGTGAATCCAGGCGTCGTCGTTTCTCCGGGAGTTCCTTGGCCATCTGTGGTTGTTTGCTGCCCTGGAAGAGTGCTTTGTACAGCTTCTGTCCTCTGCGTTGGCAACGTGGACTGATGGGGACCTGCCGTGGTCACTGGACTCTCAGTCTGCAGAGATGTTTGCGATATAGTGGCAGTCTCCAAAGTTGCGGATGTAGATTTTTCTGCGTCAGAAGTTGGTAACGTGGTACTTTCCGCTCCCGTGGTTTGAACCTCTGCCGTTGACGCTGCGAGTGACGTTCCTAGTTCTGCACTAGTTGTTTCCTCGGTCAGAAAAGTGGATTGCACTGGAGTTGTTTCTGGATGTTCAGATGTAGAAATGGTCTGCGATCCATGGGTAGTGTAGGCGGTCTTGAGTGTTGATTCTTCGGTAGCGGTCATTTGTGAAGTAGATATTTCTGCTTGCGTTGTTTCAAAAAGTTCAGATGTGGTTGTTTCCTCAGATGTAAGAGTTGATGGCACAGGCGTCGTCTCTACTTCAGCCGTGGGGAATTGGAGTGTAGTCCCTTGGGTCTCTGTCTTAATGGAGGACTGCTCAAAAGCCGTAGTCTTCAGAGCTGAGGAGGTGGTCTTTTCAACATCTGACGTCTGTGATGTGGTATGATCCGCCTCTGCTGTTTGAGAGACCCCAGACGGAGTGAAGAAGGTTGTTAGCAATCCGCCTGTGGAGGTTTCCTCTGCTGGCCTAGTGGGTTGTACAGTCGTCGTCTGAGTGGACCTAGTGGAGACGTATGTTGGGGTTGTTGAACGGGTCTCGGGAGAAGTTTGTGCTACATCAGTATTCTCTTCGGTGTTGTACGTGGACTGCATGGTATCGGTTGTTTGTACTGTGACGCTGTCTCCTGTTACTTCTGTGAATCCAGGCGTCGTCGTTTCTCCGGGAGTTCCTTGGCCATCTGTGGTTGTTTGCTGCCCTGGAAGAGTGCTTTGTACAGCTTCTGTCCTCTGCGTTGGCAACGTGGACTGATGGGGACCTGCCGTGGTCACTGGACTTTCAGTCTGCAGAGATGTTTGCGATATAGTGGCAGTCTCCAAAGTTGCGGATGTAGATTTTTCTGCGTCAGAAGTTGGTAACGTGGTACTTTCCGCTCCCGTGGTTTGAACCTCTGCCGTTGACGCTGCGAGTGACGTTCCTAGTTCTGCACTAGTTGTTTCCTCGGTCAGAAAAGTGGATTGCACTGGAGTTGTTTCTGGATGTTCAGATGTAGAAATGGTCTGCGATCCATGGGTAGTGTAGGCGGTCTTGAGTGTTGATTCTTCGGTAGCGGTCATTTGTGAAGTAGATATTTCTGCTTGCGTTGTTTCAAAAAGTTCAGATGTGGTTGTTTCCTCAGATGTAAGAGTTGATGGCAAAGGCGTCGTCTCTACTTCAGCCGTGGGGAATTGGAGTGTAGTCCCTTGGCTCTCTGTCTTAATGGAGGACTGCTCAAAAGCCGTAGTCTTCACAGCTGAGGAGGTGGTCTTTTCAACATCTGTCGTCTGTGATGTGGTATGATCCGCCTCTGTTGTTTGAGAGACCCCAGACGGAGTGAAGAAGGATGTTAGTAATCCGCCTGTGGAGGTTTCCTCTGCTGGCCTAGTGGGTTGTACAGTTGTCGTCTGAGTGGACCTAGTGGAGACGTATGTTGGGGTTGTTGAACGGGTCTCGGAAGAAGTTTGTGCTACATCAGTATTCTCTTCGGTGTTGTACGTGGACTGCATGGTATCGGTTGTTTGTACTGTGACGCTGTCTCCTGTTACTTCTGTGAATCCAGGCGTCGTCGTTTCTCCGGGAGTTCCTTGGCCATCTGTGGTTGTTTGCTGCCCTGCAAGAGTGCTTTGTACAGCTTCTGTCCTCTGCGTTGGCAACGTGGACTGATGGGGACCTGCCGTGGTCACTGGACTTTCAGTCTGCAGAGATGTTTGCGATATAGTGGCAGTCTCCAAAGTTGCGGATGTAGATTTTTCTGCGTCAGAAGTTGGTAACGTGGTACTTTCCGCTCCCGTGGTTTGAACCTCTGCCGTTGACGCTGCGAGTGACGTTCCTAGTTCTGCACTAGTTGTTTCCTCGGTCAGAAAAGTGGATTGCACTGAAGTTGTTTCTGGATGTTCAGATGTAGAAATGGTCTGCGATCCATGGGTAGTGTAGGCGGTCTTGAGTGTTGATTCTTCGGTAGCGGTCATTTGTGAAGTAGATATTTCTGCTTGCGTTGTTTCAAAAAGTTCAGATGTGGTTGTTTCCTCAGATGTAAGAGTTGATGGCACAGGCGTCGTCTCTACTTCAGCCGTGGGGAATTGGAGTGTAGTCCCTTGGGTCTCTGTCTTAATGGAGGACTGCTCAAAAGCCGTAGTCTTCAGAGCTGAGGAGGTGGTCTTTTCAACATCTGTCGTCTGTGATGTGGTATGATGCGCCTCTGCTGTTTGAGAGACCCCAGACGGAGTGAAGAAGGGTGTTAGTAATCCGCCTGTGGAGGTTTCCTCTGCTGGCCTAGTGGGTTGTACAGTTGTCGTCTGAGTGGACCTAGTGGAGACGTATGTTGGGGTTGTTGAACGGGTCTCGGAAGAAGTTTGTGCTACATCAGTATTCTCTTCGGTGTTGTACGTGGACTGCATGGTATCGGTTGTTTGTACTGTGACGCTGTCTCCTGTTACTTCTGTGAATCCAGGCGTCGTCGTTTCTCCGGGAGTTCCTTGGCCATCTGTGGTTGTTTGCTGCCCTGGAAGAGTGCTTTGTACAGCTTCTGTCCTCTGCGTTGGCAACGTGGACTGATGGGGACCTGCCGTGGTCACTGGACTCTCAGTCTGCAGAGATGTTTGCGATATAGTGGCAGTCTCCAAAGTTGCGGATGTAGATTTTTCTGCGTCAGAAGTTGGTAACGTGGTACTTTCCGCTCCCGTGGTTTGAACCTCTGCCGTTGACGCTGCGAGTGACGTTCCTAGTTCTGCACTAGTTGTTTCCTCGGTCAGAAAAGTGGATTGCACTGGAGTTGTTTCTGGATGTTCAGATGTAGAAATGGTCTGCGATCCATGGGTAGTGTAGGCGGTCTTGAGTGTTGATTCTTCGGTAGCGGTCATTTGTGAAGTAGATATTTCTGCTTGCGTTGTTTCAAAAAGTTCAGATGTGGTTGTTTCCTCAGATGTAAGAGTTGATGGCACAGGCGTCGTCTCTACTTCAGCCGTGGGGAATTGGAGTGTAGTCCCTTGGGTCTCTGTCTTAATGGAGGACTGCTCAAAAGCCGTAGTCTTCAGAGCTGAGGAGGTGGTCTTTTCAACATCTGTCGTCTGTGATGTGGTATGATCCGCCTCTGCTGTTTGAGAGACCCCAGACGGAGTGAAGAAGGATGTTAGTAATCCGCCTGTGGAGGTTTCCTCTGCTGGCCTAGTGGGTTGTACAGTTGTCGTCTGAGTGGACCTAGTGGAGACGTATGTTGGGGTTGTTGAACGGGTCTCGGAAGAAGTTTGTGCTACATCAGTATTCTCTTCGGTGTTGTACGTGGACTGCATGGTATCGGTTGTTTGTACTGTGACGCTGTCTCCTGTTACTTCTGTGAATCCAGGCGTCGTCGTTACTCCGGGAGTTCCTTGGCCATCTGTGGTTGTTTGCTGCCCTGGAAGAGTGCTTTGTACAGCTTCTGTCCTCTGCGTTGGCAACGTGGACTGATGGGGACCTGCCGTGGTCACTGGACTTTCAGTCTGCAGAGATGTTTGCGATATAGTGGCAGTCTCCAAAGTTGCGGATGTAGATTTTTCTGCGTCAGAAGTTGGTAACGTGGTACTTTCCGCTCCCGTGGTTTGAACCTCTGCCGTTGACGCTGCGAGTGACGTTCCTAGTTCTGCACTAGTTGTTTCCTCGGTCAGAAAAGTGGATTGCACTGAAGTTGTTTCTGGATGTTCAGATGTAGAAATGGTCTGCGATCCATGGGTAGTGTAGGCGGTCTTGAGTGTTGATTCTTCGGTAGCGGTCATTTGTGAAGTAGATATTTCTGCTTGCGTTGTTTCAAAAAGTTCAGATGTGGTTGTTTCCTCAGATGTAAGAGTTGATGGCACAGGCGTCGTCTCTACTTCAGCCGTGGGGAATTGGAGTGTAGTCCCTTGGGTCTCTGTCTTAATGGAGGACTGCTCAAAAGCCGTAGTCTTCAGAGCTGAGGAGGTGGTCTTTTCAACATCTGTCGTCTGTGATGTGGTATGATGCGCCTCTGCTGTTTGAGAGACCCCAGACGGAGTGAAGAAGGGTGTTAGTAATCCGCCTGTGGAGGTTTCCTCTGCTGGCCTAGTGGGTTGTACAGTTGTCGTCTGAGTGGACCTAGTGGAGACGTATGTTGGGGTTGTTGAACGGGTCTCGGAAGAAGTTTGTGCTACATCAGTATTCTCTTCGGTGTTGTACGTGGACTGCATGGTATCGGTTGTTTGTACTGTGACGCTGTCTCCTGTTACTTCTGTGAATCCAGGCGTCGTCGTTTCTCCGGGAGTTCCTTGGCCATCTGTGGTTGTTTGCTGCCCTGGAAGAGTGCTTTGTACAGCTTCTGTCCTCTGCGTTGGCAACGTGGACTGATGGGGACCTGCCGTGGTCACTGGACTTTCAGTCTGCAGAGATGTTTGCGATATAGTGGCAGTCTCCAAAGTTGCGGATGTAGATTTTTCTGCGTCAGAAGTTGGTAACGTGGTACTTTCCGCTCCCGTGGTTTGAACCTCTGCCGTTGACGCTGCGAGTGACGTTCCTAGTTCTGCACTAGTTGTTTCCTCGGTCAGAAAAGTGGATTGCACTGGAGTTGTTTCTGGATGTTCAGATGTAGAAATGGTCTGCGATCCATGGGTAGTGTAGGCGGTCTTGAGTGTTGATTCTTCGGTAGCGGTCATTTGTGAAGTAGATATTTCTGCTTGCGTTGTTTCAAAAAGTTCAGATGTGGTTGTTTCCTCAGATGTAAGAGTTGATGGCACAGGCGTCGTCTCTACTTCAGCCGTGGGGAATTGGAGTGTAGTCCCTTGGCTCTCTGTCTTAATGGAGGACTGCTCAAAAGCCGTAGTCTTCACAGCTGAGGAGGTGGTCTTTTCAACATCTGTCGTCTGTGATGTGGTATGATCCGCCTCTGTTGTTTGAGAGACCCCAGACGGAGTGAAGAAGGATGTTAGTAATCCGCCTGTGGAGGTTTCCTCTGCTGGCCTAGTGGGTTGTACAGTTGTCGTCTGAGTGGACCTAGTGGAGACGTATGTTGGGGTTGTTGAACGGGTCTCGGAAGAAGTTTGTGCTACATCAGTATTCTCTTCGGTGTTGTACGTGGACTGCATGGTATCGGTTGTTTGTACTGTGACGCTGTCTCCTGTTACTTCTGTGAATCCAGGCGTCGTCGTTTCTCCGGGAGTTCCTTGGCCATCTGTGGTTGTTTGCTGCCCTGCAAGAGTGCTTTGTACAGCTTCTGTCCTCTGCGTTGGCAACGTGGACTGATGGGGACCTGCCGTGGTCACTGGACTTTCAGTCTGCAGAGATGTTTGCGATATAGTGGCAGTCTCCAAAGTTGCGGATGTAGATTTTTCTGCGTCAGAAGTTGGTAACGTGGTACTTTCCGCTCCCGTGGTTTGAACCTCTGCCGTTGACGCTGCGAGTGACGTTCCTAGTTCTGCACTAGTTGTTTCCTCGGTCAGAAAAGTGGATTGCACTGGAGTTGTTTCTGGATGTTCAGATGTAGAAATGGTCTGCGATCCATGGGTAGTGTAGGCGGTCTTGAGTGTTGATTCTTCGGTAGCGGTCATTTGTGAAGTAGATATTTCTGCTTGCGTTGTTTCAAAAAGTTCAGATGTGGTTGTTTCCTCAGATGTAAGAGTTGATGGCACAGGCGTCGTCTCTACTTCAGCCGTGGGGAATTGGAGTGTAGTCCCTTGGCTCTCTGTCTTAATGGAGGACTGCTCAAAAGCCGTAGTCTTCAGAGCTGAGGAGGTGGCCTTTTCAACATCTGTCATCTGTGATGTGGTATGATCCGCCTCTGCTGTTTGAGAGACCCCAGACGGAGTGAAGAAGGATGTTAGTAATCCGCCTGTGGAGGTTTCCTCTGCTGGCCTAGTGGGTTGTACAGTTGTCGTCTGAGTGGACTTAGTGGAGACGTATGTTGGGGTTGTTGAACGGGTCTCGGAAGAGGTTTGTGCTACATCAGTATTCTCTTCGGTGTTGTACGTGGACTGCATGGTATCGGTTGTTTGTACTGTGACGCTGTCTCCTGTTACTTCTGTGAATCCAGGCGTCGTCGTTTCTCCGGGAGTTCCTTGGCCATCTGTGGTTGTTTGCTGCCCTGGAAGAGTGCTTTGTACAGCTTCTGTCCTCTGCGTTGGCAACGTGGACTGATGGGGACCTGCCGTGGTCACTGGACTTTCAGTCTGCAGAGATGTTTGCGATATAGTGGCAGTCTCCAAAGTTGCGGATGTAGATTTTTCTGCGTCAGAAGGTGGTAACGGGGTACTTTCCGTTCCCGTGGTTTGAACCTCTGCCGTTGACGCTGCGAGTGACGTTCCTAGTTCTGCACTAGTTGTTTCCTCGGTCAGAAAAGTAGATTGCACTGGAGTTGTTTCTGGATGTTCAGATGTAGAAATGGTCTGCGATCCATGGGTAGTGTAGGCGGTGTTGAGTGTTGATTCTTCGGTAGCGGTCATTTGTGAAGTAGATATTTCTGCTTGCGTTGTTTCAAAAAGTTCAGATGTGGTTGTTTCCTCAGATGTAAGAGTTGATGGCACAGGCGTCGTCTCTACTTCAGCCGTGGGGAATTGGAGTGTAGTCCCTTGGGTCTCTGTCTTAATGGAGGACTGCTCAAAAGCCGTAGTCTTCAGAGCTGAGGAGGTGGTCTTTTCAACATCTGTCGTCTGTGATGTGGTATGATCCGCCTCTGCTGTTTGAGAGACCCCAGACGGAGTGAAGAAGGATGTTAGTAATCCGCCTGTGGAGGTTTCCTCTGCTGGCCTAGTGGGTTGTACAGTTGTCGTCTGAGTGGACCTAGTGGAGACGTATGTTGGGGTTGTTGAACGGGTCTCGGAAGAAGTTTGTGCTACATCAGTATTCTCTTCGGTGTTGTACGTGGACTGCATGGTATCGGTTGTTTGTACTGTGACGCTGTCTCCTGTTACTTCTGTGAATCCAGGCGTCGTCGTTTCTCCGGGAGTTCCTTGGCCATCTGTGGTTGTTTGCTGCCCTGGAAGAGTGCTTTGTACAGCTTCTGTCCTCTGCGTTGGCAACGTGGACTGATGGGGACCTGCCGTGGTCACTGGACTTTCAGTCTGCAGAGATGTTTGCGATATAGTGGCAGTCTCCAAAGTTGCGGATGTAGATTTTTCTGCGTCAGAAGTTGGTAACGTGGTACTTTCCGCTCCCGTGGTTTGAACCTCTGCCGTTGACGCTGCGAGTGACGTTCCTAGTTCTGCACTAGTTGTTTCCTCGGTCAGAAAAGTGGATTGCACTGGAGTTGTTTCTGGATGTTCAGATGTAGAAATGGTCTGCGATCCATGGGTAGTGTAGGCGGTCTTGAGTGTTGATTCTTCGGTAGCGGTCATTTGTGAAGTAGATATTTCTGCTTGCGTTGTTTCAAAAAGTTCAGATGTGGTTGTTTCCTCAGATGTAAGAGTTGATGGCACAGGCGTCGTCTCTACTTCAGCCGTGGGGAATTGGAGTGTAGTCCCTTGGGTCTCTGTCTTAATGGAGGACTGCTCAAAAGCCGTAGTCTTCAGAGCTGAGGAGGTGGTCTTTTCAACATCTGTCGTCTGTGATGTGGTATGATGCGCCTCTGCTGTTTGAGAGACCCCAGACGGAGTGAAGAAGGGTGTTAGTAATCCGCCTGTGGAGGTTTCCTCTGCTGGCCTAGTGGGTTGTACAGTTGTCGTCTGAGTGGACCTAGTGGAGACGTATGTTGGGGTTGTTGAACGGGTCTCGGAAGAAGTTTGTGCTACATCAGTATTCTCTTCGGTGTTGTACGTGGACTGCATGGTATCGGTTGTTTGTACTGTGACGCTGTCTCCTGTTACTTCTGTGAATCCAGGCGTCGTCGTTTCTCCGGGAGTTCCTTGGCCATCTGTGGTTGTTTGCTGCCCTGGAAGAGTGCTTTGTACAGCTTCTGTCCTCTGCGTTGGCAACATGGACTGATGGGGACCTGCCGTGGTCACTGGACTTTCAGTCTGCAGAGATGTTTGCGATATAGTGGCAGTCTCCAAAGTTGCGGATGTAGATTTTTCTGCGTCAGAAGTTGGTAACGTGGTACTTTCCGCTCCCGTGGTTTGAACCTCTGCCGTTGACGCCGCGAGTGACGTTCCTAGTTCTGCACTAGTTGTTTCCTCGGTCAGAAAAGTGGATTGCACTGGAGTTGTTTCTGGATGTTCAGATGTAGAAATGGTCTGCGATCCATGGGTAGTGTAGGCGGGCTTGAGTGTTGATTCTTCGGTAGCGGTCATTTGTGAAGTAGATATTTCTGCTTGCGTTGTTTCAAAAAGTTCAGATGTGGTTGTTTCCTCAGATGTAAGAGTTGATGGCACAGGCGTCGTCTCTACTTCAGCCGTGGGGAATTGGAGTGTAGTCCCTTGGCTCTCTGTCTTAATGGAGGACTGCTCAAAAGCCGTAGTCTTCAGAGCTGAGGAGGTGGCCTTTTCAACATCTGTCATCTGTGATGTGGTATGATCCGCCTCTGCTGTTTGAGAGACCCCAGACGGAGTGAAGAAGGATGTTAGTAATCCGCCTGTGGAGGTTTCCTCTGCTGGCCTAGTGGGTTGTACAGTTGTCGTCTGAGTGGACTTAGTGGAGACGTATGTTGGGGTTGTTGAACGGGTCTCGGAAGAGGTTTGTGCTACATCAGTATTCTCTTCGGTGTTGTACGTGGACTGCATGGTATCGGTTGTTTGTACTGTGACGCTGTCTCCTGTTACTTCTGTGAATCCAGGCGTCGTCGTTTCTCCGGGAGTTCCTTGGCCATCTGTGGTTGTTTGCTGCCCTGGAAGAGTGCTTTGTACAGCTTCTGTCCTCTGCGTTGGCAACGTGGACTGATGGGGACCTGCCGTGGTCACTGGACTTTCAGTCTGCAGAGATGTTTGCGATATAGTGGCAGTCTCCAAAGTTGCGGATGTAGATTTTTCTGCGTCAGAAGGTGGTAACGGGGTACTTTCCGCTCCCGTGGTTTGAACCTCTGCCGTTGACGCTGCGAGTGACGTTCCTAGTTCTGCACTAGTTGTTTCCTCGGTCAGAAAAGTAGATTGCACTGGAGTTGTTTCTGGATGTTCAGATGTAGAAATGGTCTGCGATCCATGGGTAGTGTAGGCGGTGTTGAGTGTTGATTCTTCGGTAGCGGTCATTTGTGAAGTAGATATTTCTGCTTGCGTTGTTTCAAAAAGTTCAGATGTGGTTGTTTCCTCAGATGTAAGAGTTGATGGCACAGGCGTCGTCTCTACTTCAGCCGTGGGGAATTGGAGTGTAGTCCCTTGGGTCTCTGTCTTAATGGAGGACTGCTCAAAAGCCGTAGTCTTCAGAGCTGAGGAGGTGGTCTTTTCAACATCTGTCGTCTGTGATGTGGTATGATCCGCCTCTGCTGTTTGAGAGACCCCAGACGGAGTGAAGAAGGATGTTAGTAATCCGCCTGTGGAGGTTTCCTCTGCTGGCCTAGTGGGTTGTACAGTTGTCGTCTGAGTGGACCTAGTGGAGACGTATGTTGGGGTTGTTGAACGGGTCTCGGAAGAAGTTTGTGCTACATCAGTATTCTCTTCGGTGTTGTACGTGGACTGCATGGTATCGGTTGTTTGTACTGTGACGCTGTCTCCTGTTACTTCTGTGAATCCAGGCGTCGTCGTTTCTCCGGGAGTTCCTTGGCCATCTGTGGTTGTTTGCTGCCCTGGAAGAGTGCTTTGTACAGCTTCTGTCCTCTGCGTTGGCAACGTGGACTGATGGGGACCTGCCGTGGTCACTGGACTTTCAGTCTGCAGAGATGTTTGCGATATAGTGGCAGTCTCCAAAGTTGCGGATGTAGATTTTTCTGCGTCAGAAGTTGGTAACGTGGTACTTTCCGCTCCCGTGGTTTGAACCTCTGCCGTTGACGCCGCGAGTGACGTTCCTAGTTCTGCACTAGTTGTTTCCTCGGTCAGAAAAGTGGATTGCACTGGAGTTGTTTCTGGATGTTCAGATGTAGAAATGGTCTGCGATCCATGGGTAGTGTAGGCGGGCTTGAGTGTTGATTCTTCGGTAGCGGTCATTTGTGAAGTAGATATTTCTGCTTGCGTTGTTTCAAAAAGTTCAGATGTGGTTGTTTCCTCAGATGTAAGAGTTGATGGCACAGGCGTCGTCTCTACTTCAGCCGTGGGGAATTGGAGTGTAGTCCCTTGGGTCTCTGTCTTAATGGAGGACTGCTCAAAAGCCGTAGTCTTCAGAGCTGAGGAGGTGGTCTTTTCAACATCTGTCGTCTGTGATGTGGTATGATCCGCCTCTGCTGTTTGAGAGACCCCAGACGGAGTGAAGAAGGATGTTAGTAATCCGCCTGTGGAGGTTTCCTCTGCTGGCCTAGTGGGTTGTACAGTTGTCGTCTGAGTGGACCTAGTGGAGACGTATGTTGGGGTTGTTGAACGGGTCTCGGAAGAAGTTTGTGCTACATCAGTATTCTCTTCGGTGTTGTACGTGGACTGCATGGTATCGGTTGTTTGTACTGTGACGCTGTCTCCTGTTACTTCTGTGAATCCAGGCGTCGTCGTTTCTCCGGGAGTTCCTTGGCCATCTGTGGTTGTTTGCTGCCCTGGAAGAGTGCTTTGTACAGCTTCTGTCCTCTGCGTTGGCAACGTGGACTGATGGGGACCTGCCGTGGTCACTGGACTTTCAGTCTGCAGAGATGTTTGCGATATAGTGGCAGTCTCCAAAGTTGCGGATGTAGATTTTTCTGCGCCAGAAGTTGGTAACGTGGTACTTTCCGCTCCCGTGGTTTGAACCTCTGCCGTTGACGCTGCGAGTGACGTTCCTAGTTCTGCACTAGTTGTTTCCTCGGTCAGAAAAGTGGATTGCACTGGAGTTGTTTCTGGATGTTCAGATGTAGAAATGGTCTGCGATCCATGGGTAGTGTAGGCGGTCTTGAGTGTTGATTCTTCGGTAGCGGTCATTTGTGAAGTAGATATTTCTGCTTGCGTTGTTTCAAAAAGTTCAGATGTGGTTGTTTCCTCAGATGTAAGAGTTGATGGCACAGGCGTCGTCTCTACTTCAGCCGTGGGGAATTGGAGTGTAGTCCCTTGGCTCTCTGTCTTAATGGAGGACTGCTCAAAAGCCGTAGTTTTCAGAGCTGAGGAGGTGGTCTTTTCAACATCTGTCGTCTGTGATGTGGTATGATCCGCCTCTGTTGTTTGAGAGACCCCAGACGGAGTGAAGAAGGATGTTAGTAATCCGCCTGTGGAGGTTTCCTCTGCTGGCCTAGTGGGTTGTACAGTTGTCGTCTGAGTGGACCTAGTGGAGACGTATGTTGGGGTTGTTGAACGGGTCTCGGAAGAAGTTTGTGCTACATCAGTATTCTCTTCGGTGTTGTACGTGGACTGCATGGTATCGGTTGTTTGTACTGTGACGCTGTCTCCTGTTACTTCTGTGAATCCAGGCGTCGTCGTTTCTCCGGGAGTTCCTTGGCCATCTGTGGTTGTTTGCTGCCCTGGAAGAGTGCTTTGTACAGCTTCTGTCCTCTGCGTTGGCAACATGGACTGATGGGGACCTGCCGTGGTCACTGGACTTTCAGTCTGCAGAGATGTTTGCGATATAGTGGCAGTCTCCAAAGTTGCGGATGTAGATTTTTCTGCGTCAGAAGTTGGTAACGTGGTACTTTCCGCTCCCGTGGTTTGAACCTCTGCCGTTGACGCCGCGAGTGACGTTCCTAGTTCTGCACTAGTTGTTTCCTCGGTCAGAAAAGTGGATTGCACTGGAGTTGTTTCTGGATGTTCAGATGTAGAAATGGTCTGCGATCCATGGGTAGTGTAGGCGGGCTTGAGTGTTGATTCTTCGGTAGCGGTCATTTGTGAAGTAGATATTTCTGCTTGCGTTGTTTCAAAAAGTTCAGATGTGGTTGTTTCCTCAGATGTAAGAGTTGATGGCACAGGCGTCGTCTCTACTTCAGCCGTGGGGAATTGGAGTGTAGTCCCTTGGGTCTCTGTCTTAATGGAGGACTGCTCAAAAGCCGTAGTCTTCAGAGCTGAGGAGGTGGTCTTTTCAACATCTGTCGTCTGTGATGTGGTATGATCCGCCTCTGCTGTTTGAGAGACCCCAGACGGAGTGAAGAAGGATGTTAGTAATCCGCCTGTGGAGGTTTCCTCTGCTGGCCTAGTGGGTTGTACAGTTGTCGTCTGAGTGGACCTAGTGGAGACGTATGTTGGGGTTGTTGAACGGGTCTCGGAAGAAGTTTGTGCTACATCAGTATTCTCTTCGGTGTTGTACGTGGACTGCATGGTATCGGTTGTTTGTACTGTGACGCTGTCTCCTGTTACTTCTGTGAATCCAGGCGTCGTCGTTTCTCCGGGAGTTCCTTGGCCATCTGTGGTTGTTTGCTGCCCTGGAAGAGTGCTTTGTACAGCTTCTGTCCTCTGCGTTGGCAACGTGGACTGATGGGGACCTGCCGTGGTCACTGGACTTTCAGTCTGCAGAGATGTTTGCGATATAGTGGCAGTCTCCAAAGTTGCGGATGTAGATTTTTCTGCGCCAGAAGTTGGTAACGTGGTACTTTCCGCTCCCGTGGTTTGAACCTCTGCCGTTGACGCTGCGAGTGACGTTCCTAGTTCTGCACTAGTTGTTTCCTCGGTCAGAAAAGTGGATTGCACTGGAGTTGTTTCTGGATGTTCAGATGTAGAAATGGTCTGCGATCCATGGGTAGTGTAGGTGGTCTTGAGTGTTGATTCTTCGGTAGCGGTCATTTGTGAAGTAGATATTTCTGCTTGCGTTGTTTCAAAAAGTTCAGATGTGGTTGTTTCCTCAGATGTAAGAGTTGATGGCACAGGCGTCGTCTCTACTTCAGCCGTGGGGAATTGGAGTGTAGTCCCTTGGCTCTCTGTCTTAATGGAGGACTGCTCAAAAGCCGTAGTCTTCAGAGCTGAGGAGGTGGTCTTTTCAACATCTGTCGTCTGTGATGTGGTATGATCCGCCTCTGCTGTTTGAGAGACCCCAGACGGAGTGAAGAAGGATGTTAGTAATCCGCCTGTGGAGGTTTCCTCTGCTGGCCTAGTGGGTTGTACAGTTGTCGTCTGAGTGGACCTAGTGGAGACGTATGTTGGGGTTGTTGAACGGGTCTCGGAAGAAGTTTGTGCTACATCAGTATTCTCTTCGGTGTTGTACGTGGACTGCATGGTATCGGTTGTTTGTACTGTGACGCTGTCTCCTGTTACTTCTGTGAATCCAGGCGTCGTCGTTTCTCCGGGAGTTCCTTGGCCATCTGTGGTTGTTTGCTGCCCTGGAAGAGTGCTTTGTACAGCTTCTGTCCTCTGCGTTGGCAACGTGGACTGATGGGGACCTGCCGTGGTCACTGGACTTTCAGTCTGCAGAGATGTTTGCGATATAGTGGCAGTCTCCAAAGTTGCGGATGTAGATTTTTCTGCGCCAGAAGTTGGTAACGTGGTACTTTCCGCTCCCGTGGTTTGAACCTCTGCCGTTGACGCTGCGAGTGACGTTCCTAGTTCTGCACTAGTTGTTTCCTCGGTCAGAAAAGTGGATTGCACTGGAGTTGTTTCTGGATGTTCAGATGTAGAAATGGTCTGCGATCCATGGGTAGTGTAGGTGGTCTTGAGTGTTGATTCTTCGGTAGCGGTCATTTGTGAAGTAGATATTTCTGCTTGCGTTGTTTCAAAAAGTTCAGATGTGGTTGTTTCCTCAGATGTAAGAGTTGATGGCACAGGCGTCGTCTCTACTTCAGCCGTGGGGAATTGGAGTGTAGTCCCTTGGCTCTCTGTCTTAATGGAGGACTGCTCAAAAGCCGTAGTCTTCAGAGCTGAGGAGGTGGTCTTTTCAACATCTGTCGTCTGTGATGTGGTATGATCCGCCTCTGTTGTTTGAGAGCCCCCAGACGGAGTGAAGAAGGATGTTAGTAATCCGCCTGTGGAGGTTTCCTCTGCTGGCCTAGTGGGTTGTACAGTTGTCGTCTGAGTGGACCTAGTGGAGACGTATGTTGGGGTTGTTGAACGGGTCTCGGAAGAAGTTTGTGCTACATCAGTATTCTCTTCGGTGTTGTACGTGGACTGCATGGTATCGGTTGTTTGTACTGTGACGCTGTCTCCTGTTACTTCTGTGAATCCAGGCGTCGTCGTTTCTCCGGGAGTTCCTTGGCCATCTGTGGTTGTTTGCTGCCCTGGAAGAGTGCTTTGTACAGCTTCTGTCCTCTGCGTTGGCAACGTGGACTGATGGGGACCTGCCGTGGTCACTGGACTTTCAGTCTGCAGAGATGTTTGCGATATAGTGGCAGTCTCCAAAGTTGCGGATGTAGATTTTTCTGCGCCAGAAGTTGGTAACGTGGTACTTTCCGCTCCCGTGGTTTGAACCTCTGCCGTTGACGCTGCGAGTGACGTTCCTAGTTCTGCACTAGTTGTTTCCTCGGTCAGAAAAGTGGATTGCACTGGAGTTGTTTCTGGATGTTCAGATGTAGAAATGGTCTGCGATCCATGGGTAGTGTAGGTGGTCTTGAGTGTTGATTCTTCGGTAGCGGTCATTTGTGAAGTAGATATTTCTGCTTGCGTTGTTTCAAAAAGTTCAGATGTGGTTGTTTCCTCAGATGTAAGAGTTGATGGCACAGGCGTCGTCTCTACTTCAGCCGTGGGGAATTGGAGTGTAGTCCCTTGGCTCTCTGTCTTAATGGAGGACTGCTCAAAAGCCGTAGTCTTCAGAGCTGAGGAGGTGGTCTTTTCAACATCTGTCGTCTGTGATGTGGTATGATCCGCCTCTGTTGTTTGAGAGCCCCCAGACGGAGTGAAGAAGGATGTTAGTAATCCGCCTGTGGATGTTTCCTCTGCTGGCCTAGTGGGTTGTACAGTTGTCGTCTGAGTGGACCTAGTGGAGACGTATGTTGGGGTTGTTGAACGGGTCTCGGAAGAAGTTTGTGCTACATCAGTATTCTCTTCGGTGTTGTACGTGGACTGCATGGTATCGGTTGTTTGTACTGTGACGCTGTCTCCTGTTACTTCTGTGAATCCAGGCGTCGTCGTTTCTCCGGGAGTTCCTTGGCCATCTGTGGTTGTTTGCTGCCCTGGAAGAGTGCTTTGTACAGCTTCTGTCCTCTGCGTTGGCAACGTGGACTGATGGGGACCTGCCGTGGTCACTGGACTTTCAGTCTGCAGAGATGTTTGCGATATAGTGGCAGTCTCCAAAGTTGCGGATGTAGATTTTTCTGCGTCAGAAGTTGGTAACGTGGTACTTTCCGCTCCCGTGGTTTGAACCTCTGCCGTTGACGCCGCGAGTGACGTTCCTAGTTCTGCACTAGTTGTTTCCTCGGTCAGAAAAGTGGATTGCACTGGAGTTGTTTCTGGATGTTCAGATGTAGAAATGGTCTGCGATCCATGGGTAGTGTAGGCGGTCTTGAGTGTTGATTCTTCGGTAGCGGTCATTTGTGAAGTAGATATTTCTGCTTGCGTTGTTTCAAAAAGTTCAGATGTGGTTGTTTCCTCAGATGTAAGAGTTGATGGCACAGGCGTCGTCTCTACTTCAACCGTGGGGAATTGGAGTGTAGTCCCTTGGCTCTCTGTCTTAATGGAGGACTGCTCAAAAGCCGTAGTCTTCAGAGCTGAGGAGGTGGTCTTTTCAACATCTGTCGTCTGTGATGTGGTATGATCCGCCTCTGCTGTTTGAGAGACCCCAGACGGAGTGAAGAAGGATGTTAGTAATCCGCCTGTGGAGGTTTCCTCTGCTGGCCTAGTGGGTTGTACAGTTGTCGTCTGAGTGGACTTAGTGGAGACGTATGTTGGGGTTGTTGAACGGGTCTCGGAAGAGGTTTGTGCTACATCAGTATTCTCTTCGGTGTTGTACGTGGACTGCATGGTATCGGTTGTTTGTACTGTGACGCTGTCTCCTGTTACTTCTGTGAATCCAGGCGTCGTCGTTACTCCGGGAGTTCCTTGGCCATCTGTGGTTGTTTGCTGCCCTGGAAGAGTGCTTTGTACAGCTTCTGTCCTCTGCGTTGGCAACGTGGACTGATGGGGACCTGCCGTGGTCACTGGACTTTCAGTCTGCAGAGATGTTTGCGATATAGTGGCAGTCTCCAAAGTTGCGGATGTAGATTTTTCTGCGTCAGAAGTTGGTAACGTGGTACTTTCCGCTCCCGTGGTTTGAACCTCTGCCGTTGACGCTGCGAGTGACGTTCCTAGTTCTGCACTAGTTGTTTCCTCGGTCAGAAAAGTGGATTGCACTGGAGTTGTTTCTGGATGTTCAGATGTAGAAATGGTCTGCGATCCATGGGTAGTGTAGGCGGTCTTGAGTGTTGATTCTTCGGTAGCGGTCATTTGTGAAGTAGATATTTCTGCTTGCGTTGTTTCAAAAAGTTCAGATGTGGTTGTTTCCTCAGATGTAAGAGTTGATGGCACAGGCGTCGTCTCTACTTCAGCCGTGGGGAATTGGAGTGTAGTCCCTTGGGTTTCTGTCTTAATGGAGGACTGCTCAAAAGCCGTAGTCTTCAGAGCTGAGGAGGTGGTCTTTTCAACATCTGTCGTCTGTGATGTGGTATGATCCGCCTCTGCTGTTTGAGAGACCCCAGACGGAGTGAAGAAGGATGTTAGTAATCCGCCTGTGGAGGTTTCCTCTGCTGGCCTAGTGGGTTGTACAGTTGTCGTCTGAGTGGACCTAGTGGAGACGTATGTTGGGGTTGTTGAACGGGTCTCGGAAGAAGTTTGTGCTACATCAGTATTCTCTTCGGTGTTGTACGTGGACTGCATGGTATCGGTTGTTTGTACTGTGACGCTGTCTCTTGTTACTTCTGTGAATCCAGGCGTCGTCGTTTCTCCGGGAGTTCCTTGGCCATCTGTGGTTGTTTGCTGCCCTGGAAGAGTGCTTTGTACAGCTTCTGTCCTCTGCGTTGGCAACGTGGACTGATGGGGACCTGCCGTGGTCACTGGACTTTCAGTCTGCAGAGATGTTTGCGATATAGTGGCAGTCTCCAAAGTTGCGGATGTAGATTTTTCTGCGTCAGAAGTTGGTAACGTGGTACTTTCCGCTCCCGTGGTTTGAACCTCTGCCGTTGACGCTGCGAGTGACGTTCCTAGTTCTGCACTAGTTGTTTCCTCGGTCAGAAAAGTGGATTGCACTGGAGTTGTTTCTGGATGTTCAGATGTAGAAATGGTCTGCGATCCATGGGTAGTGTAGGCGGTCTTGAGTGTTGATTCTTCTGAAGCGGTCATTTGTGAAGTAGATATTTCTGCTTGCGTTGTTTCAAAAAGTTCAGATGTGGTTGTTTCCTCAGATGTAAGAGTTGATGGCACAGGCGTCGTCTCTACTTCAGCCGTGGGGAATTGGAGTGTAGTCCCTTGGCTCTCTGTCTTAATGGAGGACTGCTCAAAAGCCGTAGTCTTCAGAGCTGAGGAGGTGGTCTTTTCAACATCTGTCGTCTGTGATGTGGTATGATCCGCCTCTGCTGTTTGAGAGACCCCAGACGGAGTGAAGAAGGATGTTAGTAATCCGCCTGTGGAGGTTTCCTCTGCTGGCCTAGTGGGTTGTACAGTTGTCGTCTGAGTGGACCTAGTGGAGACGTATGTTGGGGTTGTTGAACGGGTCTCGGAAGAAGTTTGTGCTACATCAGTATTCTCTTCGGTGTTGTACGTGGACTGCATGGTATCGGTTGTTTGTACTGTGACGCTGTCTCCTGTTACTTCTGTGAATCCAGGCGTCGTCGTTTCTCCGGGAGTTCCTTGGCCATCTGTGGTTGTTTGCTGCCCTGGAAGAGTGCTTTGTACAGCTTCTGTCCTCTGCGTTGGCAACGTGGACTGATGGGGACCTGCCGTGGTCACTGGACTTTCAGTCTGCAGAGATGTTTGCGATATAGTGGCAGTCTCCAAAGTTGCGGATGTAGATTTTTCTGCGTCAGAAGTTGGTAACGTGGTACTTTGCGCTCCCGTGGTTTGAACCTCTGCCGTTGACGCTGCGAGTGACGTTCCTAGTTCTGCACTAGTTGTTTCCTCGGTCAGAAAAGTGGATTGCACTGGAGTTGTTTCTGGATGTTCAGATGTAGAAATGGTCTGCGATCCATGGGTAGTGTAGGCGGTCTTGAGTGTTGATTCTTCGGTAGCGGTCATTTGTGAAGTAGATATTTCTGCTTGCGTTGTTTCAAAAAGTTCAGATGTGGTTGTTTCCTCAGATGTAAGAGTTGATGGCACAGGCGTCGTCTCTACTTCAGCCGTGGGGAATTGGAGTGTAGTCCCTTGGCTCTCTGTCTTAATGGAGGACTGCTCAAAAGCCGTAGTCTTCAGAGCTGAGGAGGTGGTCTTTTCAACATCTGTCGTCTGTGATGTGGTATGATCCGCCTCTGCTGTTTGAGAGACCCCAGACGGAGTGAAGAAGGATGTTAGTAATCCGCCTGTGGAGGTTTCCTCTGCTGGCCTAGTGGGTTGTACAGTTGTCGTCTGAGTGGACCTAGTGGAGACGTATGTTGGGGCTGTTGAACGGGTCTCGGAATAAGTTTGTGCTACATCAGTATTCTCTTCGGTGTTGTACGTGGACTGCATGGTATCGGTTGTTTGTACTGTGACGCTGTCTCCTGTTACTTCTGTGAATCCAGGCGTCGTCGTTTCTCCGGGAGTTCCTTGGCCATCTGTGGTTGTTTGCTGCCCTGGAAGAGTGCTTTGTACAGCTTCTGTCCTCTGCGTTGGCAACGTGGACTGATGGGGACCTGCCGTGGTCACTGGACTTTCAGTCTGCAGAGATGTTTGCGATATAGTGGCAGTCTCCAAAGTTGCGGATGTAGATTTTTCTGCGTCAGAAGTTGGTAACGTGGTACTTTCCGCTCCCGTGGTTTGAACCTCTGCCGTTGACGCTGCGAGTGACGTTCCTAGTTCTGCACTAGTTGTTTCCTCGGTCAGAAAAGTGGATTGCACTGGAGTTGTTTCTGGATGTTCAGATGTAGAAATGGTCTGCGATCCATGGGTAGTGTAGGCGGTCTTGAGTGTTGATTCTTCGGTAGCGGTCATTTGTGAAGTAGATATTTCTGCTTGCGTTGTTTCAAAAAGTTCAGATGTGGTTGTTTCCTCAGATGTAAGAGTTGATGGCACAGGCGTCGTCTCTACTTCAGCCGTGGGGAATTGGAGTGTAGTCCCATGGGTTTCTGTCTTAATGGAGGACTGCTCAAAAGCCGTAGTCTTCAGAGCTGAGGAGGTGGTCTTTTCAACATCTGTCGTCTGTGATGTGGTATGATCCGCCTCTGCTGTTTGAGAGACCCCAGACGGAGTGAAGAAGGATGTTAGTAATCCGCCTGTGGAGGTTTCCTCTGCTGGCCTAGTGGGTTGTACAGTTGTCGTCTGAGTGGACCTAGTGGAGACGTATGTTGGGGTTGTTGAACGGGTCTCGGAAGAAGTTTGTGCTACATCAGTATTCTCTTCGGTGTTGTACGTGGACTGCATGGTATCGGTTGTTTGTACTGTGACGCTGTCTCCTGTTACTTCTGTGAATCCAGGCGTCGTCGTTTCTCCGGGAGTTCCTTGGCCATCTGTGGTTGTTTGCTGCCCTGGAAGAGTGCTTTGTACAGCTTCTGTCCTCTGCGTTGGCAACGTGGACTGATGGGGACCTGCCGTGGTCACTGGACTTTCAGTCTGCAGAGATGTTTGCGATATAGTGGCAGTCTCCAAAGTTGCGGATGTAGATTTTTCTGCGTCAGAAGTTGGTAACGTGGTACTTTCCGCTCCCGTGGTTTGAACCTCTGCCGTTGACGCTGCGAGTGACGTTCCTAGTTCTGCACTAGTTGTTTCCTCGGTCAGAAAAGTGGATTGCACTGGAGTTGTTTCTGGATGTTCAGATGTAGAAATGGTCTGCGATCCATGGGTAGTGTAGGCGGTCTTGAGTGTTGATTCTTCGGTAGCGGTCATTTGTGAAGTAGATATTTCTGCTTGCGTTGTTTCAAAAAGTTCAGATGTGGTTGTTTCCTCAGATGTAAGAGTTGATGGCACAGGCGTCGTCTCTACTTCAGCCGTGGGGAATTGGAGTGTAGTCCCATGGGTTTCTGTCTTAATGGAGGACTGCTCAAAAGCCGTAGTCTTCAGAGCTGAGGAGGTGGTCTTTTCAACATCTGTCGTCTGTGATGTGGTATGATCCGCCTCTGCTGTTTGAGAGACCCCAGACGGAGTGAAGAAGGATGTTAGTAATCCGCCTGTGGAGGTTTCCTCTGCTGGCCTAGTGGGTTGTACAGTTGTCGTCTGAGTGGACCTAGTGGAGACGTATGTTGGGGTTGTTGAACGGGTCTCGGAAGAAGTTTGTGCTACATCAGTATTCTCTTCGGTGTTGTACGTGGACTGCATGGTATCGGTTGTTTGTACTGTGACGCTGTCTCCTGTTACTTCTGTGAATCCAGGCGTCGTCGTTTCTCCGGGAGTTCCTTGGCCATCTGTGGTTGTTTGCTGCCCTGGAAGAGTGCTTTGTACAGCTTCTGTCCTCTGCGTTGGCAACGTGGACTGATGGGGACCTGCCGTGGTCACTGGACTTTCAGTCTGCAGAGATGTTTGCGATATAGTGGCAGTCTCCAAAGTTGCGGATGTAGATTTTTCTGCGTCAGAAGTTGGTAACGTGGTACTTTCCGCTCCCGTGGTTTGAACCTCTGCCGTTGACGCTGCGAGTGACGTTCCTAGTTCTGCACTAGTTGTTTCCTCGGTCAGAAAAGTGGATTGCACTGGAGTTGTTTCTGGATGTTCAGATGTAGAAATGGTCTGCGATCCATGGGTAGTGTAGGCGGTCTTGAGTGTTGATTCTTCGGTAGCGGTCATTTGTGAAGTAGATATTTCTGCTTGCGTTGTTTCAAAAAGTTCAGATGTGGTTGTTTCCTCAGATGTAAGAGTTGATGGCACAGGCGTCGTCTCTACTTCAGCCGTGGGGAATTGGAGTGTAGTCCCATGGGTTTCTGTCTTAATGGAGGACTGCTCAAAAGCCGTAGTCTTCAGAGCTGAGGAGGTGGTCTTTTCAACATCTGTCGTCTGTGATGTGGTATGATCCGCCTCTGCTGTTTGAGAGACCCCAGACGGAGTGAAGAAGGATGTTAGTAATCCGCCTGTGGAGGTTTCCTCTGCTGGCCTAGTGGGTTGTACAGTTGTCGTCTGAGTGGACCTAGTGGAGACGTATGTTGGGGTTGTTGAACGGGTCTCGGAAGAAGTTTGTGCTACATCAGTATTCTCTTCGGTGTTGTACGTGGACTGCATGGTATCGGTTGTTTGTACTGTGACGCTGTCTCCTGTTACTTCTGTGAATCCAGGCGTCGTCGTTTCTCCGGGAGTTCCTTGGCCATCTGTGGTTGTTTGCTGCCCTGGAAGAGTGCTTTGTACAGCTTCTGTCCTCTGCGTTGGCAACGTGGACTGATGGGGACCTGCCGTGGTCACTGGACTTTCAGTCTGCAGAGATGTTTGCGATATAGTGGCAGTCTCCAAAGTTGCGGATGTAGATTTTTCTGCGTCAGAAGTTGGTAACGTGGTACTTTCCGCTCCCGTGGTTTGAACCTCTGCCGTTGACGCTGCGAGTGACGTTCCTAGTTCTGCACTAGTTGTTTCCTCGGTCAGAAAAGTGGATTGCACTGGAGTTGTTTCTGGATGTTCAGATGTAGAAATGGTCTGCGATCCATGGGTAGTGTAGGCGGTCTTGAGTGTTGATTCTTCGGTAGCGGTCATTTGTGAAGTAGATATTTCTGCTTGCGTTGTTTCAAAAAGTTCAGATGTGGTTGTTTCCTCAGATGTAAGAGTTGATGGCACAGGCGTCGTCTCTACTTCAGCCGTGGGGAATTGGAGTGTAGTCCCTTGGCTCTCTGTCTTAATGGAGGACTGCTCAAAAGCCGTAGTCTTCAGAGCTGAGGAGGTGGTCTTTTCAACATCTGTCGTCTGTGATGTGGTATGATCCTCCTCTGCTGTTTGAGAGACCCCAGACGGAGTGAAGAAGGATGTTAGTAATCCGCCTGTGGAGGTTTCCTCTGCTGGCCTAGTGGGTTGTACAGTTGTCGTCTGAGTGGACCTAGTGGAGACGTATGTTGGGGTTGTTGAACGGGTCTCGGAAGAAGTTTGTGCTACATCAGTATTCTCTTCGGTGTTGTACGTGGACTGCATGGTATCGGTTGTTTGTACTGTGACGCTGTCTCCTGTTACTTCTGTGAATCCAGGCGTCGTCGTTTCTCCGGGAGTTCCTTGGCCATCTGTGGTTGTTTGCTGCCCTGGAAGAGTGCTTTGTACAGCTTCTGTCCTCTGCGTTGGCAACGTGGACTGATGGGGACCTGCCGTGGTCACTGGACTTTCAGTCTGCAGAGATGTTTGCGATATAGTGGCAGTCTCCAAAGTTGCGGATGTAGATTTTTCTGCGTCAGAAGTTGGTAACGTGGTACTTTCCGCTCCCGTGGTTTGAACCTCTGCCGTTGACGCTGCGAGTGACGTTCCTAGTTCTGCACTAGTTGTTTCCTCGGTCAGAAAAGTGGATTGCACTGGAGTTGTTTCTGGATGTTCAGATGTAGAAATGGTCTGCGATCCATGGGTAGTGTAGGCGGTCTTGAGTGTTGATTCTTCGGTAGCGGTCATTTGTGAAGTAGATATTTCTGCTTGCGTTGTTTCAAAAAGTTCAGATGTGGTTGTTTCCTCAGATGTAAGAGTTGATGGCACAGGCGTCGTCTCTACTTCAGCCGTGGGGAATTGGAGTGTAGTCCCTTGGCTCTCTGTCTTAATGGAGGACTGCTCAAAAGCCGTAGTCTTCAGAGCTGAGGAGGTGGTCTTTTCAACATCTGTCGTCTGTGATGTGGTATGATCCGCCTCTGTTGTTTGAGAGACCCCAGACGGAGTGAAGAAGGATGTTAGTAATCCGCCTGTGGATGTTTCCTCTGCTGGCCTAGTGGGTTGTACAGTTGTCGTCTGAGTGGACCTAGTGGAGACGTATGTTGGGGCTGTTGAACGGGTCTCGGAAGAAGTTTGTGCTACATCAGTATTCTCTTCGGTGTTGTACGTGGACTGCATGGTATCGGTTGTTTGTACTGTGACGCTGTCTCCTGTTACTTCTGTGAATCCAGGCGTCGTCGTTTCTCCGGGAGTTCCTTGGCCATCTGTGGTTGTTTGCTGCCCTGGAAGAGTGCTTTGTACAGCTTCTGTCCTCTGCGTTGGCAACGTGGACTGATGGGGACCTGCCGTGGTCACTGGACTTTCAGTCTGCAGAGATGTTTGCGATATAGTGGCAGTCTCCAAAGTTGCGGATGTAGATTTTTCTGTGTCAGAAGTTGGTAACGTGGTACTTTCCGCTCCCGTGGTTTGAACCTCTGCCGTTGACGCCGCGAGTGACGTTCCTAGTTCTGCACTAGTTGTTTCCTCGGTCAGAAAAGTGGATTGCACTGGAGTTGTTTCTGGATGTTCAGATGTAGAAATGGTCTGCGATCCATGGGTAGTGTAGGCGGTCTTGAGTGTTGATTCTTCGGTAGCGGTCATTTGTGAAGTAGATATTTCTGCTTGCGTTGTTTCAAAAAGTTCAGATGTGGTTGTTTCCTCAGATGTAAGAGTTGATGGCACAGGCGTCGTCTCTACTTCAGCCGTGGGGAATTGGAGTGTAGTCCCTTGGGTTTCTGTCTTAATGGAGGACTGCTCAAAAGCCGTAGTCTTCAGAGCTGAGGAGGTGGTCTTTTCAACATCTGTCGTCTGTGATGTGGTATGATCCGCCTCTGCTGTTTGAGAAACCCCAGACGGAGTGAAGAAGGATGTTAGTAATCCGCCTGTGGAGGTTTCCTCTGCTGGCCTAGTGGGTTGTACAGTTGTCGTCTGAGTGGACCTAGTGGAGACGTATGTTGGGGTTGTTGAACGGGTCTCGGAAGAAGTTTGTGCTACATCAGTATTCTCTTCGGTGTTGTACGTGGACTGCATGGTATCGGTTGTTTGTACTGTGACGCTGTCTCCTGTTACTTCTGTGAATCCAGGCGTCGTCGTTTCTCCGGGAGTTCCTTGGCCATCTGTGGTTGTTTGCTGCCCTGGAAGAGTGCTTTGTACAGCTTCTGTCCTCTGCGTTGGCAACGTGGACTGATGGGGACCTGCCGTGGTCACTGGACTTTCAGTCTGCAGAGATGTTTGCGATATAGTGGCAGTCTCCAAAGTTGCGGATGTAGATTTTTCTGCGTCAGAAGTTGGTAACGTGGTACTTTCCGCTCCCGTGGTTTGAACCTCTGCCGTTGACGCCGCGAGTGATGTTCCTAGTTCTGCACTAGTTGTTTCCTCGGTCAGAAAAGTGGATTGCACTGGAGTTGTTTCTGGATGTTCAGATGTAGAAATGGTCTGCGATCCATGGGTAGTGTAGGCGGTCTTGAGTGTTGATTCTTCGGTAGCGGTCATTTGTGAAGTAGATATTTCTGCTTGCGTTGTTTCAAAAAGTTCAGATGTGGTTGTTTCCTCAGATGTAAGAGTTGATGGCACAGGCGTCGTCTCTACTTCAGCCGTGGGGAATTGGAGTGTAGTCCCTTGGCTCTCTGTCTTAATGGAGGACTGCTCAAAAGCCGTAGTCTTCAGAGCTGAGGAGGTGGTCTTTTCAACATCTGTCGTCTGTGATGTGGTATGATCCTCCTCTGCTGTTTGAGAGACCCCAGACGGAGTGAAGAAGGATGTTAGTAATCCGCCTGTGGAGGTTTCCTCTGCTGGCCTAGTGGGTTGTACAGTTGTCGTCTGAGTGGACCTAGTGGAGACGTATGTTGGGGTTGTTGAACGGGTCTCGGAAGAAGTTTGTGCTACATCAGTATTCTCTTCGGTGTTGTACGTGGACTGCATGGTATCGGTTGTTTGTACTGTGACGCTGTCTCCTGTTACTTCTGTGAATCCAGGCGTCGTCGTTTCTCCGGGAGTTCCTTGGCCATCTGTGGTTGTTTGCTGCCCTGGAAGAGTGCTTTGTACAGCTTCTGTCCTCTGCGTTGGCAACGTGGACTGATGGGGACCTGCCGTGGTCACTGGACTTTCAGTCTGCAGAGATGTTTGCGATATAGTGGCAGTCTCCAAAGTTGCGGATGTAGATTTTTCTGCGTCAGAAGTTGGTAACGTGGTACTTTGCGCTCCCGTGGTTTGAACCTCTGCCGTTGACGCTGCGAGTGACGTTCCTAGTTCTGCACTAGTTGTTTCCTCGGTCAGAAAAGTGGATTGCACTGGAGTTGTTTCTGGATGTTCAGATGTAGAAATGGTCTGCGATCCATGGGTAGTGTAGGCGGTCTTGAGTGTTGATTCTTCGGTAGCGGTCATTTGTGAAGTAGATATTTCTGCTTGCGTTGTTTCAAAAAGTTCAGATGTGGTTGTTTCCTCAGATGTAAGAGTTGATGGCACAGGCGTCGTCTCTACTTCAGCCGTGGGGAATTGGAGTGTAGTCCCTTGGCTCTCTGTCTTAATGGAGGACTGCTCAAAAGCCGTAGTCTTCAGAGCTGAGGAGGTGGTCTTTTCAACATCTGTCGTCTGTGATGTGGTATGATCCGCCTCTGCTGTTTGAGAGACCCCAGACGGAGTGAAGAAGGATGTTAGTAATCCGCCTGTGGAGGTTTCCTCTGCTGGCCTAGTGGGTTGTACAGTTGTCGTCTGAGTGGACCTAGTGGAGACGTATGTTGGGGCTGTTGAACGGGTCTCGGAATAAGTTTGTGCTACATCAGTATTCTCTTCGGTGTTGTACGTGGACTGCATGGTATCGGTTGTTTGTACTGTGACGCTGTCTCCTGTTACTTCTGTGAATCCAGGCGTCGTCGTTTCTCCGGGAGTTCCTTGGCCATCTGTGGTTGTTTGCTGCCCTGGAAGAGTGCTTTGTACAGCTTCTGTCCTCTGCGTTGGCAACGTGGACTGATGGGGACCTGCCGTGGTCACTGGACTTTCAGTCTGCAGAGATGTTTGCGATATAGTGGCAGTCTCCAAAGTTGCGGATGTAGATTTTTCTGCGTCAGAAGTTGGTAACGTGGTACTTTCCGCTCCCGTGGTTTGAACCTCTGCCGTTGACGCTGCGAGTGACGTTCCTAGTTCTGCACTAGTTGTTTCCTCGGTCAGAAAAGTGGATTGCACTGGAGTTGTTTCTGGATGTTCAGATGTAGAAATGGTCTGCGATCCATGGGTAGTGTAGGCGGTCTTGAGTGTTGATTCTTCGGTAGCGGTCATTTGTGAAGTAGATATTTCTGCTTGCGTTGTTTCAAAAAGTTCAGATGTGGTTGTTTCCTCAGATGTAAGAGTTGATGGCACAGGCGTCGTCTCTACTTCAGCCGTGGGGAATTGGAGTGTAGTCCCATGGGTTTCTGTCTTAATGGAGGACTGCTCAAAAGCCGTAGTCTTCAGAGCTGAGGAGGTGGTCTTTTCAACATCTGTCGTCTGTGATGTGGTATGATCCGCCTCTGCTGTTTGAGAGACCCCAGACGGAGTGAAGAAGGATGTTAGTAATCCGCCTGTGGAGGTTTCCTCTGCTGGCCTAGTGGGTTGTACAGTTGTCGTCTGAGTGGACCTAGTGGAGACGTATGTTGGGGTTGTTGAACGGGTCTCGGAAGAAGTTTGTGCTACATCAGTATTCTCTTCGGTGTTGTACGTGGACTGCATGGTATCGGTTGTTTGTACTGTGACGCTGTCTCCTGTTACTTCTGTGAATCCAGGCGTCGTCGTTTCTCCGGGAGTTCCTTGGCCATCTGTGGTTGTTTGCTGCCCTGGAAGAGTGCTTTGTACAGCTTCTGTCCTCTGCGTTGGCAACGTGGACTGATGGGGACCTGCCGTGGTCACTGGACTTTCAGTCTGCAGAGATGTTTGCGATATAGTGGCAGTCTCCAAAGTTGCGGATGTAGATTTTTCTGCGTCAGAAGTTGGTAACGTGGTACTTTCCGCTCCCGTGGTTTGAACCTCTGCCGTTGACGCTGCGAGTGACGTTCCTAGTTCTGCACTAGTTGTTTCCTCGGTCAGAAAAGTGGATTGCACTGGAGTTGTTTCTGGATGTTCAGATGTAGAAATGGTCTGCGATCCATGGGTAGTGTAGGCGGTCTTGAGTGTTGATTCTTCGGTAGCGGTCATTTGTGAAGTAGATATTTCTGCTTGCGTTGTTTCAAAAAGTTCAGATGTGGTTGTTTCCTCAGATGTAAGAGTTGATGGCACAGGCGTCGTCTCTACTTCAGCCGTGGGGAATTGGAGTGTAGTCCCTTGGCTCTCTGTCTTAATGGAGGACTGCTCAAAAGCCGTAGTCTTCAGAGCTGAGGAGGTGGTCTTTTCAACATCTGTCGTCTGTGATGTGGTATGATCCGCCTCTGTTGTTTGAGAGACCCCAGACGGAGTGAAGAAGGATGTTAGTAATCCGCCTGTGGATGTTTCCTCTGCTGGCCTAGTGGGTTGTACAGTTGTCGTCTGAGTGGACCTAGTGGAGACGTATGTTGGGGCTGTTGAACGGGTCTCGGAAGAAGTTTGTGCTACATCAGTATTCTCTTCGGTGTTGTACGTGGACTGCATGGTATCGGTTGTTTGTACTGTGACGCTGTCTCCTGTTACTTCTGTGAATCCAGGCGTCGTCGTTTCTCCGGGAGTTCCTTGGCCATCTGTGGTTGTTTGCTGCCCTGGAAGAGTGCTTTGTACAGCTTCTGTCCTCTGCGTTGGCAACGTGGACTGATGGGGACCTGCCGTGGTCACTGGACTTTCAGTCTGCAGAGATGTTTGCGATATAGTGGCAGTCTCCAAAGTTGCGGATGTAGATTTTTCTGTGTCAGAAGTTGGTAACGTGGTACTTTCCGCTCCCGTGGTTTGAACCTCTGCCGTTGACGCCGCGAGTGACGTTCCTAGTTCTGCACTAGTTGTTTCCTCGGTCAGAAAAGTGGATTGCACTGGAGTTGTTTCTGGATGTTCAGATGTAGAAATGGTCTGCGATCCATGGGTAGTGTAGGCGGTCTTGAGTGTTGATTCTTCGGTAGCGGTCATTTGTGAAGTAGATATTTCTGCTTGCGTTGTTTCAAAAAGTTCAGATGTGGTTGTTTCCTCAGATGTAAGAGTTGATGGCACAGGCGTCGTCTCTACTTCAGCCGTGGGGAATTGGAGTGTAGTCCCTTGGGTTTCTGTCTTAATGGAGGACTGCTCAAAAGCCGTAGTCTTCAGAGCTGAGGAGGTGGTCTTTTCAACATCTGTCGTCTGTGATGTGGTATGATCCGCCTCTGCTGTTTGAGAGACCCCAGACGGAGTGAAGAAGGATGTTAGTAATCCGCCTGTGGAGGTTTCCTCTGCTGGCCTAGTGGGTTGTACAGTTGTCGTCTGAGTGGACCTAGTGGAGACGTATGTTGGGGTTGTTGAACGGGTCTCGGAAGAAGTTTGTGCTACATCAGTATTCTCTTCGGTGTTGTACGTGGACTGCATGGTATCGGTTGTTTGTACTGTGACGCTGTCTCCTGTTACTTCTGTGAATCCAGGCGTCGTCGTTTCTCCGGGAGTTCCTTGGCCATCTGTGGTTGTTTGCTGCCCTGGAAGAGTGCTTTGTACAGCTTCTGTCCTCTGCGTTGGCAACGTGGACTGATGGGGACCTGCCGTGGTCACTGGACTTTCAGTCTGCAGAGATGTTTGCGATATAGTGGCAGTCTCCAAAGTTGCGGATGTAGATTTTTCTGCGTCAGAAGTTGGTAACGTGGTACTTTCCGCTCCCGTGGTTTGAACCTCTGCCGTTGACGCCGCGAGTGATGTTCCTAGTTCTGCACTAGTTGTTTCCTCGGTCAGAAAAGTGGATTGCACTGGAGTTGTTTCTGGATGTTCAGATGTAGAAATGGTCTGCGATCCATGGGTAGTGTAGGCGGTCTTGAGTGTTGATTCTTCGGTAGCGGTCATTTGTGAAGTAGATATTTCTGCTTGCGTTGTTTCAAAAAGTTCAGATGTGGTTGTTTCCTCAGATGTAAGAGTTGATGGCACAGGCGT
Organism: Eleutherodactylus coqui; assembly: GCA_035609135.1. Classification (NCBI taxonomy): domain Eukaryota; kingdom Metazoa; phylum Chordata; class Amphibia; order Anura; family Eleutherodactylidae; genus Eleutherodactylus; species Eleutherodactylus coqui. The sequence continues at coordinate 308,026,245 of CM069406.1, read as the reverse complement.
CGTCTCTACTTCAGCCGTGGGGAATTGGAGTGTAGTCCCTTGGCTCTCTGTCTTAATGGAGGACTGCTCAAAAGCCGTAGTCTTCAGAGCTGAGGAGGTGGTCTTTTCAACATCTGTCGTCTGTGATGTGGTATGATCCTCCTCTGCTGTTTGAGAGACCCCAGACGGAGTGAAGAAGGATGTTAGTAATCCGCCTGTGGAGGTTTCCTCTGCTGGCCTAGTGGGTTGTACAGTTGTCGTCTGAGTGGACCTAGTGGAGACGTATGTTGGGGTTGTTGAACGGGTCTCGGAAGAAGTTTGTGCTACATCAGTATTCTCTTCGGTGTTGTACGTGGACTGCATGGTATCGGTTGTTTGTACTGTGACGCTGTCTCCTGTTACTTCTGTGAATCCAGGCGTCGTCGTTTCTCCGGGAGTTCCTTGGCCATCTGTGGTTGTTTGCTGCCCTGGAAGAGTGCTTTGTACAGCTTCTGTCCTCTGCGTTGGCAACGTGGACTGATGGGGACCTGCCGTGGTCACTGGACTTTCAGTCTGCAGAGATGTTTGCGATATAGTGGCAGTCTCCAAAGTTGCGGATGTAGATTTTTCTGCGTCAGAAGTTGGTAACGTGGTACTTTCCGCTCCCGTGGTTTGAACCTCTGCCGTTGACGCTGCGAGTGACGTTCCTAGTTCTGCACTAGTTGTTTCCTCGGTCAGAAAAGTGGAATGCACTGGAGTTGTTTCTGGATGTTCAGATGTAGAAATGGTCTGCGATCCATGGGTAGTGTAGGCGGTCTTGAGTGTTGATTCTTCGGTAGCGGTCATTTGTGAAGTAGATATTTCTGCTTGCGTTGTTTCAAAAAGTTCAGATGTGGTTGTTTCCTCAGATGTAAGAGTTGATGGCACAGGCGTCGTCTCTACTTCAGCCGTGGGGAATTGGAGTGTAGTCCCTTGGCTCTCTGTCTTAATGGAGGACTGCTCAAAAGCCGTAGTCTTCAGAGCTGAGGAGGTGGTCTTTTCAACATCTGTCGTCTGTGATGTGGTATGATCCGCCTCTGTTGTTTGAGAGACCCCAGACGGAGTGAAGAAGGATGTTAGTAATCCGCCTGTGGATGTTTCCTCTGCTGGCCTAGTGGGTTGTACAGTTGTCGTCTGAGTGGACCTAGTGGAGACGTATGTTGGGGCTGTTGAACGGGTCTCGGAAGAAGTTTGTGCTACATCAGTATTCTCTTCGGTGTTGTACGTGGACTGCATGGTATCGGTTGTTTGTACTGTGACGCTGTCTCCTGTTACTTCTGTGAATCCAGGCGTCGTCGTTTCTCCGGGAGTTCCTTGGCCATCTGTGGTTGTTTGCTGCCCTGGAAGAGTGCTTTGTACAGCTTCTGTCCTCTGCGTTGGCAACGTGGACTGATGGGGACCTGCCGTGGTCACTGGACTTTCAGTCTGCAGAGATGTTTGCGATATAGTGGCAGTCTCCAAAGTTGCGGATGTAGATTTTTCTGCGTCAGAAGTTGGTAACGTGGTACTTTCCGCTCCCGTGGTTTGACCCTCTGCCGTTGACGCCGCGAGTGACGTTCCTAGTTCTGCACTAGTTGTTTCCTCGGTCAGAAAAGTGGATTGCACTGGAGTTGTTTCTGGATGTTCAGATGTAGAAATAGTCTGCGATCCATGGGTAGTGTAGGCGGTCTTGAGTGTTGATTCTTCGGTAGCGGTCATTTGTGAAGTAGATATTTCTGCTTGCGTTGTTTCAAAAAGTTCAGATGTGGTTGTTTCCTCAGATGTAAGAGTTGATGGCACAGGCGTCGTCTCTACTTCAGCCGTGGGGAATTGGAGTGTAGTCCCTTGGGTCTCTGTCTTAATGGAGGACTGCTCAAAAGCCGTAGTCTTCAGAGCTGAGGAGGTGGTCTTTTCAACATCTGTCGTCTGTGATGTGGTATGATCCGCCTCTGCTGTTTGAGAGACCCCAGACGGAGTGAAGAAGGATGTTAGTAATCCGCCTGTGGAGGTTTCCTCTGCTGGCCTAGTGGGTTGTACAGTTGTCGTCTGAGTGGACCTAGTGGAGACGTATGTTGGGGTTGTTGAACGGGTCTCGGAAGAAGTTTGTGCTACATCAGTATTCTCTTCGGTGTTGTACGTGGACTGCATGGTATCGGTTGTTTGTACTGTGACGCTGTCTCCTGTTACTTCTGTGAATCCAGGCGTCGTCGTTTCTCCGGGAGTTCCTTGGCCATCTGTGGTTGTTTGCTGCCCTGGAAGAGTGCTTTGTACAGCTTCTGTCCTCTGCGTTGGCAACGTGGACTGATGGGGACCTGCCGTGGTCACTGGACTTTCAGTCTGCAGAGATGTTTGCGATATAGTGGCAGTCTCCAAAGTTGCGGATGTAGATTTTTCTGCGTCAGAAGTTGGTAACGTGGTACTTTCCGCTCCCGTGGTTTGAACCTCTGCCGTTGACGCTGCGAGTGACGTTCCTAGTTCTGCACTAGTTGTTTCCTCGGTCAGAAAAGTGGATTGCACTGGAGTTGTTTCTGGATGTTCAGATGTAGAAATGGTCTGCGATCCATGGGTAGTGTAGGCGGTCTTGAGTGTTGATTCTTCGGTAGCGGTCATTTGTGAAGTAGATATTTCTGCTTGCGTTGTTTCAAAAAGTTCAGATGTGGTTGTTTCCTCAGATGTAAGAGTTGATGGCACAGGCGTCGTCTCTACTTCAGCCGTGGGGAATTGGAGTGTAGTCCCTTGGCTCTTTGTCTTAATGGAGGACTGCTCAAAAGCCGTAGTCTTCAGAGCTGAGGAGGTGGTCTTTTCAACATCTGTCGTCTGTGATGTGGTATGATCCGCCTCTGCTGTTTGAGAGACCCCAGACGGAGTGAAGAAGGATGTTAGTAATCCGCCTGTGGAGGTTTCCTCTGCTGGCCTAGTGGGTTGTACAGTTGTCGTCTGAGTGGACCTAGTGGAGACGTATGTTGGGGTTGTTGAACGGGTCTCGGAAGAAGTTTGTGCTACATCAGTATTCTCTTCGGTGTTGTACGTGGACTGCATGGTATCGGTTGTTTGTACTGTGACGCTGTCTCCTGTTACTTCTGTGAATCCAGGTGTCGTCGTTTCTCCGGGAGTTCCTTGGCCATCTGTGGTTGTTTGCTGCCCTGGAAGAGTGCTTTGTACAGCTTCTGTCCTCTGCGTTGGCAACGTGGACTGATGGGGACCTGCCGTGGTCACTGGACTTTCAGTCTGCAGAGATGTTTGCGATATAGTGGCAGTCTCCAAAGTTGCGGATGTAGATTTTTCTGCGTCAGAAGTTGGTAACGTGGTACTTTCCGCTCCCGTGGTTTGAACCTCTGCCGTTGACGCTGCGAGTGACGTTCCTAGTTCTGCACTAGTTGTTTCCTCGGTCAGAAAAGTGGATTGCACTGGAGTTGTTTCTGGATGTTCAGATGTAGAAATGGTCTGCGATCCATGGGTAGTGTAGGCGGTCTTGAGTGTTGATTCTTCGGTAGCGGTCATTTGTGAAGTAGATATTTCTGCTTGCGTTGTTTCAAAAAGTTCAGATGTGGTTGTTTCCTCAGATGTAAGAGTTGATGGCACAGGCGTCGTCTCTACTTCAGTCGTGGGGAATTGGAGTGTAGTCCCTTGGCTCTCTGTCTTAATGGAGGACTGCTCAAAAGCCGTAGTCTTCAGAGCTGAGGAGGTGGTCTTTTCAACATCTGTCGTCTGTGATGTGGTATGATCCGCCTCTGCTGTTTGAGAGACCCCAGACGGAGTGAAGAAGGATGTTAGTAATCCGCCTGTGGAGGTTTCCTCTGCTGGCCTAGTGGGTTGTACAGTTGTCGTCTGAGTGGACCTAGTGGAGACGTATGTTGGGGTTGTTGAACGGGTCTCGGAAGAAGTTTGTGCTACATCAGTATTCTCTTCGGTGTTGTACGTGGACTGCATGGTATCGGTTGTTTGTACTGTGACGCTGTCTCCTGTTACTTCTGTGAATCCAGGTGTCGTCGTTTCTCCGGGAGTTCCTTGGCCATCTGTGGTTGTTTGCTGCCCTGGAAGAGTGCTTTGTACAGCTTCTGTCCTCTGCGTTGGCAACGTGGACTGATGGGGACCTGCCGTGGTCACTGGACTTTCAGTCTGCAGAGATGTTTGCGATATAGTGGCAGTCTCCAAAGTTGCGGATGTAGATTTTTCTGCGTCAGAAGTTGGTAACGTGGTACTTTCCGCTCCCGTGGTTTGAACCTCTGCCGTTGACGCTGCGAGTGACGTTCCTAGTTCTGCACTAGTTGTTTCCTCGGTCAGAAAAGTGGATTGCACTGGAGTTGTTTCTGGATGTTCAGATGTAGAAATGGTCTGCGATCCATGGGTAGTGTAGGCGGTCTTGAGTGTTGATTCTTCGGTAGCGGTCATTTGTGAAGTAGATATTTCTGCTTGCGTTGTTTCAAAAAGTTCAGATGTGGTTGTTTCCTCAGATGTAAGAGTTGATGGCACAGGCGTCGTCTCTACTTCAGTCGTGGGGAATTGGAGTGTAGTCCCTTGGCTCTCTGTCTTAATGGAGGACTGCTCAAAAGCCGTAGTCTTCAGAGCTGAGGAGGTGGTCTTTTCAACATCTGTCGTCTGTGATGTGGTATGATCCGCCTCTGTTGTTTGAGAGACCCCAGACGGAGTGAAGAAGGATGTTAGTAATCCGCCTGTGGAGGTTTCCTCTGCTGGCCTAGTGGGTTGTACAGTTGTCGTCTGAGTGGACCTAGTGGAGACGTATGTTGGGGTTGTTGAACGGGTCTCGGAAGAAGTTTGTGCTACATCAGTATTCTCTTCGGTGTTGTACGTGGACTGCATGGTATCGGTTGTTTGTACTGTGACGCTGTCTCCTGTTACTTCTGTGAATCCAGGCGTCGTCGTTTCTCCGGGAGTTCCTTGGCCATCTGTGGTTGTTTGCTGCCCTGGAAGAGTGCTTTGTACAGCTTCTGTCCTCTGCGTTGGCAACGTGGACTGATGGGGACCTGCCGTGGTCACTGGACTTTCAGTCTGCAGAGATGTTTGCGATATAGTGGCAGTCTCCAAAGTTGCGGATGTATATTTTTCTGCGTCAGAAGTTGGTAACGTGGTACTTTCCGCTCCCGTGGTTTGAACCTCTGCCGTTGACGCTGCGAGTGACGTTCCTAGTTCTGCACTAGTTGTTTCCTCGGTCAGAAAAGTGGATTGCACTGGAGTTGTTTCTGGATGTTCAGATGTAGAAATAGTCTGCGATCCATGGGTAGTGTAGGCGGTCTTGAGTGTTGATTCTTCGGTAGCGGTCATTTGTGAAGTAGATATTTCTGCTTGCGTTGTTTCAAAAAGTTCAGATGTGGTTGTTTCCTCAGATGTAAGAGTTGATGGCACAGGCGTCGTCTCTACTTCAGCCGTGGGGAATTGGAGTGTAGTCCCTTGGGTCTCTGTCTTAATGGAGGACTGCTCAAAAGCCGTAGTCTTCAGAGCTGAGGAGGTGGTCTTTTCAACATCTGTCGTCTGTGATGTGGTATGATCCGCCTCTGTTGTTTGAGAGACCCCAGACGGAGTGAAGAAGGATGTTAGTAATCCGCCTGTGGAGGTTTCCTCTGCTGGCCTAGTGGGTTGTACAGTTGTCGTCTGAGTGGACCTAGTGGAGACGTATGTTGGGGTTGTTGAACGGGTTACAGAAGTGACATTTGCCTTTGTTTCCTTTTGTTTTAGTGTGTAAACGTGGACTGTTTTTTTATTGTTGGTTGATGTTTTATAAAATGTCTGTTTCAAAGCTGTGATTTCTAGATCTTTTGTGTTCCTGAGCCCTTTAACCTCTGCTTTCATCCTGGTCGTTCCATAGTTGCTTAGTTTGGGTATAATAGTATTTTTCACTAAGTTTTCCTTTTGTAGAATTTCTGAAATTTAAAAAAATCATAATTATTCTACGCAGATCCTACAGTTCGGGAATCTTTTAAGGTTACACAAGCAGACACATAAATTTAGGTCAAAATAAATTGTATTAAAACAACTTTTTTACATCCTTTTTTAAGAGTATAACTTGTCTGCTAAGATTTACTGGAAACAAAAGCTATGATCAGGCCAAATTATTTTGTACAGGTCTAATAATCATTAAAAGGCTTATTCGAAAATCAGATGTTATCCCTTATCCAAATGATAGAGATCAAATATCCTCACTGATCTCGGAAATGGGGGGTCCCATGTCCCATTTCCTCCTCACCGCAGGTTGCAGCACCATCCGCAGTTAGGAGCATATTTAACGGAGCGTTGGTGTCACTCCATTCAGTTTCAATGGGATTGCTGGAGATAGTTGAGTGCAAGCGGTCAACATCACTTCAGGTGGGAGAAGCTAGCCCTTTATTATAGGAAAGGTGGGCAGTACGCCTGTTCTAAGCAAGGAGATCCTCACTGATCATAAAGTTATTCCCTATTCTATAGATAGGGAATAACTTTAGATTTTGTGATAACCTCTTTCACATAACTAAAGCATCGTGATACCTATAATGTTCTATATTGCTGGTAATCGAGTAATCATGGAGAGTTTAATGTCAAGTTAATGTTTCCTACATTTATACTTGAACACTTCAATGTTGTTGTCACATTTAATTATGGAGTATAGTACGGTTTCTATTTCCTACAGAAGGCAGTATGGGCTGAAAAGACATATCAATATATGAAAATAGGCATGTTTCTAGAAGTTTCGGTGATCCAAACAGGTCAATAGACAAAAATAATTGAATTTTGAGAAAGAGGATTAATACCCACAAATGGAGAGTCAGCAAAGTGAGAATAAGTGTTTTATAAGATCTATTCAGATATTTCCTTAAGGCCACCCAACACCAGAGTATTTAATTCATAAATTTTAAAAAGTTTCCAACTAACTTTTCAGACAATTTCCGCTCATCTAATATTCTATGTGTGTATTATCAGTTTTGTAACATAATTTTTTTTTAAAAATTGTTTTACCTTTGTAAATCAAGCTTGAAATGGCTGCCCCTAGGGTCTCCTTTCAAGCCCCTCTGCAATCCACTGCCTGTTGTCAGTTATTGAGCTTCTGTAGTAACAGGGAAGCTGGACCATAGGGAGGGACTATTTTCACAGGCTGCCCCCTGCATTCACAGGCCAACAGATCTGCAGAAACAGTTCTGCAATCTCCACAATCTATGCCTCTCCTGCTATTACAGTGTATATGTGTGTGTATGTATATTATATTGTGTTTACTAACCATTCGCCCTTAATATCTCTGAATGCCTGAATCATCTTAGGAAAGCAGAGGGGTGGGCATTCACATACTGCCTCCTTGGTGATTGGACCAAAGGCGCAGTGTCAGGACTGGCAGCTCGCGGGTCTACGTTGCCCACATCACTGGTCCTGTCACTCATGCTGGGGCTGTGCGGCGCAGGGGAGCCGTACTCCTCCTTGCCTCCGGGTTGCCAGGGATGCGGCGGGTACTGCCCTGCGCCGTGTCCTTGGCACCATCGCACCCAGGTACGCTTGGATCTCCACCTATTCTGTAGGGCTGGGGGTGGGTTCCCCAGCACTGCTGGGAGACTCTGCTGCTGTCAGACTCCCTGCCCCAATCAGCTGCTGGGGCAGGAGTTCTGACAGCATTTGAACATTTCTGGGAGCATCCATCCTTGGCAGTGTTAGTCTGGTCCTCCAGCTGCACACACGTATCTTGCTTTTGTCTCCCGTATTGAACTCCGGTTTTGACCCTTAGCTTTCTAGACCTGACTTTGTCTTTTGCCTGACCTTTTTATACTGCATACCCTCCTGTTGTCGCCCCAGATAGTCTGACTTGCTTTAGTGTTTGTTTCCAGTGTGTGTTGTCTTTCCCTGTGTCCCGCTACCCTAGTGAGTGCAGGGAATGTCGCCCAGTTGTCGCCCTGGGGCCTAGACCAGGGGAGCAAGTAGGTAGAGACAGGGGTTGCGGGCAGTGGCAAGGACTTCCAGTATCTCGAACCCCAGTCTCGACACAGCAATGCAGCATGGGAAGTGAGGGAAAAGAGGCACAAGACAGGGACCTACAGGCAGAAGGTTAGGCTTGCAACATGCCCCTGCCTCAAAATGGATTGCAAGTAGTAGGTAGCAGAAAGATTGGGAAGACCACCTGAACATCAGAACTCAGTCTTAAAACAGGGTGCATTGAATGGAACAGCATGGACAAGGATGGTCGTGGAATGGAGCACAGTGGACCGAGTTGGAAGTGGTGGACTGTCAGCAACGTGAGAGTGTGAGCAATGGCTATTTTAATGGCTATTTTATTATTTTACACCTTTACCTACCAATATGTCATAAAATCCCTTTAAAGGGGTTGTGTGGGTTCACTTTAACCCCTTCACGACCAATGACGTACCGGTACGTCATAGAGTCGCGGGGTATGTATGAAGAGAGGTTTCGTGTCAACCTCTCTTCATACAGTGCGGGCGTCAGCTGTTTATTACAGCTGACACCCGCGGGCAATAGCCGCGAGCAGACGCGCGGCCGATCGCGGCTATTAACCATTTAAATGCCGCTGTCAATTCTGACAGCGGCATTTAAATCCCCCGAACATCGTCCCGTGCGGCCCCCCCGCGGTGAGATCGGGGAAGCTGTGCAGGTGTCATGGCAGCCGGGTGCCCAATGAAAGGCCCCAGGGCTGCCTTAATAGACTGCCTATCAAGCCATCCCCATGGGGAGGCTTCATAGGCTGCCTGTCAAAAAGCAGTATGACGTAATGCTATAGCATTACGTTATAGTGCAGGAGTGATCAAAGCATCGCATATTAAAGTCCCCCAGGGGGACTTCAAAGCAATGTAAAAAAAAATTATAAAGTTTTTTATAATTGAAAAAAAAAAAAGTTGCAAAAGTTTAAATCACCCCCCTTTTGGCATATCTATTAATAAAAAATCTAAATAATAAATTAAAAATATGTATTTGGTATCGCCGCATCCATAAAAGTCTGAACTATCAAAGTAGTGCATTATTTTTTCTGCACGGTGAACGTCGTCCGAAAAAAAAAAATAAAGAACGCCAGAAATACACTTTTTTAGTTACCCTGTCTCTCAGAAAAAACACAATAAAAAGCAATCAAAAAGGCGTATGCACTCCAAATTGGTACTATCAGAAACCACAGGACATCCCGCAAAAAATGAGCCCTTACTCAACTATGTCGACGGAAAAATAAAAAAGTTATTGCGCGCACAAAATGACGGCAGAAAATAATTTAAAAAAATTAAATGTCTTTGAAAAAAAAAAAGGGGAGTATAGTAAAAAAAAACCTATACAAGTTTGGTATCGTAATAATCGCACCGACCCATAGAAAAAAGTTATCATGTCATTTTTTTTGCTGTTTGTGCGCCGTAGAAACAAGACGCACTAAAAGATGGCGAAATGTCGTTTTTTTTTTTTCATTTTACTCCACTTAGAATTTTTTAAAAGTTTTTCAGTACATTATATGGTACTTAAATAGCATCATTGGAAAATACAACTCGTCCCGCAAAAAACAAGCCCTCATACAGCGACGTCGATAGATAAATAAAGGAGTTATGATTTTTTTAAAGGGGGGAGGAAAAAACAAAAATGGAAAAAGAAAAAGGGCCGCGTCATTAAGGGGTTAAAGATAGGTAATGGCTGGGCAAGCATTAAAATAAAAAAAATATGAATACTCATCTGCCCCCGGGCTAGAAACGACTCTACTCACAATGAACTCTGTAGTGAGCACACGGAGTCCTCTTGAATGGAGAAAAAGAAGTGCTGTTGTGAAAAAGAAGAGGAGAGTGGTGGTTGTGGGGGATTCCTTACTGAGAGGAACAGAGGCCGCTGTCTGCAGACCTGATACCTCACCTGAGGTGTGCTGTCTTCCAGGTGCACAAATCACAGATGTGTCTGATAGATTGTCAAGACTCTTCAGTCCTACCGAACACCACACATTCCTACTAATACATGTAGAGATAAATGACCTTGCAAAAAAGCACATCTGCAGAGACTTTGAAGACCTAGGAAAGAAGGTGAAGGAACTAGGAGCACAGGTGGTCTTCTCATCCATCCTCCAAGTGGATGGCCATGGAATAAGAAGATGGAACAGGATTCTAGAGGTGAACAACTGGCTACGTCAATTGTGCTGTCGGCAAAGATTTTGATTCCTAGACCATGGAGTGAATTACCTATATGATGGACTTCTTGCTAGAGACGGGTTGCACCCTACAAAGACAGGTAAACATATATTTGGTGGGCGCCTTGCTTCACTCATTAAACTAGGACAGTATGTGAACAATTACTCACTTTAAACTAGAACAATATGGGAAGGGAAGTGAAAGGCCAGGTAAAAATATACAGCTAATTGATACATATGAGAACCTCGCTATTAGAAGTGGAAAGAAAGAACAAAGACAAAAAATTCTGAAGGAAAGTAGAGGAGCAAGAGACACCGATCACAAACTAAGATGTGTCTACACAAATGCACAGAGCATGGGAAACAAGCAAGAAGAATTGGAGCTCCTAACACAGGAAAAGAAATATGATGTCATAGGCATCATGGAAACTTGGTGGGATGATACACATGATTGGAATACAAGGCTTGAAGGATACAACTTATTTATAAGGAACAGACCTAAAAAAAGGGGAGGAGGTATTGCGTTGTATGTTAGGAAAACCTTCATCTCCACAGAGATTCAAGCTTCAGAGCTGGGAGTTCTGTAGAAACTGGTTGGGTAAGAATACAAGGAGAGAACAACAGAAAGGACACCATTGAAGGCATTTACTATAGGCCGCCTGGACAAGCAGAAGATATGGAGGAACTCCTTCTACATCAGATGGCCAAGCTCTCAAAAAACCACTACATAGTGATCATGGGAGATTTTACCCATCCAGACATTTGTTGGGAATCTTTCTCAGTTAAAAGTAATGGATCCAACAAGATCTTATCCGCTCTTACTGACAACTTTATCTTCCAAGAGGTAGAATAGAAAACAAGAGGATCTGCTATCTTGGACCTAATTCTTACCAACAGGGAGGAAATGGTTGAGGATGTAAGGGTGGTGCTCCATCCCCATTCACTACCGCTAGAGGTGAGGTGACCACTCTGATCCATGAGGGGAGCTGAAAGTACTCACCTCCATCCTCCACGATGTGTACGGCATTCTGGTCCTTCCAGGACCTGATGCAACCTTCTGCGCATGCGGTGCCAGACATAAAATGTCGGGGGCATGCACAGAAGGCTCAGCAGCCCGGGAGATTTAAAATCTCTCTGCCCGCGCCAAGCATGAGTAGCTGGGAGCAGGGAGATGTCACCGCTGTATGCGGTTCCTGGTCACGTGATCGCCGTTATCCGATGGAAAAAAGTTAAAGTTTAGTTTCACCGATTCGGTGGGAGGAGATGAAACGTCTTACCGGAGGACTCCGCATTTGAACCCTGACGCAATTATCTTCCACGGACCTCCCCGGCTTCTGCGCATATGCCTGCTGGCAAAATGATGGACACATGTGCAGGAGACGGGGAGGGCCGTGGAAATTCAAAATCTCCTTGCTCCGGCTCAGAGCCTGGAACAGTGACCGGTGGCCTCGTTGAGCGGTCCCCAGTCACAAGACAAAGAGGTAGCGATCTACCTTAGGCCGGTCTCACTTGACTGGATAGGAATTGCGGATTCCACATGCGTTTGATCCGCGGTAATACGCCGATCAATCAAATGTCCTGGATTACACAATTCCGCTCACATTAGCAGGTCAGAAATACGTAATCCACTCGCAGAAAACAGAACGCAGCATGTTCTATTTTACCGTGGACCATTGTGCTCCATGGTCGCGGATATACCCGCTGCCCATGCGCAGCTACGTTGTATACGGGCTGCGGGTACCCGTGTCATCGCTAAGCGAAGGTGCGGGAAATACAAACAAAAAAAAGGTGACCGTCTGTGTGAGTAGGCAGTTATGCGCAGTACATTACGCGGCCGTACGCAGGGTCACAGCCGGGCTCACAGCTGGAATCTGCTGCGGGCCTCCGCAAGCGGATTCCACCTACGGCTGCGTGAGCCAGGCGTTATTCAGACCGCTACCTGTAATACGTAATTTGCAAGAAGCCCCGGGAACGCTCGCCTTCGTGCAGTTCCAGGAGTAGCTTGTTGAGCGTCTTCTGTGTGAGACCGTCGCACCTCAGCAAGATTACGAAACCTCACAGAGCGCCACTCTTTACACCCCATCCCCGCCACTGAGGTCAAGAAATACCCCCCAAAAAGCATGAGAGGAGGGGGGATACCTGGTATTATTGCCCCATGTGCCCATCCGAACCAGCCTCCGTAATTGCCCTGTCATCGGATATACCACACAGTTTACATTATTACTTATACGAGATTTAGGGAATACCAAAAAAAGGGCGTGGGGGGAGGGGTTTATTTTTAGGGAGTCAATTTTTTTATGTGCTAGTATGCAATAAGGCCTGGAATTTATTCAGTTGTGCCCTAAAATCCAATGGGTGTTATAGGCCTAGCCATGTGTCCAGTAAGTAGATTAGGGCCACAATGTCTTTGAACACGGGAACAACGGGGGGATCCATTTTAGAGTGTCAGTCTTCATTCATTATATATGCTGTACAGAAAAACTGTTTTTAAAATGACACAATTGCGAAACAACTGAAAATCTTAATTTTTTTTCCATCTGCTTTGCTTAGATTCATTCAAAAACTGTGGGGTCAAAATACGCAGTACACCCCAAGATGAATTCATTAACCCCTTGAGTGGCGGGTTTCCTACCACCCTGTCGTGCCCACCAGGGCAGGTTTTTTAAAATGGTCTAATCATTGAATTTCAACTAATTTTGCAGTTGCGTCTCAAGAGCCATAACTTTTTCATTTTTCCATTGACATGGCCATATAAGGGCTTGCTTTTTGCGGGACAAGTTGTGATTTTTTTAAACAGGGGGGAGGAAAAAAAGAAATGGGGAAAAAAAGGGGCCATGTCATTAAGGGGTTAAATAATGTATTAACTTCCTTCTCTGGGTCATTACGACCCATGGATACCACATGTGTGATTGTATTTTTGATTTTTTTAAAGGGAGACAAGTGTTTTTATTTTTTTAATAATTTTTTACCTTTTTTTTTTTTTTGTCCCTTTAGGGGACTTCCACAGGGACCCATCAGGTTGCCCTGATCACATTCCGGGGGTCCGATGGTGACAGCCCTTTACATGCTGCAGTGACAGCCCTTTACATGCTGCAGTCACATAGACTGCAGCATGTAAAGGGTTAACACAGCAGAGAGCGGAGGTTTTCTCTGATCTCTGCTGTAAGAGCTAGTACCTAGCTGTCCTCTGACAGCCAAGCACCAGCACTACCTGCCACAGAGACCATCGGCTTGCTTCTGACAAGCCGATGGTCTCTATGGCAACCTGTAAACAAAGCAGGAGATTGCCGGCATATCGGCAATATCTTCTGCTGGTTTTTCAAAGCCCTTGCTTTGTTCTCTGTGGGACAGTGCAGGCAGAGCACACTGTCACAACTTGTGGCATTGTGCTCTGCAGCTCCCATAGTGATACATAGCCCGGAAATCTTCCGGGCTATGTCGCTATGAGCAGTGGAGCTCGTCCCGGAAAATTTCCGGGTGTGCCACTCAAGGGGTTAAAGGGGTTGTCCCGCGAAAGCAAGTGGGGGTATACACTTCTGTATGGCCATATTAATGCACTTTGTAATGTACATTGTGCATTAATTATGAGCCATACAGAAGTTATTCACTTACCTGTTCCGTTGCTGGCCTCCTCGTCTCCATGGTGCCGTCTAATTTCAGCGTCTAATCGCCCGATTAGACTCGCTTGCGCAGTCCGGTCTTCTCCCTTCCGAATGGGCCGCTCGTGCCGGAGAGCTGCTCCTTGTAGCTCCGCCCCGTCACGTGTGCCGATTCCAGCCAATCAGGAGGCTGGAATCGGCAATGGAGCGCACAGAGCCCACGGTGCACCATGGGAGAAGACCCGCGGTGCATCGTGGGTGAAGATCCCGGCGGCCATCTTACTAAGGTAAGTAAGAAGTCACGGGAGCGCGGGGATTTGGGTAAGTACTGGACGTTTTTTTTTATTTTTACCCCTGCATCGGGTTTGTCTCGCGCCGAACAGGGGGGCTATTAAAAAAAAAAAAACCCGTTTCGGCGCGGGACAACCCCTTTAAGGGATCTGGTTTTCAAAATGGGGTCATTTGTGGGGGTTCTTTATCATTTTGGCTGCTTAATGGCTCTACAAGTGGGCAATAGAGCCACTGGCTGCCCCTTTCGGTTTGGCCCCATGGTGCATACGGACATAAGATTAGGGCCACAATGGGTATGTTTCTAAACACAGGACAACCGGCGGATCCATTTTGGGTGCAAATCCTCATTTCCTGTGCACTATAAAATGACATATTTGCAAAAATATGAAAATGTATTTTTTCTCCTCTAAATAGCATTAACTCCTGAAAAGAAAATTTGGGGTCAAAATACTCATGAATTCAGCGAGGATATCGTTACTGTTGGTAAAGGGGTGTAGTGCGGTTGAGCTATGTATAAATATATCGGGGGACAATGCAGAGAACTCTCATCTATTTATACCCAGGACTATAACAAGGGGGCGCTCTAATAACTATGTATAGATATATCAGGGGTCAGTACAGAGATCTCTCCCATCATCTAGTTATACCCAGGGCTCTAACAAGGGGGTGCTCTAATAACGATGTGTAAATATATGAGGGGTCAGTACAGAGATCTCTCTCATCATCTATTATACCCAGGACTGTAACAAGGGTGCGCTCTAATCACTATGTATATATATATCAGGGGTCAGTACAGAGATCTCTCCCATCATCTATTATACCCAGGACTGTAACAAGGGGGCGCTCTAATCACTATGTATAAATATATCAAGGGACAATACAGAGATCTCTCCCATCATCTATTTATACCCAGGTCTGTAACAAGGGGGCGCTCTAATAACGATGTGTAAATATATCAGGGGTCAGTACATAGATCTCTCCCATCATCTATTATACCCAGGACTGTAACAAGGGGGCGCTCTAATAACTATGTATAGATACCGGTACATCAGGGAACAATACATACATTTCTCCTATCATCTATTTATACTCAGGACTGTAACAAGGGGGCGCTCTAATAACTACCGTGTTTCCTTTAAAATAAGACACTGTCTTCTATTAATTTTTGCCTCAAAAGAGGCACAGTGTTTTATTTTTGGGGGTGTCTAATAATACTCACCTACCGCCGGCGTTCCGGTCCTCACGCTGGCCTTTGTCACTACTGCAGACTGCCATGTCCTCCTTCAAGCTGACGGAGCAGTTCTTACTGGAAGCGGGGCTTGAATACCCCACCTCCAGGAAGCTAATGCTCTGATTGGTTAATCCAGTGTCCCATCAGCCAATGAGAGACGGCACTCAAATAACCAATCACAGCCATTGAATGACATCATTGAATGGCTGTGGTTGGTTAATCCAGCGCCGGCTTTCATTGGCTGACGTGGCGCTGGATTAACCAATCGGAGCATTAGCTTCCTGGAGGCAGGTATATTCAAGCCCCGCTTCTAGGAAGAACTGCTCTGTCGGCTTGAAGGAGGATGCGGCAGCCTGCAGCAGCGACGGAGGCCAGCGCAAGGACCGGAATGCTGGCGGTAGGTGAGTATTGTTTGGTTTTTTTTTCTACATGCAGCCTATCTAGGGCTTATTTTTGGGGGATGGCTTATTTTCCAAGCCTGCCCAGAAAATCGGGGTAGGTTTTATTATTGAGGGAGGTCTTACTATTGGGGAAACATGGTATGTACAGATATATCAGAGGTCAATACAGAAATCTCTCCCGTCATCTACCTTTACCCAGGACTGTAACAAGGGGGTGCTCTAATAAGAAGACCAAAATAGCTCATGGAAGTGCATGGGAGCATAAAAAACAGTCGCACCCTCTTGCTTTTTTTTTTATACGGATCAAAAATGCACATAAAGTGAAAATCGTGTGGTTCTCACAGACCAAAATTGCATCCGCCCGTGTGAACGGGCCCTTAAGAAAAGGACCTTTCTACAGCCGTGGGAGATTATTAGAGGACAACACTTGCCCAGCTGGTCCGATCTACCGCCGGTGCTCAGCTTTGCCTCTTTGTGAAGTTTTATTGTGGTTCCTAACAGAAGATGTAATCTGTGTATTTTATTATGTTCTAGCCATATGAGGAGGAACGTGGAGCATGAGAACGGAATCGGAGGAGCAGGAAGATCAGAAGCGGAGAGGTAGACGGGCCGCACACCTGCAACGCCGGTGAATCCAGGCGATCTGCATATATTATTAGTTCGCATGTTAATTCTTTATTTTGGTCAATAGTTTTCAATATTTTTCCTTCTATTTTATGTTTCAGTTCTTGGTTTTCCTTTATTATTGCTATCACACTGTTATACATTTTAAAGGGGTTGTCCGCCGCCCAAACTGATTTTTTATTCCCCCATGAATGCCCTGTAGAGTAGAAGCATCACACACAACAGCTTTACACATAAAAATCCATATTCTGCTAACCTTTTTATTCCTTTTCTTCCCTTTATAAAGCTGGCCTGAAGAATTTTTCAAAGATGGCGCCGCTGGGTAGTTCCCATGATGCACTGCTACCTCTCTCTCCTCAGTGCGCGCTCCCGATGACACCGGTCACATGACTGGAGGACCGGCGTCATAATGGAGACACACGCTTCACTGCTTTGAATGGAGCCGGCAGCCGGCCGGCCCCATTCAGAGCAATGGGAGAACAGGGAGAGCAGTGCGATCTCCTGCTACTGCTGTGACAGCTGTAGCAGGAGATTCTTTCATTTCCCCGGCATGTCCTCTCATCACTGGACACTGCGACAGCTGTAGTAGGAGATTCCTTCATCTCCCTGGCATGTCCTTTCATCACTTGACACTGTGACAGCAGTGTCCCAGTGTCCAGTAATGAGGGGACATGATGAGGAGATGAAGGAATCTCCTGCTACAGCTGTCACAGCAGTAGCAGGAGATCGTGATCTCTAGCAATACTAGCAGAGGATCACGATCCTCTGCTATTGAAAGTGAAAGTAGCACCAAGCATGCCCCACACACACACATGCCCCCCTCACAGTGCCTAAACAGTGCCCCCTCCACACTGCCCCCCCACAGCTCCCCCCTCCACAGTGCGCCCTCAAAGTGCCCACACACAGTACACCCCCACAGTGCCCACACAGTGTGCCCCCCACAATGACCCCCCGCAGTGCCCCTACCACACACATGCCCCTTCACAGTGTCACCCCCACAATGCCCCCACCACAGTTCCCCCCCTCCACAGTGTCACCGCCCACAGTGCACCCCCACAGTGCGCACACAGTGTACCCCCACAATGACACCCCCACAGTGCCCCTACCACAGTGTCCCCCTCCAGTGAGCTCCCCACAGTGTCCCCCCAATAATGACCCCCCACACACAATGACCCCTCTCAGTGCGCCCCCCACAGTGCCCCCTCAACAGTGCTCCCCCCACAGTGCACCCGCCCACAGTGCCCCCGACAGTAACCCTCGCAGTGCCCCCACCACATTGCCCCTCCACAGTGTCACCCCCCCACCACAGTTACCCCCTCCGCAGTGTCACCCCCCACAATGCCCTCTAACAGTGCCCCCACCGCAAACTCCACAGCGGCAAGTCTATGTGACAGCTTCCCCACCCCCGCAAGAAGTCTATGTGACAGCACACCCCACAGCGACAAGTCTATGTGACAGCACACCCCACAGCGATAAGTCTATGTGACAGCACCCCCGCACCCGCAAGAAGTCTATGTGACAGCACTCAACAGCGACAAGACTATGTGACAGGAAACTCCACAGTGACAAGTCTATGTGACAGCTCCCCCACCCCCACAAGAAGTCTATGTGACAGCACACCCCACAGCGACAAGTCTATGTGACAGCACACCCCACAGCGACAAGTCTATGTGACAGCACCCCCACCCCCGCAAGAAGTCTATGTGACAGCACAGCCCACAGCGACAAGTCTATGTGACATCACCCCCACCCCCGCAAGAAGTCTATGTGACAGCACCTAACAACGATAAGTCTATGTGACAGCTCCCCCACCCTGCAAGAAGTCTATGTGACAGCACACCCCTCAGCGACAAGTCTATGTGACAGCACCCCCGCCCCCCGCAAGACGTCTATGTGACAGCAAACTCCACAGCGACATATGACAGCTCCCCCACCCCCACAAGAAGTCTATGTGACAGCACACCCCACAGCGACAAGTCAATGTGGGACCTCCCCCCCGAAAAGTCTATGTGACAGCACCCGCCCCCTCTGACTAGTTACAGCTCGGCGCTCGCACCCCCCCCCCCCCCACGCGACTACTGACAGCTCGGTGCCTGCACCCCCGATTAGTGACAGCTCGGAACCCGCCCACCCCCCACTAGTGACAGCTTGCACCCCCCCGATAGTGACAGCTCGGAACCCGCCCACCCCCCACTAGTGACAGCTTGCACCCCCCCGACAACTGACAGCTCGCCCCACCCCTCCCCCGCTACCACTGACAGCTCACACTCGCCCCCCCCCCCCCCCCCGCGGGTACTGACAGATCACCGTGCCCACCCCCCCCCTCACGGGTACTGACAGATCACCACGCCCACCTCCCTTCCCCCCTGGGACTGACAGGCCGGCGCCTGCACCCCCTCCCAGTAATGAGAGGCCAACGCGCGGACAGATCACCTCTTACCTGTCAGCTGAAGATGGGTGGGGAAGGATTTTTAGCACTATGATGGTGCCTGGTTGCCATCTTAGTGGCAGCCATCTTGGATTCAGCCCAAGAAATTCCAATGGAAAGAGGGTCATGGGATACATGATTTTAGGGAAGAATTTCATCAGAAAGTGATACTTAGTCATTGTTTTCAATACCTGCATTGATTTTTGAGTCATGAATGGCGTCATGCTGGGTATTAATAAATGTGTTATATAGAAATATGTTGTATGTAAAACTCTAGTCACATCGTTTCAGGTACCAAAAGAAAGTGCGTAACAGAAGTAGCTGAGCTTCTCAATCAAAGACACCCAGGAAGACCGCTAATGAGTGAACAAACCGTCAGGAAACTGAGAAGTTCAGAGACACTGGTAGCATCCAGGACAATCCAAGAACTGGTCATCTGAGCAATGTTTCCAATCACCAG
The DNA here is from genome assembly GCA_035609135.1 of Eleutherodactylus coqui. Classification (NCBI taxonomy): domain Eukaryota; kingdom Metazoa; phylum Chordata; class Amphibia; order Anura; family Eleutherodactylidae; genus Eleutherodactylus; species Eleutherodactylus coqui. The sequence goes on along the minus strand of CM069406.1, from coordinate 308,007,160 downwards.
ATGTCAACGCTGGGCTAGCTGTCTTCATGAAGATGCTACATAGAAGCTCCAGGAGGCATTGGAGCATGGTGGGACTCAACCAACTGTCGTAAGGATCCTCAAGTCACACAGGTGGCACCCATACAACATGCAGTTACAACAAACGTTGTGTGACGGTGACCCTTGTAAATCCAAAAATAGTTTGGTCAGCAGCACAACCGATCAACCATGTAGCGGGAAGCCGGAGCTATGCAGCGCTCAACAAAAGGATATGACTCCAGCAGCCATCAGAACTAGGGAAAGATAAGAGTCATGATGGTGCAAAACATAGTGCATCAAAATGGATGCCCCTTTATTTCTCCACAAGACGACGTTTCGACCGCTCGTTGTGGTCTTTCTCAAGTTCAGAAAGACCACATGACTCTTATTTTTACTTAGTGATGACCCTTGTGAAGTCACTTGGATGTCTTCCTGGGTGTTCTGGATTTAAGGCCTCGGAATCACGTAAACTTTTGATATCGACCATCAGGATGACCTCAACTCTGTCCAGGATGATGACCTCTTTTAGTATCTGAGGAGACGTGACTAGTGTTTCTCATACCACATAATTCAACATACCAACGTTATTAATACTCAACCTGACATCAGCCATAACTCAAAGATGGGTGCAGTTATTGAAAAAATGATGACACCTATCGATTTCGGCTGAACGCCGACCCTTAAATGATGTATCCCATGACTCCCCTTTCCATTGACGTATGTTGGGCTTAATGTAAGATAGACGAACCCAGAATAACCGACAGGCACCACCACAGTGCCAAACGTTTTTCTCCACCCATCTCAGTGGTCTACAAAGTTATTATTTATCGTTTGGGCGGCCTGACCTCGTGTCACCCTGTACTGTCAGTCTTCAGCGTTGCAGTAATTGCGCCCAATCATTGGGTTTTCTCACCTGGTTTCATCACTTCTTGACACATTGTACTTTTTATTATACTTCTTCTATTTTTATCCTGATGCCGTGTGTTGGCACAGTTGGCAGTCTTACAGGCCCTTCTCATGGCAGTAGTAATATGTGCTAATACTTGTAGTAATCTCTGCTGAGCCGAGTTGCTTAATCAACTTGTATGATTAATTATGTGGTGGTTTAACCCCTTAACGCCATCGGATAGAGGCTTACGTTCTGACTGGGGGACACTTAACGCAACGAGGTATAAGCTTATGTCTTGTGGATGGCGCTGGGATGAGAACAACAATCCCCGCTGTTAACCCCCTACATGCCGCAATCAATATACATTGTGGCATGTAAAGGGTTCACAGAGGGGGCGCCAATGGGCAACCATACTCCAGACACTGGTGTCCGTACCTGCTATGCCTTATGATCACTATTAGAGATGAGCGAGTATACTCGCTAAGGCACATTACTCGAGCGAGTAGTGCCTTAGCCGAGTATCTCCCCGCTCGTCTTCGGGGGCCGGCGGGGGGCGGGGAGAGCGAGGAGGAACGGAGGGGAGATCTCTCTCTCCCTCTCTCCCCCCCGCAACTCACCTGTCACCCGCGCCGGCCCCCGAATCTTTAGAGACGAGCGGGGAGATACTCGGCTAAGGCACTACTCGCTCGAGTAATGTGCCTTAGCGAGTATACTCGCTCATCTCTAATCACTATTGTAAGCGAAAAGGCATTGCAGTACAGAAGTACTGCGCTATATCATCACAGCGACCATAGCTTTTATGGTTCAAGTCCCTTACAGGGGCATAAAAAAATGTAAAAATAAACATTTTTGCGCACTTCCTCTTGTTTGTATAGAAAAAAAATAAAGCATTTTAAAATACCACACATTTGGTATCATTGTATAATAAATTAAAACACCATTTAATTGGAGCGATCTAGAATTTTTTTTTATTTAAAAAAAAAAAGGTTTTGAGGCCTCGGTTAGACAAGCGTGTTTTTTGCGCCCCTATATTTTTGCATTGCATAGAAATGCAGTGCTCGCATGTGCTAAAAACAGCGTGAACGGGCAATGTTTCATATGAAACTGAAGCTGAATCCCCATAGGGGAGAGTGAGTGGGCAGGGCTATAGAGATTCTCACAGAGAATCCCTATAGCAAACCATAGGGGGCCGGACCAGATGTAAGCCCACCCCCCTCTTTCCCTGCAATAGGGAAATCCCTTGTAGAGAGAGGGGGCGGGGAGTCCCATACTGCCCCCTGCTGCTGGGGAATTGCCCAGCAGAGGAGCAGGAGGATTACCCCTCTGCTTACAGTAGGACATTGAATAGATGCTTCTGGCCAGACGGACGTATTGCTTGTCCTGCTCTAAGCTATTCCATGCGCAGGAGTGTCCATTAACGCCTGCTCCCATGGGAGTCAATGGAAACTTTTGCACTCCTAATTCCGTGCATATGAACGCTTCTATAGGGACCCATTGGTTCTTTTAGAAGCATTCATTTGGCGCACAAGAAGTACGCTGGTCTGCCCGAGGCCTTATTGTGTAAAAGTGGAAAGACACAAATATATTGTAGCAGGGTGAGAGGTGAAGTGAGGGATGGACGATATATATCACAGAGGTTACTAGCGTCCGTGACATAGATCCGGTCCGGTCCGCACTCCAGTACAGGTTTTGCACATGAGCCAAGAGACCAGGTGGGACTGAGGCACCTGGGAGATTGACAAGGAGTCAGGCTGTAGAGGGGGACGGGGTGTCTGGGAGCGTCCGACACAGTCAGTGGTGAGGACTAGAAAGCAATCTGCCTTAGGCCGCCTGCAGACAGCGGAACCCGACCCGAGCGTCTGCAGAGAGCAGCGCGGGCACTCACCTCTCCCGCGGCCCCAGCTCTTTCATGTGCCGGACAGCCGGCGCATGCGCAGGGCGGAGCCGGCGGCCGGTGAGTGACGTTTCTGTGCGGGTCTGCGAGCCCCGCACAGAGATAGGGCATGCCGCGATTTGTTTGCTACACGAGATTTCACGCGCCCAAATCGCGGCCGTTTGCCTAGGATTGCGTTTGTTAACCCAATCCTATGGCAGCTTCCAGGGGCAGAAATTCCGCGGGAAATCCTGCTGCGGAATTTCCGCCCGTCTGCAGGCGGCCATAGTAGGAAGCTGCTGTGATCCCTGTCCCTGCTACAACCGGTAAAAGGAAGCTGCTCACAAGTCTCCTATAGGTTGCTACCAGAGAAAGTCTACTACAGGAGTGTGAAAGCTGCAAGACAAGTCAAGACCAACTTGGTTATTACTTAGGGTGGACACACACGGGCGTTTTTTTCTCCACTGCACTGCGAGAGTAAAGGTAAAGTATCGCAGCGCAGTGCGAGAAAAAAGCCAGCATCACGCCGGGATATCGCCAGTCTTTTCAATGGGGCCAGCGGCAGCAGCGCTAGCCCCATTGAGAAGAGATGGAGAATGCCCCGCCTGCTGAAAGAGCTTAACAGCAGTGCCGGGGAGCCAGCCGGAGGACGTGTCTGAGCGCCGGAGAGGTGAGTAATTTAAAAAAAAAATTTTTTACCACTTATTGCTGATTATCGTGAAGGGCTTATATTTCAAGCCCTTCCTCGATAATCATACTGCGGGGCTTGGCAGAAAGCATTGCTTTCAAAGGGATCGGCAGCAGTGCCGATCCCATTGAAAGCAATGGGATAGAATGCCGCAGACTTCTGTGACAGCTGTGGCAGAGGATCCCTTCATCCCCGCGGTCCCTGCGGGGATGAAGGAAACTCCTGCCACAGCTGTGGCAGAAGTCCGCGGCATTCTCCCTATGTTTTCAATGGGACTAGCGCTGCTGCCGCTGGCCCCATTGAAAGCACTAACGATATGCCAATTCTATACTGGCATCTTTCTTGCGCTGCGAGGCAAGACACACGGGCGGATTTGGATTGCGGAATCCGGAGCCAACACCGCCCATAGCATGCAATGCAAAAGGGATTCTCCATGCACATGAGCGGAAAGCAATTGCGGTTTCCGCTGACAGATGAAAAATCACAGCGTGCTGTATCTTCCTGCAGTGTCTGCACGGACGGCTTCCATCTGTACCTGCATGTCCGACGGCAAGCTGTGCGGACCACCCACAGTGCAGGAAGACAAGAAAGAAAGTAAGTACAAGGACTGGATTCTGTTGTGGGATTCCGCGTTCAGAATCCGACCCTCCCATGTGCATGCCGCCTTAGTCTTAGAAAAGCGAAAACCTGAAAAATGGCTGGTAGTTAAAAGGTTAATGGAGTGATTAGTTTTCCCCCATTTTTCAGTTTTATTGTTTCTTGGTTGCTGGTAGACATTGTAATCAGTGTATCTTCAGTTGTTTTACTCTCCGTGTGTTCCACCCCCTATTTATAGTGATATTGGACCCCGTGTCCGTGATTTCTGTGATCTGTAAGGCTGGATATGGAACATCATACAGGACTGCAGGCTGAATCAAGACTCGGAGTACCAGCTGTCCGGACCTAACGTTAAAAAAATGATGTAAAGGTAGCAAATGCACCATGCTGTAGGCACATCTGCTGGAGCCACCAACCATAAACTTGCCTTCAGGATAGGCCTTTAATAGTAAATTTAGTGGGGGGTTGCAACCAGGGAGCTCATGTACAGAGCTGGTTTCTGCAGGAAGCTGACAGCTCCGCTGAAGTGGCCAAGTTTCAATTTATTTCAATGGGAAATTTGCCTGCAATACCAAGTTACACCACTGAAGTGGGGACGGAGCTGTCTGCTTCCTACAGAAATCAGTTCAGTGCACTGGCCCAGTGAATAGCTCATCTGCAGGGGTCCTAGGCCAAGGACTCTTGCCAATCTACTATTGATGACCTACCCTGAGGACAGGCCATCAATACTTTACAACTGGATAACCTCTGTAAGGAAAAAAAGTGTGTAAATAGCATCATACATTCATACAATCATTCTGTACCCAACTTTGACATCAGGTGTTGACGAAACCTCCCACCAGCCAGATAAACCATGGGTAATATCTGATTAATGCTCTGTTGAGCTGCCATTACTGGGCCTTTTTCATTAGCTGCAGAAGCTTTTTGTGGCAAAGAAATAGCATATTGCCCCCTGCTGCTCTGTGTACACACAGTACTATGCCCCCTGCTGCATTGTGTACACACAGTACTATGCCCCCTGCTGCTGTGTACACACAGTACTATGCCCCCTGCTGCTCTGTGTACACACAGTACTATGCCCCCTGCTGCTCTCCGTACACACAGTACTATGCCCCCTGCTGCTCTCCGTACACACAGTACTATGCCCCCTGCTGCTCTCCGTACACACAGTACTATGCCCCCTGCTGCTCTCCGTACACACAGTACTATGCCCCCTGCTGCTCTCCGTACACACAGTACTATGCCCCCTGCTGCTCTCTGTACACACAGTACTATGCCCCCTGCTGCTCTGTGTACACACAGTACTATGCCCCCTTGCTCTTCCACCTGTACGTAGACGTCACTGCCCATATACCTATCACAGAAGTGCTTGCATCATATCTGGAGCACAAACCATCTCTAGGTCAAGGGAGTTGAAGACGTCAGTCACTTGGCAATGGATAATGTTGGAACAGGAGGAGTGGGGGAGAGTCCGGGCCGGTCCCAAGGAGTGAAGTGCCCTTTGGACCATCTGCTTCTAATATGCATACTGCCTGCAGTGCAAAAAAAAGTGTTTTTACACGTTCTATTTTATCAATGTCTTTCTGTGGATGAGGTCTGCAGGACTGAAGCCAGTATTCCAGATGTGGTCTCACTGGAGCTCTATACAGCGGGATCACAATCTCTCTCTTTCTACTGGTTATACCTCTGGCTATGCAGCCAAGCATCCTCTTTGCTTTCTGTGCTGTCTGACTGCACACTGTGGACTCATTTTGAGGCTGTCAGAAGTCAAAACCCCTAAATCCTTCTCCTCTGAAGTCCTGTATAAGAGAACAGCGAATATGATACTGAGGGCTCGTTTACACGAGCGTGCTTATAGTGCATCAGAGGAGCATGAAAAGATCGTGTCTATTAGAAGCAATGGTTTTCTACAGAAGCGTTCACATGAAGGAATTTTAGATGTGCTAAATACTCGCACCTAACAAAGATAGGACAGACGACTGCAAGGTTGCATCTAAGGTCCGCGGTGCATGAAAAGACAGGACCTGACCCATCTTTGGAGCATACTTTCCATAGACTCCTATGAAAGCTGGATGCCACGCACCGCGCCGTGCTGTTTAGGGTCCAGCAAATTGTTTGTTTTTAAGTGGTCAAATATCCTCTTTTTCAGGAGAGCTTCCATTAGTTTAACGACTGCAGATGTCAAACTTACTGGCCTGTAGTTCCCAGCTTCTCTACCAGCCTTCTTATAGATGGGTACAACATTGGCCATTCTCCAGTCATCAGGAACATCGCCTTTTAGAAGGAACTGGTTAAATAAATCATTTAAAGATGTGGCAATCACAGGTTGGAGTTCCATAAGAACTTTGGGGTGGACACCATTCAAATTTAACCCCTTAAGGACCAGGGTGTTTCAGTCCAACAGGACCAGACATGGTATTTTACACATGTGGTGGTTCTATGGCCCTATTTCTTTTTTTCTTTTTTTTTTTCCTTGACACATTGGGCGATTTTTCTCCCACCCCCCCCCAACAGAATTTATCAGTCACTGAAAACGTCCATATACTTACTGACTCAGGAGGGCAAACATGAACCACCTCAACATGCAGGTAGCAAACAGCCAATTGAGGGAGCTAATTGCACCTGTGAGGGACACTGATGAGACAGCCACTCACACAGCCTCTTAATATAGAGGGGGCAGCTGCTTGGTGTATATTCCTACACAGAGTGGATATAGAGTGCCAGACCATTCTAAAACACCTCAATAAGTGAACCATATTCAGGTGCAGGGCAACCCGCCAAACTATTATGGCATCATTAATACGTTGCGGGTATGCATGGTGCACTACATGTATCAGAAGGTCTGCCACTTTTTATCTACTCTGTGTGGGGAATACCCCTAAAAAAAGACATACCCTGAAAATAAGACATAGCATGATTTTCCAGAATTTTTGAGAATGCAAAATGATTTTTCAGGCTTTTTGAGGATGCTTGAAATATAAGCCCTACTCCAAAATTAAGCCCTGCTAACAGTTAATTAAAAAAGTGAATTTAAATAGTGTCCAGGCAGCTATACATGTAAAAAAGGGAAACCTTTTTGAACTAAAATTAATATAAGACACTGTCTTATTTTCGGGGAAACAGTATACACCAAGCAACCGGACCCTCTATATTAGGAGGCTGTGTGAGCCGCTTTTCTATTGATGTCCTTCACAGGTGTAATTAGCTCCCTCAGTTGGCAGTTGGCTACCTGCATGCTGAGGTGGTGCACGTTTGCCCTCCTGAGTCAGTAAGTATATGGCCAGTTTCTAGTTTATGCTGTAATTTTTTTTAATGTACTTTATAACTATTTTTTTACTATCTATGTCCCCCATGATGTCACATAAGACCTCTGGGGTTCATTCACATTGTTTTTTTTATTTCTTTTTTTAATTTCACACTTTTCCACTGTAGCAGGGACATCCATAGAAGTTGCATTCACAGGAGCCCCAGTTACAGGGATAAGCTTCCCCTTGGATTGACAGCAGTCACTGACAGAGCTGATCTGGGTCTGCTAAGACTTTGCAGCTCTGCCTTGGCAGGGGTCACCCAGCAGTCACATGATCGTTGGCTCGAATAGCAGAAGCGACAGGTCCACCTTCTCTATTCACTGCATAGTGCTCATTGAGTGCTATGTAGCCTATGAGAGAAAAGGCAGGAGTGGTTACAAAAACCATACACTACAGTGCAGGAGCTTTAACCCCTTCCCACCTCCAAGGCGTAAGTTTACGTCCTGGCAGCAGGGTACTTCCCGCAACAGGCCATAAACTTACGTCCTGGGGATAGCACAAGATCATAAGGGATCTTGCGCTATCCCACAGTGAGAGCCAGCTGTCAGTGATAGCTGGCCTCCCACTGCAACAGCGGGGGTGCTTTGGAAATGCGCCCCCCGCTGTTAACCCCTTTCCTGCTGCGATCTATGTAGATCGTAGCATGAGAAGGGTTCACGAGGAGAGACCCTTGACCTGAAGGCTTAGCAAGCGACAAACACCCTATCAGGCAAAAATATTACTCAACGATTTCTCAACGATTCAATAGATGTTATCAAAGAATCACAGCAATTTAGATGAGAAGACGATTTGTTACGTTGGTTCTGGACTGCCAACGAGACCCAGAGATCACTTGGTACAGGGTCAGTCAGGACGGACGTCAAGGCTTGCTACACGGGTGGTTAGATGCAGGAACAGACAGACAAAGAAGGCCCTAACATCTTCCTAGTAATGGATGAAGGGAACAGGAAAGGTTCAGGTGTTCCAATGGATGTGTAAGACAAACAAATAAGAACCGGTTTGTATTTTGGCCAAGACACTCAAGCCCATGACCAGCGACAAGGGTCCTCATTGTCTCGTGGGTCCCTACTCTCATAAGACAACTTAGCCCATGAATCCTGCCTGCAGGCAGGGTGATCGTCCCGATAAGGATGGCCCCACGCTGGAACCTGAGGACCTAACTAGCCCTAGATGGTAAATAATCCAAGCAGACAGGATACAGTTCACACCAACACACAAGGGAATGCATACCACACAGAAGAGGACTGTTCACACCACATGTCCAACCACCTGCACAGATCCACAGAACACGTCACTGTACACAACATACTGAGAAACATGCATGGAAGCAAACACTAGGGTGTTGGGAAACCAGCATCCTCTAGCCAAAAGGACTGGCATATATGTGCAGCAGACCATTGGGGATTGGCTGGCTGGAAAACTCCACACCCAGCCAGCACAAATATCCCTCACCTGTGGCAGTGAGCTCCTGGAAACTAGCAGCACAACCTAACATGATTGTTCTCTCTTGACCTTAGCTGTATCATTGTTATACAATGACCTTAGTCATGAACAAGGTGAAAGATACTACCTTGCTAAGGGTGCATTCCGACGACCGTATATCAGCTGGGTATTCACGCTGACCGATATACGGCATCTCTCTCTGCAGGGGGAGGAGGCTGGAAGAGAGAGGAGGAGGCAGAGGGGGCAGGAGCTCAGGGTACTGCTCCCGGCTCTTCCAGCCTCCTCCCCCTGCAGAGAGGGACGCCGTATATCGGCTGGCGTGAATACCCGGCTGATATACGGTCGTCTGAATGCGCCTTAAAGGGGAAAAAAATAAAGGTGACCCTTCATGCCCTGCCAGTGTAATAGGGGTACCGCCCTATTGTTAGGCTTGATAGACGGCTTATCAGATGAGATATATAACATTATATTACAGGACTGATCAAACGATCGTAAGTTTTAAAAAAAGGTTTTATCAATTATTAGAAAAAATAAAAAGCATTAAAATGCATCCCATATTTATAAAAATACAAAATAAAAACATATTTGTTATCGCTGTGTCCATAAAAGTCTGATACATCAAAGTAACGCATTATTTATCCGCACAGTGAATGTCATCTCGAAAAAAACTCTCACAATTCTAGAATTGCTCTTTTTTTGGTCACCCTCATCTCGAAGAAAAAAATGTAATAAAGGGCTTATATACAAGAGCGAATATCAGCTGGCATTTTCATGGCCAGCCCATATACCCTTCTATCTGAGCAGTCCCCCCTTCCCTCCCCCCTTCACCCACTCTGTCTCTCTCCTCCACTCCGGCGTTTGCAATGGGAGCGGGCGGGAGGGGCGGAGCTTAACTCCACCCCATCCCGCTCACTCTAATTGAAAACTGCTCGGAGGGAAGGAGAGAGACAGAGTGGGTGAAGGGGGGACTGCTCAGATAGAAGGGTATATTGGCTGGCCGTGAAAACACCGGCCGATATACACTCGCGTATATAAGCCCAAAAAGCGATCAAAAAGTCATATGTACTCCAAAATGGTACCGATGGTACAAGAGCCCTCACACGACTATGTCGAAGGAAAAATTAAAATGTCCCAGCTGCGAGAAGATGGCAGAAAATGATCTTCTGTTTTTCCAAAGATGTTTTATTTTTTAAAAGTAGTACAGCAGAAAAAGCTTCTCAGGGCTCATTCACACGAGCGTATGTGTTTTTACGGTCAGCCGCATGTGCCATAAAATTGTGCGAATTAAGAAAAGCTGGGATTGAGTCGCGGCAAAAATTTGCATTTTCTTGTCCAATCACACGGTCGGGTATGAAGTATTAGCGAAAAAATACGCCGCAGCCCGGAAATCCCTTCATCAGCATAAATCCTCAGAATGACTTCTAATGCCTGAGCAGAGAGAGCGGAAATGCTTTGCAGCGTTGGACACAGCTAAACTCCCTCCCCCTCATTTTTTTTTGCAGCTCCTATAGAAGTCTATAGGAGTCACCAGTAATTTTTTAAAAATTAAAAGTCAGTTCATATATATATATATATAAGCAGAAACCGCTATATAAATATATTACAGCGCGCAGGGAAGAGACATCGCAGTGTTAGAAACATGTGGGACCTGGTCCGACAGCGGAGCGATGCAGAGAAATCTCAATGTTAGACGAGGTTTGACACTGGATTGGAATGGGTTAAAGCCCTTGAGGCCCTTGAGGCAATTTTTATAGATTTTCATTTTTCTTTTCCCTTTCCTGGTTTAACCCGTTTAGGACCAGCCACAGTAAATTTACAGCGGCTGGTCCTGGGTGTAGAGCACCGCCGATAGTAAAATTACGGAGGTGCTTTAAGTCTCCTGGCTCTGCAATCAGTCAGAGGCAGGAACGAGTTATCAGCTTTTAGTGACAGCTGATAACCCGGAGCAGAAGGCAGGAGGGGTTTTTAACCCTTCCTGCCTTCTGCTTCCCCGATATACAGTGCTCAATGAGCACTGTATGGGCAAAGGGAAAGTAAGATATACGGGAGCTCGGGGGTTCATGTGACCTCCTGGGATTCCCTGCTACTGCAGAGTTGGAGGGTCAGACTAGACCCTGGCAGCTCTGCAGGTGACTAATGTCACCACAGGGGTTGCTTTTCCCTGTAACTAGGGCTCCTATGGACGCCCCAGCAACAGTGGGAAAGTGTCAAATAAAGGGGAAAAAAATGTGAATGTCCCCCAGAGGTCTTATATGACGTCATGAGGGACATAGGTAGTAAAAAAACATAATTACATAAATAAGTAAAACAAAACAACAGAATAAAACAACAATATATACATAAGAAAGAGAATAACACAAAGCAGACGCCAACAAAAACCGTCGCCGTATACGCCCTGTAAACCAAAACCATACATACTATATATAAAAACGTCCGAAATAAATAGAGGAACCCATTCCCATACTTTACTTTAGTGTAAATATAAAAATAATTTTAAAAAAAATTATAAATGTTAAAAAAATGATTTTTTTTTTAGCTTTTTACCCCCAATAAAACTAAAAAACGGGAAAAAAAGTCAGCGAAAAAATATAAAGAAATAGTCCTATATGTCACGGTAAAAAAGGTAGCAAAAATAATTTTGGTAGCTAAAGGAAAAAAATGGAGCAGTAAAACCGCCACATGGGTAAAATCCCTAAAAAGTGTCTGGTCCTTAAGATACAAACAGCTTGGTCCTTAAGGGGTTAAAAAAAATATATATTGCAGTGTACATCACCTAGTGTAACATATAATGTACTGGAAAATTATTTAAAAAATCGAAATGGAGTGAAATAGGAAAAAAGTGCAATTCCGACACTTTTGGGGGTGGCCTGTTCTTATTGCGTACATACTGCAGCCAAAAGCACCTTTATTCTATGGGCCAGTACGATTCCTCCGATACCACACTAAGGCCTTTTCAGGCAAGCGGTTTTAAACAGCTACTGTGTTTCCCCGAAAATAAGACAGTGTCTTATATTAATTTTTGTTCAAAAAGGTTTAACTTTTTTACATGTATAGCTGCCTGGACATTATTGCAATTGACTTTTTTAATTAACTGTTAGCAGGGCTTATTTTTGGAGTAGGGCTTACATTTCAAGCATCTTCAAAAAGCCTGAAAAATCATTTTGCATCCTCAAAAATTCAGGAAAATCATGCTATGTCTTATTTTCAGGAAAACAGGGTATTTAGCCGTGTTTATACGTCGCCCGACAATTGCGACCATCTGAAGCGTCGGTTCCCAACGTATTCATTCAGATGACCGATTTTTAGCCGCGTAAAACTGTCACTCCAGAAAAAATTGGACAAACGCGACTAAAACCAGCGACTGAATTTATAAGCTGCTGGAAAAGATAGGTCTCGCCCCGTCGTTTGGTCATTATACAAACACACTTCATAAGTAAGGGTGCATTCACACGGGGAAGAGTAACTCAGACCAATATTGCGCTTGTAAAATTGCGATGTGCTCTGTGAGCATCGCTGAACACGCAGTTTTCACGTGTACGAAAATCACATGTATATTCGAAAGAAAAAATAAGACATCGCTCTGCACTCAAACGAAACTCGCCTGCGCCTGCGAGTGCGATGCTGTGTTTTTTTTTCTCACCCATTAGAAACAATGGCGGAGGTTTCTGCGGAGTCTCAGAAAAATAGAACGTGCTGAGAGCGAACAATCGCACATGTAAGCAGACGTATTGAAAACAATGGCGACTATTTCAGTGCAAGTCTTGTGTGCAATGAGACACTTGTTCATGTTCATGCACCCTCATGGGCTGTACTGCTCGAGCAATCCAGGGATCACATTTTCAAGTCTTCTTGAAGGACCAAAAAGTTGTGTCCAAAAAGTTCAAAAAAGTTTAATTTAAAAAGAATGCAATTTACAAAATATATACATTTTTTCCCAATAAAAATCCATTTTAATTGGTAAAATACAAAAACATCTTTTTAAAAAAAGCAGCACATCATACGGACCCCAGAGTGCGGCCATTAAAGAAGGCAACCAAAAAAGGAGCCTACATACGGCTATGTCAACGCGTTATGGCTCTTTCAATGGGACTATGAAAATTAAAATTGGCTGGTCTCTAAGGGGTTAGCCTGATGATGTCAATTAAGCTCCGTAATTTTACAAAAATGTACAGTTCTCATTATTTCATGTAGGCTCTTCCTAAAGGGTTGTCTCATGACACAGCTCCTGTCCATATGCTCTTTTAGGGTGCATGGACATCAAGGGGAGGATTCTTGCTTGGAACCCTTCGCTATGAGCCAGAATGGAGTGCACTGTTGGACTTGAGCCATCCATGCATTATACGGATGGTCATACATGTGAACTCCCCCCTAGACTTGGTACCTGGACCCAGTCTGTATCCCTGCATGGCAATGACTACATATCTCACAATCTGCTTCATCGCTTTAAGGATTCTTCTAGAAGAGAGAAAAACACAGACTTACCGGCTTCCAATAGTGTAACAAAGAAAAGAGCCGCACATATTGCGGCTTTCATGTTTGGTTGTCCCAGTCGCTTAAACCAGAGAGCAATGACCTTGATATATGTGCTGTATAGTCCGTGGCTTGGTCAATAATGAGGACCAGTAATGGACCTAACACATTTTTGTAATCCTATGTTCCAACCTTTGTCCCTTCGTCATTCAGTCTTCCTTTTCTCTTTTAGTGTTAACCTTTATCACACTAGAGATAACATGAAATTAGATTATGACATTACGATTTACACTGTATGATTAAACGTCAATGAGCTATCCACCAATATTAAGACACTTAATGGGCATATAAATGACCGGACTAATCTAGGTATACAGTAGCATACAACAGATTGTCTCAAATGCCATGCAGAAACATTGATATCGATTGTTGCAAACACTATGAAGACTAATTAAAGAGATGTACAGGGGGTTCACCCCTTAAAGGGGAAGTCAATGTTGGCCCCTAGAGTTGGCCATACACTATAGATAGCTTTTGGCAGAATTCAGCTGAAAGCTATGCCTCCCAATATCACCTTATCTACATGGACTTTTGGCGTGTTTTCTCAAAAGGGAGGAATAATAGCACTGTGGCGTTTTGTAAAGGAAGGGATCAATATTAAAGCATAAGAGTCGAATATGGAGGAAGTGGAGGTAATGAGGAATAGACTGGATGTTTGGTGCTTGACACTTATGAAGGAGATTACTGGAACGCCCTGGATGCCATATTCCAATTACTGGAGGCATTGTACAGAGACATTACCAAGACCCCAGAGATCCAGAAGAAACGCTCCACCAATAACCAGTAAGAAAGAGAGACCCTCCAGCAAAATTCCATCAGTTTTCAAAATGTTATTGTCCATCCAGGTATAAATCACCAATGAGACATTAATGATAACCCAATTATGGCTGTTTGAAAAAATAATCTCTACCATGGCTTTTTGGGGAGCTGGCACAGCGGCAGAGTGAGCAATCATGGCCAACTGATGGCTAATGAACCAGCTCATCATCGCGCTGCAGCTGGCTCTGTGGCCAACCTGGACACCTGATTCAAAAGTGTTCATTTCAGGGTGCTCAGTTTAATTAGAAAAGTTTGCTGCTGAGGGCAAAACAGTAGCAATTGTTGTTAAAAGCTCAAGTTTGATCCAAGCAAACCTACGAGAAACTGCTGGATGAAACAGACTGTCTGGAACACACAAGAAGGAGTGCAAACCATCCAAGTGCAAGGGTGGACCCACCTGTCTTCTGCATCCAGCTGTTTTCTGCACGGAGCGCCCAGCTGTTTTACAGTCAAGCGCTCCAGGTGGGGCATGGAGAACGCAGCTGGATATTAACTTCCTTATACCCCTACTTAACCTTGCATCTTGATATCCAGTTCATGCCCCCCCTCCCCCTTCATGCTTGCCTCGATCTAATCATGGTCTTTTCACTCCCATAAGAAAGATAGATTTTCTAAAAAACTATTATCCAAAATTCCAGTAGAGACTCTTGAATATTTTATACTGGATTTTACCTTAAATTCTTGTTCTAGAAAAGGCATCGTCTACCTCACAAGTCTCTTGGTGGGAATTTAAGAAACATTTTCGGCTTTATTGGAGGCGCTCAGGGTCTCAAAAAACTTATTTAAATACACTCAAATGTTTCTTTATTAAATCGTCTCATATACATGAGGCCCTGGCTCTTCTTAAAATATGGAAAGTGTTGTGTAACAATCAAACTTCTCCTAAACTAGTTGTTGGTACAATCTATAATATCTTTCCCGGAGACCTGGGAGACTCCAGAGGCCCATCTTTTAAATCGGGAGGGAGATTTAGGCAACACAATTTTCCCTTGAGCACTGGTTACTGTCTTTTGAATAGGCTAACCAATCCACAGATTGTGCCTCTGTCCTAGAAGTCCATTTTAAACTTTTGACTAGTTGGTACGTTATACCTCTTAAATTGGCAGGTTCACAGGATACGTGCTGGAGAAACTGTAGTCAGGTAGGTTCCATCTACCATATTTTTTTGGCAATGCCCCATTTTGTCTCACTCTTGGAGGGACGTGTTATCTCTAACTGATAAGCTAACTGGGAAGTCTATGCCTACGGACTTGGCTGTTGCCCTACTTTTACTGGGTGCCGCTTGAATTTCTTCCGCCAATAGAAAATTGACCGTCATATACTTTTATTGTCCAAGCTTCTAGTAGTCAGGAATTGGAGTTCCCCCACCTCCCCCTCTATAAATACTTTGATAAACATGAACGCAGTGTATTTGAAAAATTATTGGCCCTTCGTAATAACATGAATCACAAATATGACTCAGTGTGGAATTCTTGGCTTCCACATTTTCCAATGTAGTCCTGCCTTTGTTATGTTGCTATGTGTGTTCACTTCCCAACCTGTTTCCACTTTACAGTTTAGTATTATTATTTTATACCCACACTTCATTCAATGGCTGATGTCTAGGTACTTTTATGCCTTTTGTGACAGCTTCACTTCTAAAAAAAATTGTTAATAAAGAGCAAATGAATACAAAAAGAACCATTTAGAAAAGTCATGCCCCATCTGATAAAACAAATTGTTGAATTGCCACATCTGTGTCATTCTCTGTAGCCCCTCTTGCAAGCATGGTACCTTGACTTGTGCTGTCCTATGCTTCAGGACCTTCTACCATAGCCAACAGTAACGTTTTCAGCATTGTGTGCTACAGTAGCTCCTCTGTGGCATCAGACTAGACTGGCTAGACTCTGCTCTGCACATGCATCAATAAGCCTTGGGCTCCCATCACCCTGTCACCGGTTGACCTTTCTTGGACTACTTTTTAGGAGGTATGCAAGTCACTGTTGCAGGGGAGTCAAGGAAACTCTAGAAAACTTCACCGACTAAACTCCGATTAAAACATAACGTTTACTCGTATGCGTTAAAAATTAAGGGCTTAAAGGACGAACAACATAAAAGTAACCGAGTATGGCGGACACCTTGAGAATGTAGGTTCAATAAATCCTAGAATATCTTAAAGTATGATAACCCCACTACAGTCATGCATTGCTCCTTTATTTAGTGTGTAATCTTTATTGGAGACCAACCGCATGAAGCGGCGTATAGGTACTTGACAGGAGGACAGGCATGCGAAAGGCTGAAGATGGCAACAACGTCCCGCCTACACTGCAGGATCAATGAATGATGCCCGCCCAACTGTGTCCAAAGCCACCAGGCCTATCCACTTAGAGACAAGGCTAAACCAAGTCTACGTTAACCCTTTCCAATCCACTGTCTGGCATCTTAAGACATTAGGATTTAAGGCTGTACAGCTCCGATGTTGGAAGACATCCATCGGGGTTCTCTTACTGTATATTGCCAGCCTCTCTACTGTCGGAGCCTATCCAATGTGTCACCTCATGCAGTACTGGCTTTAGCCAGCAGATAGCGCCCTTGTATAATGGCAGAAAAAGAGTAAGCCCCCTAGGAAAACCAGGATACAAATTGGATTGGAAAGGGTTAATACCAGCATAAAGATAGAATGAATAGATAATGCGAGCATCTATAATAATGCCAGTATAGGGTTATTTGGTAAGTACATTAAAAATTGTTATAGCCAGGCCAGTCCATATATAGAGTGTAGTACCTAATGAGCAACAGTTTAGGACAAAACCCAGACCGTTAGATATAAGTATAATACTATAGAGCAAGTTGTTATATGGCTCGTAAATGTCCCAACACGTTTCTGTCACGTATGTGACTCATCAGGAGCCCAGCTATTAAAGGGGTTGTCCCGCGCCGAAATGTTTTTTTTTTTTTTCAACCCCCCCCCCACCCCCCCCGTTCGGCGCGAGACAACCCCGATGCAGGGGTTGAAAAAGGACACCGGACAGCGCTTACCTGAATCCCCGCGCTCCGGTGACTTCTTACTTACCCGGTGAAGATGGCCGCCGGCATCTTCTCCCTCGGTGGACCGCAGGGCTTCTGTGCGGTCCATTGACGATTCCAGCCTCCTGATTGGCTGGAATCGGCACGTGATGGGGCGGAGCTACACGGAGCCCCATTGAGAAAAGCAGAAGACCCGGACTGCGCAAGCGCGTCTAATTTGGCCATTAGACGGCGAAAATTAGACGGCAACCATGGAGACCAGGACTCTAGCAACGGAGCAGGTAAGTGAATAACTTTTGATAACTTCTGTATGGCTCATAATTAATGCACAATGTACATTACAAAGTGCATTAATATGGCCATACAGAAGTGTATAGACCCACTTGCTGCCGCGGGACAACCCCTTTAATGAACCAAAAATTGATGGAATATGCGATAGAGAACAAAAACGGCGGAGATACACATAATAAACCCTAGGAAAGACTTAGTACTAGTTCACAAAAATAGGGACAATGCCTATAGGTGCTGGGAAGAAGTTCTCCTATTATAGCAGCTGATAGTTCGTTAGGCCACCAAAGTATGCTCAATCAGCACCCAATAGATTTTTTTGGGGTGGCATGCAAATAAACGATGCTATACAACCCCCGCTAAAGATCGAAAATGAAAGCCATAGTGTAATGACAAATGTAGAAGCGATCAAAGTAACTGCAAACTTAGCCGGTTACTATTTAAATAAGAGGTTAGTTGGTAAGGGAACCCAAAATAATGAAGTCAGAAACCTAGCAGCGTCTCCAGCCTACCTTCAAGGCTGCTCGGTTTCTGACTTTATAATTTATAGAATGAATCCAATGGATAACGGCGATCACGTAAAAGTAAAAAAAAGCTAAAGTTTCACCTCCCGTCAGGGATCCAATCCATCAGGGGAGGTGAAATTGCTTAACCAAGGCCACTGGTGTTGTCCCCTGATGGGATCCTTATCCATGGACCTTTCCCCAGCTTTGGTGCTTGCGCCTGTCCTCAAAATGGTGGATGTACACGCAGAAGCTGGGGAGGGCAAGAGGAAATTTAAAATCTCCTTGCTCCTCGCTACTAAAGGTAGCTGAGAGACTGGAGATGTCACAGGGGGCCGCGGTGAATGTTCCTCAGACGTGAACGCCATTATCCATGGATAATGGCAATTACATAAAAGTTAAAAGACAGTTAAAGTTTGATGCTGCATTCAGTTTCTGAATACGAGACAAATGTGGGTATCCATTTTGGGATGAAAGTCTTCATTCATGTATGTGTGCTGTACAAAAAAACTGTTTTTAAAATGACATAATTGCCAAAAAAAGCAAAAATTGTAATTTTTTTCCTTCTGCTTTGCTTCGATTCATTCAAAAACTGTGGGGTCAAAATACGCAATACACCCCTAGATGAATTCACTAAGGGGTCTAGTTTTCACAATGGTGTCATTTGTTGGGGTTCTCTGTCATTTTGGCCCCTCAAGAGCTCTACAAATCGGCAATGGGGCCTAAATTACCTTCCAGCAAAATGTCTGTTCTGAAAACCACCGGCTGCTCCTTTCAGTTTGGGCCCTGTTGTTCGTACAGACAGAAGATTGGGGCCACAACAGGTATGTTTCTGAACACGGGAGAAACAGGGGGATACATTTTGGGGTGAAATTCTTAATTCATGTAACTGCTGTACAAAAAAAACACCTATTTTTAAAATGACAGAATTGCCTAAAAAATAAAAATCGTAATTGTTTCCTTCTGCTTTGCTTAGATTCATTCAAAAACTGTGGGGTCAAAATACGCAATACACCCCTATAGTAATTTGTTAAGGGGTCTAGTTTCCAAAATGGGGTCACTTGTTGGCGTTCTCCATCGTTTTGGCTGCTCAAGGGCTCTACAAGTGGGCAATGGGGCCTAAATTGCCTTCAAGCAAAATGTCTGATCTTTCGGTTTGGGCCCCTTTGTGCATACAGATAGAAGAGTAGGGCCACAGTGGGTATGTTTCTGAACACAGGACAAACAGGGGGATCCATTTTGGCATGCAAATATTCATTTTCATGGGCACTATAGAAAAAAATCCTGTGTTTAAAATTACATATTTCCAAAAATATGAAATTTTATTTTTTGTCTAAATTGCATTAAAGGGGTTGTCCCGCGGCAGCAAGTGGGTCTATACACTTCTGTATGGCCATATTAATGCACTTTGTAATGTACATTGTGCATTAATTATGAGCCATACAGAAGTTATAAAAAGTTTTATACTTACCTGCTCCGTTGCTAGCGTCCTCGTTCCCATGGAGCCGACTAATTTTCGCCCTCCGATGGCCAAATTAGCCGCGCTTGCGCAGTCCGGGTCTTCTGCTCTCTTCAATGGAGCCGCTCGTGCAGAATGCCGACTCCGTGTAGCACCGCCCCGTCACATGCCGCTTCCAGCCAATCAGGAGGCTGGAATCGGCAATGGACCGCACAGAAGCCCTGGGGTCCACGGAGACAGAGGATCCCGGCGGCCATCTTCAGCAGGTGAGTATGAAGACGCCGGACCGCCGGGATTCAGGTAAGCGCTGTGCGGGTTGTTTTTTTAACCCCTGCATCGGGGTTGTCTCGCGCCGAACGGGGGGGGGGGGGGGGGTTAAAAAAAAAAAAACCCGTTTCAGCGCGGGACAACCCCTTTAACTTTCTCCAATCCACTGTCTGACTTCTGAAGACATTATGATTTAAGACTGCCTAGCTTCGATGTTGGAAGAAGTCCGTCTGGGTTCTCTTACAGTATATTGCCAGCCTCTCTGCTGTCGGAGCCTATCCAACGTGTTACCTCATGCAGTACTGGCTTTAGCCAGCAGATAGCGTTGTTGTATAACGGCAGAAAAAGAGTAAGCCCCCTAGGAAAACCAGGATACAAATTGGATTGGAAAAGGTTAATTCCTGAAACGAAACTGTGAGGTCAAAATACTCCTGACCCCCTCAGTGAATACATTAAAGGGTGTAGTTTTTTAAATGGGGTCATTTGTGGGGGTATCTATCATTCTGACACCTATGAGCCTTTACAATCTTGGCTTGGTTCAGGAAAACAAAGTGTTCCTCAAAATGTTAATAATTAACCTTGTTAATTATATTTGTGCGTCTCCTAAATGGTTACAAAAACCGAAAATTTTTCTAATGTGCGCCCAAAATAAAGTAGACAGATATCTTATCAAAAATTTCTATATTATGTTTGCACATATTTGAGATATTGCAGTTGGAAATATGAAAAAAAATGACAATGTTTTCAAAGATTTCCAATTTTGGCGCTTTTAATAAATATTCACAAATTCTATCGGTCTTTTTTCACCACATAAATGAAGTACAATATGTGGCGAAAAAGCAATGTCAGAATCACTTGGATATGCAAAACCTTTATGGTGTTATTCCAGGTTAAATTGACACATGTCAGATTTCCAAAATTGGCCTGATCATTAAGGCACAAACTGGCTTCGTCACTAAGGGGTTAGGGGTTGTCACGTTGTGCTGCTGGGACCTGTAGTTCTATGGGTTCCTAGGAGCACACTTCCACAGGTGTGGGATGATTGAGCTGGCTGGGTGTGTATTCCTCCAGTCAGCCAATCACATAAATGCCACCTGCTGTTATTAAAGTGTGCTGATCATTTATCTTTCTCCCACAACCCTGATGTTTGGAGTTTTTCATGCATTTCTTGGTGTTACTGCATGCATGAGGTTCTAGGTGGGATTCCCTTGTCTATTGGTGTTCTGCTTGTATGCTGTTTTCCATTTATGATGAGCCAAGCCCCTAGGCTCCAGCATGTGGCCATCCCTATTGGAAACAACAAGGACCCTTGTCGTGGGCTTGTGAGCTTAAGTATCTTGGCCAAAATATGAACCGATACCTTGTATGTACTAGCATGCCAGGAATCATTCCAGCTGGTCCGCATCCATTCATAGTAAACAGGCAGTCATTCATAGATGAGTCCCTTTCTGTTTACACAGGCCGATCTGTTGTTCAGTTTTATGCATGCAGAAACTGAACGCCGAACAAGAAGTGACTAAATTCTCATTCGTCGTTCAGTCAGAGTATTTACACTAAGTGATAATCATTCAGATTCCCACTGCATGCAGCAATCTGAACGCTATATTGGCCCTTTCAAAAAGCATCATACGCAAGTGCAAGACCCATTTTGTAAATATGTATCAACTATGTATAGAGCGCAAGCTAGGAACCAGCTAGCAAACTACTGTAGCAGTCTAGGTCATGATGTAGTGATCAGGGTGCACAATAGTGACACAGTCCCCGTGTGCTGACTGAGGTGCCACCAGAGGCAATGGAGAAGATGATATAAGAGAAAAGCAAAAGAGAACTAAAAAGAGGAAACAAAGGAAAGTTAAGTACAGCAGAGGTTCCGTTATGGTCTGGGGATGTGTTATGTGGCATGGTCTTGGTCTGCTGGTTGTAGTGACAAAAAGCATGAACAAGGAGGTGACCCTAACATTCTAGACAACGATGTGCTGCCAACAATGTGACCATACTTTGGCAATGGTCAGCCATACTTCCAACATGGGCTCCGGCTATTGTCCTGCCTTACCCTGTTTAATTCATCTACCTTACAGTGTCTTATATACAGTACATTGCACTTTCCATCTGCATTAAACATCTTCTCCCACCATCTAGGGATAGACTAGGTCCCCAGCAGAGGTGTAACTTGAAGCTTCTGGGCCCCAATGCAAAACCTGTAACAGGGCCCCTAACTATAATGCTTTATTCATAGTTCTAGATCCCTATATGGAGAAGAGAGGCCTTATGGGCCCCCTAAGACTCCTGGGCCCGGGAGCAACCGCATCCCCTGCATCCCCTATAGTTACGTCAGTGGTCTCCAGGTTCCTAATGTGGAGCTGCCCCTATAGGGCTCATCGCCCTGCTTCTATGCAGGGTCTGCCACACCAAAGTTGGTTAGGGATAGCGTTCACATCCCAGTATTTCTGTAATAGGTATTTGCCCTTTTTTGTTTTTCTTGCATTTTGGTGATATAATATATGTATATATCGGTCCATTTTAGACATGGATTACGCCTTAGCTGGACATATTGGTGATGTCTGTGAAGGGAGCTGTATTTGCATGCTGCATGAATGTAAAAATTAGTTTCCAACACCAGGGTGGAACCATGTTGAGGTCTTTGAACATGAGTGCAAGTGTAGAAAAAGTTCAAAATGGGAAGCATGATTAGTGGTATCCACTCACACAGGGCCAGTGGTGCAATGGATAATGTGTCTGACTACGCTTCAGAAGAGTGTGGGTTCAACTCCTAACTGGCTTGAAAATGTAGCTGTGATCATTTAATGGTTAGTACTATGCGATGTGGCTGCAGCAACCCTGGTTTGATTCTCGGTCATCACACACTTCAATAAAGAGCAAAGGGGAGCCAAACTGATGCAGACCTTGGTTTGGTACTTTATTTCTGTGGGTCTTTGAATGTAGGTACGAGTTTAGGAAAAGGCTCTTTCCCATACTGAGAGAACCAGGAATCCTAACCGCTAGACCATATGGGAACGGCTGTGACCCTTCCTTAGTGATCAATAGAAAAAAAAAAATCATTCTCATGATTTAAAAACTCAATTTTAAGCTTGGCCGGCATCAGTCAACCATTTGCAAGTGGCCGCATCATCGCAGCATTTTTGGCTGCCAAGAGCAACCTCAACCTAAGCTGCTTAATTCTGCAGGAATGGTGGCTCTCTTTCCATTTTGGTATTGAATGACAAAGAGCTGTGCCTCTCCAGTAAGGAGGGGGGGGGGGGGGGATTAAAGATATATCCATGCCCCATGTAAGGATTGAACTCACAACCTTTAGATTATGAGACTGACCTAATGCACTAACAAGGCAGCTTGTGGGTGATTGTTTGATGCCATCCACACATAACATGTAGTACCGTAAGCATAAAACATCAGGGTACTCAACAGACCCCTGAAGACCAGGTCTGTACCCACTGAACCTCCCTCAGCTCTGTGCCCAGGTCAGCCTCCCATCTTGTGATGGTAATGTTAATGCCCAAGCCTGTAGTGCTATCAACAATGAACATGATGGCATTATTAGTAATATGGGCAGATTTGTGACAAACCCTACTGCAATTAATCAATGAAGTTGCCTTGACTGCAGAATACACAGTGGGCAGCCATGGAGTATCTCATGAACGTCTAGTGGAAAAGACCTGCTTAGGAGGCTACACCCAATAATAATAAACACCGTCATAAAACTATGTGGTACTTTGTCTTTGGCAAAGATGACAATAAATCAATTTCCTAGGAAAGTAGGTTGGAATCATGCCAAATGACTTGGCGTCTGAAGCATAACACAGGTAGGGCCAAAATCGTCACTAATCAATGTCACGTACACTGAGTTTGCTAGGTGGGCGGCAATGACATCGATGCTAAGCTCCCAAGAAGTCAACAAGAATAGTCAGTGCCCAGGTAGGATGAGTGGGGCAAGCTGGAGATCCCTGAAGCCAAATGAAATCAATGATAACCCAACTCACTGGAAAATAAACCAGTAGAGACTGTAAGACCAAGTTAGACTAGAGCATTATAACCCGCCAAGAGTTCAGATAATACACTTGCACAGTCTCGCTAATGCCTGATGCCATGCACTGGATTCTCAGTAGATATACGGGCATCTGGTTCCTGAGTTCATATTAGTTGGTTTTACTCACTCCCATATTTCGTATGTCTACATGGTATTTTCTGCTTATGGGCAGGTCTGTATTGTAATTAAGCCCTTGACCTCTTCTATCATCTCCTTACACCTAATATTCATTGGCTGTGGATTTTCTGGCAATGGGCATTATGGCTTTGGGCTCCACCACTAGAATTATACAGCACTATGGCATAGGAACTATGGAGCAGATTTACTTAGATGGGCGTTTCAAACAATGTACCCAGCTATGAGCGACAAATGCATTAAGGCACAAGCCTCTTAGTATATTTGTCTCATCTGTCTGCCCCTCCATTGTCAGATGGAGACTTACACAAATTAGAAGAGGTTTCTAGTTTAATGTACACCATCCTACCAAAGTATCTGGACACCTGAGCATGAATCAAAGTAGTATTTATTTCCATATGATAATACTTTGGAGCCTTCTTTGGCCCTAATGACTTTAGATACTCTCCGTGGCATACTTTCGCTGGAAACTCTGATAACTGGGCGAAATCTCTTGGATTGCACCGTAGACGCATCTAATGGTCACTACACATAAGGAGCCTCCGAGAGCCGTTTATAGGCCAAGGGGGACATTACTTATAGGGCCTCAGGTGACAAGACCGTCCATCTAATCACCACAACTGTCATCATTTACAGATCTGCCTGAGATGGAACTGCATGCCGGGTTTTACAGGGAAAACGACAACATCTTCTTGGGGTACTATATTTTTTTTTTTTGGGTGCTCGGTTGGCATTACATGTACACTATGGCTGGTATCATATTGGCACGACTAATTCGTTTTATTTCTCTTCTAATTTTTGGCTTTCACCCATTCCACTCCTTATACATTGTGGACTCATATGGACCGGTCTCTAACCTCCATATCTTTCGGATGATTAGATATAGTATCTTTTAGCTTTAAAAAGATGCCAAAACACGACTGTATCTAATGATCTGAATGTAAGGGTTGGCAAGGTAGGTTAAAGTTAATGGCCCCGTACCATGTGGGCCACGCAGTCCTGTGCTGTTATAATACAGCTGCATGCATGTGGGGGTAACAGAGCAGCTAGCCTACCCCGGCAGGAGGGCTGATTGTTGTTCTGCTTTGTACAAGCTGATGTAAGAACGTGTGGAAGATGTTTATTGTTTGTGATGATGCAAGCGGCGCTGTTGGTTCGGGCTGAATTTGGTGGTTTGAGACATTTGCCAATAAAGACGTAATTTGCGCCAGTTTTATAGTAGTTCCCAACAGAGGTAATCCATGCTATATTTAGGAAAGAGGTGAGCAGGGCTGGTAAATGTGGTGAGCATTTACACACAGACGCCAAAATAGCATCACTTTTCTGACTGCGCTCAGACAAAGCTTTGCTTGATCTAGTGTGCGCTTACTTTTTGTGCCTGTTTTCCGTCATTCAGTTTCATAAATGTGTCGGACACACATGACACACAAAGGCCACGCCCATATTTGTAGCAAACAAAAAAGTGGCAGGGCCATTAGTTGTATATATGTCGTAAAAGTAGTGCGCCAATATTACGCAAAGTATGCCACCAATCGGGAAAAGGCTTCACAAATAAGCTCTCTATTGCTTGTACCTAGTATGTAGGCATGGAAACAATGCTGGAAGACCATGGGTCCTGATTGCACAGAAAACATCACCTGATTAGTGGTGGCCGGTAGGAAAAAATGGGACGACATCACGTTCTGTGAGGCAGTTGGAATTAGGGAGACGTTGGAGAAGGAGCTACATCCTGTAGTCCTCAGAGAAAGCCATGAAATAACCTCTCCCATAGTCCAGAGATCTCCAGTAACCACAAGGGTCCCGAAGAAGATAGGGATGAAGTGAGAAAAAGGGCAACCAACTCAGCGCTGTGCCGCATACTGTGACTGGTTGTATCACAAGTGATGTAACATAGCGTGTAAGGCTAGAAAAAAGATTCATCCATCCAGTTCAGCTTGTTATCCCCCAATGTTGATCCAGAGAAAGGCAAAAACCTTAACCCTTTCCAATCCACTATCTGACTGCTGAAGACATTATGATTTAAGGCTGTACAGCTCCGATGTTGGAAGACGTCCGTCAGGGTTCTCTTACTGTATATTGCCAGCCTCTCTGCTGTCGGAGACTATCCAACGTGTCACCTCATGCAGTACTGGCTTTAGCCAGCAGATAGCACCATTGTATAATGGGAGAAAAAGAATAAGCCCCCTAGGGCTGTCATTTTAGGGGAAAAAAAATATTTTCCAATTCTAATCTGGCAATCAGAATAATCCCCGGATCACCGACCCTTCTGAGTAATCAGTGACTATAACATGTAATATTGTAACGCTCAAGACGTCCAGGCCTCTCAAACTGTTTTATCGCCAGCACCACGTGATGAAAGAGATCTCTGTACTGACCCCTGATATATCTATACATAGTTATTAGAGCGCCCCCTTGCTACAGTCCCGGGTATAATAGATGATGGTAGAGATCTCTGTAGTGTCCCCTGATATATCTATATATAGTTATTAGAGCGCCCCCTTGTTACAGTCCTGGGTATAATAGATGATGAGAGAGATCTCTGTACTGACCCCTGATATATCTATACATAGTTATTAGAGTGCCCTCTTGTTACAGTCCTGGGTGTAAATAGATGATGGGAGAGATCTCTGTACTGACTCCTGATATATCTATACATAGTTATTAGAGCGCCCCCTTGCTACAGTCCCGGGTATAATAGATGATGGGAGAGATCTCTGTACTGACCCCTGATATATTACACATAGTTATTAGGTCGTCCCTCAGACGTCTTTTTTCCAAACTAAATAATCCAAATTTTGATAACCTCTCTGGGTATTGTAGTCCGTCCATTTGTTTATTACTTCAGTTACCCATCTTTGTACCCGCTCAAGCTCTGAAATGTCCTTCTTGAGTACCGGTGTCCAAAACTGCCCACAATATTCCATGTGTGGTCTGACCAGTGACTTGTAAAGAGGAAGAACAATGTTCTCATCATGTGCCCTTAGACCTCTTCTAATGCACCCCATGATCCTATTTGCCTTGGCAGCAGCTGCCTGACACTGGTTGCTCCAGTAAAGCTTACAGTTGACTAAAACCCACAAGTCCTTTTCCATGTCAGTGTTAGCCAGGGGTTTCCCATTTAGTGTGTAATGGTGACATGTATTTCCTACCCGTGTGCAGAACCTTACATTTATCAGTGTTAAACCTCATTTGCCACTTTTCTGCCCCTAACTTATCCACATCCTCTTGCAACCGCATTCTGTCCTCTCTTGTGTAATTACTTTACATAGTTTTGTGTCATCTGCAAATATTGCTATTGTACTATACAAGCCACCTACCAGGTCATTAACAAATATATTCAAAAGAATAGGGCCCAAAGCCGAACTCTGTGGTACCCCACTAGTAACGGTGACCCAATCGGAGTATATACCATTCACGTCCCCCTCTGCTTTCTATCACTGACCAGTTACTTACCCCCTTACACACACTCTTGTCCAGACCAAGCATTCTCATTTTATATACCAACCTTTTATGCAGCACAGTATCAAACACTTTGGAAAAGTCCAGATACCTAAGATGCAGGGACTCTCCTTGGTCCAGTCTAGAACTTACCTCCTCGTAGAAGCTGATCAGGTTGGTTTAACAAGAGCGAACCCTCATAAACGTATGCTAATACAGAGTTATGCAGCCATTTTCCTTGAGGTCCCCCAGGATAGCATCTCTTAGAAACCCTTCAAACATTTTACCAACAATAGTAGTCAGACTTACCGGCCTGTAGTTTCCAGGTTCGCTTTTTGTATATTGGCGCTACATTGGCTATGCACCAATCCAGTGAAACAGACTTCCTCCAGTTGTCATTCAGTACTGCCGATCTTTGACTCTAGTGACCAATAAACAAGTTCTGATTTATCAAGCACACAGTGTCGGTGGTGGTATCAACCCAAATGTTCCATCAGGTATGATAGACAAGTGGCCGCACAAGAACAGAACTGGAGCCTACCCCAAGGCCACGGACATTAACAGGTTAGTGACTGAACCTAACATGTACATATACTTACATAGAGTAATGTCTCTTCCACGCTCTCAGAGGCTGATAGCAGCTCTTATACTATAGCCTTCTGGGCCACAGAGCGGCTTCCTATCTGTGGTATTATAGTGCTAATAACAGTGACAACTAAGGCCTTATTCAGACAACCATATTGCGAATTGCATCCTAAAATTTCATATGCAACTGGCCATGGACAGCACTTGGACCCCCGTCCAGCCATAGTTCAGTATGTGGGGACAGTGCACATTGCATTTCCTATACTCATCCATGATACGGACCAGAATACTGCAGATATTCTTCTTCCTGTCTCCCAAAATAACTGGGGGCTACTTTTTGCCACCCACTGACCTAAATTAAAACTGTAAGCCTTATTCACATAACTGTATAAACGCTGGTATTTAGCTGCGTTAAAAAAATGGCGCCCATGCGAACCATTGGATTCTAACGTGTTCATTCAGATGAGTGATTTTTGGGCGCGTAAAAATATTGCGGCAGAAAAAAAAGCGTTAGGCTGACCACCCACTACAGTTTTTTTCACTAAGAAATTGGCAGCATTTTTTTTTTTCTGCAGGGGTCTGTGGGCTATGGGACTTGTAAAGCTAAAATAGCGATCGCGATTTCGCGGTAAATCGCGATTTTGCGTGATTGCGATTTTAACATTACAAGTCCGATAGACCCCCTGCAGAAAAAAAAACCCGCTGCAAATTTCGCAGGGAAAAACAACTGTAGTGGGTAGTCACCCTAAGGCCTTAGTCACACGGGAGTTTTTTCCCGCGATTTGCGGATCGCATGACGGATGCGCATCCGCAAATCGCGTGACCGGGGCCCAAAAATCGCCCGAAAATCTGCTCCTAGCCGAGTTTCATTAGAAATGGGCCGGAGCTGTCCAGCGCATTGCATTCAATGGAGCCGGCAATACAGGCGGCTCCATTGAAAGCAATGCGCTGCGGGCGAGCCCGGGATGAATTGTCGGGAAGGGCTTAAATATATAAGCCCTTCCCTGCAATTCATCCAGAAATGTGTAAAAATAAAAAACATATATATACTCACCTTGTCCCGGCAGACGGAGTTCAGCGCGGCC
This sequence comes from Eleutherodactylus coqui, assembly GCA_035609135.1. Lineage (NCBI taxonomy): Eukaryota > Metazoa > Chordata > Amphibia > Anura > Eleutherodactylidae > Eleutherodactylus > Eleutherodactylus coqui. Next base: position 307,978,187 of record CM069406.1, on the reverse strand, counting down.
GGCCTGCAGTGGATGTGAAGGGGGTGTGAGTCAGAGCTGCCCCTGATTGGCTCAGCGCTGAGCCAATCAGAGGCAGCTCTCACTCACACCCATTCATGAATTTATGAATGGGTGTGAGTGAGAGCTGGCTCTGATTGGCTCAGCGCTGAGCCAATCAGGGGCAGCTCTGACTCACACCCACTGCAGGCCGGCCGCGTTGAACTCCGTCTGCCGGGAAAAGGTGAGTATATATATTTTTTTTATTTTAACACATTTCTAGAGGAATTGCAGGGAAGGGCTTATATATTTAAGCCCTTCCCGACAATTCATCCCGTGCACGTCGGCAGCCCATTGCTTTCAATGGAGCCGGCTGTATTGCCGGCTCCATTGAATTCAATGGGCAAACATCGTTCTTCTCTGCCACAGCTGTTACAGCTGTGGCAGAGAAGAATGATTTGTCTTCTATATGTTCTCAATGGGGTCGGCGCTGCTGCCGCCGGCCCCATTGAGCGCATATAGAGAAGATAATGTTCTATAATTTATCGGACGAGCGCATAAAAAGCACTCATGTGTCCGATACCATTGCAAAGCAATGGTTTTAAAAAATCACCGAACGCATGCGCATGCGCAAATCGCGCGAAAAACGCCCGTCTGACCGAGGCCTAAGGCCGCCTGCACATGGGCAGAAATCCCGCGGCGTTTTTTCCCGTGGGATTTCCGCCGCTCAAAGCCTGCATAGGATTGCGTTAACAAACGCAATCCTATGCAGACGGCCGCGATTTGGCAGCGCGAAATCTCGCACGGCAAACAAACCGCTGCATGTCCTATTTCTGTGCGACCCCGCACAGAAATGTCACTCACCTGGCCGCCGGCTCCGGTCCGCGCATGCAAGAGCCGAGGCCGCCGGTCGCGGGTAAGTACGCGCTCGTCCCTGCAGGCGCTAGGGTCGTGTCCCACGGCGAGAGTCCTAGCCGACGGATCCGACCCGCTCTTCTGCAGGCGGCCTAATTCACACAATCCTATGCGATTTTACGTTCCTTGTAGGAAAGAAGAATGTTATGATCTTCAGAGTTGTTCCAGTTTAATAGTTGGGGCCAGCATGTTACACTATATACAGCCACCCAACCTTCAAACCACTAAGAGGGCCACATCTATATATATAAAGACGAAAGCCCTCACTGACTCACTCACTGACTGACTGACTCACTGACTGACTCGCCAAAAGTTCTCCAACTTCCCGATGTCGTAGAAACATGAAATTTGGCGCAAGCATAGATTACCTCCAAAATAGGAAAAGTAATTGGGTCCCAACTCGATTATTCAATTCTAGCGCAAAAGAATTGGCGTCCAAATTTTGCATACAGAATCTAAATCTCTCACTTCCCAATGTCATAGAAACTTAAAATTTGCCATAAGCATTGATTATGTCATAAATAGGAAAAGCTAATGGGTCCCAACTCGATTATTCAATTATATGCGCAAAAGCATTAGCGTCCAAATTTTATGTACGGAATGTAACTTTCTCACTTTCCAGGGTCATAGAAACGTGAAATTTGGCACGGGCATTGATTATGTCATAAATAGGAAAAGCTAATGGGTCCCAACTCGATTATTCAATTCTATGCGCAAAAGAATTAGCGTCCAAATTTTACGTACGGAATGTAATTTTCTCACTTTCCGGTGTCATAGAAATGTAAAATTTGGCACGAGCATTGATTATGTCATAAATAGGAAAAGCTAATGGGTCCCAACTCGATTATTCAATTTTATGCGCAAAAGAATTAGCGTCCAAATTTTACGTGTGGAATGTAATTTTCTCACTTTCTGGTGTCATAGAAACGTGAAATTTGGCACGAGCATTGATTATGTCATAAATAAGAAAAACAAATGGGTCCCAACTCGATTATTCAATTCTATGCGCAAAAGAATTAGCGTCCAAATTTTATGTGCGGAATGTATTTTTCTCACTTTCCGGTGTCATAGAAACGTAAAATTTGGCACGAGCATTGATTATGTCATAAATAGGAAAAGCTAATGGGTCCTAACTCGATTTTTCAATTCTATGCGCAAAAGAATTAGCGTCCAAATTTTACGTACGGAATGTATTTTTCTCACTTTCCGGTGTCATAGAAACGTGAAATTTGGCACGGGCATTGATTATGTCGTAAATAGGAAAAGTTCATGGGTCCCAACTCGATTATTCAATTCTAAGTGCAAAAGAATTAGCGTCCAAATTTTACGTATGAAATCTAATTATCTCACTTTCTGATGTCATTTTATATAAAGGAAACGTCGTATGGTTGCCTCCCCGTGGTGTTTCCTGGGTAACGCAGAGAACCATGCAAAATGGTGAACATATGTTTTTCCGGTATCTCTAAAGTAACCACGGCTTCCTAAGATTTTCCGTGTGAACACCAGATAAACACCAGTACCAAATTAACTCGGGCGAAGCCGGGTATATCAGCTAGTCTATATATATAAAGATGAAAGCTCTCACTCACTCACTCACTCACTCACTCACTCGCCAAAAGTTCTCCAACTTCCTGATGTCGTAGAAACATGAATTTTGGCTCTAGCATAGATTATCTCCAAAATAAGAAAAGTTAATGGGTCACAACTCGATTATTCTATTCTATGCGCAAAAGAATTAGCGTCCAAATTTTATGTACGAAATCTAATTCTCTTACTTCCCGGTGTCATAGAAACTCGAAATTTGGCAGGAGCATTGAATATGTCATAAATAGGAAAAGCTAATGGGTTCCAACTCGATTATTCAATTCTATGTGCCAAAAAATTAGCGTCCAAATTTTACGTACGGAATGTAATTTTCTCACTTTACGGTGTCATAGAAACGTGAAATTTGGCACGAGCATTGATTATGTCATAAATAGGAAAAGCTAATGGGTTCCAACTCGATTATTCAATTCTATGTGCAAAAAAATTAGCGTCCAAATTTTACGTACGGAATGTAATTTTCTCACTTTCCGGTGTCATAGAAACGTGAAATTTGGCACGAGCATTGATTATGTCATAAATAGGAAAAGCTAATGGGTTCCAACTCGATTATTCAATTCTATGTGCAAAAAAATTAGCGTCCACATTTTACGTACGGAATGTAATTTTCTCACTTTACGGTGTCATAGAAACGTGAAATTTGGCACGAGCATTGATTATGTCATAAATAGGAAAAGCTAATGGTTCCCAACTCGATTATTCAATTCTATGCGCAAAAGAATTAGTGTCCAAATTTTACGTACGGAATGTATTTTTCTCATTTTCCGGTGTCATAGAACCGTGAAATTTGGCACGAGCATTGATTATGTCATAAATAGGAAAAGCTAATGGGTCTCAACTCGATTATTCAATTCTCTGCGCAAAAGAATTAGCGTCCAAATTTTACGTACGGAATCTAATTCTCTCACTTCCCGGTGTCATAGAAACTCAAAATTTGGCAGAAGCATTGATGATGTCAGAAATAGGAAAAGCTAATGGGTCCCAACTCGATTATTCAATTCTATGCGCAAAAGAATTAGTGTCCAAATTTTACGTACGGATTGTAATTTTCTCACTTTCCGGTGTCATAGAAATGGGAAATTTGGCACAAGCATTGATTATGTCATAAATAGGAAAAGCGAATGGGTCCCAACTCGATTATTTAATTCTATGCACAAAAGAATTAGCGTCCAAATTTTACGCTCAGAATGCATTTTTCTCACTTTCCGGTGTCATAGAAACGGGAAATTTGGCACGAGCATTGATTATGTCATAAATAGGAAAAGCTAATGGGTCCCAACTCGATTATTCAATTCTGTGTGCAAAAGAATTAGCGTCCAAATTTTACATACGGAATGTATTTTTCTCACTTTCCGGTGTCATAGAAACGTGAAATTTGGCACGAGCATTGATTATGTCATAAGTAGGAAAAGCTAATGGGTCCCAACTTGATTATTCAATTTTATGCGCAAGAAAACTAGCGTCCAAATTTTACGTACGGAATGTAATTTTCTCACTTTCTGGTGTCATAGAAACATTTGAAATTTTGCACGAGCATTGATTATGTCATAAATAGGAAAAGCTAATGGGTCCCAACTTGATTATTCAATTCTTTGCGCAAAAGAATTAGCATCCAAATTTTTACATACGGAATGTAATTTTCTCACTTTCCGGTGTCATAGAAATGTGAAATTTGGCACGAGCATTGATTATGTCATAAATAGGAAAAGCTAATTGGTCCCAACTCGATTATTCAATTCTATCTGCAAAAGAATTAGCGTCCAAATTTTACGTGCGGAATGCATTTTTCTCACTTTCTGGTGTCATAGAAACGTGAAATTTGGCACGAGCATTGATTATGTCATAAGTAGGAAAAGCTAATGGGTCCCAACTTGATTATTCAATTCTTTGCGCAAAAGAATTAGCATCCAAATTTTACGTACGGAATGTAATTTTCTCACTTTCCGGTGTCATAGAAATGTGAAATTTGGCACGAGCATTGATTATGTCATAAATAGGAAAAGCTAATTGGTCCCAACTCGATTATTCAATTCTATACGCAAAAGAATTAGCGTCCAAATTTTACGTACAGAATGTATTTTTCTCACTTTCAGGTGTCATAGAAACATGACATTTGGAACGGGCATTGATTATGTCATAAATAGGAAAAGTTAATGGGTCCCACCTCGATTGTTCAATTCTAAGCGCAAAAGAATTAGCGTCCACATTTTACGTATGAAATCTAATTCTCTCACTTCCTGATGTCATAGAAATGTGAAATTTGGCACGGGCATTGATTATGTCATAAATAGGAAAAGTTAATGGGTCCCAACTCGATTATTCAATTCTAAGTGCAAAAGAATTAGTGTCCAAATTTTACGTATGGAATCTAATTCTCTCACTTCCTGATGATTTTATATAAAGGAAACGTCGCATGGTTACCTCCCCGTGGTGTTTCCTGGGTAACGCAGAGAACTATGCAAAATGGTGAACATATGTTTTTCCGGTATCTCTAAAGTAACCACAACTTCATAAGATTTTCCGTGTGAACACCAGATAAACACCAGTACCAAATTAACTCGGGCGAAGCCGGATATATCAGCCAGTCTTCCATATGCCAAGGCAAATTGATTTTATATCAGGCCATGCCCCTTTAACGCTGAGCCATGTCCTTTGTGTCTCTTCACAGTAATACTGCCCCTTAGTGACCCCTTCACAGTACTAGTATACCGCTAAATAATACTGGCTCTACACAATAATAGTGATAGCAATGCAGTAACATCCAGTGGTCACAGTTGACAACCCTTCTGACTGGTGTCCTTTTTACTTTTCTATCAGGGCCCAGACTGCCATGAAGACTTCTTGTAACAACTAGTCTCTGCACACTCTCATTGCTGATATTCGCAAAGAACCTCCGTGTATCGCCCCCATGATAATAGTGCCCTCTCTGTGGCCTCTCATACTAATAGTTCCCTTCTTTGACCCCATTTAGTTATAGTGCCCTCCAGAGGCGTATCTTGAAGCTTCTGGGCCCCATGGCAAAATCTGTAACAGGGCCCCCAACTATAAGGATTTATTCATAGTACTAGGCTTCCTATATGGAGAAGAGATGCCTTATGGCCCCCTAAGGCTCCTGGGCCCGGTTACAACCGCATCCCCTGCATCCTCTATAGTTACACCCATGGTGTCCTCTATGTGGCCCCACTTAGTTATAAGGACCCCTATTTGGCCCCACATATGATTGATTGCAATGGACAACAAATACAGCTTTTCTTTTGGACAGTTCTCATAAATCTGCACCATAATCTTCATCCAGGTCAATTTTCATAGGGATCCAGACAAAAATGACAAACTTATTGAGGTGTGGTTGGGCTTTCTAGCGAGAGAACCGCCCCGTATAACAGCACTAGTGAGAGCACCTAGATGAGTATCATCCGTTATCTTTGGGAAAGGTAATAATTTATTTACGTCACTCCTCTCAGTAATCAGCGAAAGCAGTTGTAAAAATAATGATGGCCAGTGATGAAAATGGCAGCAGGTCACCCAGGACAGCAGAGTTACTGCACAGAGTTCTAGATAAGGGAGGGGTAATGAGAAGATAAGTGGTTAATTGTCCCAGAGTCATTAAAGGGCTCAGCAACAACATCAACAGCTACATCATAAAACATATTAAAAGAGTACAACTCAGCAAAAGACCAGCAGGGAGAAGAGATAATAAAGAGGGAAGATGGGGGGGGGGGGAGTACAGACACCCCCCTCCCCAACAAATGTAAGTATATGACTTCCATCTGCATATGTGTATATAGCAGGCAGCAGAGAAGAACATAAAACACCTGCAGCATGAAGCGTGCCGTGGGGAATACTTGCGTTGGTGCCTTCTTCGCGCTCCCTTAGGTTGCCTGTCCACGGGCGTGATTTGCTATGGAAAGCGCCGGCACCTGTCCACGAGCGGAGAATCGGTGCGATTCTCCGATCGCTCCCAGCCTATCTATCAGATAGGGCTGACCGACGGAGCATCGGCGGCGGCTCCTGCTCCCAGGCGGCGGCTGCCGTGGGACTTCGCATCGCCCGTGGACAGGGGGCCTTAGGCTACGATCACAAGGCATTATTTGTCTTGCAATTTCCACATTAAATTTGATCGCAAATCTGCGTTTAGGAAATGCGCCATTCATTTGAATGTAAATCGTTGCCATCTAGTTTATGCGGCGTGAACTTTTTCCACACACAAATATGAAAGACCAGTAGTGACTTGTCACTTGATGATGCACATTGTATGCAAAATCCGAACAGCCGTGTGGGTGTCATGGCAGCCGGGGGCCTTCTCAAAGGCCTCAGGGCAATCAGGGCTGAATGCCTATCAAGCCGTCCCAGTGGGGTGGATAGCTAGACTAACTGCCTGATCGCAATATGATGTAATGCTATGGCTTTACATCATACTGCAGGAGCGATCAAAACATCGCAGGTTGTTGTCCCCCAGGGGGACAAAAAAAAAAGAAGTAAAAACAAGATCAATAAAGTTTTACTAATTGTAAAAAAAAAGAGTAATAAAAGTTTAAATCACCCCCCTTTTGCCATATTTAGGTCATGAAACAAAAAATACATTTTTGGTATTGCCACGTCCATAAAAGTCCTATCTATCAAAATAATGCATTATTTACCCCACACGATGAATGTCGTCTGAAAAAAAAAAAAAGAACGCCAGAAATGCACTTTTTAGGTCACCCCGTCTCCAAGAAAAAATGCAAATAAAAGCGATCAAAAAGTCATATGTATTTCAAAATGGTACTAAAGGAAACTACAGGACGTCCCACAAAAACTGAGCCCCCACACAATAATGTTCACGGAAAAATAAAAAAAGCTATTGCACGCAGAAGACGGCGTCTGAAAAATAATTTAAAAAAATTAAATGTCTTAAAAAAAAAAAAATAGTATGGCAAAAAAACCCTCTAAGTTTGGAATCGTAGCAATCGTTTTGTTTGAGCGCAGTTTGTGCGCCGTAGAAACAAAACATGCCGAATATTTTTTTTCTCATTTTATTTCACTTAGAGTTTTTTTTTTAGTCTTTCAGTACATTAAACATTAACTATAAATAGCACCATTGAAAAATACAAATCGTCCCGCAAAAAACAAGCCCTCATACAGCAACAGCGATGGAAAAATAAAGGAGTTGCGATTTTTTTTAGGGGATAATAGGGGAGGGAAAAATGAAAATGGAAAAAAGCACTGTGTCATTAAGGGGTTAATTACTGTAGCATTCTACATTAGCCCAAAACGCCTGTTTAGGGGCATTGACATTAAGTGAAGCCCTAAGAAGGGGAGTTTGAATTGCCCTCTCTCAGGGTGCCGTAGGGGCATTGCGCCATCCTGTGTACTGCTCATGGCACAGGACCGTTTATCCCGCTTTATAGGCATGCTTGCCCCAACCGAGCAGCTTGTAGGTGTTTATTGTGTTTTTTGGGGAGGCAAAATGAAAAAAAAAAAAAAGCATTTTGGCCCCATATTTTAGTTGTGTTCTTTTTTACAGTTTCTGCTGTGCAGGATAAAAAAGTGTGTTCAATGTATTGTACAGGTTGTCATGGATACAATGATACCAAATATAGGCTGATTTTTTTTAACTTTCTTTTTATTATTTTTATTTCCTGGTGACATTTTTTATGCACCTGTAGGCGACTTGAACCTGAAAAGTTATGATCGCTATGATAATGCATTGCAGGGCCGATGACATCACAGAGGGAGCTTCTGAGCCGCACTATCCACATTAAGTGCTCCCCAGCCAGGATGTCGATTTACATCCTGTGGCATAAAGGGGTTAAAGGGAAGCTGTCACCTCTGAATCGCACAACGAACTGCAATCCCTATTCCAAAAAAGTTGAGACGCTGTAAAATGGAACATATCAGAAGGGGGAAGGGAGACATTTTTCCATTTAATTAAAAAAAATAACTTATTTAGAAATTGGTGGCAGCAACACATCTCACAAAAGCTGTGCCAGGGCCGAGTCTACCATTGTGTAGCATCCCCTCTGGAAAAGTAAGTGGAACTAATGAAGAACAACTGGAGGGTAAACTTTTCATTAAGTCACATGACTTTGTATAAAAGGAGCATGTTAGAGAGGTAGAGTCTCTCAGGAGCAAAGATAGTAAGAGGTTTACCAATCTGTTAAAAACTGTGACTAAAGATTGCTGTGTGCGGAGTTCATCAGGGGGCACAGCGGAATTAGGAGAATGGGTGCGAGCCCAAGTACAGTTAGTCCCCGACTTGCAAACAGGTTCCGTTCCGGGAGCCCGTTCGCAAGTCCGTTTTGTTCGCAAGTCGAACAAATGGTTGTATGGAGGGGATCGCGGGTGGACCCCGCTCCATACAACGTCGGGTGCCGGCTGTTCTTACAGCGGGCACCCGGCGGCAGCAGTTCCGACGAGCCGCGCCGCTTGTCGGAACTGTTAACACTTTAAATACCGCTCTGTCAGCTGCCGCCGGGTGCCCGCTGTAAGAAACAGCCTGCACCCGACGTTCAGGGGGCCCGTACAGCGTCCCACGATGAGATCGCGGGACGCTGTGTGGTTGCTAGGCAGCCGGGGACTCCTGAAAGGCCCCAGGGCTGCCTATGCAGAGTGCCTATCCAGCGCACGGCTTGCTAGGCGCTCTGCATAGACAGCCCTAGGGCCTTTCAGAAGGCCCCCGGCTGCCCAGCAACCGCGATGTGACTGGACAGGCTTCTATCAGGCTTGATAGAAGCCTCTCCGGTCCCTGCACAGTATGATGTAATGCCATAGCATAACATCATACTGAGCCATAGCATTACATCATACTGTGCAGGACAGATAGTTCGTATCTAGTGAAATTCGTAAGTCGAATGTTCGCAAGTCGGGGACTATCTGTACAGAAATTTGAAAAGAGTCCGATTTTTGTGCCTCGTGCAGACTTTACAGGGGACAGTGCAGGATTGGGGAATCAAGTGAATAAAAGAAAATACATTATCCAGCTCCCAGTCATTTTCCCTACCAGCACCATGGTATTATTGTATCTTGACGCCACCAGAAGCTAGGGGTGCGACAGGAGGAATGCCTCTGTCACACTCCTAGCTCCTGATTGGCAGAATTAGTTAATGTGCTTGAAGGTCCTACCAGGGTAGTGAATATAGACTGCCACGTAAAGCAAAAGTTACCCTAAGCCTGCAGGCCAGCCTGAAAGCAGTACCGGTGTTGTCCTCCCTCATTAACTAGAGCAGAGAATCTTGGCTGGGTGAGATTCAGCAGCGGAGGAGCAGACCACTTCAGGGGGTGCAGATCACCACGCTGCTAAGACAAGAGTAGCGGTGAAATTGATCGGCGATAACGTGGAAGGGGAGTGTGAGCTTTGAAGCTAACCACGGCCGTAGGACTGCAGGAGCGCAGCTACAGATGGCCGATAGCGTGAGGGGGGGTTGATTACTGTGAGTAGCGAAGATCGGGGATTGCTGGAAGGGGCTGAGTCTGACCAGTGCTCTCAAGATCAGCATGCTGCTGGGACCGGAGGAGCACAGCAGGGGGAGGGGATGAGTGTGAAAGCACACTGGTGGAACAGGAGTAGCACAGGACAACATCCCCAATAGGGGGAGGGGGGGCAGTGTGAGCAGCAATGGACATCACGGACAACAGATTCATACTGACCTCCCAGGACCTGCAGGGGAGGAATCTCAGCAGCCAATCAGCAACAGGGGGCGTTACCCCCTGTCAGTCTTGTCTCCACCAGTACTTCTTGGTGGCGTCAAGATACAATAATACCCAGCACCATAATTTAGTTTATGGTGCTGTTCAGAAATGTTTCGACCCTTTCCTAATTAACGTGTTTTTTCTTAATGAGTCCAGTGTACAGTAATTATACTGCTAAAAACAAAACCTGAAACCAAAAAGATCTTCATTCCTAATACAAAATGTTGCCATGTTCCCTTTAAACATAAATAGGGATACCTTCAGGCATTAAGATGGCAGTATTTGAGGTAATGCCACCTAAGATGTGCACAGCTCGAGTACTGCCATCTACTGGCCTTATTGGAAATTACACAAGACATTCTACAAATGCTAAGGCAGGAACATTTGACACACTGTACATCAGAAGTAATGCAATTAGAAATGGTGAGGCTATGCTGAGTAATTTTCTGTAATCTGCTAATGGGTGTGCAGAATTTGGATATAGGGCTACACAACTAGACTTTTGCTCTGTGTGAAGGACAGACCAGCTACATCTCTGCCTCCACTTCTTGCAATTTTCTTCTCTCCATGTCTACTGAGTACTGAGGCATTTCCTGCCGTGATGTTTGCGGTAGCATGCAGTACTATGATATTGCATTATATTGTATGAGCAATCAAACTATCACAAGTCCACATTCCTGACAGCTGACAGGAAGGGGTCAGTGATTCATGCTGCTTGCGCCAAATTTTGACCTCCCATCAGCAAACAGAAATCTGGATTCATCTGACCAGGAGATGTTTTTCTCCTGCTTAGTGATACAATTTTTGAGCTGTTTTACCAATTGCAGTCTCGCCTTTCTGTTTCTCATATACAATGGCGCTTGTACTGGACGCCTGCGGTTATAGCCCATCCGTGCTAAGGACTGACGAGCTGTGTGCTCACACGTTAGTTGGCGCTCCAGTGATGTGTTTGCCTGCAGTTTCTTGACCGTGCAGCGCCTGTTCATCAGAACGATTCCTGACATCCTACTCTGACCCCGAGTTGTTTCCATCCACAGAATCCCCTTTTGTTGGATGTTTTTCCTCCATCACGCCATTCTCTGTATACTCTCCACACCACTGCACACAGTTGGCAGTGACATCCCAGCTCGGCTAGTCTAGCACCAATGGCCGACCTCGTTGGAAGTCACTCAGATCGCTGGATTTTGCCATCTAATGTGGATTCACAACGAAACTGATCCACAGAAAACTTGTCATGTGATCTTATACTGCAATACTATGATATTGCATTATATTGTATGAGTAATCAAACTATCACAAGTCCACATTCCCATGAGGTCTAGCAAATATGTTAAAATGAGTTTACAAAAACTTTTGTTAATCTATTAATCCTTAAAGGGGTTGTCCCGCGCCGAAACGGGTTTTTTTTTTTTCAACCCCCCCCCCCCGTTCGGTGCGAGACAACCCCGATGCAGGGGTTAAAAAAGAACACCGGAGAGCGCTTACCTGAATCCCCGCGCTCCGGTGACTTCTTACTTACCTGCGGAAGATGGCCGCCGGGATCTTCTCCCTTGGTGGACCGCAGGGCTTCTGTGCGGTCCATTGCCGATTCCAGCCTCCTGATTGGCTGGAATCGGCACGTGACGGGGCGGAGCTACACGGAGCCGGCATCCTGCACGAGCGGCCCCATTCAGAAAAGAAGAGGACCCGGACTGCGCAAGCGCGGCTAATTTGGCCATTAGCCGCCGAAAATTAGTCGGCTCCATGGAGACGAGGACGCTAGCAACGGAACATGTAAGTGAAAAACTTCTTATAACTTCTGTATGGCTCATAATTAATGTACAATGTACATTACAAAGTGCATTATTATGGCCATACAGAAGTGTATGACCCCACTTGCTGCCGCGGGACAACCCCTTTAAGGACCGCCGCTTTTTATCATTTTCAGTTTATCCTCCCCACTTTCAAAAAAACATAACTAATCCATCTATGTCGCTGCCTGAGGGCTTGGTTTTTTTTTTTAAAGAGTTGTATTTTTCAGTGGTACAATTTAAGGTACCATATAATATACTGAAAAACGTTTAAAATTACTAAGTGGAGTAAAATGGATAAAAAAGCAAAATTTCACCATCTATGGCAAAAATGACCCGATGACTTTATTCTGCGGGTCGGTACGATTACGATACCAAGTTTTTTGCTGTACTATTAAAAACTAAAATATCTTTGTATATGTATATATATATATATATATATATATATATATATATATATATATATATATATATATACAGTATATATATATATGTGACTTTTTGATCGCTTTTTATTAGATTTTTTTTCTTAAAGACGGGGTGACCAAAAAAGTGCAAGTCTAGCATTGTGTATTTTTTACCACACATGACGCTCACCATTTGGGATAAGTAATGTAGTACCTAGATCAGACTTTTACAGATGCAGTGACAGCGAATTAGTTTTTTTGCTTTTGAGTTTTTTTTTTTTATTATTTTAAATTTGGGAAAAAGGTTTTAAACAAATTTTTATTACGTTTTATTTTTTAATATTTAATAACACTTTTTTCAACTAATTTTGACATTTATTTTAGTCCCCATAGAGGATTTAGGCTTTTGATCTCTTCTGCAGCATATTGTAATACCATAGTGTTACCTTATACCACGATCTGACAGGCAGTCAATCAAGCCATGCCAGCATTGCAGTCAGCAATGGCAACCCTGGGGGTCTTCGGGACTGATCTGGGAGTTTAACAAGAACTGTCAGGGTTAATAGATTGGTGCCAGCGGATGTCAGCAGTGAGAAACAGGCTGCACCCGCATTGTATGGAGCGGGATCGGCACCTGATCCCCCTCCATACAAGCCTCAAATGCACAAGACGTAAATTCATGTCCTGTCTCATTAAGGGGTTAATTATTAGAAGACATATAAGATAATAAAAATTCCAAAAAAAACTTTCCCCCTGTTTATGATAAAAAAAAACAACCTATTTGGTATCACTGCATCCGTAAACGCCCAATCAAAGGAATGCATTATTCTGCATGCTGAATGTCGTAACGCAAGAAAATCATCGCACAACACCAGGACTGCTCGTTTGTCTCCCTGTCTGTAATAAAAAATTTTTACAAAAAAACGCCCCCTCAGACCGCGATGTCGATTAAAAAAAGGAGTTATGGTTTTTTGAAAGTGGTGAGTGAAAAACAAAAATGTAAAAAATAGGGCTGCACCATTAGGCCTCGGTCAGATGAGCGTGTTTTTTGCGCGCCAAAAAAATGCGCCGCTCGTATGTGCTGAAACCGCTTGAACGGTAATGTTTTATATGCGGATTGCATGAAACCTTGCCCTTCACTGGAGCTGCTGCGCTATGAGAAGCACAGCTGCTCCAGGAGGAGAGAGAAGAAGCCCTGCAGGGCTTCGGGATTTCCCCAAAGCAGGGAGAGTGAGTGGAGCTATGCAGGGATTCCCCATAGCATGGAGAGATGGAGCAGGGCGAAGGGTTAATCCCCCATTGCTCTGCTCTCTGTCTTTTGCTATGGGGAAATTCCCCATAGCTCCGCTTAATCTGCCCTTATTTGGAAATCCCGAGGAATATCTCCCTACAGGAGAGTGGGTGGGCGGGGGTTGAACCAGTGGGTGGGGCTAGAAGGCTATAGCAACCCCCTATGGGGCGGAGCTAGAGGGTGATCTGTCTAGCCCCATCCCCTCCTCCCACGCTCTCAGGGAAAACCCTGTAACCCCGTCCCTCTCTTTCACCACAATAGGGAAATCCCTTGTGGAGAGAGGTGGGAGGAGTCTCATACTGCCCCCTGCTGCTGGGGAATTGCCCAGCAGGGGGCAGGAGGAATACCCCCCTGCTTACAGTGGGACATCGAATAGATGCTTCTGGCCAGACGCACATATTGATTGTCCTGCTGTAAGCAGCGGGGAAGCTGTTCCCTGCGCAGGAGATTCCATTAACGCCTGCTCCCATGGGAATCAGTGGAAACTCCTGCCGGCGCACCGAAGGTACTGGAGGTTCTATCTTTCTGAGGTGCGCGGCTTTTTGCGCCCCTAATACCGCACATATGAAAGCTTCAATAGGCACCCATTGGTTCTTTTTTTTAGAAGCGTTCATTTTGCGCCCAAGACGTACACTGGTCTGCCCGAGGCATTAAGGGGCTACAGTAATGATAGGCATGCTTTTAACCCTTCACTCTCCTACAAGCTTGCCATCCTCTATTTAGTTGGTTATTGATATTGAACCTGCCCTTAATCCCACAACCCAAGCTCCGATGGGTCAGTGCATATACTGCTTGTATCCCTGCTGCTCCGTCACATGGCTCTGGCTCCTGTGACAAGAGGTCCACATGTTGCATTGCAAATACTGATTACTGCCCTTGGTAGAAGAGCTGACAATTGCCCTTCATGCTCTATAATACTTTATATGTTGCAGCAGTTTGTCGTGGTGGAGATTCCACTAGGTGGGGAAATGGTTCTGCAGGAATACCGACCCCTGTGGACAGGAAGCTTCTTGTAGTTGTCGCAGATTAGATGGAGGTGCTGACATGTTCTAATCAGCTGACAGGAAGGGGTCATCGATTCATGCTGCTTGCACCAAATTTTGACCTCCCATCAGCAAACAGAAATCTGGATCCATCTGACCAGGAGATGTTTTTCTCCTGCTTAGTGATACAATTTTTGAGCTGTTTTGCCAATTGCAGTCTCACCTTTCTGTTTCTCACATACAATGGCGCTGATACTAGTCGCCTGCGGTTATAGCCCATCCGTGGTAAGGAATGACAAGCTGTGCACAGCTTGAGTACTGCCATCTAGTGGCCATATTGCAAATTACACAAGACTTTCTACAAATGCTAAGGCAGGAACATTTGACACACTGTACATCAGAAGTAATGCAATTAGAAATGGTGAGACTATGCTGAGTAATTTTCAGTAATCTGCTAATGGGTGTGCAGAATTTGGATATAGGGCACATACAATGGCGCTGATACTGGACGCCTGCGGTTATAGCCCATCCGTGCTAAGGACTGACGAGCTGTGCGCTCACACATGTAAGTTGGCGCTCCAGTGATGTGTTTGCCTGCAGTTTCTGACCGTGCAGCGCCTGTTCATCAGAACGATTCCTGACATCCTCCTCTGACCCCGAGTTGTTTCCGTCCACAGGATCCCTTTTTGTTGGATGTTTTTCCTCCATCACACCATTCTCTGTATACTCTCCACATCATTACCTGAGAAAACCCCATACGGTTGGCAGTGACATCCCGGCTCGGCTAGTCCAGCACCGATGACCGGCCTCATTGGAAGTCACTCCGATCCTGGATTTTGCCATCTAATGTGGATTCACATAGAAACTGATCCACAGAAAACTGGTCACGTGATCTTATACTGCACTCCAGGGTGAGAATATACATACAGGGAAGCGCCAATTATTAAAGGGCCGGGGCTCTAATAAACTGGCCACATGTCTAAATACATCCAGCTGTTTAAAAACTTCCTAGGATGGTATATCAGGAAAAATGGTTTTCTAAATAGAAAAACAGTGAGCTCATCCTAAATGGCTTTTCTAGACAGAAACTATTATTGACCTATCCCCAGGATAGGTCATCAGTAGTTAATCATTGGGGACCTGTGTCTCAGGATCCTCGGTGGCGAGCAGATCGCCTGGCCAACAGTCAGTGCAGTTGGCCAGGTGTCATCATAGGGGTCAGGACAGGAAGTGCCATAGCTAGGCTTTACTCCTATTGAAATCAATGGGAGCTAAAGCAGCTATTACACTTCCAGGACTTCTACCTCCAACACTGGGGACGGGCACGGTAGTGTAATAGCCCCTTCAGCTCCCATTCATTTTAATGAAAGTAAAGCCAACTAGGTCAGTTGGCTGCCATTGCCTATGACGCATGTTCAGCCCACTGCACTAACCATGGGCTGGGTGATCAGCTCAAAGCCAGGGATCCTGAGAGGTGGGTCCCTGATGATTAACTATTGATGACCTATCCTAAGGATAGATAAGGTGACCAGACGTCCTGATTTAAGTGGGACACTCCCGCTTTGGGACCCTGTGTCCCATTTTTCCCAGGTACCCTAAGTGGGACAGCCTTTTATCCCACTTTTGGGACGTCTGTCCTGCTTTTGTCTTACTTTCAGGACATGGGGAAACCGTTAAGGTGATTACCCGCCATTTGCCAGCCGTGGCTTCCTGTCCCTTTTATAAGGTAAAATTATATGTTGTGATAAGCCCCGCCCCTGGCCACACCTCTCCGTCCCGCTTTGACTCTGGAAAAATCTGGTCACTTTAGCATAGGTCATCAATAGTTTTTGCCTGGAAAACCCTTTTAGGTTGTGCAACGGGTCTTTCAAACCCAGGGCCTGCCACATTCACTGGAACAATCACTCATGTAGATCCACAGGGCTACATCAGATCCAAACAGCTCAGGAAGCCGGGACGTGCTCTTCAAAGGTATGACCGGACAATTTCCAAAAGATCTCCAATCCCAATGGTATATATGAAAACAACTTTTCATTTTGTATGAAAAAAGTTCATGTTTTGGAGCGACTCCTTCCTCAAGTTATCGTAAGTAGTAAACATATGAATACATAAAGCCAAGAATCTGATCAATATATGAAATAAAATGCCATGGCGAAATAAATGTTTTTCTTTTTTACATTTATTTCTATATATGACACATGATAAGCTCTGGGTTTACAATATTTTTTTTTCATCTTTCTTTAATATAAAGAATAGTGAAACCAAATACACTCATTGTCAGCAGCAATCCCTCCCCTAGAAGTTGTCGGAATGGAATAACACTTTCTATGTGTGATTGTAACATTGATGTTAAGTAAGTGATTACAATATCAGAGCAAAAGGGTCATTTATTGTGGAGAACCTGCTGCTTGTAGGGAGGCTCTAGTACTCTGGTGTACCGCCTCTAGCTTGGCTACAAGATGTGATACAGTTGGGCATGGAGGCTCTAGTACTCTGTTGTACCGCCTCTAGCTTGGATACAAGATGTGATACAGGTGGGTATGGAGGCTCTAGTACTCTGTTGTACCGCCTCTAGCTTGGATACAAGATGTGATACAGTTGGGCATGGAGGCTCTAGTACCCTGTTGTACCGCCTCTAGCTTGGATACAAGATGTGATACAGTTGGGCATGGAGGCTCTAGTACCCTGTTGTACCACCTCTAGCTTGGCTACAAGATGTGATACAGTTGGGCATGGAGGCTCTAGTACCCTGCTGTACTGCCTCTAGCTTGGATACAAGATGTGATACAGTTGGGCATGGAGGCTCTAGTACCCTGTTGTACCGCCTCTAGCTTGGATACAAGATGTGATACAGGTGCGCATGGAGGTCTGCTTTGAGCAACAACACATGTGGCTGCAGGATGTCCTGAACATATTGCTGAGCTGTCATTATCCTCGTACCACTACTAAGTGTGACCGACTGTCGTATGACAATCACACCAGCAGGGGGCAGTGTGCCACTCCACAGCAAAGCCAGCAATGAGGCACTCACCCCGAGGTCTACAGACACGCACATGACCATCGTCAGTGACCAAAGAAACCTGGATTCACCATGGAAAACAACCCAGTTGCACTCCGTAGCGTCCAGTTTAATTGTTCATGACACCACTGCAAATGAGGACGATGGTGGGTGTCAGAGGCCATACATAAAATGGGGACCACGAGGCCAAATGTCCTTCAGCCAAGCATTTGAAAATGGTTCTGTCAGACGCAGGGAACTGTAATGATGGTGACACCTGCCCTGATGGTGGACAACGAAACTGTTGAAGCTGCTCATGCTTGTCAGACGATCAGACAATTCTCTCTACTGCTGGCCAGTCAAGGTCATCCTGAGACCGGTCACCTTGTGTGTCCTCACACATCCACTGGTCCAAACATTTCCTAATAATATGGTCAGAATGGCTTGTGTGGTGGGCAATTCTTTAATATGACCATCCATCTTCTTGCATTTCAATAATGCACCCCTCTCAGACTCTGGTAACAAGGGGAAATCTCTTCTCTGCGTCGTAGAGGCATCTAGTGGCCAACAAGCTCTACACAAGCGAAAATGAGGTCCACTACACACAAGAAGCCTCTGAGAGCCTTTTACAGGCCAAGAGTGGAACCACTTTTAAGGCCTTAGGTGACAAGACCGTTCATCTAATCACCCCAACTCTCTTCATCTTCGTGAGATAGGAGTTTGAGTTTTTATTCACAAGGCGTGTACATTAAAAGTCTAACTAATCATAATAAGGTATAAATAAAAGTGTGTAAAGTGATGGCAGCAACAATGGTAATTTAGTACAGGAAAGGATATGAGAGAGGAAAAGACAGATGGAAAATTTATGTCCAAGAGTATACTCCAGGCAGAAAAAGAGAAGAAGAAAAGATTTAATCTATGATGAGGAGAAAAGTAGGAGTCAATTGACTGATGATGCTTCAACTACTTTAGACGTTGGTCCTAGTGGCCACCAAACCATCATAATGTGTTTTAAAGCCAATAGTGTAAAGATTAGTGGAAAACTTAATGTTTTACCAACTCAATGCTGTTGGCACAATGTGTGAATATATGTAATGGTCACCAAACATATAAATATAAAAGGAACTGTGAAATAACCATTTCTGTTGGGTTGGCTAATGGAGATCTATATCAACGTGGTTTAAGACATTGATGGACTGATGCCTCGCTCCAACACTCACATAAGACCTCATTGGAGAAGGCATTTTGGTTGTAAAAATTATTCTTCTTGTTTTACATCTATAAAACGAGTAGTAGAGTCTTCAGACTTATTGTTATTGCTACTCTCGGTTTCAGGTTCCTTGGGCCCACCAGAGGAAAAGATCCACCCTCCATCCATACAGAACATGTGCATGTCCACTTTTAATTGTAATGTAATGCCTGTTGTCATTGTTGTACACACAGGATATATCATCAATAAGCTCGTTTAGGTTATTTGTCGATCAACCAATAAGAAATAGAGTTAGACTGCAGTGATGGGTTCCAAAGTCCTCTCCGATTGAGGTTGTCTTCTGGTAAAGCAAACTGAGTCAGAGGATTCTGTATTACACTCTGGAGTAGTTCAGTTCTGGGTATTGCACTGTAATATAGTTTGTTCCTAAAGTATAAGGTAGATATTTAGATGAAGTTATCTCAGACTCCATTCCCGTATTGCTCTGAAGGTCACTTTAGATAAGAGAGACCTCTGGTCTTTGGATCTTGATCTAGACAGAAAAAGAGAAATTCAGATGAGTATTCGAGAAAAGGTCAGCCAAAAATGTTTAGATAAGGAGATGAAATAATAAGGATGTACGGGTGGCTGTGGAAAGTAAGTGTTAATAGTAGAAGAATAGCTGCCACCATCTTGTTTCGTAAAAACGACACATGAACTTTTAAGCTTTGAAATAATAAAGAACATGGAAAAACTTTGTGAGCGCTGCGCCATTCTTCAACTATTAAAACGTGCGATAGACTTTCTTAATCTCAACTGATGTACTACCAGGGGTTTTGTGAAGAGGACACTCCTTTTCCATACATACATGTATAGACCCACTTGCTGCCTCGGGACAACCCCTTTAAGGGTGACTACCCACTATAGTTTTTTTTTCACTGCAAAATTTGCAGCGTTTTTTGTCTGCAGGGGTCTATGGAACTTGTAATGTTAAAATCACGATCACGCAAAATCGCGATTTCGCGGTAAATTGCGATTTTGTGCAATCGTGATTTTAACATTACAAGTCCCATAGACCCCTGCAGACAAAAAAACGCTGCGAATTTCGCAGTGAAAAAAACCTGTAGTGGGTAGTCACCCTTAAAGGGGTTGTCCCGAGGCAGCAAGTGGGTCTATACACTTCTGTATGGCCATAATAATGCACTTTGTAATATACATTGTGCATTAATTATGAGCCATACAGAAGTTATAAAAAGTTTTTTACTTACCTGCTCCGTTGTTAGCGTCCTCGTTCCCATGGAGCCCGACTAATTTTCGCCCTCCGATGGCCAAATTAGCCGCGCTTGCGCAGTCCGGGTCTTCTGTAGTCTTCTATGGAGCCGCTCGTGCCAGAGAGCGGCTCCGTGTAGCTCCGCCCCGTCACGTGCCGATTCCAGCCAATCAGGAGGCTGGAATCGGCAGTGGACCGCACAGAAGAGCTGCGGTCCACGGAGCAAGAGGTTCCCGGCGGCCATCTTCACAGGTAAGTATAGAAGTCACCGGAGCGCGGGGATTAAGGTAAGCGCTCCGGTAAGCTGTCTGTACGTCCCTGCATCGGGGTTGTCTCGCGCCGAACGGGGGGGGGGGTTGAAAAAAAAAAAAACCAGTTTCGGCGCGGGACAACCCCTTTAAGGTGTATGGACATCATAGAAGACTCAGAAACTGGTGTAGAGTAATAGAGAAAAAATGGTATGAACTAAAAATTTGGAAATTGGTTACAAAAATATGTTGGAAAAGTCTAAGGCCTCCTTCCCACGAACGCATTAACGCCGCGTAAATTCGCGGCAAAAATCCGCTGCGTTGCCCCCTGCTATTAGGTTCTATTGAACCTAATAGCACAATGCTCACAATGCGGAATTCCACAGCGGAATTCCGCACCGTGAAATCTCCCGTCCTCACCCGCGGCATGCTCTATTTGCCGCGGGTGTACGCTCTGACAGCTTCCATTGCAGTCAATGGAAGCCGTCCGTTCACGCTATCTCCCGCTGTAGCACAGCGGAAGATAGCGTGAAAACGCTTTCCCGCCTACCGCCGCCGCGTCATATGACGCGGCCGGTGCGTCACGTGACACGGCCGGCCGCGTCATGTGACGCGTTGGGCGTGTCACATGACGCGACGGCGGTGGGCGGGGAAGCGTCTTCACGCTATCTTCCGCTGGTAAGTATGGGGTCTCTGGGGGGCGCCGTGACGGGCTTCACTGCGGAATATTCCACGGCGGAGCCCGTCACGCTCGTGTGAAGCCGGCCTAAACGTTTTGAACAACAAATATACGATGGAAAACCGTTGTACGAAAGGGATGAATATGGCGCGACCTTCAGACATGATATAATTGACTAAAATTGTGTATTACCAAAATATTCTCAGTTTATTATTAAAAGCAGCTTGCAAACACATTTTGAAGTTAGTGAACCTCTTCCTCAGTACTCGCTGGGGATACATGCCTATGCCACTGACCATGTTTCTGGCAGAGAATTTTTCAGCAATGATTTGAATGTTTTTCAATAATAAACTGAGAATCTTTGGGCAATACATTATTTCAGTCAATTATATCATGTCTGAAGGTCGTTCCATATTCCTTCTTTTAACACGTTAAGGACCAGGCGCTGTAAATTTTTGGCACCTGATCCTGGGCTTAAAGCACCGCCGTATGTAAAATTACAGCGGCGCTTTAAGCCTCCTGCCTCTCTGCAATTAATCCGAGGTAGGAACGGGTTTTCAGCTGTTAGGGACAGCTGATAACCCGGAGGAGGAAGCAGGAGGGGTATTTCACACTTTCTGCCTTCTGCTTCCCTGAATACACAATGCTCAATGAGCGCTGTGTACTAGAAAGTGAAAGTAAAGTGTAACTCTCACTACGGGAGCCGGGGAGGAAGGGGGGAGGGACACGTTGTGAGGGTATATATATATATTGCCATGTGTGTTTATGCTTTTATACCTATATGCAAGTTATATTCAATTCCAAATGAAAAAAAACTTATATGGTCGCCTTACATCAGATATGCCAAGGCCTTGCCAGGCTTGAACAAAATGTATCAGCAAAGAAGAATCGGACGAAGGACGCGTGTACTTGGCCGTTTTCCCAGAAACAAGATATCAAGATGTTCAAATGTACATAATTTTCACTGTCTTAGGCCGGACTTCTTAGAATTAAGTGGGTGGTTCTTTGTACTGGAGTTAATTGAATACGTGATTTTCTGTATAAGCCAGAGGCGCCTCACTGTCTAAGGCGGAAATCCGGACTGCCCATATATGATTATGAGCCCATCACCCCCTAGTGGTGAGGAGGGCAGAATGTATAAGATCTCATGTAATCTGTAATAAAGTGCGCAGTTTTTTCTCCCGTGTGAGGAATGATACCAGATCCCTGTGTGGTGTCTCTTCTTACCGCCGGCAGCGGGGAAAGTGGGGTGGGCCGGATTGGTGTTGCACTTAGAATTTTTAACCCTCATAACGTGACCGCCAGGGTTCCCTGCTACAGCAGGGCTGGAGGGTCATACTAGACCCTGGCCAGCTCTGCCAGTGACTAATGTCACTACAGGGGTTGCTTTCCCAACTGCTTTCCCCTGTAACTGGTGCTCTTGTGGATGCCCCAGCTACAGTGGGAAAGTGTCAAATAAAAAAAAATGAATGTCCCCCAGAGGTCTTACATGACGTCATGGGCGACATGGATAGTAAAAAAACATCATTACATACATAAGTAAAACAAAATTCCAGAATAAAACAACAATACATACAAAAGAAAGAAAATGACCCAAAACCGACTCCAAACTAAAACATCGCTATAAGCACCCTGTAATCCAAACCCATACATATTATATATCAAAACGTCTGAAACAAAATGAGGAATCCATTCCCATACTTTATTTTAGTGTAAATATACTAATTAAAAAAAAATAATTAGAAATGTTAAAGAATCATTTTTTTTAGCTTTTTACTCCCAATAAAGCTAAAAAACGGAAAATAAAGTCAGTGAAAAAGATATTTAAAAAATAGCCGTATATGTCTCGAAAAAAAAACACAGCAAAAATTATTTTGGCAGCTAAAGGAAAAAAAAAATAGGGTAGTAAAACCGCCACATGGGTAAAATCCCTAAAAAGTGTCTGGTCCTTAAGGTACAAAACCGCCTGGTTCTTAAGGGGTTAAAAGAACGTTTTTTTCCCTTCCTTTGTTGTCCAGAAACTGGTGTGTCCATGCATTCCATTACCTCATAAATCCACATAATGACCTCTCTCTAAAACTGTAATAATCCCAACAGAAAAAAAAGTAGACATCAATGGCGCGTATCATCAGAGGAGTCCTGTTGCAATGACCCGCAGTGATAGATTCATTTCACAGAACCACAGAAGGTGAGCCCCCTTTAGCTTCTTTGCTATACATATTAACCCCATAAGCACCTTTTTGTGCTGGTTCGGTGTGAACCCAAATTCGGGTGTTTTGTCTCAGCCAAACCCCCTAAAGGAAGAAGACAGAAAAAGGAAATAGTCTTTTTCCCTTTTATTCTTCTTTTTCCTTCTTTGAATTTCATTTTCTTCTTTCTTCTACTTTTTCTCTTTCTTTTTTCTTCATTAGAACAAAGGTACTTAGATACGCACCTAGGTAACCTGAGAGTGTTATAAAGGACTTTTATCGCTCTTGGAGAATGTTTATACACCAGTTTTAGTGATGCCGTTCCGCTTCGGTTCAAACTAATTAGGAAAAATGTGAAATTTGGCAAACCGGCCAAAAAGAAATTTTCCAAAGTTTGCTCATCAGTAATAAAGAAAGTTGAGACTAGAGAACAACTTGATAAAATTAAGGAAATTCATTGACCAATGAACTCCCCTCTAGTTTGGTATTCACTAGAGACGAGCGAACGTACTCGTCCGAGCTTGATACTGGTTCGAGTATTAGCGTGTTCGAGATGCTCGTTACTCGTAACGAGTACCACGCGATGTTCGGGTTACTTTCACTTTCATCTCTGAGACGTTAGCGCGCTTTTCTGGCCAATAGAAAGACAGGGAAGGCATTACAACTTCCCCCTGCGACGTTCAAGCCCTATACCACCCCCCTGCAGTGAGTGGCTGGCGAGATCAGGTGTCACCCGAGTATAAAAATCGGCCCCTCCCGCGGCTCGCCACAGATGCGCTCTGACATAGAGGAGGGAAAGTGGTATCGTGTTGGAGCTGCTATAGGGAGAGTGTTAGGAGTATTTTAGGCCTCAAGAACCCCAACGGTCCTTCTTAGGGCCACATCTAACCGTGTGCAGTACTGTGGAGGCTGCTTTTTGCAGTGTTGCACATTTTTTTTTTTTTTGGTATATCGGCCGTGCAGAGCATTGCGCCCTGCAGTAATACTCCAGGGCCAGAAGTGGTGGTTAGGCAGGGACAGAAGACATATTGATTGAATATAGGCAGTGGGCCTTTGCAAAAACATTTGGGGAAAAAAATCTATTTGGGCTGCCTGTGACTGTCCTCAGTGTTCTGGGTCTCTGCTGGGTGTAGTAGTTCTCCAAATTCATACGCAGCCAGCTAAGTGTTACAGCAGGCTTGCGCAAAATTATTTCCTGGCGTTCCGTAAGCGAAGTCAGCCTCCAACCACAGGCCAATAAGCTGCACATTTAATTACAGCGTTCTGTTTCTGCATTACTGGTAATACAGCATGCTGAGGGGTAGGGGTAGGCCTAGAGGACGTGGACACGGGCAAGGACGCGGAGGCCCAAGTCAGGGTGTGGGCACAGGCCGAGCCAGTGCATTGGCCAGGGGTAGAGGCAGGGCCAGACAGAATAATCCACCAACTGTTTCCCAAAGCGCCCCCTCGCGCCATGCCACCCTGCAGAGGCCGAGGTGCTCAAAGGTCTGGCAGTTTTTCACTGAGAGTGCAGACGACCGACGAACAGTGGTGTGCAACCTTTGTCGCGCCAAGATCAGCCGGGGAGCCACCACCACCAGCCTCACCACCACCAGCATGCGCAGACATATGATGGCCAAGCACCCCACAAGGTGGGACGAAGGCCGTTCACCACCTCCGGTTTGCACCACTGCCTCTCCCCCTGTGCCCCAACCAGCCACTGAGATCCAACCCCCCTCTCAGGGCACAGGCACTACCGTCTCCTGGCCTGCACCCACACCCTCACCTCCGCTGTCCTCGGCCCCATCCACCAATGTCTGTCAGCGCACCGTCCAGCCGTCGCTAGCGCAAGTGTTTGAGCGCATGTACGCCGCCACGCACCCGCACGCTCAAGCGTGCACATAGCCAAATTTATCAGCCTGGAGATGCTGCCGTATAGGGTTGTGGAAAGGGAGTCTTTCTAAAGTATGATGGCGGCGGCGGCCCCGCGCTACTCAATTCCCAGTCGCCACTACTTTTCCTGATGTGCTGTCCCAGCCCTGCACGACCACGTCTCCCGCAACATTGTACGCGCCCTCACCAACGCGGTTACTGCCAAGGTCCACTTAACAACGGACACGTAGACAAGCACAGGCGGGCAGGGCCACTATATCTCCCTGACGGCACATTGGGTGAATTTAGTGGAGGCTGGGACCGAGTCAGAGCCTGGGACCGCTTACGTTCTACCCACCCCCAGAATTGCGGGCCCCAGGTCGGTGGTGGTATCTGAGGCGGTGTATGCTTCCTCCACTAAACCACCCTCCTCCTCCTCCTCCTCCTCCAACGCAACGTCTGTCTCACAATCAAGATGTGTCAGCAGCAGCAGCACGTCGCCAGCAGTCGGTATCGCGCGGCGTGGCAGCACAGCGGTGGGCAAGCGTCAGCAGGCCGTGCTGAAACTACTCAGCTTAGGAGAGAAGAGGCACACGGCCCACGAACTGCTGCAGGGTATGACAGAGCAGACCGACCGCTGGCTTGCGCCGCTGAGCCTCCAACCGGGCATGGTCGTGTGTGACAACGGCCGTAACCTAGTGGCGGCTCTGCAGCTCGGCAGCCTCACGCACGTGCCATGCCTGGCCCACGTCTTTAATTTGGTGGTTCAGCGCTTTCTGAAAAGCTACCCACGCTTGTCAGACCTGCTCGGAAAGGTGCGCCGGCTCTGCGCACATTTCCGCAAGTCCCACACGGACGCTGCCACCCTGCGCACCCTGCAACATCGGTTTAAACTGCCAGTGCACCGACTGCTGTGCGACGTGCCCACACGGTGGAACTCTACGCTCCACATGTTGGCCAGGCTCTATGAACAGCGTAGAGCTATAGTGGAATACCAACTCCAACATGGGCGGCGCAGTGGGAGTCAGCCTCCTCAATTATTTACAGAAGAGTGGGCCTGGTTGGCAGACATCTGCCAGGTCCTTGGAAACTTTGAGGAGTCTACCCAGATGGTGAGCGGTAGAGATGAGCGAGCAGTAAAAAGTGCTCGGGTGCTCGTTATTCGGGACGAACGTTTCGCGATGCTCGAGGGTTCGTTTCGAGTAACGAACCCCATTGAAGTCAATGGGCGACCCGAACATTTTTGTATATCGCCGATGCTCGCTAAGGTTTCCTTGTGTGAAAATCTGGGCAATTCAAGAAAGTGATGGGAACGACACAGCAATGGACAGGGCAGGCGAGGGGCTACATGTTGGGCTGCATCTCAAGTTCACAGGTCCCACTATTAAGCCACAATAGCGGCAAGAGTGCCCCCCCCCTCCCAACAATTTTTACTTCTGAAAAGCCCTCATTAGCATGGCATACCTTAGCTAAGCACCACACTACCTCCAACAAAGCACAATCACTGCCTGCATGACACTCCACTGCCACTTCTACTGGGTTACATGCTGCCCAACCGCCCCCCCTCCCCCCCACAGCGCACACCAAAGTGTCCCTGCGCAGCCTTCAGCTGCCCTCATGCCACGCCACACTCATGTCTATTTAGAAGTGCGTCTGCCATGAGGAGGAACCGCAGGCACACACTGCAGAGGGTTGACACGGCTAGGCAGCGACCCTCTTTAAAAGGGGCGGGGCGATAGCCCACAATGCTGTACAGAAGCAATGAGAAATATAATCCTGTGCCACCGCCATCAGGAGCTGCACACGTGGGCATAGCAATGGGGAACCTATGTGCCACACACTATTCATTCTGTCAAGGTGTCTGCATGCCCCAGTCAGACCGCGGTTTTTAATTCATAGACACAGGCAGGTACAACTCCCTATTGTGAAGTCCCTGTGGACCGACAGCATGGGTGGCTCCCTGGAACCCACCTGGAACATAAAAATATCCCATTGCATTGCCCATCACAGCTGAGGTAGTAATGCCATGTTTAATGCAGGTGGGCTTCGGCCGTGGGCTTCGGCCCACACTGCATGCCCCAGTCAGACTGGGGTTCTTTACAAGTGGAAACAGATGCATTTATAATTCCCTGTGGACCCACAGCATGGGTGGGTGCCAGGAAGCCACCGGTGGTACATAGAAATATCCCATTGCATTGCCCAACACAGCTGAGGTAGTAATGTCGTGCTTAATGCAGGTGGGCTTCGGCCCACACTGCATGCCCCAGTCAGACTGGGGTTCTTTACAAGTGGACAGATGTAGGTTAAACTCCATGTGCACCTACAGCATGGGTGGCTCCCTGGAACCCACCGGCGGTACATAAAAATATCCCATTGCATTGCCCAACACAGCGGATGTAACATCAGCTGTAATGCAGGTGGGCTAAAAATTCATTTGATTACACTGTAGGCGAGGGCCCACAAAAATTGCTGTATCAACAGTACTAATGTACATCCAAAAAATTGGCCATGGCCAACCAAGAGGGCAGGTGAAACCCATTAATCGCTTTGGTTAATGTGGCTTAAGTGGTAACTAGGCCTGGAGGCAGCCCAGTTTAACGAAAAATTGGTTCAAGTTAAAGTTTCAACGCTTTTAAGAGCATTGAAACATATAAAAATTGTTTAGAAAAATTATATGAGTGAGCCTTGTGGCCCTAAGAAAAATTGCCCGTTCAGCGTGATTATGTGAGGTTTCAGGAGGAGGAGCAGGAGGAGGAGGAGGAATATTAGACACAGATTGATGAAGTAGAAATGTCCCCGTTTTGGATGGTGAGAGAGAACGTAGCTTCCATCCGCGGGTGCAGCCTACGTATTGCTTACGTATCGCTGCTGTCTGCTGGTGGAGAAGAGAAGTCTGGGGAAATCCAGGCTTTGTTCATCTTGATGAGTGTAAGCCTGTCGGCACTGTCGGTTGACAGGTGGGTACGCTTATCCGTGATGATTCCCCCAGCCGCACTAAACACACTCTCTGATAAGACGCTAGCCGCAGGACAAGCAAGCACCTCCAGGGCATACAGCGCGAGTTCAGGCCACGTGTCCAGCTTCGACACCCAGTAGTTGTAGGGGGCAGAGGCGTCACGGAGGACGGTCGTGCGATCGACTACGTACTCCCTCACCATCCTTTTACAGTGCTCCCGCCGACTCAGCCTTGACTGGGGAGCGGTGACACAGTCTTGCTGGGGAGCCATAATGCTGGCAAAGGCCTTGGAGAATGTTCCCCTGCCTGCGCTGAACATGCTGCCTGATCTCTGCGCCTCCCCTGCTACCTGGCCCTCGGAACTGCGCCTTCTGCCACTAGCGCTGTCGGATGGGAAGTTTACCATCAGTTTGTCCACCAGCGCCCTGTGGTATAGCATCACTCTCGAACCCCTTTCCTCTTCGGGAATCAGAGTGGAAAAGTTCTCCTTATACCGTGGGTCGAGCAATGTGTACACCCAGTAATCTGTAGTGGCCAGAATGCGTATAACGCGAGGGTCACGAGAAAGGCATCCTAACATGAAGTCCGCCATGTGTGCCAGAGTACCTGTACGCAACACATGGCTGTCCTCACTAGGAAGATCACTTTCAGGATCCTCCTCCTCTTCCTCCTCCTCAGGCCATACACGCTGAAAGGATGACAGCCCAGCAGCATCTGTACCCTCAGCAGTGGGCCAAGCTGTCTCTTCCCCCTCCTCCTCATCCTCCTCATGCTCCTCCTCCTCCTCCTCAACGCGCTGAGATATAGACAGGCGGGTGCTCTGACTATCCAGCGACATACTGTCTTCCCCCGGCTCTGTTTCCGAGCGCAAAGCGTCTGCCTTTATGCTTTGCAGGGAACTTCTCAAGATGCATAGCAGAGGAATGGTGACGCTAATGATTGCAGCATCGCCGCTCACCACCTGGGTAGACTCCTCAAATGTTCCAAGGACCTGACAGATGGCTGCCAACCAGGGCCACTCTTCTGTAAATAATTGAGGAGGCTGACTCCCACTGCGCCGCGCAAGTTGGAGTTGGTATTCCACTATAACTCTACGCTGCTCATAGAGTCTGGCCAACATGTGGAGCGTAGAGTTCCACTGTGTGGGCACGTCGCACAGCAGTCGGTGCACTGGCAGATTAAACCTATGTTGCAGTGTCCGCAGGGTGGCAGCGTGCGTGTGGGATTTGCGGAAATGTGCGCAGAGCTGGCGCACCTTTCCGAGCAGGTATGACAAGTGGGGGTAGCTTTTCAGAAAGCGCTGAACCACCAAATTAAAGACATGGGCCAGGCATGGCACGTGCGTGAGGCTGCCGAGCTGCAGAGCCGCCACCAGCTTACGGCCGTTGTCACACACGACCATGCCCGGTTGGAGGCTCAGCGGCGCAAGCCAGCGGTCGGTCTGCTCTGTCAGACCCTGCAGCAGTTCGTGGGCCGTGTGCCTCTTCTCTCCTAAGCTAAGTAGTTTCAGCACAGCCTGCTGACGCTTGCCCACTGCTGTGCTGCCACGCCGCGTGACACCGACTGCTGGCAACGTACTGCTGCACATCTTGATTGTGAGACAGAGGTTGCGTTGGAGGAGGAGGAGGAGGAAGGTGCTTTAGTGGAGGAAGCATACACCGCCGCAGATACCACCACCGAGCTGTGGCCCGCAATTCTGGGGGTGGGTAGGACGTGAGCGGTCCCAGGCTCTGACTCTGTCCCAGCCTCCACTAAATTCACCCAATGTGCCGTCAGGGAGATATAGTGGCCCTGCCCGCCTGTGCTTGTCCACGTGTCCGTTGTTAAGTGGACCTTGGCAGTAACCGCGTTGGTGAGGGCGCGTACAATGTTGCGGGAGACGTGGTCGTGCAGGGCTGGGACGGCACATCGGGAAAAGTAGTGGCGACTGGGAACCGAGTAGCGCGGGGCAGCCGCCGCCATCATGCTTTTGAAAGCCTCCGTTTCCACAAGCCTATACGGCAGCATCTGTAGGCTGATCAATTTTGCAATGTGCACGTTTAACGCTTGAGCGTGCGGGTGCGTGGCGTCGTACTTGCGCTTGCGCTCAAACTGTGGCACTAGCGACGTCTGGACGCTGCGCTGAGAGACATTGCTGGATGGGGCCGAGGACAGCGGAGGTGAGGGTGTGGGTGCAGGCCAGGAGACGGTAGTGCCTGTGTCCTCAGAGGGGGGTTGGATCTCAGTGGCAGGTTGGGGCACAGGGGGAGAGGCAGTGGTGCAAACCGGAGGCGGTGAACGGGCATCGTCCCACCTTGTGGGGTGCTTGGCCATCATATGCCTGCGCATGCTGTTGGTGGTGCCTCCCCAGCTGATCTTGGCGCGACAAAGGTTGCACACCACTGTTCGTCGGTCGTCAGGCGTCTCTGTGAAAAACTGCCACACCGTAGAGCACCTTGACCTGTGCAGGGTGGCATGGCGCGAGGGGGCGCTTTGGGAAACAGTTGGTGGATTATTCGGTCTGGCCCTGCCTCTACCCCTGGCCACCGCACTGGCTCGGCCTGTGCCCACACCCTCACTTGGCCCTCCGCGTCCTCGGCCGCGTCCACATCCTCTAGGCCTACCCCTACCCCTCAGCATGCTGTATTACCAGTGATTTGATTTCCCAGGCAGGAAAGAAATTGGCGCAAGGCTGCACTCAACCGTAGCTGGTTGCGTCTGATTTTTGTACGTTGTCCACGCAGCACACACGTACACGGAGACCTTAGGACTGACACAGGCAGGCCAAATATAATTTCTTTTCCTTTTTTGCAAAGGGAAGCACCCACTGCGTATATTCAATGAACAAGAAGTTTAATATCTGTGGTGTGGCCCTCAAAAAGTGTCACACAACTATAGTGTAGCAGAGTTATTAACTCTAGCAGAGCAGGTATTTGCCAGTCAGGAAAGACAATGGCGCAAGCCTGCAGTAAACCGTAGCTGGTTGCGTCTGATTTTTGTACGTTCTCCACACAGCACACACGTACACGGAGACCTTAGGACTGACACAGGCTGGCCAAATATAATTTTTTGTCCTTTTTAGCAAAGGGAAGGACCCACTGCGTATATTCAATGAACAATAACTGTGTTGTGGCCCTGCCTACACAATTCTGTCCCTGTAGTATCAATGGAGGGTGCAATGCTCTGCACAGACGATTTTTAGAAAAAAAATAAATATGCAACACTGCTAACAGCAGCCAGCACAGTACTGCACACGCTTAAATTTGGCCCTAGAAAGGACCGTTGAGGTTCTTGAAGGCTACACTCACTCCTAACACTCTCCCTGCCTATACACCACTTCTGTCCCTAATGCCGGGTGCAATGCTCTGCACTGCCGATTTTGAGAAAACAAAAAAAAAAACCACTGCCAGCAGCAGCCTGCACACAGGTAGATGTGGCCCTGAGAAGGACCGTTGGGGTTCTTGAAGCCTACACTGACTCCTAACGCTCTCCCTACAGCAGCACCAGCACGATAGTACTTTCCCTCAGCTAACTCACTAGGCATCTGAGGCGAGCCGCGGGAGGGGCCGACTTTTATACTTGGGTGACATCAGATCTCCCCAGCCACTCACTGCAGGGGGGTGGTATAGGGCTTGAACGTCACAGGGGGAAGTTGTAATGCCTTCCCTGTCTTTCAATTGGCCAGAAAAGCGCGCTAACGTCTCAGAGAGGAAACTGAAAGTAACCAGAACACCGCGTGGTGCTCGTTACGAGTAACGAGCATCCCGAACACCCTAATATTCGCACGAATATCAAGCTCGGACGAGTACGTTCGCTCATCTCTAGTGACCGGCGATGCTGCAATCATTAGAGTCACCATTCCTCTGCTATGCCTCTTGAGAAGTTCTCTGCAATGCATAAAGGCAGACACTTTGCGCTCGGAAACAGAGCCGGGGGAAGACAGTATGTCGCTGGATAGTCAGAGCACCCTCCTGTCTATATCTCAGCGCGTTGAGGAGGAGGAGCATGAGGAGGATGAGGAGGAGGGGGAAGAGACAGCTTGGCCCACTGCTGAGGGTACATATGCTGCTTGCCTGTCATCCTTTCAGCGTGTATGGCCTGAGGAGGAGAAGGAGGAGGAGGATCCTGAAAGTGATCTTCCTAGTGAGGACAGCCATGTGTTGCGTACAGGTACCCTGGCACACATGGCTGACTTCATGTTAGGATGCCTTTCTCGTGACCCTCGCGTTACACGCATTCTGGCCACTACGGATTACTGGGTGTACACACTGCTTGACCCACGGTATAAGGAGAACCTTTCCACTCTCATTCCCGAAGAGGAAAGGGGTTCGAGAGTGATGCTATACCACAGGACCCTGGAGGACAAACTGATGGTAAAATTCCAATCCGACAGTGCTAGTGGCCGAAGGCGCAGTTCCGAGGGCCAGGTAGCAGGGGAGGCGCGGAGATCAGGCAGCATGTACAGCACAGGCAGGGGAACACTCTCTAAGGCCCTTGACAGCTTTATGGCTCCCCAGCAAGACTGTGTCACTGCTCCGCAGTCAAGGCTGAGTCGGCGGGAGCACTGTAAAAGGATGGTGAGGGAGTACGTAGCCGATCGCACGACTGTCCTCCGTGACGCCTCTGCCCCCTACAACTACTGGGTGTCGAAGCTGGACACGTGGCCTGAACTCGCACTGTATGCCCTGGAGGTGCTTGCTTGTCCTGCGGCTAGCGTCTTGTCAGAGAGGGTGTTTAGTGCGGCTGGGGGAATCATCACAGATAAGCGTACCCGCCTGTCAACCGACAGTGCCGACAGGCTTACACTCATCAAGATGCACAAAGCCTGGATTTCCCCAGACTTCTCTTCTCCACCAGCGGACAGCAGCGATACCTAAGCAATACGTAGGCTGCACCCGCGGATGGAAGCATCGTTCTCTATCCCCATCAAAAACTGGGACCTTTTTGCTTCATCAATCTGTGTATAATATTCCTCCTCCTCCTCCTGCTCCTCCTCCTGAAACCTCACATAATCACGCCGAACGGGCAATTTTTCTTAGGCCCACAAGGCTCAGTCATATAATTTTTCTAAACAATTTTTATACGTTTCAATGCTCATTAAAGCGTTGAAACTTTCACCTCAACCAATTTTTATTTTAACTGGGCTGCCTCCAGGCCTAGTTACCAATTAAGCCACATTAACCAAAGCGATTAATGGATTTCACCTGCCCTCTTGGTTGGGCATGGGCAATTTTTCTCAGGTACATTAGCACTGTTGGTACACCAATTTTTGGGGGCCCTCGCCTACAGTGTAATCAAATTAATTTTTAGCCCACCTGCATTACAGCTGACGTTACATCAGCTGTGTTGGGCACTGCAATGGGATACATTTATGTACCGCCGGTGGGTTCCAGGGAGCCACCCATACTGTGGGTGCACACGGAATTCCCATTGCAGAGTTGTACCTGCCTGTGACTATTTATTAAAAACCGCGGTCTGACTGGGGCATGCAGACACCTTGACAAAATGAATAGTGTGTGGCACATAGGTTCCCCATTGCTATGCCCACGTGTGCAGCTCCAGATGGAGGTGGCACAGGATTCGATTTCTCATTGCGTCTGTACAGCATTGTGGACTATCGCCCCGCCCCTTTTAAAGAGGGTCGCTGCCTAGCCGTGCCAACCCTCTGCAGTGTGTGCCTGCTTTTCCTCATGGCAGACGCACTTATAAATAGACATGAGGGTGGCGTGGCATGAGGGCAGCTGAAGGCTGGGCAGGGACAGTTTGGTGTGCACTGTGGACACTGGGTCGTGGGGGGGGGGGGGGTTGGGCAGCATGTAACCCAGGAGAAGTGGCAGCGGAGTGTCATGCAGGCAGTGATTGTGCTTTGTTGGAGGTAGTGTGGTGCTTAGCTAAGGTATGCATTGCTAATGAGGGCTTTTCAGAAGTAAAAGTTGTTGGGGGGGGGCCCACTCTTGCCGCTATTGTGGCTTAATAGTGGGACCTGGGAACTTGAGATGCAGCCCAACATGTAGCCCCTCGCCTGCCCTATCCGTTGCTGTGTCGTTCCCATCACTTTCTTGAATTGCCCAGATTTTCACAAATGAAAACCTTAGCGAGCATCGGCGATATACAAAAATGCTCGGGTCGCCCATTGACTTCAATGGGGTTCGTTACTCGAAACGAACCCTCGAGCATCGCGATAATTTCGTCCCGAGTAACGAGCACCCGAGCATTTTGGTGCTCGCTCATCTCTAGTATTCACACTTTCCAAATTAGGCTGAAACTTCTCCCTGTTGGATGAAAAGCTGTTCCTTGAGGAATCTGCAGAGGAAAACGAGAACATGGAAAAATGGTTGAGATGATTTCAGTGACAGCCTCCAGGTCGAGGTTTACGTTGCCGGTTTGATGTTCGTCTTTAGCATATTAAAAGAAAACATACTTAAAAAGTTGTCAACTAGACTATGACCACCCTTAAAACAAACCAAGTCCAATCATCCAACAGGTAGCTAAAAATTGTTTTGGCTATGAATAAAAACATTTTAAATCCTTTCTACTAGTCAAATTAAACAATGTTTTTGGCAAAAATATGGGACCCCAGACTTTTACCCCCCCTCACCTCTAGAGGGCAAAAGAGAGACCAATTTTAGCATAGAAGCAGATTGTGAGGTGACTGTACCTTGATCTTCGATCTCTAGATCGTTGCCCATGTTGGTGATCCCACGGTCAGCTTGCTATGTGTCTTCCACATTATCATACCAAATTTCTGCATCATTGTTTGCAAATGGATCCCTAAAATGATGGCATAAACCCAAAATGAATTAAATAGAATGTTTAAGGTATTTAAAGGGGTTGTACCACGCTTGCAAGTTTTTCCCTCTCCCATGTCCCGTTCTCCTGTGACTGCGGGGATTGCTTCTCTCCCCGCAGTGATGTCACTGTGAAGGGAGCATTGATCAAGCATACCAATAGGGCTGACACAAATAGCTGGGTCTCCACAGTCCCACTTAAAGTGAATGGAGCACTATTAGGGAATTCTGAGTTAATAATGGTTGGTGGTGGGGCAGGGGTGGGTGGGGGCGGTCCCGGTTTTGGATCCTCATCTTTTGGTAACATTGGAGAGTGGTTACAAAATGAATCTACAGTCCAGGAGAACATTTCTGGTCTGGAATAGAAGCTGTGTAATGCTTCTTATACCCTATGGTGGCACGGCAGAGAAATTGAACACTGACTGCCAGGATTCCCTATGAATACAACTGATTGCTGTGATCAGTTTATTGTAAATGGACCCTTCTAACAAGTAGATATTGTCTAGAGATGAGCGAGCGTACTTGTCCGAGCTTGATGCTTGTTCAAGTATTAGGGTACTCGAGATGCTCGTTACTCAAGACGAGCACCACGCGGTGTTCGAGTCAATTCCATTTCCTTCCCTGAAAGTTTTGCGCCATTTTCTGGCCAATAGAAACGCAGGGAAGGCTGATAGGGGCCAAGAGGGGCTGAAGGAATTAATATATGTTGTTTATCAAAATATATATGTTGCTTATCAAACCATTTTAGCAAAATGAATATATTGCAAATATATTGTATGTGTACAGAACTCATGACTATTGAGAAACAGGCTGTGGTTTCTCTCTTAAAGTTCTGCAGAGCTGACCTATTGGAATCAGGAAGTTCCAAGAGCAGATGTCTCGGGATTTAGCAAGACATGGCCTAACCGCAAAGAGGTTGCTAGCTCTTTCTGTCTAAAAATAATATGCTCGTCTGAAAGTCATGTGAAATCAGCTATTTCTTAAATGTCATATATCACAAGTCTAAATGTCAAAGTTTATTGTCAGATATGAAAATCATGAGTTTAAGATGTATGGAAATCACGAGGTTATTCCCTGTTTTACCACAAGTCCCGTCCTGTGAGAGGGGCTGGCTATAAAAGCCAAGAGATACAGACAATAAAATAGAGTTCATTGTTTCACCATATACCGTGTGTAATGGTCAGTACTTTGACTCTCAAGGAGCGCTCCTACGTAGGTCAATTCGGAACCGGACAACATCACTGACCAGTCTGTTTGAACAGATTAACCCTCGACAGTTTTTGGTGCCCAACGTGGGGCGGGGCTTATCTTTACGGGACATCGCAACCAGTAGACTGAAACAAACTCCTGGCCCGTTGACGTGGATACTGGATCCTGAGACCCCAGACTGAAAACACCGGTGTAGAGGTAAGAGCTTATCTTACTATTATACAGTCTGGATTCTTTAGATCTGTGTGTCTCTAACGGACTAGAGGTTAGTTGTTGCCTGTTTCCTATATTTTCTGCCCTGTCCATATTTTAGAGTGAATAAGTTCATTTAACTGTCCTAGACGGAAGAACTCACTCATTGGGACTTAAAGAGTCATGTTGTCTGTATTGGAGATTGAAATAATTGTCATTGTTATAGTCTCATTTCTGGCAGTCATATTGTTACTCTGGATCTGTTATAATATTACTAAAAGTTCCCTAAGAGGCGAAGTCTGGTCTCCCCTGAATCCTAGTGTTTGAAGTTGACCACGTTTTAGTTCTGTAAATCTATTCCGGGACAGGGAACTGTGTGTTCCCAGATAATCTGAGTGATTATCTTAGTTTACTGTGTGAAATATACGTCCTGTATACTTAGTGAAGAATAGTTGGAAGTGGTCAAGATGGGTTCTGAACAATCTAAGATATATCAGACTCCTATTGAGATAATTAAAGATAGAGAAGGGGAGGACATTTGCAGACAAGCCTATAAAGTTTACAAACGTATAGGCCTCAAGAAGGCGGGAACATTCAATTATGAATTTTGGTCACAATATGAGGATAAGCATAGAAAGGAAATAAGAAAAAAGGGTTTGGAAAAAGGCATGAAGGCTATCCTGGACTGCTCTAAAACAGCAGAAGACGAACACTGGGACTCCGAGTCCCGAGGCGAGGGCATTTTAGTTTATTGTCCTATGGCCCGGCCACCAATAGACGTTCCCATGGAAACCCCTACGGTTCCATTAGTCTCTCCTGTCGTCCCGGCCGTTCCACCAATGTCTCCAAATAATCCCTTTAATTCTCTGTATCCCAATTTGCCGCCCCTGCCTCCTACGTATCCACAGGCTACTGCCCAGACGGATACACCTCCCTACAGCCCTCAATCAGGATCCCCGGGCCCTGAAGTAAATAGAGGTCCGGCTTGGGACTGTCCACGTTGTGGTCAACAGAATGCCTGTTTTAGAGAACTCTGTACGGTATGTGGGACTCCACGTCCCAGGGACCAGTGTAGACAACCGGTTCCCTTGTTCCCAGTTACAACCTCCACTACCCATTATAGAGAACCAAACAGACCGAGTCCACCATTGGGCACGGTCAGACAAGAGGACACTGACAGACCATCGTCTTCTAATGACAGACCCACGGACGCACATAGACCAACTCCCGGGTCTACAGTCACTACATGGCGACCCTGGAGCGCCACAGACCAGATGGCACTGTGTCAGCAACTGCCCGATCCCCAGACAGAGCCAGCAGCTTTCCATAGAAAGTTGGAAGTCATACAGAAAAACTACTCTGCCACTTGGACAGATATGGAATGTCTTATGAATGTAAAATGTCCTCTGGGCCTTTACAATAGTATTGCTCAATTTTGTGGTCTTGAAGATCGCCCAGATGACCCCCAGACATTACTTAGTGGTACTCAATATGTGGACAAGGTTAAAGCCTGGTTTAAGGATAAAGCCCAAGAGAGACGTACTGCCCTAACCCAGTGTAGACAGAACAAGGGCGAGTCTATTGAATGTTACTTTGGCCGTTTAGAGGAAGTTGGCAGAGATCTGGGTTTATATGATTGTCCAAAAGCAATACGTAATGCTGCTTTTTGTGAAGCCTTTATGCAAGGAATAGATAAGCGCCTGTCCGAACGCGTTAAAGCATGTACCCCCGATTGGCGACAGGCCAGACCGCGTGATCTATATAAGAAAGCTGTAGGATTTGTCATGGACACAGAAGACCACGCAAAGGGTGTTATGGTTAAACATTACACCATGGAGGGGGACACAGTCCGACTTAACGACCCCAGGCGGGAGACCCGTAAGTGTTATAACTGCGGGAAGACTGGACACTTGGCCCGTAATTGTAGGGCCCCTAAACGCCCTAGACAGAACATGTCAGACGAAAGGGGGCAACAGGGAAGTACGGCCAATACCACATCATCCCGCCCACAGGGAAATAACGGGTATACCAATTACCAATGAAGGTCTGGCACTCCTTCCCCCGTGTCCCTTATAGTTACTGACGCATGTGGGCCACAAATTTTTCAGCCTCTAAAAATCCAGGGGAAGGAGGTGCCCTTTTTAATTGACACAGGGGCCACTAAATCATGTGTCAGTACCTCACAAGTCAATGACCTTAGTATTCCCCTCTCAGACTCCATAGCCATAGCCGTTGGAGTGTCCGGGGAACCAACACCCATGCGTGAGACCGAGCCCATAGAAGTCTCTTTTCAAGGGTCACGAGTCCTCACTCGCTTCCTGGTGTCACCCGCTGGGGATTGCATCATGGGAACCGATGTGATTGGACCCCTGGGGTGCTGTATTCAGCTCCATCCTTCCGGTGAGGCTCATGTCAGTACCTCTGCGGCCGACCACCAAGTATTCTGTCTCATGGCAGCAGACTTGGTCACTCCGCCTCCTTCTTGTACTGTATATGTGTTGACCCCAGAAGATACACAGGTTCTCTCAGCAGTGCCAGAGACCCTATGGGCAAAAGGGAAGACAGACTTGGGCCATCTCCACGTACCCCCAGTCATGGTATATCTCAAAGATGGGGAAAAAGCCCCCATGATCCGCCAGTATCCCCTAGCCATGGCACAGGAAGATGCAATAGCCTCCACTATTACAGAGTTATGTGCCTTGAATGCTTTAAAACCTTGCGTCTCACCCGCTAACACGCCACTCTTCCCGGTTAAAAAGAAAGCCAAGAAAGGTGAACCTGATACCTACCGGATGGTTCACGATCTAAGAGAAATCAATAAGGTGACCATCCTAGAAACACCTTTGGTCCCCAATCCCTACACTCTGTTGTCCACCATACCTTCCGGAACCTGTTGGTACACTCTGGTCGATTTGGCCAATGCATTTATGTCCGTCCCGCTCCACCCCGATTGCCAGTACCTGTTTGCCTTCACGTTCCGAGGAAAACAGTACTGCTGGACTGTCCTACCACAAGGGGCGCAAAACAGCCCAAATCAATTCACCCGATGTATGAGGCTTGTACTTGATGCATGGACGGTCCCACCAGGTGTGGCCCTGCTTCAGTATGTTGATGATCTCCTACTCTGTGCACCGGACAGACCTACCTGTGTTGCGGCCTCACTCAGCCTCCTTTGTTTTCTTGCAGACAGCGGGTGTAGAGCCAGTAAAGACAAATTACAGTTTTGCAAATCTCATGTTGTGTTTCTTGGTCACTGCCTAGGTCCTGGTACAAAACACCTCACGCCAGAACGTACCAAGGTGGTGGAGGACATGCCACTCCCCGCCTCCCATGCTCAGTTGCGGACATTTCTGGGGTTAGTTTCATATTGTCGGCCGTGGATTCGCTCTGCCTCCATGACCATGCAGCCTCTGTACGACTGCCTGAGTTCTAAGCCATTTGCTTTGTCTCCGGAAGCCGAGTCAGCTTTTCACCAGCTGAAAATACAGATTACCAGTGCTCCAGCACTGGGTCTGCCAGACTATGATAAACCCTTCCAGATGTTCGTGACTGAGATGGCGGGACATGCTACTGCCGTCCTCACACAAGAGCATGGTGACAAAAAGCGCCCTGTAGCATACTACAGTGCACATCTTGACGCAGTAGCCAGGGGTTCACCCTCCTGTGTAAGAGCAGTTCTGGCTGTACAAGCACTACTTGAGAAAGCGTCTGAGGTAGTCCTAGACTACCCGCTTGTGGTCCTCACGCCCCATGACGTACATGGAATTCTGACACAGGTGAGCCGTAGACATCTGTCTCTTGCTAGACAGGTTAAAATGGAACTAGCAGTACACTCTTCATCCAATGTCTCATTTCAACGTTGCACAACTTTGAATCCGGCCACCTTACTGCCATTAGGTGACACTGATTCAAAAGGGGGAGTAAGCACAGGGGATCAACTTTTTGTCAATTCCCTAGGCGAAGAGGAAGCTTTTGACACCGAGCACCAGCATGACTGTGCTGCTCTGATGGAGCAGGAGACAGCTGGATTTGCTCATGTCACAGATAAGCCTCTCCTGAACCCCCACCTTGAAATGTTTGTGGATGGATCACGATACCAGAATGAGATGGGCAGATTTGTGACAGGGTTTGCTGTAGTATCAATGAATGAAGTACTGATAGGCCGCGCCTTGCCCCCACATATGTCAGCACAGGAAGCGGAGCTGTGCGCTCTGACCGAGGCCTGCAAGTTAGCCCGGGGAGTCACTG
This sequence comes from Eleutherodactylus coqui, assembly GCA_035609135.1. NCBI lineage: Eukaryota > Metazoa > Chordata > Amphibia > Anura > Eleutherodactylidae > Eleutherodactylus > Eleutherodactylus coqui. The sequence continues at coordinate 307,937,759 of CM069406.1, read as the reverse complement.
CTAATATCTACACGGACTCCAGGTACGCGTTTGGCGTTGCGCATGACTATGGGCCGATTTGGCGCGCGCGGAGCTTCCTAACAGCTCAAGGCAGACCGATAAAGAATGGTGAGGCAGTAAGTAGTTTAATGTCAGCTATCATGCTCCCGAAGCAGGTAGCCATAATAAAGGTAAAGGCACACACCCAAGGGGACTCCTTGGAAAGCAGAGGCAACGAGAAGGCAGACGGAGCAGCTAAGGCTGCAGCCCTGCTGGACTGGAGGGCACCCGTGTGCAGAGTTCAGACCAGGTCCTGCCCAGCGGAGGAGGATCCTGATCCCCCTGCCGAGGACCAGACCCTCTCTGTCCCACCACAGAAGGAGGTGGACCTACTCCCCTCAGGGCAAGAGCAGGAGCGCTGGGCAAGTGCAGGGGCAGTAAAAGGAAATGAAGGTTGGATGATGGGTTCCCGTATGTGTTTACCTGCGGCTGCCTATCCTAGTATGGCCCTTTTGGCTCATGGAAAGGTGCACGCTTCTCGTAATGCCATGGTAGCCCTGGTGGAGAAAATGTGGTACGCTCCGGGATTTGACAGGATGGCAAAGGCATACGTCAAGGCTTGTGAAATCTGTGCACTACACAACCCCGGTCAAGTAGTAAAGACCCGTCAGAAGTGCACTCCGCGACCTTTGTACCCCTTCCAGAGACTACAGATAGATTACATCCAGCTGCCCAGGTCAGGAAGGTATGAGTATGTCCTGGTATGCATTGACCTCTTTTCTGGGTGGGCTGAGGCCTACCCGGTCACGAAGGCCACTGCCCAGGCCACTGCAAAAAAACTTGTGTCAGAGTTAGTGTGCAGATTTGGGGTACCAGAGACCATTGAGAGCGACCGTGGTACTCACTTCACTGGTGAGGTAATGAAGGAAGTCATGTCCGCCTTAGGAGTAGAGCAGGCCTTTCACACCCCCTATCATCCGCAGAGCTCCGGAAAAGTAGAAAGACTCAATGGCACCCTCAAACTTAAGATACAGAAAGCCATGGTTGAAACAGGAAAACCTTGGCCCGAGTGCCTACCTCTGGCACTCTACTCAGTACGAACCACGCCAAATAGGAAAACAGGACTGTCTCCTTATGAGATTCTCTTTGGCTCCGTGCCCAGGTTAGGACTGTATCACCCACAAGCTCTATCCCTGGGTCATGATAAAGTTACTTCCTTTGTGCAGGACTTATGCCAAAAGCTAAAAATAACGCACGACCTAGTTTTCTCTTCTATTGCAGACCCTGATAGTTTGGAAGGATCCCACTCTCTGAATCCTGGAGATTGGGTGGTGGTAAAAAGACACGTCAGAAAGACTTTGGAACCTCGCTTTGACGGACCATACCAAGTGCTGTTAACCACTCCCACCTCGGTCAAGCTAGAAGGCAAACCCACTTGGATCCATGCCTCACACTGCAAGAAAGTTCCAACGCCTCAGCACCACGAGGGGGGTGGAGAGTAAGCCCAACCCAGGGTGGGGGAGGGGGATGGCAACCTGGACACCAGCATTGATAGTCTGGATAGGTGTATTATTTACCCTTTGTTTTCTTGGACTACTCTCTTTTCGGGACAATTCCTCATCAACTGTCGATGTAAGAAGAAGATGGACTGTTTGGGCGGAAGGACACCCCAACATGTGGGAATACTTTGCAAAAGACGTACTAAACATCTCCCACATGTGCATGCCCAACCTTCGGAGTGGGGAAGATATTTTACGGACTTGCTTACTGTCTATCCCCACTCCAATAAAGACACTTCGCGATATATATTCAATAGTGCATAACGATAGTGATGTGGAGGAGAGCAATGTTATTCAGGAAAATACCTTTCTTAATGTATATGAATATTGTCCCCATTGTGATGCGGTCGAACATACACTTTGGTCTAATATGACTCGTTTCCGGGTCAGGAATGTCGCTCCGGCTGAGGTATGCTATAACTTCACGTGTAATAAAGAACATATGGGAGGTTGTGCGCAGAGAACCAGGGTGACTAGTGATTCCCAGAGACTCTGTAATCGCACAGTCGAGCAATGTAGAAAGGTACACACTCCTATGCTTTGCAACCACACAGTCCGAAGCCCCAGCCATTTTAGGCACGTCAAATTACCATTAGGCTGGGTCCTGTCCTGCGGTAACCTGACTTACACATATATTCCAGCTAACCTGACCGGAGGTCCCTGCTCCCTAGCTAGATTAAGTATACTAATGTACCAAAAACCTAGCAGCCCACCACTCACCAACAGACAAAAGAGGGAGGTAGAAGGACTGGATAGCAACTGTGAAGGACCACCCACTCTACTTAGCTACTCAGAACATACGGCACTGGCAGTCAGTATTGTGGGTGTTCCCGGGTTGGCACAATATAACGCAAGAGTAATCAATGGATTAGCATGCGATATGGTAAAGGGCCTGAATGCTACATCACAGGCCTTGGACCTCCTCCTACTAGACATACAAGGAGTCAGGAAGGCAGCTTTACAAAATAGAGCTGCCATAGATTACCTGTTGCTCGCAGTAAACCACGGATGTGAGGAATTTGAGGGGATGTGTTGTTTCAACCTCTCTGATCACTCAGAATCCATTCATCAAAAGATCAATACCTTGGGAAAAATAGCTACTAGCATAAAACAGGATAAAGACCAGGGATGGTTTAATTTTCTTAACCCTGCAAATTGGTTTTCTGGTCTGGGAGGATGGTTCATGGGAATCCTACAAAGTATATTACAGATAATTGTCATGCTGTTGTGTGTATATATATAATAATCAAAGTCATAATCTCTTGTGTGAGCAAATGTACGGCAAAAGCCTTTACAGCCCCTGTGTAGGCCGACCCCCTGCTGGAGGTAGGCAGAACATACGGCGGTTCCTTCCAGTCTTGTCACTAGGTAGTGTAGGGTCAGGGTAACGCGACCTGGACGTGTTCACCATTAGGACTATCTCCAGGAGGGACATTGGTGTGGGTGAAGATTAGGGAATCCCCTGCCGTGCGTACCTGTGCACGCTACTAGTATTGTAACATCATACTAGAGACGCCTTATAGTCGACCAATAGGACCTACCTCGACTATGACTTTTCAAAATAGAACTGGACCCTGCGTGTGTCTTCCTGATGTCCAAAATGGGGGAATGATAGGGGCCAAGAGGGGCTGAAGGAATTAATATATGTTGTTTATCAAAATATATATGTTGCTTATCAAACCATTTTAGCAAAATGAATATATTGCAAATATATTGTATGTGTACAGAACTCATGACTATTGAGAAACAGGCTGTGGTTTCTCTCTTAAAGTTCTGCAGAGCTGACCTATTGGAATCAGGAAGTTCCAAGAGCAGATGTCTCGGGATTTAGCAAGACATGGCCTAACCGCAAAGAGGTTGCTAGCTCTTTCTGTCTAAAAATAATATGCTCGTCTGAAAGTCATGTGAAATCAGCTATTTCTTAAATGTCATATATCACAAGTCTAAATGTCAAAGTTTATTGTCAGATATGAAAATCATGAGTTTAAGATGTATGGAAATCACGAGGTTATTCCCTGTTTTACCACAAGTCCCGTCCTGTGAGAGGGGCTGGCTATAAAAGCCAAGAGATACAGACAATAAAATAGAGTTCATTGTTTCACCATATACCGTGTGTAATGGTCAGTACTTTGACTCTCAAGGAGCGCTCCTACGTAGGTCAATTCGGAACCGGACAACATCACTGACCAGTCTGTTTGAACAGATTAACCCTTGACAAGGCATTACAACTTCCTCCTGTGATGTTCCAGCCCTATCCCACCCCCCTGCAGTAAGTGGCTGGCGAGATCAAGTGACCCACGAGTATTTAAAGTGGGGCCACCCGCGGCTCGCCACAGTCACACACTGGGAGAGATCAGGGACAGTGCTGGTGCTGCTATAGGGAAAGTGTTAGTGTAGGATCCTGTGTACAAGAACCCCAACGGTCCTTCTTAGACCCACATCTGACCATGTGCATTACTGTTGTCGCTGCTGGTAGCAGTTTTGCAGGGTTTTTTTTGTATATCGGGCGTGCAGCCCCATTACAGCTATAGCGTTCTCAGGTTGCAGTCTGTACTACATAGTATAGGGACAGCGTTGCTGAGATAGGAAGAGTGGTGGTGTAGGATTCTGTGTACAAGAACCCCAACGGTCCTTCTTAGGGCTACCTGTGACCTGTGAGGTTGTCTGATGGGAGTTGTAGTCCATCACTATTGCACAGCTAGGCCTGTTTGCAGCCTTCCGTATAATTTTTTTCTGGCTGCAGCTAGCGTTACATAACCGCTGTCAGCCTCCAACTGTACGTCAATAATTCCAATTTTTTTTACACCGCTCTGTGTCTGCCGTCAACTTCACGCACAGCGTACGGCCACAGCCCCTGATAGAGGGAAAGTCATATACACGCTAGATAGCCGGTATTCTTTTTCAAAAAATGTTTTACAAAAAAGCTCCTTCTTACGGCTACCTGTGACCGTGTGCATTTTACAGGTTGTCTGATGGGAGTTTTAGTCCATCACTATTGCACTTATGCCTGTTTGCGGCCTTCCTGACTATTTTTTTCTGCCTGGAGTTTGCCTTACTATACTGTTCTCAGCGACAAAGACTACGCACATAATTCCAAGATTATTTACACCGGCCTGTGTCTGCAGTGAATTAGAGACGCACAGCATGCGGCCACAGTGACTGATAGAGGGAAAGTGATATACACACTATATAGCCTGTATTCTTTGACCAAAAAAACAAAAAGCTCCTTCCTAGAGCTACTGCTGACCGTTTAAATTTTACTGGGTGTCTGATGGGAGTTGTAGTCCATCACTATTGCACTTATGCCTGTTTGCGGCCTTCCTGACTATTTTTTTCTGCCTGGAGTTTGCCTTACTATACCGCTCTCACCGACAAAGTCTACGCACATTATTTCAAGATTATTTACACCGGCCTGTGTCTGCAGTGAATTAGAGACGCACAGCATACGGCCAACACAGCGACTGATAGAGGGAAAGTGATATACACAGTATATAGCCTGTATTCTTTGACCAAAAAAAACAAAAAGCTTCTTAGTTGGGCTACCTTTGACTGTTTAAATTTCACTGGGTGTCTGATGGGAGTTGTAGTCCATCACTATTGCATTGCTAAGCCTGTTTGCGGCCTTCCTTCCATTTTTTTCTGCCTGGAGTTAGCGTTACGATTCCGCTCTCTGCGTGAAAGTGTACGCATATAATTCCATAATTATTTACAGCGGTCTGTGTCTGCTCTATTCGTAATCCACCATGCTGAGGGGTAGGGTTCAAGGATGTGGACAAGGGTGAGGATGCGGAGTTCCAAGTGAGGGTGTGGGCACAGGCCGAGTTCCTGATCCAGGTGTATCCCAGCTGGTTGCTGCGGGATTAGGAGAGAGGCAGGTTTCTGGGGTCCCCAGCTTCATATCACAATTTATGGGTCAACGTGGTAGACCTTTATTGCAAACAGAGCAGTGTGAGCAGGTCCTGTCATGGATGGCAGAAAATGCATCCAGCAATGTATCGGGCACCCAGTCTTCTACGCCGTCCACTGCTGAAACTCTGAATCCTCTGGCTGCTGCTCCTCCTTCCTCACAGCCTACACTGCTGCTACAAAAATGGTACTGGGGACTGCATATGCTTCTGCTACATAAATGTTACAGGGGTCTGCTGATACTGCTGCTACAGAAATGTTACTGGGGTCTGCGTTTACTGCTGCTAGAGAAATGTTACTGGGGTCTGCCTATACTTCCACTACAGAAATGGTACTGGGGTCTGCCTATACTGCTGCTACCAAAATGAGGCCTATGTACTCAGCACAGTGAAAGTCTGGCATGTTTGGGCACTATCATTTCTTCATGTTTATTATTGTCTTTGGGTTCCTTCGGCTCGCCTACGCTGTGGGTGCACAAAGACTTCCCATAGCGGTGATTTACCTGTCCGGCACAAAGTCACTGACTGACTTGGGTAGGGTGCATAGTGCAGATGGCTTTCCCCTTGCGGTGTCGATAGAGCTATCCGACACCTAGACAGAATGAATACTGTGTGGGCACATGGACTTCCCTTTGCTATGTCAGTCGCGGCACCTTGGGTCTCACAAGGTGTTTGCTGGGACCGAGCCTGGCCAAGGGCCCGCTCACATCCTTCCCACACAGACTATAGCGGGCCCTGGTCATGGTTTCTTGGCCTTGTAAGGCCACCTCCTCCTCCTGCTTGGAGTCAGGGGATCAGCAATGCGCATCATGAATTTTCTCTCGTGTTACCACAGTTATCTGAGAAACTCGCTTGGGCGAAAGAAGAGGAGCGTAACTGCATTAATGAGACGTTCACTGCTGTACTAGCATCGGAGTCCGCTCTATGCCCGCGATTGCTAAGGGTGTGGGCAGAGGCCTATGGCCTCAGCGCACTTTAAGTCTGCCATGTTTTGGCAGTCTGATTCCTTCATATTTAATGCTGTCTTTGGGTTCCTTCAACTCGCCTATGTTGTGGGTGCACACAGACTTCCCATAGCGGTGATTTCCCTGTCCCGCACAAAGTGACTGACTGACTCGGGTAGGGTGCATAGTGCAGATACCTTTCCCCTTGCGGTCTCGCTAGAGCTATCCGACACCTAAACAGAATAAATACTATGTCAGTCGCAGCACCTTGGGTTCCACAAAGTATTTGCTGGGACCAAGCCTGGCCAAGGGCCCGCTCACATCCTTTCAACACAGGCTACAGCGGGTCCTGGTCATGGTTTCTTGGCCTTGTAAGGCCACCTCCTCTTCCTGCTTGGGGTCAGGTGATCAGCAATGCGCATCATGTATTTTCTCTCGTGTTACCACAGTTATCTGAGAAACTTGTTTGGGCCAAAGGAGAGGCGCGTAACTGCATTAATGTTACGGGGGTCTGCCTATACTTCAGCTGCAGAAATGTTACCGGGAGCTGCCTATACTTCAGCTGCAGAAATGTTACAGGAGTCTGCCTATACTGCTGCTACACAAATGTTACAGGGGTCTGCCTATACTGCTGCTACACAAATGTTACTGGGGTCTGCCTATACTGTTACTACAGAAATGTTACTGGGGTCTGTCTATACTGTTACTACTGAAATGTTACTGGGGTCTCCCTAGACTTCTGCAACATAACTGTTACTGGAGTCAGCTTATACCTTTGCTACAGGAATATTACAGGGGTCTGTGCATACTATGGGTGCACTAAGTTTTCCAATCGCGTTGTTCTACCTATCTGGCTGAAAAAAAAAAAAAAAAAACAGTAACTGACTAGGGCATGGAGTGTGGGCCAAAACCAACATGTATTTTCTCTCACGTTACCACAGCTATCCGGGGCAATGCAATGGGATTTCTTTATGTACCTTCTCTGGGTTCCTGGGACCCACCCATGCTGTGGGTGCACACAGACTTCCCATAGCGGAGTTGTACCTGCCTGGCACTTTAAAGAAAAACCCAGACTGACTAGGGCATGGAATGTGGGCCGAAGCCAACATGCATTTTCTCTCACGTTACCTCAGCTATCTGGGGCACTGCATTGGGACAAACAAGAGGAGCGATACAGCGCTAATGAGACGTTCACAGCTACGCTAGCATCGGAGTCCGCTCTATGCTCACGATTGCTGAGGGTTTGTGCAGAGGCCTATGTCCTGGGCGCAGTGAAAGTCTGCCATGTTTGGGCACTCTGATTTCTTTATGTGTCCTGTCTTTAAGTTTCTTGGGCCCACCCATGCTGTGGGTGCACACAGACTTCCCATAGAGGTGTTTTACATCTGAATAAGCCCTTAAGGGGTTAAAAAAGAAAATATCTTTGGAAAGAAATAAAATTATCTTCTCCTAACATCTTCTGACAGCCATAACTTTTTTTTCCGTTGACATTTTCTTGGAGATGGGGGTGATCAAAAAAGCATAATTCTAGCACTGCATTTTTTTCTGACAATGTTCACCATGCAGAATAAATAATGTGTTACTGATAGATCGGACTTTTATGGATGCATCGATACCAAATATATATATTTTTTTCTTTTCATTTTAAAGGTGTTTTTTTTAGACTTTAATACCTTGTATTTTTTCGGATGCAATGTTTTGATCACTCCTGGGGTATAATGTAATACTAAAGTACTGCAGTATACTACGATCTGACAGGCAGTTAATAAAGCCATGGATTGATAGGCAATTGGCAATGGCACACCTGGAGTCTTTAAGGTTGCCCCTTGATCCACTGCTGGATCAGGGCTGCTACAATGACCTCATAGTCAGCATCCTGTTCTCGGGGTATTTCTGTAAAAGCTCCAGGGCCTTGCCCATAAGCCATGGGGTCAAGTATCTCTCCCATTGCTCTGTGGGCAGCTGGTACTGGTGTCCAACCTTTTCAAACCCCCTCAGAAAAATGTACAGGTCCCCGTCTTCCTCTGGGACAGGGAAGTATTCTTGCTGGGATTGCATGGTCCTCGTGCTGCTGAACTCATGGTTGTGTTGTTGAACTTCATGCCTGGAGCTCTGCCATTTAGGGCTGGTGCTCATGCTCTTCGCGACTTTCTGCAGTGGTGGCCTGTCTTTCAGCCTGACTTTCTGCCATTTCAAGCCACTGGAGAACAAGCTGCACATACCACTCAGGGTCTGTTTTGCTCAACTGGTGGAGGGCATCATCCTACACCAACAACTGGACCCACTGTTCCTTTGTCTTTTCATTCACCTTTAGACCTCTCTCGGAACAGCGGGTCATCAGCACTTCCTTGCTCTGCATCTTATAAGCAGCTGCCATCTCCACAGCTGCTTGCCAAACAAAAGATAGAATAGAAAAACAAGAAGGGGGCATCTGTCGGAGGGTACATACAATATAGCCTTACTCCCAAACAAAAAAATGATATATTAGCACTGAGTCAAAGCCTTGTAAAAGTTTTGCGGTGATTTTCATAAAGAGTACGCTAACTTTTTTCATATGAAGATTAATTGCTTAATTCGGGCATGAATGTTTTAAATATCCCACTGCTGCCCCCAATTTGTCACATACAGGAGGAGAGAGGAGAGGGGACGATACCTATTGATCCCGCCTCTGTCCCTGATTACTCATGGATCGACTAGTATGAGCGCACTTCCAACTACCAACCATCACAGCAGAACCTCGATCGATCATTCTAGCAGGATTGCAAGCTTTATGTTGTTAGAATATAGGCTGATTTGTATCCAGCTTTCCCGGGGCCCTGCCACATGCAGAACGGAAGCACAAATCACCATCTCATCCATTCTAGCGACTCAGGACTTTGCAATACTGTAAAGGAAGATATTCAATTATGGATAATTAATATATACATATATATTGTATGATTTTAAACTGTGCCATGGCAGACACTGTCAAATAAACAGAAAACAACTTGTCTAAACTTGTCTATGTACTAGGAGTCATATGGTGATATAAGATAAGGACATGTTTTACACTTGGCCTCTTGGCACTCTGTCAAGATGTTATTCACTGTGATTTAAAAGTTTCTTGAAGGGATGCAAATGAAGGATAAGAATATATCCAATGAGTAAAATCAATTGACCAATGAGAGGTTGGGTTGAGAACTGTCCACTGATCTATGATATTTCTTGGAATTTAGAAACTATACTAAAAAAATGAGATGTAACCAATGAAATTAAATTGACCTATGAAATGATGAATTGTAAACTAACCAATAACCTTGCAAAGTTAACTGTCCAATAACCAGTGACACACCCAATGTATTGGGGCTATAAATAAAGCTGCCTGATGACCATCAGGTAGGAATTCTTTGCTGAACCTATAACTGTGTGGGCACTGTCATTTAATTCCTCCGTCATATGACGTCGTGTGTCATATGACGTCATTCACAGGTTCACTTAGCGGTCCTTAAACGGACATACATTTTTGCCGTAATAAATACCCACACAAACAAACAAATGCTGCCACCACTAGTTTGTTACAGGTAAACTAGGACCCAGACTTATGAATTATAAACACAATCTGCAGAGTTTATGAGTCGTTTTAAAACAGACAAGGCTTAACTAATAAATTGTAGATTTATTCTAGAAAAGGTCTAGCAAAATATAGATATGTACAAAAGATACAAAAAAAAAAAGATTGTTACTAGAGATGAGCGAGCACCAAAATGCTCGAGTGCTCGTTACTCGAGTCGAACTTTCAGGGATGCTCGAGAGTTCGTTTCGAGTAACGAACCCCATTGAAGTCAATGGGCGACTCGAGCATTTTTGTATATGACTGGTGCTCCGCTAAGGTTTCCATTTGTGAAAATCTTAGCAAATCACCAAAGTCATGTAAAAAACACAGAAATGGATAGGGCAGGCGAGGAGCAACATGCAGGGCTGCATTTCGGGCTCCGAGGTCTCACTATTAAGCCACAATAGTGGCAAGAGTGAGACCCCTCCCCCCCGCACTGTCAGCATAACGATCGTTCTCCTCTGCCACAGCTGTAACAGCTGTGGCAGAGAAGAACGATGTTAGCCCATTGAATTCAATGGAGCCGGCAATACAGCCAGCTCCATTGAAAGCAATGGGCTGCCGGCGAGCGCGGGATGAATTTTCAGGAAGGGCTTAAAAACATAAGCCCTTACCTGAAAAAGAAAGATTTTAGTGTAAAAAAGAATAAAAATGCAGGCATTCTCTTCAATGGAGCCGCTGCTGCTGCCGGCGACTCCATTGAAGACAATGGTCCGCTGGCACATCTGAATTCTTTTTCAGGGAAGGGCTTTACATATAAGCCATTACCTGGAAATGAATTAAAAGTGATTTAAAAAACAAAAAAAATAGATGCTCACCTCCCTTCAGCTGCCGGGGCACAGCCGCGTGTTCTCCTGCTGTCCCCTGCACTGTGGTGCTGAACTGCTGTCATTTAGCTGAGAGCTGCACTGAGCCAATCAGAGGCAACACTCACTCACCCATTCATGAATTCATGAATGGGTGTGAGTGAGATTTGCCTATGATTGGCTCAGCGCTGAGCCAATCAGGGGCATGTCTGACTCACACCCCCTTCACACCCACTGCAGGCCAGCCGCGCTGAACTCCGTCTGCCGGGACAAGGTGAGTATATATATATTTTTTATTTTGTACACATTTCTGGATGAATTGCCGACAATTCATCCCGCGATCGCCGGCAGCCCATTGCTTTCAATGGAGCCGGCTGTATTGCCGGCTCCATTGAATTCAATGGGCTAACATCGTTCTGCCGGGACAAGGTGAGTATATTTTTTTTTTATTTTTGCACATTTCTGGATGAATTGCAGGGAAGGGCTTATATATTTAAGCCCTTCCCGACAATTCATCCCGCGATCGCCGGCAGCCCACTGCTTTCAATGGAGCCGGCTGTATTGCCAGCTCCATTGAATTCAATGGGCTAACATCGTTCTGCCGGGACAAGGTGAGTATATTTTTTTTCTATTTTTACACATTTCTGGATGAATTGCAGGGAAGGGCTTATATATTTAAGCCCTTCCCGACAATTCATCCCGCGATCGCCGGCAGCCCATTGCTTTCAATGGAGCCGGCTGTATTGCCGGCTCAATTGAATTCAATGGTCAGTGCTCGTTTAATCGAGACGAGTACCGCGTGGTGCTCGTCTCGAGTAACGAGCATCTCGAGCACCCTAATACTCGAACGAGCATCAAGCTCGGACGAGTATGCTCGCTCATCTCTAATTGTTACACAGGCGTAAAAGAAAATACACAACAGGACAGTATTTTAAAATAAACAGGAAGAAATTAACAGAAAGTTACCAAATTTGGATATTGGTCCAATGTTCTGATTGTCAGAGAGAACCAGAAGCAAAGGGGGCCGTCTATATGCCACAGCATATCTCTGTGGATTGACAATTTGAATAAAGAATCCACTTAGTTTTAAAGCCTTTGCAGAACCACACTCCCACCGGCCTTCTCCTGATGTCATCAAGGTGGATTGAGTATATGCAGGGAGGATCTGTAAGAAACCCAATTTAATATTTCTGCCATATTTCCCGGGGGAATGGAAATGGGAAAGATATGGCCGTCATGTTTAATATCAGGAATTTTCCAATCCATATAGTAGATACTAAGCATGATACGTAAATTAGACCCAGGTACGAAGAAATGCCATTCAGGGTGTTCTGGGCCTTGGGTCTCAATGTGTGTTGATTCGTTTTATTCAGTTGCCCCGCCCAATTCTGAAAATATAATTCATATTGGACTGGGACCTTCACAGGACCAACTATCCTTTATAAAAATATTTCCTTCTGATGTGAATTGCAGGGAAAATTATGGCAACTGTCTAAGGTGTCAATCCACTCCGGCAGGGGGTCAAATTAGCATTCCCCTGTCACTAGCTAGTTTTATTGCTACTGGAACAAAGGGTTTCCTGTACATCAAAAGACCTGGACAGCTGCAAGGAAGAAAGGGGGGGAATTAGGACATTGATTTAATTCAGCTTTCCCAGATTCCTGACAAATTACAAATGCTAGCTAACTACACACAATGGCCGCCATACAACCATAACATAAAATAAACACTGAGACACAGCTAGGGCCTGGCACACACAAAATGCCCAACAGCCTAAAGTCTCTATATCACATACATGACTAATTTAAAGAATAAAACCAGGATTCTGATCAATACATGAAATAAAATTCACATGTTATTTCTTTTTTTCTTTATTTCTAATCCTATATAGGACAAGCTCTGGGTTTACAATATTTGACAGATAACATATTTTTGTATCTTTCTTTAATATAAAGAATATTAAAACCAAATACATAAAAGTTTAAATAATCATAAAAAGGTATAAATAAAAGGGTATAAAATGACGGCAGCAGAAGGGATGATTTAGGACGGCCCAGTATATGAGAGAAGGCCAGAAGGCAAAATAATGTCCACGAGTATACTACAGGCAGAACACACAATGGAGGAATGATTCAATCTATTGATTTATGATGGACATTGGTCCTGATGGCCACCAAACCATCATAATTAGTTTCTAATATCCAATAGTGTAAAGATTAGCATAAAACTTAATGTTTTACCAACTCAATGCTGTTGGCACAATGTGTGAATCAATGTAATGGTCATCCAACATATAAATACAGAAGGAACTGTGAAATAACCATTTCTGTTGGGTTGGCTAATGGAGATCTATATCAACATAGTTCAAGACATCGATGGACTGATGCCTTGCTCTAACACTCACATAAGACTTCATTGGAGACGGCATTTTGGTTGTAAAATTTCCCCTAGTCTATTTACAGTTATAAAACGAGTAGTAGAGTCTTCAGACTTATTGATATTGCTATTCTCAGTTTCAGGTTCCTTGGGCCCACCAGAGGAAAAGATCCACCCTCCATCCATACAGATTATGTGCATGCCCACTTTTAATAATATTGTGATGTCTGTTTTCATTGTTTTACACACAGGATATATCATCAATAAGATCTTATATTTTATTTGTGGATCAACCAATAAGAAATAGGCTTAGAATGTAGACTGATTGGTTCCAAAGTCCTCTCCGATTGAGGTTGTCTTCTGGTGAACCAAACTGAGTCAGAGGATTCTGTATTACACTCTGGAGCAGTTCAGTTCCGGGTATTGCACTGTAATATAGTTTGTTCCTAAAGTATAAGGTAGATATTTAGATGAAGTTATCTCAGACTCCATTCCCGTATTGCTCTGAAGGTCACTTTAGATAAGAGAGACCTCTGGTCTTTGGATCTTGATCTAGCCAGAAAAAGAGAAATTCAGATGAGTATTCGAGAAAAGGTGAGCCAAAAATGTTTAGATAAGGGCATAAAGATGTACAGGTGCCTGTGGGAAGTGAGTGTCGGTAGAAGAATAGCTGCCACCATCTTTGTTTTGCTAAAACGACACGTGAACTTTAAGGCTATGAAATAATAAAGAACATGGAAACATTTGGTGAGTTTTCAACTATTGATGTGCAATGGGTTTGCTCTGAATGCAGAACACTGCGGGTATACAGGCCAAAAATTGTAGTGCCGGCTTTTTTTTAGTTTAATTGATGTACTACGAGGGGCTTTGTCAAGAAAACTCTTCCTTTCCGTATGCCTGAGGCCAGGCTCACACAAGCAGATCTGAATTGCAGATTCCGTGATCTGCGTTTGTGTAGACTTTCTACGGTAAAATGCGGGCATTGAAAGGTATGCATTTTCAAATTTTCCTTCACACTTATGGAAATGGATTGCATGTTCCACAAATGGAAGAAAGTCCCAGCATGCTCTATTTTACCCTGGAATCCATGTGGACAGTCTCCATTGATGTCAATAAACAATCTCCTTAATGTACATGGAGGCATCTGACCTGCAGCCCATATGCAATTAATGTTGCGTATGGACTGCAGTTGCCCACTTCATCACTAAACAACAGTGTGGGGACTACAAACAATAAAAATAAACTGTGTTGCGCATGACTGCCTGCGAGCCCATACGGTCATCCACAGTACAGTTAAGGGTATCACGCAGGGTTATCAGCCGGGCTAACAGCCGGAACCTGACCGACTCATGTGAGCCCGGTCTTAGGCTTACGGACATTATAGAAGGCCAGGACCCGGAAACTGGTGTGTCCATGCATTACATTACCTCATAAATCCACATAATGACCTGTCTCTAAAACTGTAATAGTCCCAACAGGATAAAGTAGACATCAATGGCGCGTATCATCAGAGGAGTCCTGCTGCAATGACCCACAGTGATAAATGCAAACATACATTTTCAATTTTAAACATACAACATATTTCTGGATATACGGTGCCATTCTCATTTAAAAAAGCTTGAAGTTACACTTTTTGTTACTTGAGGAAGGAGTCATGGAGCTTGTCATACTGTATCGGTAGGGCTCCCATGATGATATGCGCCATTGATATCTGCGTTATCCTGTTCAGATTACCAACAATTACCGATTCCCCCATGTGGACACTAGACATCAGCAGTTTCTGTCAGAGGGCTTACAATAGTGTTGAGTCTATTCCTGCACAACCACACAAGGTGAGCCCCTTTAGCTTCTTTGCTATACGTATTAACCCTGTGAGCACCCTTTTGTTTGTTTTCTCCACCTTCACTGGTTCACTTTCTCTAAAAAGGCCCTTAAAATAAAGAGTAGCGTTGAGTCAACCAAAAGAGTGGAACACTTTTGGATTGAACTTTGCTAAAAGTTTGGTGCGGTTCAAACCTGAACCTTGGGTGGTTTGTCTCGGCTGAACCCGCTAAAAGAAGAAAACAGAAAAATAAGGAAAAAGGAGAAGACATAAAATGAAGAAGAAGGAAAAAGTATTTTTCCCTTTTCATCATTTTCCTTTTTTTACCTTCCTTTCCTTTTTTTCTACTTTTTCTTTCTTTTTTCTTCATTCATGCAAAGGTACTTTGATACACTCCTAGGTAACCTAAGAGTGTTATGAAGGTCTTTTATGGCTCTTAGACAGTGTTTATACACCAGTTTTTTTAGTATTGGTCAAGTTCCATTCAGTTCAAACTAATGAGAACTAAGTCGAAGTTTTGCAGATCGGCCGAACTGAAGTTTTCCAAAGTTTGCTCATCAGTAATGAAGAGCGTTGAGACTAGAGAACTACTTGATAAAATTAAGAAAATTCATTGACCAATAAACTCACCTCTAGTTTGGTATCTATAGTTTTCAAATTAGGCTTAAAATTCTCGCTGTTGGATGGAATGGTGTTCAAGGAAATATCTGCAGAGGAAAACGAGAAGATGAAAAAATGGTTGGGATGATTTCATTGAGAGCCTCCACCTTGAGGTTTACGTTCATCTTGAGAATATTTAAAGACAACGTACTTAAAAAGTTGTCAACTAGACTATGACCACCCTTAAAGCAAACCAAGTCTAGTCATCTAACCGGTAAGTACAAACTGTTGTGGCTACAAAGAGAAACATCTTAAATCTGTTGTTCTAATCACATTAGACAAGGTTTATAGCAAGAGTATGGATCCCAGACTTTTACCCCCCTCACCTCTAGAGGACAAAAGAGAGACCCATTTTAACATAGAATCAGAATATGAGGTGACTGTACCTTGATATTCGAAATCTGAATTGTTGCCCATGTTGGTGATTCCACGGTCAGCTTGCCACGTGTCTTCCACGTTATTATACCAAATGTCTACATCATCATTTGCATAAGGATCCCTAAAAGGATGGCATAAACCCAAAAAACTACTAAATAAAATGTTTGAGTATTTAAAGCGGTTGTACCACAATTGCAAATGACTCCCTGCCCCATTCTGCTATCCTCTGTGGGTTACTTCCTGCAGTGATTTTACTGAGAATGGAGCAGTAGCAGAACATTCATGGTCAGTACTCAATTCATTTCAATGGGGCTGATGCAAAGAGCCGAGCAGCACCCGCTTGGTTGTCTCTGAAGTCCCATTGACAGTGAATAGAGTACTAGTGTGTTTGTACAACCGGCACTCTATTCAGTCTTTTCCCCACTGTGGGGGAGGTGCAGTAATCCCGCAGTGAGGAGGACGTTCTTGGGTAGGAGTCTCAGCAGTGAGACCATGACTGATCAGCCAATATCCACAGGATAGGGGATTCTGATTTAATAATGGGGATCCTGTGTTTGGGATCTTCCTCTTTTGCCCACATTTGAGAATGATTACAATTTGGATCTCTTGCCATGAATTACAGGCAATGTATTAATGTGAATGGACACTGTGTATTACTTATATTTTAGGGCAGGTATCTCTCTTCCAGTAACCTTTTTTTTGGACAGGTAACCTTTTTCTTTTTTTCCATAGAATTCAGGATGAGAAATACTAATAGTTCATATAAATATTGGTTACCAGCACTTCAACATAAGGGTGAGGGGCTCTATAATGATCATCATACTGGGAAATCATCTCCTAGGGTTTCCCTTTAAAATGGATAATGCTCAAATTTACTTCTCTACCGCATACCCAATTCCGCCTGACCTTCATCATTGATTACTAGTGTGCTTAACTACATTTTAGAACATATGTCCCTCTGTCCTACTCTTCAGCTAAGTTTCTAGTGGGCTTTAGTACTTGCAGCTATTTTCATTGTGTATAGCTCAACTCCTACTTGAAGCTATCCAGGGAATCAATTAACAGCCCGACTAGGGGCAACTAAATCCTGGGACCAACTGGCTACTTCAACCCTAACTGAAGTTGTGGGAAAGGGAATGCTATAGGTGAATTGTGTCATCCAGCTGGGTATCTCAAGAACCAGACCATAGCACTGTCAATAGGAAACTCCTCCCAACCCTGGATGAAGTTTGTAGTAATCAATCACTGAGGTTTGACTTATTCAGTCATGCGATTCCTACGACCCAACAAGATCTCATTGGTAACCAGTTCTCCACATACTGAAATGCACAACTTGTAAACTGTTTTTTTTTTTAATTCAATGTTGAAAATCTAGTATTTCTTCCCGAACGTCACACTCACCATTTTTTGGCATTTTTCTTTCTGAACATAAGAACCGACACAACGCAAATTATAATCAGCAGGACAGCAATGATTGCACCGATCCCTCCATAGAGTCCTGACTTTAGTATCTGCCCACTACAGTAAGGCGAGGCATAGATGTATAGGTCGGTTCTTGGACATCTGGAGAAAAAGATGACATCGGGAGACAATATAAGTCATATATATTAGGTGAATGGGAATAATATAGGTGGGATTCAGATGGATGGAAGAATACCACAACCCTCAAGAAGACTCTTCATCTGTACTGTACCTTGCCTCCAATACGTACTTCTACAGCAGCAACCAAGGGGCTTTATTCTATTGTGCATGGTGTTGTGGGGGTGCAGCTGAATAAGCCATTTGCGGCTTATGCTACGTTGATCAGGTGCTCAGGTGTCTTGAGCTCCTACTCTAATGACCTTGATCAGAGGAACTTCCAGTTTTGGCCATTTACTTCCTTAGAAGTCCATTAACCCTTTCAAATCCACTGTCTGATGTCTCAAGACATTCTTGATTGAAGGCTGTACAGCTGCGATGTTGGAAGACGTTCGCTAGGGTATTCTTACTGTATATTACTGGCCGCTCTGTTGTCGGGGGCCTCTTTAGCTTGTCCCATGCTGCAGTACTGGCTCTAGCCAGCAGACAGCGCCATTGTATAATGGCAGAAGGAGAAAGCCCCCTAGGAAACCCTGAATCCAAAATTAGATTGCAAAGGGCTAATAGTAACTGTGACAAGTATTTTCAGAGAACGGGGGTCCTTCTGTCCATTTGACAGCTTGGTGATGGTTTGCGATGGGATTTCAGAACCTAACAATAGCCTCAGGTCTGCCACAGACAGATGTTCAAGAAAGGGTTTTGTAAAATAACAAAGAATGGCTATTTAAAAAAAAAACTAAATGCCCTTTCACATTCAATGACCGTTGGAAAAAATTAATCATAAAAGGGATTTTATCACTAAAGATATTCACCATCTGTCCAGGAAAAGGAATACATTTCTGTTTCCTAGGTAGTCCAATTCCTGGGACCCCTAGAAATTCACAGAACAGTGCCCCCATGTGAATAGAGCTGTGATGGAGATGCCCACCACTCCATTCACTTCTATGAGACAGGTAGAGATTGATGCATTTGGCAGTCTCCCTCTATTCCACAGAAGGGATTAGAGTTGTGGTCATGCATGTGCATTGCTCCTCCATTTCCATACATCATTCCAGGGTGTCAGTCCCAGGATATCTGAGGGTCCCAGTGGTCAGACCTTTAGCAATCGGTCATTTCTTCGCTATCCTGTAATTAGGGGGTAAATGTCTTTGGTGGTACTAAAAAACTACAGACAATGTAGTATAAACTGTATACAGTATTGGATTTTTTGAGACAACTTTTGAAGGCTTCATGAGTATTGGGGTGTCGGACAAGGTGGATGGATAGAGAAGGTTGTAGAGCATGCAAGAATTTTGCAAGACAACCATTAGAGATTCCACATGGACCGTCACCCTAGCTAAAGCCTGAAAAAGATAGCTTAATAGTACTTAAAGGGTATGTGCCAGCTTCTTTACGCCCTGTAAACTAAGCTGATGGGCTCAAAGTAACTGGCCCACTGAGTCCAGGGATGTAAATGTTATAATTCCCTTTCCCCTTTGGTCAGCACTCAGCCCACCACTGCAGTGTATTCTATGAATGGAGAGGAAAAACTACTTAGCATGCCGCTCAATGCATCCAACATCAGGTTTGAGCGCTGACAAAGGAGGAACATTGGGGAAGGTAAGTATAAAACTGATATCCTCAGACTCAGCGGGCCATCTAATTTGAGCCCATGGGCTTAGTTTACAGGGCTAAAAGTAGATGACAGCGCCTCTTTACGAAGATGATCCAAGAGCTTATATTGTCTCATAGCTCTACAATATTCTAGACGGTGGTAAATATTTTATGGTTGTTTTGGTTCGTGTTCTGTCCAATATAGGTGAATAAAGCAGGTGGCAAAAAGAGAGCACAAAGTACATACTGTAGTTAGAGTCAGGTGGTCAGTTGCTAAATAATACATTTAGGCCAAGTGAGCATCAAACAATCCATTTAAGAAGTTACTTACAGGCAACGTGGGCCGGTGATGTTCACGAGCTGACAGCTTCCCTCGTGACAATTTGTAAATTTCTTAGAATTTGGATTGCAATGAGATACACAAACCAGTCCCTCGTTCGGGTCAACCACTGCATCATAGAAGTCTTGAAAGCCATTTGGAATTTTGCTGATGCACATATCTGTGGAGTAAATGAAACATTTTTGTGAAATAAAACCAAACCTTATGTACCATGTGCCTTGTTATGTGCCGTGTGCCCTGCTATGTGCCTGTGGCTCGCTATGTACCATGGGCCTTGTTATGTGCCTGTGGCTCACTATGTACAATGAGCATAGATTGATTTTCTTAAGGACAGAAATGTTCAATAAGAATTGGAAATATTGTGAAATGAGATTCTCAAAGCACAATCGGTAACAATCCCTAAAATAAGGAAGAATGGGAAGCATTTAAAGAGACTAGGATGGATGAACACAGAACCTGCACACATGTTAAAAATAAAGAGAAATATGTTTATCAAATGGAAAGAGGGAAAAATATCTAAAGAAGAATATAATGGGGTCTGCAGAAACTGTAGGGCAAGTGTCAGAAAAGCTAAAGCTAATAATGAATTGAGGCTTGCAACAGAGGCCAAAAGCAATAAAAAGGATTTTGAGGGTCAAACGGGAAAGAAAAGTCAAAGATGCTATAGGATGTTTACAGGATGAAAATGGTGAATTGGTTAAAAATTTCTTTTAAGTAAATGTAACATCAGCTGCTCTTCCCTGTGCTATTGGGGGAATAAATGAATCCAGGCTATCTATAGGCAGAGAGATGGTGAAGGAACACATAGCTAACTTACATGAATTTAAGTCTCAAGGTCCAGATGAATTACATCCTAGGATACTAAAGGAGCAGCGGAAGTAATTGCTGAACCACTCGTCATAATCTTTGAAAATTCCTAGAGAACAGGTGAAGTCCCAGAATATTGGAAAAAGGCAAATGGTGTCCCTATCTTCAAAAAAAGGTGGATCCAGTAAACTACAGGCCTGTGAGCCTGACTTCTATACCGGGAAATATATTTGAGCAAATTATTAAACAGCATGTATGCAAGTACTTAGATGAAAATGGAGTAATTAACCAGAGCCAGCATGGGTTTGTAACAAACAAGGCATGCCAGATGAATCTAATTTCCTTCTATGACAGAATCACCGACTGGGTTGATGAGGGAAATCATATAGGGATATAGTATATCTTGACCTTAGTAAAGCATTTGACAAAGTATCCCATACCATATTTATTGAAAAAATGACCAATTACGGATTGACAAGGCAACTGTTAGGTGGATTCACAACTGGCTGAGTGATCGTACTCAAAGAGTGGTCATAATTGGTTGCACATCCAAGTGGAAGAAAGTATCAAGTGGGGTACCACAAGGCTCTGTCCTGGGCCCAGTGTTGTTCAACATTTTTATAAATGATCTGGAGGAGGGGATTCATGGGAAACTGATCAAATTTGCGGACAACACAAAGCTAGGAGGGATAGCTAACACTAGGGAAGAGAGAGAAAATATTCAAAAAGATCTAGAAAAGCTTGGACAGTGGGCGGTGACTAACAGAATGGTATTTAACAAGGAGAAATGTAAAGTCCTACATCTGGGCAAGAAAAATGAAAAAAAGCACATACAGAATTGGAGGAATTGGGCTAAGCAGCAACACATGTTAAAAAGACTTGGGTAACTAATAGATCACGGACTGAACATGAGTCAACAATGTGATGCAGCAGATAAAAAGGCAAACAAAATTCTGGAATGTACTAAGAGAAGCATAGAGTCTAACTCATGTGAGGTAATTATCCCCCCTCTACTTTTTCTTGGTCAGACCTCATCTCGAATACTGTGTCCAGTTCTGGGCACCCCACTTTAAAAAGAAATTGACAAACTGGAGCAAGTTCAGAAAAGAGCTACCAGGATGGTGAGCAGGCTGCTAATAATGTACTATGAGGAATGAAGGATCTGGGAATATTTAGCTTGCAAAAAAGAAGGCTGAGAGGAGACTTAATAGCCATTAATCGTTTACAACTGGACAACCCCTTTAATTCGAAGTTTGGGCTCATAGAGGGGAATGATTCAACTTTCCTGGTTTCCTAACGTAGACAAAGCAGCAGGGGAAATGTTTCTGCTGTGCATTAGGCTGGCTTTAGCCTAATTACGGGTCTGTGATATGGTAGAAAATGATAAACTGGTTTTCACCTGCCAAGTGCAAATGAATGGTACAGATATTTAACCCCTTAATGACGGCCAGTGTGCCTTTTTACTAACATCATTAACCCTTTCCAATCCACTGTCTGACGTCTAAAGACATTCTGATTGAAGGCTGTAAAGCTTCCGATGTTGGAAGACGTCCGGCAGGGTATTCTTACTGTATATTGTAGGTTGCTCTGTTGTCAGGGGCCTCTCCAGCATGTCCAATACCGCAGTACTGGCTCTAGCCAGCAGGTGTCACCATTATATAATGGCAGAAAGAGAAAACGCCCTAGGAAGCCCTGAATCTAAAATTTGATTGAAAAGGCTTTTAACCTGCACATACATCTTTTTAAGGCAGTTGCTTAGCAGTCTACCGACATCCAGGCTCCGGCTCTAAGCCTCAGATGTGGAGAAGCCTCAGATTCTGGCAGTTTAACCCCTTACATGCCACAATCAATAGCAACTGCAGTATTTAAGCAGATGAATCCGAGTCTAACAGGCTGCTGTTGTACACTTAGTAAAATGTGTAGTGACCTGGACTGGCACTACAGAATTAAAGTACTTTACCTGTAAGTTAAGAGCAACTGTTCTAACTACCAGTTCATTTAACAAAGTGTAGTTAGGCTGGAATTCATTTAATAAAAGTGAGTCTGGAAACTAAAGAGTTAAACTTGTTCAGGCACCCTTGTAAATCAGTTAGCTGATAAGCTGTGACAGACTCTCTGAGTAAGAAAAAAAGGTGAGCGTTGGGGTTCATTTTGTATTGCTTAGAAATTGATAACAGTGTTAGAAGATGGAAGTGGAGGGCAGTATGTAGGCAGTATGGAGTCAGACAGTGAAGAAGTCACTCGGAGGGGAGAGTAGCCGAGATGGGCACGGAGGAAGTCAGCAGATAGCTATGACTCAGTGTCTTCCTTCTCCTATGTTCTGCTGTAATTAGAGACTTGTTATGTAAACTTTCAAGAAATCCTGTGTGCAGCAGCCCATAAATCCCCTGGACAGATGCTGATAGAGAGTGTTTGTTTTCCCAAACCTGATGTCCGCTCAAGCTAGCACTGCTTTCTACTGGACAACAACTTCAGACTAGAAGTAGAGAATCTTCATAGAAGTTTAAGAGTACTAAAGAAAACTTGAGCACAGTGTTTCAGGAATGGCAAGACTGTTAGTGGGGTATATAAAGGGTATTTTCTTGTCAGTTCTCTCTTTATAACTCTTCTTTAGCTCAGATACTGCCTCCTCAAAGTTTGTTTATCTGTGTGTAAAGTGTTAAGCAGTGTTTATGCAAGTGGTATATGAAATTTTCGGAGCATAAGACTAATGCAGACAACCACAAGCCTGAAAGTAAATGGTGTGCCTGTCATTTATCTACATACATGTGTTAGTCTTATTTTGCTACCAAGCGCTCTTAATGCAGGCACTGGCGTTATGATCACCTAATTCCATTAGTCGTCCAGATCCTGTTGTATACCTTCAATGGTGCACAAGATTACAAAGAGCGTGCTGTACTCATTGCCACAGTGACAGGGCTCCTCAGCCACATCTTAGAAACCCCTCTGAGAGTGCAGACCTCTTCCCACTTGTCGCACGTTGCAAATGTACTACATAAGAAATGCAGTCTACTATCTTTGGTGATTAAACTATTACCCTCAGGGGACTAAAAAATGTCAAAAAAAGTTTGATAAAGCTTAATTTAAGATTAAAAAATTACTAATTTTCCTCCACGAAAACACATTTTAAATGCATAAAAAATCAACGAAAGTAATAGGTATTACCGCATTTGTAATGAAAATATTTGGCTATTTATGGCACAGGTTGAACGCTGTAAAAACAAAATTTCAAAACAATGGCAGAATTTCTAAGGGGTTTTTCCATCTCACCCCCCCCCCCCCCCCCAAAAAAAAAACATTAAAAATGTAATAAAAGTTGTACAATAATATGTACCCCAGAGTGGTGCCATTAAAATACACAACTCCTCCCAAAAATAAGCAAGCCCACATAACAGCATGTCAACAAGTTATGGCTCTTGCAATGGGATTATGATGATTCCTTGGTCCTTAAAGCTAAAATAGGCTTGTCACTAAGGGGTTAAAGAACAGCAAATAGAATCTTTTTATCATGCCCCCTGATATCACACCCCTCACACCAAACACTAGGCATTATATGGTGGATCTATTTTGACACATAACTTACCAGCTTCACTTTTTAGAGTGTCATTCTTGATAACATCAAAATCATCAGAAATGCATGTATCGTTCTGCGTCTCCGCTGTAAGTTAAGCAAAAAGCCATTAAATTCTTAACAACTGCTAATCTTCAGCATAAACCAAGACGACCTTCTCAGCATGTTCCTGGTATTCCCGTTTACAGCACCTGGATCAGCAGTATGGGAATTTTTGTGTAGACACAATGGTACCTCCTGACTCCTGGAGCTCCTTCCCATTGGTGACCCTGCACCACTCTACACTATAAACAGCCAAAATGAAAAAGGTCCTTAGAGGGGAGTTCCATCTGAAATCATTTTCTGATAAATACTTGTAGACAGAATGTATAGGTGAGGGTAGGAGTTCTGGCTGCAGGCAATTCCCCTGAAAAGCCACTGCAATTTTCTACAGTTTAATGATTTTAGTTACTGGGAATCTCTAACACATTGGGCTGTACATAGTATGAACTTTATGCCACCACAGAAGGAGGTCCTGGGCACTGTTTGACCCCACCCTCTTATTTACTTCCTGTTGGTTATGTAGCATCAAAGGGGTTGCACCAAGATTGCCAGTTATCCCCTATCCACAATGTAGTGACCCAGACTACTAAGTATTAATAAAGATTGGGAAGGTAGCATCATAGAACTGTTTATTGCTGTGATGATTCTGTATTGTTCTTCCTGTTAAATGGGCTGAATAGATGTTTGTGGTGGAGTTGGTGACTGGAGGATCAGAGTTTAATATAGAGGGATAGAATAGCCTCTGATCTGCAGTATTACTCTGTGTACTTGTCTAACCTCTCAACCAATTAGTTCTATGTTGATGGGAAGTAGAGATGAGTGAGTATACTCGCTAAGACACATTACTCCAGCGAGTAGTGCCTTAGCCGAGTATCTCCCCGCTCGTCTCTAAAGATTCGGGGGCCGGCGCGGGTGACAGGTGAGTTGCTGGGGGGAGAGAGGGAGAGAGAGATCTCCCCTCCGTTCCTCCCCGCTCTCCCCCGCCGCTCCCCGCCCGCCGCCGGCCCCTGAATCTTTAGAGACGAACGGGGAGGTACTCGGCTAAGGCACTACTCGCTCGAGTAATGTGCTTTAGCGAGTATACTCGCTGATCTCTAATGGGAAGTTCCACAAATTTATAAAAGTAACTGTTCATTTCCAGAACCTTTAGAGGAGAGTACCTGAGGTGTAGCAGCAAGTGCTACAAGTGCTATATACAGCCTGTTTACAGAGTTTGTGGCAAGTGAGACTGGTAGGCGTCACTAATCAGTGATGGTGGTCAATGACAACTGGTAGTGGTCAATGCGAACTAGTAGTGGTGATTTACTACTGGTAGTGGTCAGTGATCAGTAGTAGTGACCAGTACAACTTTTGTTATGGACATATGTGTAGGTACTCCATGTAACTGTTATGGTGACCCTAGAGAGTAAGGGTTAGTCTCATTATTTTCACTAATGGGCTCATCCCTTATTCACTTAGGTTTGATATCACTTTATGACAGATTATTTTAGGTAAAGCCTCACTTTAATATTAATGGAGGAAGGGCACATTGTCTATCTTTGAGTACACGGTATGTTACATGCTTTTACTTACTGGAATTGCCACATACGGTCTTTTTCAGCTCTTTTTTGACATCTTCCAAGATCTTAGTATACTGGTCGGTTACGCTGACATTGGACATGTAGACTATCTCGACAATGACACTGTGGTTCACTATAATGCTGCCATTACTGTGGGTACAATATAGCATGTTAGTGCTCTTACCCCAACAAAAACACAAGTCACTGACTCCTAAAACCTATCCTATCTCTAATGTTCTAGAGGATTCTACTCTAAAGAGTTCATACCACCTCAACCTCTGCAGCTCCATAGTAAGAGATCCAACCTCACTCAACATGGTCAACCGGTCATAGATGTACAGATGCTTAGACCGCCATACAGTATGAACCCAACATTTCATTAAATAGAACTGCTCTATTCTTTCTGTTGATGCTTGGATTACTATCCAATAATGGTGCTAAGACAAGTAATACCATCAAAATCATGTTTTTCAGGATTATGATTACCACCCCCGTCCTACAATATACCAACTCTACAATTGATTGGCTGATCTATGGTCTAGAAGGTCCAAGATAATAACCAATTGTAAATTGGAGTGAAGTGAAGTATTTACCTGATGGACAGAATTTCCACATATTTGTAACCTGGAACATCTTTATACACCTTTCCCATCTGTACATGGTGGAAAGAAAGATGGCAAAATTATAATCTGATCTATAATATACATTAATTTAAAGGGAACTGTCACCGGGTTTGACCGTTATAAACCAGTGTCAATATCAGTCAGTAGGATAGCTTTCTACTTATGCATTAAGCCCCATCAGAGCTTTGAAAAAAAATACCCAGACTGTTCCAGCTGCCTGTAGTCTTCAGTAGAGTCCAGCCCCATGCCTCTGAGTGATGTGGAGGACATCGCCTACATCATCTGAGGGCTTGTTTTTTGTGGGAGGAGTTGTTTCTTGCCCTGGCACTATTTAATGTACCATATGTTGTACGGAAAAACGTTTACAAGTTTCTGAGTAGAGTGAAATGCGAAAACATTCAATGTATCTATCTTTGTGATACCAAATTTATTTCTCTTTTCTGCTATAGTACTTAAAAATAAGATATCTTTATAAAATATGGATATACTTTCTGTCGTCATCTTCTGACCACCATAGCTGTTTTATCTTTCTGTCTATAGGGGTTGTGTGAGGGCTGTTTTTTTCGTTGGACATCCTGTAGTTTCTATTGGTACCATATTGGAGTACATACAACTTTTTGTTTGCTTTTTATACATTTTTTTCTTGACGATGGGTTGACCAAAAAAGCACAATTCTGGTCTTGTGCATTTTTTTTGCTGACATTCACTGTGTGTGGGATAAATAATGCACCATTTCATTAATGTTTTTGATTCTTTTTGTTTTGATTTTTGAATTATCAAATCAATGATTATTTTTCACTTATTTTTTTACTCTTTTCAGTCCCTATATCGTTTGAACGCCTATACCATATTCTGCAATACTTCAGTATTGCAATATATGGTATTTCTGCCTGGGATTCTGTTTTGATAGGCCAAAGGCTGCTATGACAATCAATCATCACCTTGTGATCTCATTGCAGGGCAGCTGTTTGAGAAGCCCGAACTCTGATTGGTGTATTTCAGTTGCTGATGAGTATCAGCTGTTAGAAACAGCCTGCATCCACCCCGTATGAAGTGGGGTCGGCTTCTAATCCCACACCATACCCTGTTGTACCACCTCTAGCTTGGATACACGATGTGATATTGGGGGGCATGGAGGCATGGAGGCTCTAGTACCCCGTTGTACCACCTGTAGCTTGGATACAAGATGTGATACAGGTGGGCATGGAGGCTCTAGTACCCCATTGTACCACCTCTAGGTTGGATACAGGATGAGATACAGGCGGGCATGGAGGCTCGAGTACCCCATTGTACCACCTCTAGCTTGAATACAAGATGCAATATGGGGGGGCATGGAGGCTCTAGTATTCCATTGCACAACCTCTAGCTTGGATACAAGATGTGATATGGGTGGGCACGGAGGTACTAGTACCATGTTGTACATCCTCTAGCTTGGATACAAGATGTGATATGGGTGGGCATGGAGGCTCTAGTACGCTGTTGTACCACCACTAGCTTGGAAACAAGTGGTGCTACTGGCAGGCATGCAGGCTGTAGTACCCTGTTGTACCGCCTATGGCTTGGATACAAGATGTGATATGGGCAGGCGAAAAAGTTCTAGTACCCTGTTAGGCCACCTCTAGCTTAGATAAATGAGGTGATACTGGCAGCATGGAGGCTCTAGTACCCTGTTGTGCTGCCTCCAGCTTGAATACAAGATGTGATACTGGCAGCATGGAGACTCTAGTACCCTGTTGTACAGCCTCTAGCTTGGATACAAAATGTGATACTGGCAGGCATGGAGGCTCTATTACCCTGTTGTACCACCTGTAGTTTGGATACATGATGTAATAGTGGCAGGCATGCAGGCTCTAGTACCTTGTTGTACGCCTCTAGCTTTGATAAAAGATGTGATACGGGGGGCATGGAGGCTCTAGTACCACTTTTAGGGCCTCAGGTGGAATGACCGTTCATCTAATCATATGACAACTCATTTACATAACTGCCTGAGATGGAACTGCATGCCAGGTTTTGCAGCAAAGCCACAACTTCTTCTGGGGGATTGATTTTTCTTTACACAAAGTGTACATAAAGCAGCCAACCCCTATAATGCATTCTGTAATTTTGATACAGATTGTGTTTGCCACACATGTAGCACCTCAGGCTCTCATTTTTAGCACTCGGGGCTAGTTTCGGTTGCAGCTGTAAATGGGCCCGTGGGTCACAAAGTCACATTGGGCCCCCTTAGTAATTTATAGGTCCCGGTGTAGCGATGTGGTATATGCAGTTTTTTTCTAATACTGTTTCATGTTGATGGTAATGGTACCTTTTAGTAGGAATATCTGTACCGCATTTCCCTGGGTGTGTCCGCTCTACTTTCTGGTCCTGCAATCTATGACTGGAGTCTGGATGGAGGACAAAGTTGAGCGAGTCTGATGCTGAGTGAGAAGCAAGTCTAGCAGCTCCATTGCATAGCTGCGGTCTGAACCCAACGGGTAACCAGCACCATTTTGCCCCACCGGAGGCTGCACCTGCATACTATTTCAGAGCGGGCACACTCAGGGGGTCTTTTTGCACCAGTTTGAGGTGGTCAGTACCCAGTCTAAATTTCACAGGATTTAAAGGAGATGTCCCGCGCCGAAACGGTTTTTTTTTTTTTAAACCCCCCCCCCCGTTCGGCGCGAGACAACCCCGATGCAGGGGTTAAAAAAACCACCCGCACAGCGCTTACCTGAATCCCGGCGGTCCGGTGACTTCAATACTTACCGCTGAAGATGGCCGCCGGGATCTTCTACCTTCGTGGACCGCAGCTCTTCTGTGCGGTCCACTGCCGATTCCAGCCTCCTGATTGGCTGGAATCGGCACGTGACGGGGCGGAGCTACACGGAGCCCCTCTCTGGCACGAGCGGCTCCATAGAAGAAAGCTGAAGACCCGGACTGCGCAAGCGCGGCTAATTTGGCCATCGGAGGCCAAAAATTAGTCGGCTCCATGGAGACGAGGACGCCAGCAACGGAGCAGGTAAGTATAAAACTTTTTATAACTTCTGTATGGCTCATAATTAATGCACTATGTATATTACAAAGTGCATTATTATGGCCATACAGAAGTGTATAGACCCACTTGCTGCCTCGGGACATCTCCTTTAAGCTACTGGACTATGAGCGCTCGGACTGAAAAAAATAAATCAGCGATGATGGTTTACGCGAATACACTCGCTAAGCGAGAGGACTATTTGTTTAAAGCAGTGTGTCTGGAAACAGCCTTAATACCGCTGTGATAGTAAGTCTGCTGGATTCGGCCCGGTATTGGTGATTGACGTACGCATCATTTTACCACTTGTTGTCGACTCTTTGAAAGTATTAACCCTTTGCAATCCAATTTTGGATTCAGGGTTTCCTAGGGGGCTTTCTCTTTCTGCCATTATACAATGGCACCGTCTGCTGGCTAGAGCCAGTACTGCGGTATGGGACATGCTAGAAAGGCCCCCGACAACAGAGCGGCCAGTAATATACAGTAAGAATACCCTGCCGGACGTCTTCCGACATCGGAGCTATACAGCCTTCGATCAGAATGACGTCAGACAGTGGATTGGAAAGGGTTAAGCGGCCGGACTGGTCTCACCTTATTCCCAGTTCCTGTTTAATAAAAGTTTATTCTGCAGCAAGATTGTCTGGTGACCAAGTCTATACCAATTACACTAGGAATGAGTACCGGATTGATTCCATCCCTGAGTGCGCCCCCTAGGCTCAGTAGGCCCCAGCACCCGCCGTGGTTTGCTGGATGCTGCCACCGATGCCATTCACAGTGCCTGGTTGTGGTATCTTCTAAGCTAGACATGTTGCTCCTGAGCCACCCATCTATACAAGTAACATCCCCACAACCTCATCTGGACTATTAACACCCCACAAAGACATAATAATAGGCAAGAAGTATACTATGGCCATTCAATTAATAGAGCCCTTGATAAGGATAGGCCTGTAGTACCAGGAAGTGTCCCTAGAAAAGGTCTAAATAACGGCTGCCAGTACTCACATCTACTTTAAACTCTTCCACAAATTTTTCATACTCCGGAGATTCAGCGTTGTTCAACTCTTCGGTGAAATTTTTATGAGTGAATCGAAGCTCCACATTTACAGTGGTTACAACATCCCTTCCTGTATAGACAAAAAGTTGACTATTAGAATTTTTGCTGAAAAGAAAGCAGGTTAAGGGGGTTCTCCTGCCCTAAAAAAAAAGTGATTGGCCGGGGTCCACTGCCTAGGACCACTGCCCAGGATCAGCTGTTTGCCTGGCCACTGCTTCAGTGTATGTAGTAGGAAGCAGACAGTGCCGTACATTGTGCTGTGGTCTAGTGTGGTATTGTAGGCATCACAGCTTCCAGGTGAGCTAAACAGGAGCTGTGCTTGCAATACCATGCTAGGCCACTGCACAATATATGGAGCTGTCTGCTTCCTGCTCTGTATACCATGAGAGTGGCCTGGAGAAGAGTTGATTGTCAGGGGTTCCAAGTAGCTGCCCCTTGCAAATCAACAATTGATGACCTAACCTGTGAATAAGTCTTTATTTTTAAGAGCTAGAAAACTTACTCCAAATGTCATATACAGCCATGTCCTCAAAAGTGAAATCACAGATTCACCCATCTGCTGAAATACTCTGCACTGCTTGGAATTCTGATTCTTTCTCTGTCTGTGACTTCCCTCTTTTCTCAATCTCATCAAATTATAAATATGTCTGGCAGGTGAACCCTGCCCTCACTAACATCATCACTTCAGCCAATCCCCCTCCAAGTCTGGCACACCCCTCCCCAGAAATACTCTGTGCTGTAGAACTTTGTCTCCTCACATCATTACACAGGCCCTAAAGAAAAAATACTCAAATGCGGGTTCTATTATAGACATAGCAATAGAAACTTCCCTAAACTTCTCAACATGAAATGGGCATCAAGATTAATCCAGACCCTTTAAGTTAAGCCCCACCTCCTTGTAACATAGCAGACCTGACAACCAAATTTCCATGCCTTATATACTTTACCACAAGCACATAAAAGTAATCTGATATGACTGTTGTAAGTTTCTTACCAATAGGAGCTCTATCTATGATGTTTTCACACAGTGGTCCATAAAACTCCTCTTGACATATGCATTTTACTCCGTTGTCTGTGCCGCCATTCTGACATGGTCCTGTAGGGAATAAGCTAAACGGTAATGTACTCATGAACAGAGATGTGTGCACATAGAAATATTTATCTTGCCTTGTTTATTGTCTATCACTTGCTAAATAAGGACGTTTATATGTTTTAATTGCAATATCCCACATGGCCACATGGTGTGCTCTTGTGAATGTGTGTTAATACCGTTACACAGCACATGGTGGTTGAAATAGTACAACCTAATGGTGAAAAATATGTACTTTGAGTAATTAAAATTGTATGTACTGCCCAAGTTAAATAATGCATTATTGTGTGTCAGGGTGAAGGGCAGAATTCACATTTCTACTCAGTAGTTCTTGGGACCTGGTTCAAATCTGGAGAGGAAACACCTTACTGATTCTGTATGTTGCCCCTACAGAGTTTCTATTTTGCCCTACGTTAGGAGCACTAACTTTTCAGACAACTTCTGCTCATCTACTGGCTTGTGTTAGTCTCATCATTTCTGTAATATAGTTGGACTAAAAATGTTGTTGCATTACCGCTGTAAATCACATTTGAAGGGGCTTCTATTAGGAGTCTCTCTTCCAGTGCCTCTGCAATCCACTGTCTGTCATTAGGTACAAAGCTTCTGTACTATCAAGGACACTGGGACATTTTCATAGCAATAGGGGAAGGAACTGGCAGCTTCAATTCACTTACAGGCTGCAGGCTGACAGATCTGCACACACTGTGATAACAATCTCCATGGTCTCTGTTCCTCCTGCTGTTACAGTGCCTGTGTGTCTGTGTGTGTGCACACATCACATAAGATAGTGGGTTTACTAACCATTTGGACAGAATGTCTCTGAATGCCTGAATCATCTTGGCAAAGCAGGAAAACGGGAATTCAAATACTGCCTCCCTGCTGATTGGACCAAAAAATAGTGCAATGCAGCACAGCAAGTAAGGGCAAAGAAGTCAGGACAGTGAACTACTTGCGGAATGGTAGACATGCTACATGTCCCCTCCCTGATAGTGGATTGCAAAAAGCAGAGCAACCGAAAAATGGGGAAAAACACCTGAAAATTACAACTTGCAGATTTGAAACAGGGTGCAAACAGCAGCAAATGAGGGTAAAGAAAACCTGGAGTATTTCAATAAACTTGTTGAAAACGCATGTACACATACGATCTGGCAATTATTTTCTGCTTCAAATTTCCCAGTGATGAACTTTTATCATTCGGGAAAATTAGTATGTCATGCTGGCCATTGATTTGCATGGTGGACCATGTGATACAAAGGTGGACCAGGTATGACATAGCAAGAGTCACTCTCGGTTATCTGTTCTCCACTCCAATTCCTAAGCAAGGAGCTCCTCTATACTACTTATATGCCCAATGAAGTAATATTTAAAATGGTTGTCAGGATGAGACAAGCCCCTTAAAGCAACTTCCCAGAGCTGAAGAAACAAGGATGGCTGAACCAATTCTTGGACTACCTGATGCACACTGTGCATAGCATACGTTGGTAGTACAAGTATACATTGCTCTGACTGGTCAGCACTGCTCATGTGGACAGCACTGGTTAATCAAAGCAGGTGTGGTGACTTAGACTAATGATGCATGCCAGTGCACAACATGATTCAGGTATTCAGAGAAGCTGATGTGGCTATCTTTGTTTCTCCAGACCAGGAGGGTCAATACACCAATATTTCTATGTCACTCAATTATCAGAGAACATGTTCATTATTGCATGTTTCATTGTCCTTCAGTCTTAAAGGTGAAATCTAAAATTGTACTCACGTGGTGTTGGTACACTTGCTCCTGTTGTAATTTTGGGTGTAGTTGGAATTGAAGTTGTAGTTGGACTAGTGGTTGGCATTTTGGTTGAAATTGAAGTTGCGGTTGAAGTCATGGGCTTGGTTGGATTTGGAGTAGATGCAGGCAGAGTAGATGACTGTGACACAATGGTTAATGGAGAAGATATTGTGACAGATGTTGTTTTGTCTGTCTCGAAGGGTAATTTTGATGTAGATGAAATAATCAGAGATTCGGTTGTGAGATGTTCTCCAGATCCTGCGGTTGATCGCATTATTGTAGATACTGATGAAGAGGTTTCAGTACCTACAGAAACTTGAGGTGTTGTGAATATGTCAGTTACAGATGTTGGTGTGGTTTCTATGTCTTCAGAGACCTGGCTTGTTGTCGAGCTTTGTGGTAGAGCAGTTGGAGTTGTTTCTGTGGCTTCTGAACCTAAAGCTGTTGTGAATATGTCAGTTACAGATGTTGGTGTTGTTTCTATGTCTTCAGACACTTGGCTTGTTGTAGAGATTTGTGGTAGAGCAGTTGGAGTTGTTTCTGTGGCTTCTGAACCTAAAGCTGTTGTGAATATGTCAGTTACAGATGTTGGTGTTGTTTCTATGTCTTCAGACACCTGGCTTGTTGTGGAGATTTGTGGTAGAGCACTTGGAGTTGTTTCTGTGGCTTCTGAACCTAAAGCTGTTGTGAAAATGTCAGTTACAGATGTTGGTGTGGTTTCAATGTCTTTAGACACCTGGCTTGTTGTGGATATTTGTGGTAGAGCACTTGGAGTTGTTTCTGTGGCTTCTGAACCTAAAGCTGTTGTGAAAATGTCAGTTACAGATGTTGGTGTTGTTTCTATGTCTTCAGACACCTGGCTTGTTGTGGAGATTTGTGGTAGAGCAGTTGGAATAGTTTCTGTGGCTTCTGAAACTAAAGGTGTTGTGAATATGTCAGTAACAGATGTTGGTGTGGTTTCTATGTCTTCAGAGACCTGGCCTGTTGTGGAGATTTGTGGTAGAGCACTTGGAGTTGTTTCTGTGGCTTCTGAACCTAAAGCTGTTGTGAATATGTCAGTTACAGATGTTGGTGTGGTTTCTATGTCTTCAGACACCTGGCTTGTTGTGGAGATTTGTGGTAGAGCACTTGGAGTTGTTTCTGTGGCTTCTGAACCTAAAGCTGTTGTGAAAATGTCAGTTACAGATGTTGGTGTGGTTTCAATGTCTTTAGACACCTGGCTTGTTGTGGAGATTTGTGGTAAAGCAGTTGGAATTGTTTCTGTGGCTTCTGAAACTAAAGGTGTTGTGAATATGTCAGTAACAGATGTTGGTGTTGTTTCTATGTCTTTAGAGACCTGGCTTGTTGTAGAGATTTGTGGTAGAGCAGTTGGAGTTGTTTCTGTGGCTTCTGAACCTAAAGCTGTTGTGAAAATGTCAGTTACAGATGTTGGTGTGGTTTCAATGTCTTTAGACACCTGGCTTGTTGTGGAGATTTGTGGTAGAGCAGTTGGAATTGTTTCTGTGGCTTCTGAAACTGAAGGTGTTGTGAATATGTCAGTAACAGATGTTGGTGTTGTTTCTATGTCTTTAGAGACCTGGCTTGTTGCAGAGATTTGTGGTAGAGCACTTGGAGTTGTTTCTGTGGCTTCTGAACCTAAAGCTGTTGTGAAAATATCAGTAACAGATGTTGGTGTGGTTTCTGTGTCTTCAGACACAAGGCTTGTTGTGGAGATTTGTGGTAGAGCACTTGGAGTTGTTTCTGTAGTTTCTGAAGCTAAAGCTGTTGTGAATACGTCAGTTACGGAAGTTGGTGTTGTTTCTATGTCTTCAGACACCTGGCTTGTTGTGGAGATTTGTGGTAGAGCATTTGGAGTTGTTTCTGTGGCTTCTGAACCTAAAGCTGTTGTGAAAATGTCAGTAACAGATGTTGGTTTGGTTTCTATGTCTTCAGACACCTGGCTTGTTGTGGAGATTTGTGGTAGAGCACTTGGAGTTGTTTCTGTGCCTAAAGTATCTAAAGATGTTGTGAATATGTCAGTTACGGATGTTGGTGTTGTTTCTATGTCTTCCGACACCTGGCTTGTTGTGGAGATTTGTGATACAGCAGATAGAGCTGTTTCTGTGGCTTTTGAACCAAAGGCTGTTGTGAATTTGTCAGTTACAGATGGTGGTGTGGTGTCTATGCCTTCAGACACCTGGCTTGTTGTGGAGATTTGTGGTAGAGCACTTGGAGTTGTTTCTGTGGCTTCTGAACCTAAAGCTGTTGTGAAAATGTCAGTTACAGATGTTGGTGTGGTTTCTATGTCTTCAGACACTTGGCTTGTTGTGGAGATTTGTGGTAGAGCAGTTAGAGTTGTTTCTGTGCCTGCAGAGCCTAAAGCTGTTGTGGATATGTCAGTTACAGATGTTGGTGTGGTTTCTGTGTCTTCAGACACCTGGCTTGTTGTGGAGATTTGTGGTAGAGCACTTGGAGTTGTTTCTGTGGCTTCTGAACCTAAAGCTGTTGTGAAAATGTCAGTTACAGATGTTGGTGTGGTTTCTATGTCTTCAGACACTTGGCTTGTTGTGGAGATTTGTGGTAGAGCAGTTAGAGTTGTTTCTGTGCCTGCAGAGCCTAAAGCTGTTGTGGATATGTCAGTTACAGATGTTGGTGTGGTTTCTGTGTCTTCAGACACCTGGCTTGTTGTGGAGATTTGTGGTAGAGCACTTGGAGTTGTTTCTGTGGCTTCTGAACCTAAAGCTGTTGTGAAAATGTCAGTTACAGATGTTGGTGTGGTTTCTATGTCTTCAGACACTTGGCTTGTTGTGGAGATTTGTGGTAGAGCAGTTAGAGTTGTTTCTGTGCCTGCAGAGCCTAAAGCTGTTGTGGATATGTCAGTTACAGATGTTGGTGTGGTTTCTGTGTCTTCAGACACCTGGCTTGTTGTGGAGATTTGTGGTAGAGCACTTGGAGTTATTTCTGTGGCTTCTGAACCTAAAGCTGTTGTGAAAATGTCAGTTACTGATGTTGGTGTGGTTTTTATCTCTTCAGACACCTGGCTAGTTGTGGAGATTTGTGGTAGTGCAGTTGGAGTTGTTTCTGTGGCTTCTGAAGCTAAAGGTGTTGTGAATATGTCAGTTACAGATCTTGGTGTGGTTTCTATGTCTTCAGACACTTGGCTTGTTGTGGAGATTTGTGGTAGAGCAGTTAGAGTTGTTTCTGTGCCTGCAGAGCCTAAAGCTGTTGTGGATATGTCAGTTACAGATGTTGGTGTGGTTTCTGTGTCTTCAGACACCTGGCTTGTTGTGGAAATTTGTGATATATCAGTTGGAGTTGTTTCTGTGGCTTCTGAACCTGAAGGTGTTGTGAAAATGTCAGTTACAGATGCTGGTGTTGTTTCTATGTCTTCAGACACCTGGCTAGTTGTGGAGATTTGTGGTAGAGCAGTTGGAG
Organism: Eleutherodactylus coqui; assembly: GCA_035609135.1. Classification (NCBI taxonomy): domain Eukaryota; kingdom Metazoa; phylum Chordata; class Amphibia; order Anura; family Eleutherodactylidae; genus Eleutherodactylus; species Eleutherodactylus coqui. The sequence goes on along the minus strand of CM069406.1, from coordinate 307,901,286 downwards.
TTGTTTCTGTGGCTTCTGAAACTAAAGGTGTTGTGAATATGTCAGTTACTGATGTTGGTGTGGTTTCTGTGCCTTCAGACACCTGGCTTGTTGTAGAGATTTGTGACAGAGTTGATTCTGAAAAAAAAAACTGCGTCTATTAGAATCATTGGTTTCCTATGAAGTGTTCACATGTCTGTTTTTTAGAGGCAAAAACTACTCTCACCTGCAAAAGATAGGACATGCCTATAAGGTGCGCCGGTAAGGTCTGTGCTGCGCGTAAAGACATTGTGTGCTGTTACAGAGGTGAAAGGGGAGGAGGGCCTCCCGATGGGTTCCGTTAATCCCCGGGGGAATGGCTGAGTGCTGCCTCTGATTGGTCACAACGCTCAGCCAATCAGAGGCAGCACTTTCCGGAAGTGATTGTTTTTCAGTCCCTGGCCAGCAAAATACAGATGAAGACAGATGGGGATGGGGTGAATTTATTTTATTTTAACACCTGGGAATGATTTTCAGGGTAGGGCTTAAATTTCGTGCCCCCAGCCCTGAAAATCATTGCTGCAAGGGATTCCTTCATCCCATTGCTGTCATTGGGGCGGCAGCAGTGATGAGGGGACCTTTGTGGAGCAGCTGCTCCAGTGAAAAAGGCATGGAGCTTCGGTCATCCGCATTTTGCACATTTGTGCAGCGCATTTTTTTGTGCACATAGGCACGCAAAAAAAAAAAAAGCTCTTCTGACCAAGGCCTTAACAAGAAAAATAAATGATGTAATAAATAACAGTTTGAAGCTCAGCTTTGGAATATGACAAAGCATGCCATTTAGGCGGGCTGCACACGACCGGATTTGCATTGTGGAATTTGGAACAGGCATCCGCCTCCGGGTTCCGCAGCACTAACCGCCCATAGCATGCTATGGAAAAGGGCCTTTTCCTGCACACGATCGGAAATCAATTGTGATTTTCCGATTGCGGAGGACAAATCACTATTTTAGCGCGGTGTCCGCATGGATGGCTTCCATTTAGGTCGATAGAAGCTGTCTGACCCACGGCCCTTCTGCAATTCATATTGCAGAAAGGTTGTGGATTCTGCGTCATCCTTTAGCGATGGCGCGGGAAAAGCAGGGTTTTTAAAAAAAAAAAATCTGCACTACACATGTCCGATGGCAAACCGAGTAGACCATCCGCAGTACAGAAAATATGACCTATTGACAGGTACGCACGGATGCCGGTTGGCCAGAGGGTCAAATCCCGCCGTGGGCTCTAACCCAGTGCAACCGGCCTTACTTCAATTTCCAAGATACATTTTCTTTTTCATTTTCGGTTTTTGCTCCCTACTTTTAAAAAATCATCACTTTTTTATTTATCTATCAACATAGATGTTTGGGGCTTGCTGTTTTTTGTGGGACGAGGTGTATTTTTCAATGTTACTACGTAATGTAACATATAATGTACTAAAAAGCTTTTAAAAAATTCTAAATGAAGTGAAATGGAAAAAAAAATCTAAATTCCGCCATCTTTGGGGGGGGGGGGGATCTTGTTTTTCAGTATACACACAGCAGCAAAAATAACATGATAACTTTATTTTGTGGGTCAGTACAATGATGACAATACCAAACAAGTATATAAAGTAACATAAACCTATGTCCTGTGGATGGTGTGGATTCAGGAGTGAGCCAGTACCATCCTGCAGCTGTTTGTGACTAATGGCCAACCTACCGCTATTTCCGGGTGTTTGTCCCCTCCTCACCATGCAGTAGGATTCTGGCTGGGCTGGTGAGAGGCCTGTGATGTGGGTCGGGAAGGGTATAATTAAGGAGACACCCAGGAGGTGAGTGAGGACACTTATAAGGCTATGTTGCTGCTCTAAGAAATATGCAAATAAGGCAGATGGAACAGTACCTCTGCAGCGCCACCTATTGGATGTCAGCCAAGTCAGAAACCTACTGCACACTGATGAAAACTCTGAAACAACTGTCTGTGTATGGTTTTAACTTGAGACATACTGTGGGCAGTGGTCAAAATGTTGTCTTTTATGGAATGAAATAAGGAAACATGTCCTGACCAAGAAGCATTTTCTGAGGAGTTTCTTTGGCACCCCGCATGCTGCTCCTTTACTGAAGCTTTTGCTTGGAATTATCTTGGATGAGGAGTTCACATCCTGTTAGGAGCGTGCATCTTAAGCACTATTGGTGAGTCCGATAGGTGGCGCTGCAGAGGTATTGTTCCAGCTTCCTTCCAAAGCTGTATCTGGAAATACTAGAGGTGAAGGGTAAGGTCCCTAGGTGCAAGCCCATGTCATGACCATTTCTGTGGGGTGGTTTACCAGTGCCTTCCCCAGTTATCTTTTATGTCCCCCACTCATTTTACCGGCCTCGGATGAGTCGGCTACCCGAAACAAATGGGGATTGAACACACAACTTTCAGGTTATGAGAGAGAGTTTAGAACAGCATTTCTGCTGCCTTAACACTCTGCACCACAGGGTTCTGTTAATTATAGCCTCTACCAACCCAGAATCTTCATTACTTGCAGTGTTAGAAATATTAAATACATTTAGCGGCATCTCTTATTACAAGCTAAATTTCACCAAATTTCACATTTTAGGTATGTATTTACCCAAATCTATTATTCCCAGTTTAAGGGTGCATTCACACGAACGTGTTTTTGTGCATACCTAGGTCCGTACATACGTCCGCACTTACGCAAAAAGACGCGTGAACACAGCTGCGTGCTTGTTGTTAATGGAGCCGCGGCTGCTGCCATTGAAAACAATGCTCTGCTGGCCCCCTGCATTCTTTTTCAGTGAAGGGCTTTACATATAAGCCTTTCCCTGAAAAAGAAACATTTTAGTGCAAAACAAAGAAAAATAAAAAAAACCTTACCTCTCTGCCGTGACCCCCACGGGCATGAAGAACACATCTGCCGCATGCGGCAGATGTTTCCTTCACCCCCACTAGTTAAAAGATTTCCCTGCTGCTACATCTGCCATATCTGCGGCAGATGCAGCAAAGGGAATTCTTCAATTCCCAACCGCAGCTGTCACACATGACAGCTGTGGTAGAGAATCCTGCTGCCGGCATCCCGCCAATGGCTTTTCAGTAAAGGGCTTCATAAGCCCTTTCCTGAAAAGCCATTTAAAAAAGTGCATTAAAAAAAAAAACAATACTCACCTCCCTTCAGCTGCTGCAGCTCAGCCGCGACTTCTTGCGCTGTCCCCGACTCTGTAGTTCTGAGCTATTGTTACGATCGTGTGGGCAAACTAAGCATGGGGCCCACACGATCGTGACCAAAGTGGACAGGGTACGCACACAGGTTTCTGGCAAACTGACCCTGTGATACTGGGAGGAATGGCATGGCCCTACCTAAGCGGGGACATTGCCCCAATAAAGGCAGCCCAGCGGTCTTTGAATCTGAGCCCTAGCTGATCCTAGGAGCCACGCACCAGAACAGGACGCATTCACATGCCACATGACAGGGACTGAACAACAGGACACAGAGCCAGAATATACAGCATACAACAGCCAAAATAAAACCACTAGTAACAGATGATGCTGAATATAAATACCAGGTATTAGTTGACGTTTTGTACAAGACATGGAAGCTAGCAGGCCACTTCACGGCTCCTGGTTATACTGCTAGTCCCTACACTAACCAGGAGTCCAGCAGAACCGGACAGAGTTCACACAGCACGCTGCAACAGGACACAGATAGCAGGTCACACAGCAAGCTAACACAAAACTGACAGAATATAAATGAACAAACGGACATGAACCAGCAAGACACAGATCACACAGCAATCTTGCAACAGACAAGGATTCATGACTGCTTACCCTTAACACTAGACACAGACTGACCAGGAGCTGGGTTTATATGTGAGCACAGACCCAGGAGATTGGCTAGCAGGAAGTACCACACCCAGCCAGCTCAATTAACCCTCAACCACCTGTAGCTGTGCTGCTAGGAAGCCTAGAACTACAGATCCCTGCAGCACATGTAACAGCTATCAGCAGCCAGGGATTTAAAATCCCCGCCTGCTGGTAGCTCTGATTGTGATTGGCTGAGCATAAACTACAAAAATTCTTAAAAACATGTTTGGAAAGGGCACGATCCCGTGTGGCAGCTCATACTCTTCTCATCCCGTCCATAAAGGCGGATTAGGATTATCACAAGTTTTGTATTATTACTAGGTGACCATAATTGATCAAGCCAGAGATTGAAAAGCCAATACCATCAGAAAGCATTGGGTGAATATGGAAAACAATTGTTTCCAAACACTAAACCTGCAGATTTTTTATTATGGCTAACAATTTAGGAGATTCTGTACCTACATCTCCTTACATTACTATCGACGCAACAATCACATTGCAACATTATTTTGTAATGAAAGAATACATTATAACAATTTTGGAAAATAAAAATAAAAGCCCCGGAAGATTTCAGATGACAGCTCAGTGCTCGGCACATTTCAGCACTAGAGCTGTCCACGGAAATCTTCCAGGGTTTAACTGCATGGTCAGTGCAGCAAGCCCTGGAGATTTTCCGGGCGTGCCACTAAAGGGGTTAATGACATTTCTGATACATTTCACATTCCTAACAAAAATTTTTATAAGCTCCTCAGAATACATCATTTTATTACTCAGACTCCTAATTTGTGCTCTCTTCCCAAATTTACAATTTGTGTTCTCTAATTTAAATACAGTTGCCAAAGGCATCTCAAGACTTTTTACAGTTATTTTTGACGGATCTCTGACCCCTTGCTTACTTCATTGGAAAAGAGATCTAGGCATCTCTATAGGCATTGAAGACTGGAATAAAAAGTGTTCATTAACAAGCTCACTTTTAAAATGCCTCATTTAGTGCTGGCAAAAAAGCTTCTCTATCAGTGGCATCGCCTTCCTATACGCCCTGCTGCTCTTTATCCTACGAGTTTAGATAAATGCTGGCGATTGATTGAAAGGAGGGAACCTTGAAGCACATTTTCAGGGATTGTCCAAATATTAACTATTTTTGGAACCAAACTAAAATACTTTAAGGATTCCAATGACACGGAGCTGCTCCTTAGCACTGCAGCAGCTAGGCGTAGCAAGTTTAGACTCTACTGCCTAGTAGCACCAAAATCTTGCTTTGGCTGCAAAATTTTGGTGTTATTATTTGCTTATTGTTTCAGCATAATCAGTTATAAAACTACTAAATAAACATAACATGGGTATTCATCACTCACCGGCCATCAGAAGACTCACACCAAGTACAATAAATAGAAGGCTTTTCCTGTCTCTCTTCATCTCTCACTTATAATATCCAGCAAACAATAAACAATAAGTTTTCTCCGGGGAGACAAACTGCCATCAACTGTTTCCAAAGTAGAATGGGCAGGAGCGGTGAGAGTAACTCTCTATATCCGAAAGTCAGCCATAAATTCCTCTAGAGCTGTAAAGACGATGCGATCTGCACGTGCCCAGATGAATACGTCATCAAGACCATTAATGAATTATCCAAGGCCAAAGAAAAGGGTAATTACATACTAATGCTGATAAAAGGGAACTTGCTGTGACCATTGAGCCCAATAAAGTAAGTGTTGTGCTTTTAGTTTGGTTTAAATTCATTCAGACCCAACTGTACTTTTTGCCAGTTTGGCCAACTATCTCAGCCAAACTTTTCAAAAGTTTGCTTCTCATTATCCAGTATTAATCTGAGTGTGACAACAGGTGAGAGACTGAAGAAATCAACTGACGAAACTTCCAGAAACAAACCTTAGTGAAGCACTTTGTGAGCAACATTGCCACTCAACACCCCCAACCTCCCACCCAGAGGGTGACCTTTGAGATACAGTGTTCTGCCAAAGATAACATACATACATAGAAACATACATAGTATGTTAGGCTGAAGGGAGACAATGTTCATCTAGTTCAGCCTGTTCCCACCCGCTCTTGTTGATCCATAGGAATGCAAAAAATAGTGTATTTTAGTGATATCCGTTTCTCCTGCCCATGTGCAGAACCTTACATTTATCAATAAACGTAATTCAATTACACTGCACCAAACATGGACAGCTCACAAAGATACAAGCTATACTTTGTGATCTTCTGTTTTTACAAATCGTGCAGCCCAGGGATTGTAGATAATTTATTTGTTGCTGTTTTTGTTAAGGGTGCCTACCCACTTGCGATTTTTTTTCCTGTGATGTTTTGCGTTTTTTCTCAAGAGCAATTAGTATAGAATGTGTTCTTGTCCATCTGGGGTTTTTTTTCCGTTTTGTGGGGTTTTTTCACATAGGAACTGTCAGTTGCATATGTCTCCTTATTTTTCTCTTAATGCACCCATGATTGTCAATGGAGGGCTGCAAAAAACGACATGAAAAATGCGCAAAAAACGCACGGAAAACGCGCAAAAAACACGTGAAAACGCCGCGTTTTTCACGCGCAAAAATCGGCAACGCAAGTGGGTAGGCGCCCTAATATAGAACAAAAATAAAATCAAACAGGGAAACAGCAAATACACACAGTGCGTGTCAGCAGCTTCAGATGTCGCTCAAAGTCGCCAGTACGTCCACTATTTGTAGGCCATATGCAGCTAGCAGTGGTTTTCTACAAACTACAAAGTTAGCTGATAAGTTACACAAAAAATAACACTAAAAAGGAACCAAAAAAATAAAATAAAAAAGAAACATGAAGAAAGCAGGGGTAGGGATGTGTTGATAGTGGAGGCAGTAGAGGATGGGGCAAGTTGGCACGTCAAGTGGCTCCCATTGAAGCAACAGCTCCACATCCTGCAGGCAGCAAGGCAAGCCCACTAGCAGTCCTTAGAAGTAGTTCTGCCCATGCACTACATTGACAGCTTGCAGATCTGGTTTTAGAGTGGATGACACAGCATGCCTCAAGTACCACCACCTGCTTTTACTTCCAGCCACAAGCACACAGCAGTCAGTCTGCACCAGTCAACCATAAGCATGCCCCCTCTACTTTCCACTTAAAAATGCAATGCAAGGTTCTTATCTCATATTATGATCAAAACATGGGGGCCAATCTGCCTCATCCAGGTGAATCTTATTAGATGGGCCCCTAACTTTAAAAGATACCACTCTTTGGGTCAGAAAGCCTCCAAATATATGGGAAAGCAGAATACCTGGCTATATACTCTCTTTTTTTGTATGAAATGGAAGTAAGTCAGAGTTCTGTGTGTGCAAGCAGAGGGAAGTTGACAGGTGAGAAGGAGAAATCAGCAGGAAAGACGTTTGGCTGATTTGAGCCAGGCTGACACCTAGAAAATTGTTGGACCAATGAGAGAAACTGTAACTGTGATTCTATATATTGTTGGTGTGAATTTGAAGCTATGTCAGGCCCACATAGTTCACACTAAGCAATCTCCCATGAGAGGTGCAGATTTGTCAGTAAGCAGACTTTGTGTGTCTTTATTAACCACTTAAGTGGTGAATTTTTTCATTATTTGCGGATTTTAAAAAGTCAGTTTTTTTTATTAGCAATTTAAATTCTATGATTTTTTTGTACTTCAGAGCGTAATGTTTTTAAAAATATTTAGTGTAGTTTAGGAGATATGATGCAATGGGATGCAGGCAATCCCAGCGGTAATTTTTGGTGAAGGGCTTGAATTATCAGGTGTAAAAAGTAAAAAAAATATATACTCACCTCTCCAGATGGTACCCTAAAAATCATCCCTAGCTTGTGTTAAAAATAAAAATATATATACTCACCTCTCCACCACTGTCGGGGTTCGGTGGGTCTTGCCACTTGCGTCCCCGGCTCCCCCGGCATCCCCACCTAGCTTCTGTTTAAAATAAAAAAAATATATATATACTCACCTGTCGGGGTCCAGCAGGTCTTCCCGCTGGTCTCCCCACCTCTGCACTGAAGATCTTTCAGCCGTCGCAGATTTACAATCCCCGCTGGGTAAATGCGCTGTCTCTGATTGGCTGAGCGCTCAGCCAATCACAGGCAGCCCTCAGCCTTTTCTTGAGTGACAGCTGAGTGCTGTCTGTGATTGGTCACAGCGCTCTGCCATTCACGGGCAGCCAATCAGACTCAGCCCTTTAAGGAGGCAGGAATTTAAAATTTCTGCCTGCACTCAACCAATCACAAACCGCGCTCAACTGTCACTCAAGGAATGGCTGAGGGCTGCCATTTTAGGGGTGATTGCCTCTCATCAATGTGTAATGAGTTTCTGGCTTGGTTGGTGAGAGGCGTATTGACGTGGCAGGAAGGGTATTGATTCTCCTTAGGGAGAGCACCTAGAAGGTGTGTGAGGAGACTTATAAGACCATCCATGCTCCTCTGGGAAATAGCCAAGTCATTGTTACAAGGCTTGTTAAAAGGTCTGACATTGATTTGCAGGAATGCTGGCTTCCAATAGGTGGCGCTGGAGAGGTGTTGTTCCATATTTCCATTTGTGTTATTAGTTATATTGTGTTTCTCTAAATACTGACTTAGGGCTAATGCCCACGGATCTATTATCACTGTGGAATTCACGGCCAGACGCCCGCCGCAAATTCCGCAATATCCGTACATAGACACGCTATGTTAAACGATTCTCCCCTGTCCACGAGCAAAAATTAACTGCGGCTTTCCACTTGTGGGGGAGAATTGCAGCATGTTCTATTCTGTGCAGAAAATCGTACGGATGTTTTACTGCCCCTTTTTTTTTCAGCTATCAGAATTCTATTTACTGCGTTGTTTACTGTGACATACAGGTCTATTTTTAATTTTTTTTTCTTCACTCTATCTACTTTTTTCCTGTATTTTTTGGGGGGGTAAAAGGTTTAAAATACCTATTTTTTAAATTTATAGTTGTTTATGTTTAAAATTTCTAAATTTATGCTAAAATAAAGTACAGAAATGGGTTCCTCATTTCGTTTTTCAGATGATTTGATATATAATATGTATAGTTTCGGATTACAGGGCGCATATGGCGATGGTTTTGGTTGGCTTTGCCAGTGGATAATTTTCTTTTTTATATATATTTTTAATTTAAGCTGTCTCTTTTTAAACTTTTTTTGCAACAATTTTTTAACACCTTTGTCCCCCCTGACATCATAAAAAACCCCTAGGTGTCATTCACATTATATTTTTTTTGTATTTCACACTTTTCCACAGTAGTCACTAACAGGCCTGATCTGGGTCTGCTACGACCCTGCAGCTCTGCTGTGGCAGGGGCACCTGGTGGTCACATGATCATCGGGTCGAATAGTGGAAGCAACAGTTCCGCTTTCTCTCTTCACTACATAGCGCTCATTGAGTGCTATGTAGCCTGTAAAAGAGAAGTGATTAAAACTGCTTCTGCCTTCTCCTTCGTATCCTCAGCTGTGACTAACAGCCAAGAACCAGATCTGCTCCTGCTAAATTGCAGGATCAGGAGGTTTAATCCCATGCCATATTTTTACCATTGGCCAGGATTAAAACCCAAGAAGAAGCACCGTAAATTTATTTTGCTTGGTCCTTAAGGAGATTTCTGGTTTTTTTTAACTAGTGACTAGAGATGAGCGAGCATGATAGCTAAGCACCTGACGAGGTGGAACGAAGGCCATTTACTGCCTGCGGGTCACACCACTGCCTCTTCCCCTGTGTCACATGCTGGCACCGAGATGCAATCCCCCTCCCAGGACGCAGGCACGAGCGTCTCCCACCCTGCACCCACCCCTTCACTCACGGTCCTCCACTGCCTCCACCAATGTGTCCCAGCGCAGCGTTCAGCTATCCATAACACAAACATTAGAGTGCAAGTGGTTCTCTTCCTACCTCTCTGACCGCTCTTTCAGTGTTTCCTTTGCTGGTTCTATCTCTGCTCCACTTCCTCTCGCTGTCGGGGTACCCCAGGGCTCAGTCCTTGGTCCCCTTCTTTTCTCTATCTATACTGCCCCAATTGGACAAACCATCCACAGATTTGGCCTCCAATACCATCTCTACGCTGACGACACCCAACTATACACCTCCTCTCGTGAGATCTCTGGACCATTCCTCCAAAATATCACCGACTGTCTGTCCGCTGTCTCTAACACTATGTCCTCCCTTTTTCTCAAACTAAACCTCTCTAAAACTGACCTCCTTGTCTTTCCACCTTCTAACCGACCTCCCCTCAACATCTCCATTCCAGTGTCTGGCACCATTATAACCCCCAGACAGTATGCCCGATGCCTTGGGGTCACACTGGACTCTGACCTCTCCTTTGCCCCCCATATCCAATCTCTGGCCCAAACATGCCACATGCACCTCAGAAATATTGCTAAAATACGTCCGTTCCTAACCACGGACACGCTAAAGACGCTAGTGGTTGCGCTCATCCACTCCCGGCTTGACTACTGCAACTCGCTACTCATTGGCCTCCCCCGCACTAGACTCGCTCCGCTCCAATCCATATTAAATGCAGCAGCTAGACTCATTTTTCTATCCAGTCGTTATTCAGACGCCTCTGCATTATGCCAGTCGCTGCATTGGCTGCCCATCCACTGCAGAACTAAATTTAAACTGCTATACCTCACTCACAAAGCTCTGCATGGCACTGCGCCACCATACATCGCCTCCCTACTGTCAGTACACCACCCAGCGCGCTCACTCCGATCAGCTAATACACTCAGACTAAACACCCCTGTAATACAAACCTCACATGCTCACCTACAGGACTTCACCAGAGCAGCACCCATCCTCTGGAATGCTCTACCCCAAGGCATCCGGACAATTCCCGATGCACGAAACTTCAGACGTGCCTTAAAAACGCACCTCTTCAGGGAAGCATACCAAATCTCCTGACCTAGTCCCTTGCCCCTCCCTATGGTGCTCCACCCTGTTTGCCTTCTGATAAATGATCTGTACATGAAATTTCCTATTGCCTGTGTTCCCCACCCCCTGCACCTCCTGTACCACCCTCAACCCATTTGTGTCTAACCCAATGTATCTCACATTGTAATTGTTGTAATTGTTGTATTGTTTTGCATTTATCTATGCCTGAAAGCGCTGCAGAATAAGTTGGCGCTATACAAATAAAGATTATTATTATTATTATTAAATATGCAGCCACTCACCCGCATGCACAATTGCTAAACGTGCATATCTCCAAACTGCTGAACCTGGAGATGCTGCCATATAGGCTGGTAGAAACTGAGGCATTCCGCAACCTCATGGCGGCAGCTGTCCCTCGCTATTCGGTCCCCAGTCGCCACTATTTTTCCCGCTGTGCCGTCCCCGCCCTACACCAGCACGTGTCACGGAATATCAACTGCACCCTCACCAACGCGGTTACTGGGAAGGTCCCCTTAACCACTGACACGTGGACAAGTGCTGGTGGGCAGGGACACTACATCTCCCTGATGGCATATTGGATTAACCCCTTAGTGACCAAGCCTGTTTACGCCTTAATGACCAGGCCAAATTTTGCAAATCTGACATGTGTCACTTTAGCATGGAAAAAGACCAGAAAGGTTTTGCATATCCAAGCGATTCTGACATTGTTTTTTCGCCACATGTTGTACTTCATTTAGGTGGAAAAAAAAGACCGATAGAATTTGTGTTTATTTATTAAAAGCGCCAAAATTGGGAAAATTTTGAAAAAATCGTCATTTTTTCACATTTCCAACTGCAATATCTCAAATATGTGCAAACATAATATAGAAATTTTTGCTAAGATTTATATTTCCATCCGTTTACTTTATTTTGGGCGCACATTGGAAAAACTTTGGTTTTTTTTTAACCATTTAGGAGACGTACAAATGTAACATTACTTTTCAGCATTTTGAGGAACACTTTGTTTTCCTACACCAATCCAAGATTGGAAAGGCTCATATGAGTCAAAATGATAGATACCCCCACAAGTGACCCCATTTTAAAAACTACACCCTTTAATGTATTCACTGAGGGGTGTCATGAGTATTTTAACCCCACAGTTTTTTTTCAGGAGTCAATGCAATTTAGAAGAGAAAAACAAAAATTTCATATTTTTGCAAATATGTCATTTTAAAGACAGGACTTTTTTCTATAGTACACATGAAAATTAGGATTTGCACACCAGAATGGATGCCCCTGTTTGTCCCGTGCTCAGAAACATACCCATTTTGGCCCTAATCTTACGTTTGGATGCACAATGGGGCCCAAAATGAAAGGAGCAATCGGTGGCTTTCGGAACAGAAATTTTGCTTGAAGGAGATTTAGGCCCCATTGCCCACTTGTAGAGCCATTGAGTGACCAAAACTATGGAGAACCCCCACAAGTGACCCCATTTTGAAAAGTAGACCCCTTAACGAATTTATCTAGGGGTATAATGACTTTTTTGACTTCACAGTTTTTGAATGAATCTAAGCCAAGCCGAAGGAAAAAAATTACAATTTTCATTTTTTTGGTAATTCTGTCATTTTAAAAGCAGTTTTTTTGTACAGCACATATATGAATGAAGACTTGCACCCCAAAATGGATACCCCTGTTTCTCCCGTGCTCAGAAACATACCCATTGTGGCCCTAATCATATGTCTGGATGCACAATGGGGCCCAAAATGAAAGGAGCAACCGGTGGCTTTCGGAACAGAAATTTTGCTTGAAGGAGATTTAGTCCCCATTGCCCACTTGTAGAGCCCTTGAGTGACCAAAACTATGGAGAACCCCCACAAGTGACCCCATTTTGAAAAGTAGACTGCTTAACGAATTTATCTAGGGGTATAATGACTTTTTTGACTTCACAGTTTTTGAATGAATCTAAGCCAAGCCGAAGGAAAAAAATTACAATTTTCATTTTTTTGGTAATTCTGTCATTTTAAAAGCAGTTTTTTGTACAGCACATATATGAATGAAGACTTGCACCCCAAAATGGATACCCCTGTTTCTCCCGTGCTCAGAAACATACCCATTGTGGCCCTAATCATATGTCTGGATGCACAATGGGGCCCAAAATGAAAGGAGCAACCGGTGGCTTTCGGAACAGAAATTTTGCTTGAAGGAGATTTAGGCCCTATTGCACACTTGTAGAGCCATTGAGTGTCCAAAACGATGGCGAAAACCCACAAGTGACCTCATTATGAAAAGTAGACCCCTTAACGAATTTATCTAGGGGTAGGATGACTTTTTTGACTTCACAGTTTTTGAATGAATCTAAGCCAAGCCGAAGGAAAAAAAATACGATTTTCATTTTTTGGTAATTCTGTCATTTCAAAAGCAGTTTTTTTTGTACCACACATATATGAATGAAGACTTGCACCCCAAAATGGATACCCCTGTTTGTCCTGTGCACAGAAACATACCCATTGTGGCCCTAGTATTACGTCTATATGCACAATGGGGCCCAAAATGAAAGGAGCAACCGGTGGCTGTCGGATCAGAAATTTTGCTTGAAGGAGATTTAGGCCCTATTGCCCACTTGTAGAGCCATTGAGTGACCAAAACGATGGAGAACCCCCACAAGTGACCCCATTTTGAAAAGTAGACCCCCTAACGAATTTATCTAGGGGTATAATGACTTTTTTGACTTCACAGTTTTTGAATGAATCTAAGCCAAGCAGAAGGAAAAAATTTCGATTTTCATTTTTTTGGCAATTGTGTCAATTTAAAAACTGTTTTTTTTTGGAAAGTGTACATAGGAATGAAGACTTTCGCCCCAAAATGGATACCCCCATTTGTCCCGTGTTCAGAAACATACCCATTGTGGCCCTAATCTACTTAAAGGAAACATAGCTAGGCCTATAATGGAAGGAGCACCCGTTGGATTTCAGGGTACAACGGAATAAATTCCAGTCCCCATTGCCCACATGTAGAGCCATTGAGCGTCCAAAACGATAGAGAACCCCCACAAATGACCCATTTTAAAAACTAGACCCCTTAACAAATTCATCTAGGGGTGTACTGCATATTTTGACCCCAAAGTATTTGAATGAATCTAAGCAAAGCAAAAGGAAAAAATTACGATTTTCATTTGTTTGGCAATTTTGTCAATTTAAAAACTGTTTTTTTTGTACAGTGTACATAGGAATGAAGACTTTCACCCCAAAATGGGTACCCCCGTTTGTCCCGAGTTCAGAAATATACCCATTGTGGCCCTAATCTACTTACAGGACACATGGCTAGGCCCATAATGGAGGGAATGCCCGCTGGATTTCAGGGCAGAACTGAATAAATTCAAGGCCCCATTGCCCACTTATACGGAAAAAAAATTGACTTCCTAAAAATAATCCCCCCCACCCCCCCGCCATCCCCATTTTTTGGCATTCCCTAAATATTAGATAAAGGTAATAATATAAATGCGTTTTATGTCCGAAGACAGGGGTAATTACGGAGGCTGGTTGGGCTGGGCACATGGGGCAAGAAAACCGGGTATCCCCCCCCCTCCTCTCATGTATTTTGGGGGGTATTTCGTAACCTCAGCAGCGGGGATGGGGTGTAGAAAGTGGCGCTGTGAGGCTTTGTAATCTTGCTGCGGTGCAGCGGTCTCACAGAGAAGGCGCTCAACAAGCTGCTCCTGGAACTGCAGGAAGGCGAGCGTTCCCGGGGCTTCTTGTAAATTACGGATTACAGGTAGCGGTCTGAATAACGCCGGGCTCACGTAGCCGTAGGCGGAATCTGCTTGCGGAGGCCCGCAGCGGATTCCAGCTGTGAGCCCGGCTGTGACCCTGCGTACGGTTGCGTAATGTACTGCACATAACTGTCTACTCACACAGGCGGTTTTTTGTTTGCATTTCCCGTGTCGTCGCTTAGAGATGACCCGGGTACCCGCAGCCCGTACACAATGTGTTTGCATATGGGGTGCGAGTATATCCGCGGTCATAGAGCACAAAGGGCTCTAGGTCGCAGATATTCGTGGTAAAATATAGCATGCTGTGTTCTGTTTCTGCGAGTGGATTACGTAATTCCGACCCGCTAATTGGGGGGAATTGTGTAATCCAATGCATGCGATTGATCCGTGGATTACCGCTGATCAAGCGCATGCAGAACCCGTAATTCCTCTCCGGTCACGCGTGACCGGCCTAATGTTAGTTCGCTACTTTATCATGTGACCGGGGACCGCTCAGCGAGGCCACCGGTCACTGCTCCAAGCACTCAGCAACCGTTGGTCGCTGGGAGCAAGGAGATTTAAAATTTCCTGCGCTCCCCGCTCCTGCGAATGTGTCCGGCATTTTGCCGGCGGGCGCATGCGCAGCAGCCGGAAGGGTCCATTGAGGATAATCGCATCTGGATTCAAATGCGGAAGCCTCCGAGAAGATGTTTCATCTCCCCCCACCGATCGCATCGGTGAGGGGAAATGAAACTGCCACTTTTTAAAGAACTTTTACGTGATCGCCATT
The DNA here is from genome assembly GCA_035609135.1 of Eleutherodactylus coqui. Lineage (NCBI taxonomy): Eukaryota > Metazoa > Chordata > Amphibia > Anura > Eleutherodactylidae > Eleutherodactylus > Eleutherodactylus coqui. The sequence goes on along the minus strand of CM069406.1, from coordinate 307,886,048 downwards.
ATGCATTGGATAACAGCGATCACGTGACCAGTAACCGCATACCGCGGCTCCCCGTGACATCTCCAGGCTCTTGGCTACCTTTTGTAGCCAGCAGCAGGGAGATTTTATATTTCTTGGGCAATCTTTCACTTTTGCGCATGCGTCCGCCATCATGCTGACGGGCGCATGCGCCGAAGCTGGGGTAACATCCGCGGATCAACATCCCACCAGGGAACAAATCCGGGACCTTGGGTACGTAATTTCATCCCCCCTTACGGATACGATCCATAAGGGGAGATGAAACTTTAACTTTTTAAACTTTTTTTTACTTTTAACTTTTTTTTTTACTTTTTAACTTTATATGATCACCGTTATCTGATGGATAACGGTGATCATATGACTGGAAACCACATACAGCGGTCCCCAGTCATATCTCCCTGCACTCGGCTATCTGTGACAGCCGGGTGCAGGGAGATTTTGAATTTGCCGGGCTCGCCGGCTTCTGCGCATGCGCGCCGCATCGGCACATCGCAGAAGCCAGGGGGGGGTCCAGACACCGGCCGGAGGACATCGGCGGACCTGAGGTGAGTATTTTCACCTCCCCTCATGGATCCGATCCATGAGGGGAGGTGAAACTTTTCTTTTTTTACACTTTTTTAAAACTTTTTTGCGATCGCCGCTATCCATTGGATAACGGCGATCGCGGTACCGGGGACCGCTCACCGCAGTCCCCGCTGACATCTCCTGCCTCCCGGCTACCTACAGGAGCCGGGAGCCTGGAGATTTTAAGTCTCCCGCGCCGCCGGGCCTTCTGCGCATGCGGCTGACGTAATGCCGCCAGGCGCGCATGCGCAGAAGGACGGCTACGGCGCCCGGAGCATCGGGACAGCTGGGAGTCGTGCGACGGACATCGGTGAGTAATTTCAGCTGCTCCGATGGATCCGATCCATCAGAGCAGCTGAATCTTTAACTTTTATTGCACTTTTATTTACTTTTCTGCGATCGGCGCTATCCATTGCATAGCGCCGATCGCAATGCCGGGGGGGGGGGCTCCGAACAGCCCGGGATGACAGCTCCATGCTGTCAGCTACCTGTGGACACCAACAGCATGGAGCTGTCACGTCCACAGCCCGAGGGGCACTATTCTCTGCAGGAAGCATGTTTTTACGTCCTCAGAGAATAAGGCCCACTTCGGGAGGACGTAAAAACACTATGGGCTGGTCGTTAAGGGGTTAACCTGGTGCAGGCTGGGACCGAGTCTGACCCTTGGTCCGCACACATGCTACCCACACGGAGGATTGTGGGTACTACCTCGGTCATTGTTTCTCCGGCTTATTATGCCACTTCCTCCAACCCCCCTACTCCTCCTCCACCTCTCAATTACCATCTGTGAGCATGTCGCCTTCAGTCAGTAGCTCGAGGCGCTGCAGCACTGCCACGGGGAAGCGTCAGCAGGCCGTGCTGAAACTCCTGAGCTTAGGTGACAAGAGGCACACTGCCCAAGAGCTGTTACAGGGTTTGACAGAGCAGACAAAACTGTAGCTTTCGCCGCTGAACCTCCAATCAGGCATGGTCATGTGTGACAATGGGCGTAACCTGGTGGCGGCTCTTTAGCTTGGCAGACTTGCACACGTGCCATGCCTGGCCCATGTGTTCAATCTGGTGGTTCAACGCTTTCTTAAAAACTACCCCAATTTGTTTGAGCTGCTCAGCAAGGTGCGTTGTGTGTGCGCACATTTTAGAAAGTCCACCACAGATGCTGCCACCCTCAGGCCACTGCAACAGCGCTTCCAGCTACCAGTTCACCGACTGTTATGCGACATGCCCACCCACTGGAATTCAACTTTGCACATGTTGGCCAGGGATTACAAGCAGCGTAGAGCCATTGTTGAATACCAGCTGCAACATGCCCCTCAGAGTGGTAGTCAGCCTCCGCACTTCTTTACCGAGGAGTGGGCATGGATGTCTGACATCTGTCAGGTGTTAGGAAGCTTTGAGGAGTCAACACAAATGGTGAGCGGCGATGCCGCCATTATCAGCATAACCATCCCACTGCTTTGCCTGCTGAGAAGGCTGCTGCTAAGCATTAAGGCCGACGCTTTGCGGATAGAACAGGAGATGGGGGATAACAATACGTCGCTTGATAGCTAGACCACCCTCAGGTCTGTTTCTCAGCGTGTATAGGAGGAGGAGGAGGAGGAGGGGGAATAGACTGCTGCCCACACTGCAGAGGGTACCCATGCTACTTCCTTCACATCTCTTGTTAACGCCCACAATTTCAAAGAGGGTCGCCAGACCCTGCCCTGTAGTGTGTGTCTACTGTTCCTCCTCATGCAATACGCACTTATAAATAGACATGAGGGTGGTGTGGCTATCAAGCGGCCGTGTGGCATGAGGACAGCTGAACGCTGCGCTGGGAAAACTTTCAGTATGCTGTGGACTACTGCGTGGGCGAAGGGATGCGCCTTACTCCGCCTGGGATGGGGACGACTGGACACTGCGCTGGGAAAAATTTCAGTACGCTGTGGACTACTGAGTAGGCGAAGGGGTGCACCTTACCCCGTCTGGGATGGGGACAGCTGGATTCTCTGTTTCTCTGTGCGTATTGGAGGAGGAGGAAGGGGAATAGACTGCTGCCCACACTGCAGAGGGTACCCATGCTACTTCCTTCACATCTGTTCTTCACGCCCACAATTTCAAAGAGGGTCGCCAAGCCCTGCCAACCCTCTGTAGTGTGTGTCTACTGTTCCTCCTCATGCAATACGCACTTATAAATAGACATGAGGGTGGTGTGGCTATCAAGCGGCCGTGTGGCATGTGGACTACTGAGTAGGCGAAGGGATGCGCCTTACTCCGTCTGGGATGGGGACAGCTGGACACTGCGCTGGGAAAAATTTCAGTACGCTGTGGACTAATGAGTAGGCGAAGGGGTGCGCCTTACCCCGTTTGGGATGGGGACAGCTGGATGCTGCGCTGGGAAAAATTTCAGTACGCTGTGGACTAATGAGTAGGCGAAGGGGTGCGCCTTACCCCGTTTGGGATGGGGACAGCTGGACGCTGTGCTGGGAAAGATTTCAGTACGCTGTGAACTACTGAGTAGGCGAAGGGGAGCACCTTACCCCGTCTGGGATGGGGACATCTGGACGCTTCGCTGGGAAAATTTTCAGTATGCTGTGGACGCAGGCTCATTCCTGCGTCCTGGGGGATTGGACAGCAATGCCAGCATGCAACACAGGAGAAGAGGCAGTGGTGTCACCCGCGGGCAGTGATTGGCCTTCGTTCCACCTAGTGTGGTGCTTAGCTAAGATGTGCCAGCGCGTGTGCCTTGCTGTTTATTGTCTGGCCCAACAAAATTGTTAGGGTAGTGATTACCAGGCTCTTGCCCACAATTTGGCTTAATATTGCAACCTGCGAGCATCAGATGTATCCATGCATGCTGCCTCTGCTGTTCCCTATCCATTTCTATGGTGTTTCCATCACTTTCTGATGTTTGTAGGTGAATCACACACCCTCCCCTATGCAGAGCATGGGTCACCTTGAAAAATGCTCGAGTCTCCCATTGACATCAATAAGGTTCGTTACTCGAAATGAGCTCTCAAGCATTACAAAAAGTTCGTCTCGAGTAACGAGCACCCAAGCATTTTGGTGCTTGCTCATCTCTACTAATGACCTATTCGCTAGAGTGCTAGCTTAATTCCCATTAAAATCACTTAGGACAGGACATGATATCCTAACTACAGTCCTAAACAGGAAGTATTGAGTGTCCCAAGGGGCAGACCCCTGTCCATCAACTACTGATGACCTATCCAGAAGATAGGCCATCAATTATAAAAGACTGGAATGCCCTTATAAACCTAAGTCCAAAAATGACAAATAAGAGACATATTTAGTTTCCCAATAACAGTAATAACCAGTATAATAAATGTTTTAATATACTCTATGATAATGTACAGACTTGTAAATGAAATAAAAAAATGTAATTGTGTTTCTTCTTAAATAATATGTAATACCTTAAAGGGGTTGTCCCGCGCCGAAACGGGTTTTTTTTTTTTTTCAATAGCCCCCCCGTTCGGCGCGAGACAAACCCGATGCAGGGGTTAAACAAGAAAACCGCACAGTGCTTACCTGAATCCCCGCGCTCCGGTGACTTCTTACTTACCTGGTGAAGATGGCCGCCGGGATCTTCTCCCTCGGTGGACCGCAGGTCTTCTGTGCGGTCCATTGCCGATTCCAGCCTCCTGATTGGCTGGAATCGGCACGTGACGGAGCGGAGCTACAAGGAGCTGCTCTCCGGCACGAGCGGCCCCATTTTGAAAAGAAGAAGACCGGACTGCGCAAGCGCGTCTAATCTGGCGATTAGACGCTGAAAATTAGACGGCACCATGGAGACGAGGACGCTAGCAACGGAACAGGTAAGTGAATAACTTCTGATAACTTCTGTATGGCTCATAATTAATGCACAATGTACATTACAAAGTGCATTAATATGGCCATACAGAAGTGTATAGACCCACTTGCTTTCGCGGGACAACCCCTTTAAGGTTTTTGTACAACCTATCCTGCAAAAACTAGGCTTCATATAGATACACTGCACCAAAAAAGAAAAAAGAATGCCTACAAGGATTCAAAATGACTAAAATCAAAAAGTTATGTTGGCCCTTGTGGCAAAACTGGATCAGAGCTATCACAGACAATGTAGGAGACATGCCCCTGGCATGAGTACTGTAGGTTTGTATTTGGGTATCTCTTAACAGACATCAGGCATGTAAAGTGACTCTCCGGAACACAGTTTTGTCCCAGGAGTTATGTTATTCATCTTCTGTATTGCTGTCTTCTGATCCACCAGTTTTGGGCCCTGTTTCCAGTTATTCAAGATAGCCAGCACAATTGTCTAACACCTAATGAACGCTGTGCTCTACTCACTGTTTGGCAGCACTGATCATGTGACTAGTACTGGCCAACCAGAGAGCAGGTGTAGTGAATCATTAGTCTAATACACTACCGATGCACTGTGTGAAGATAGCTACAGCCATCTTGGAAGACTAAAAGTGGTGTCCAGGACAAAACAGGCCACAGCATTATGGCACAGAAGACTGTCAGGTAATATGAAGGTCCCTGAAGATCCCTTTAAAGGTGTTGTCTAAACTAGAAACACATCTTTCAGATCATAAACTTCTGAGCTTTTGAAAGTTGTTCCTGTGTTGCTTCTGAAGGAATTTTTAGATTTACTGACCCATAAAGATACAAGGATCCTACAGTGCATAAACCAAAAATACAGCAATACAGCCACGGGTGCAGCCGTACCAAGAGCCAAAGGGTTAACTCTAAGCTCTCATGCAAATAGAAGCTCTAACTTTCATGTATCTGCTGTACGTCAAAGATAAAAATACAGCACAAACATTTAATTCTTTTCTAGATAAGAACTAATTATCTACTTAACTTGACATTTTTCTTTTTTATGACACAAAAGTTGTAATTAGCTCACGATTTTCTTCACTTTCTTTGTGGACTTCAGACTTTTCAACCTCAGAACATGGCTTTTTTCATGTTTTCCTCCTTACTTTTAAAAATCATAACTTTTTATATGTGCATCCATATAGCTACATTTGTATTAGCTGCAAGTTGTCTTTTTCAATAGTACTACATAATTTACTGGAAAACTTTTAAAAATTTCTATGTGAAGTGAAATGGAAAAAAAACACAATTCTGCTATCTTTGGGGTGAAGGGTGGGGTAGAGAGGGTGGGTCTTGTTTCTACTGAGTCCACTTTGTGGCACAAATGACATGATAACTTGGAAGGCTTTAGCCGCCATCCTTGAAGAATCAGTACAACACCATATGGTGACTTATGTGGGTCTTCAATCTAAGCTCCTGGCAAACTGTCAAAAGAAATTGGAGAGAGGAGTCCAACAGAACCCCAACTACCAAACTAAATTTTCTTGGCTATAGGCCTGAGTTAAGAATACTGTTGTAGGTATAGAAGTTATATAAGTTGCAGTTGCAACCAGGTCCCTAAGCCTGAGGGGCCACAGACAAAGCCATCTGACACTCTACAGCATCCCCCTCCACTTCCTAGCATGCTGCACCAGTGCAAAAATGGGGCAGCACCAGCACCAGTAGGATAATAAATCCTATAACCAGAGCCAACAGCATAGACACTGTGAAGGCAACCAGCACCATGCTCTTTGGAGAAACCAGGGCATAAGTGTACCACTAGGGGTCACGGGAGTCGCAATAACGACCAGGCCCTTGTGCTGGGGGGGGGGGGGGCCCAGAGCCTCCAACAGGGGTCTAGGTCTCCTCTCTACTCATTCTGTAAGGTATCCAGAGAGGCTGTAAATGAAAGTGCAGCAGGATCTGTGGTTGCTTAGCAACGTGGATCATATGAGCCAGCTCCAGTCATGTGATCCGATTATGTGATCAGTGTTGCTATACCCACAGGTCCTGGACTTCATTTAAAGGGTGTTGGGATCCATCTATCTATCTATCTATCTATCTATCTATCTATCTATCTATCTATGTATCTATCTATCTAATATCTAATATCTATCTATCTCATATCTATCTATCTATCTATCTATCTCATATCTGTCTATCTATATATCTATCTATCTATCTATCTATAGCTGGTATAAGTTAAACATCTCTGTATATATTGTTTATAATTGCACACTTTACACATAATTAAAAAACACATTAAAAACATATGCGGTATTTAGTAATGTATGCAGTTTCTCAAAAACATATGTGGTCTTTGATTACCGCATGCAGTTTTTTCATGCATTTTTCTTAATTGTGGTTCAAAAGTACAACAAAAAACATAAACACACCCTAAGGCTACTCTTACAAATGCGTTCAGAAAACGCAGCTTGAAATCATGGCATTTTTACCGCAATTTTGAAGGCATTGTACAGTGTTTGACAGCGCTTTTTAATGCAACCCATCATTGTGATGGGTGAAGAGGTGCATTACAAAACACAAAAACGCAAAAATAAAACAGACAGCTCTCGAAACTCGTGGCGTTAGAAACACCACATTCAAGCTCAGGTATGAGTAACCCCATTACAATCAATAGGAGTGTTGTACTGCGATTAGCACAGCGTTTAGGACGTTGTATTTGTGTCTCAGATTAGTTTATGATCCCCCTATTGTATTAAGAGCGGCAGTAAATGTGCCCAAATACCTTGATTAGTACCTTTTTGCCTAATTGCTTCTTCGGGCTATCTTTCTGACATTTAACACTTTAAAACTCTGCTATCTCAGTATAATGGAATACTTATCTCATTAATCTTTTTTTACCTCGTCTATTTCTTAAATTACGCTCTTCAGATCCTGTAAAGTGCAATGATGTCAGTCATCACTCGGAATGGATCACACTGGTAAGTTCAGCAGTCTTGTAGAAAAGTGGTGCCGGTTGGAAGGCTCTTTAAATCTACATCAAGTTGGTTTAGTATAATCCATGGCACACTGGACGCCATTGTATATCTAACAAACATCATTAATTATGTGAGGATTACATCGTTTGATACACTTGTGCTGTATTTTTGACATGTAGACCTTCTCCAGCTTTGGTACTGTAGAATATGCTTTTCTCTCTGGAACAAATACCAGAAAGGAATGGAATCTGCATGGAGATCTTATTAATGTCGATTTCAGGAAAGCCTTTAGTTCTATTTAGGGCTCCACCTGGATGCAATTATTGGCAATACATATGGAATCTCAGGGAGGAAATGCTGAGCAGAGACATAAGCAGAGCATCAACCCAGCCTTACCCCATCAGAGTTAATCACAGCATTCAAAGGGTTCAATGTTGGAGATAGAAGATTTCTCTGATCTCCACCATTAGAGCAGACCCCCTCCTGATTGCTTGGAAGCAGTGGCCTCTGTAATCATGATGCAACTACTGTCTAACCAAGTAATCAAAGTGTGCATAGAAGAGAAAGGCAAAGATCAAACTGGGCCCCAATGCCCACTACAGAGTGTTATGTTTTCTCCTCCGTGCCCTTTCCATAAAGGACAATTCATCATCACCTTGCTTACCACCAATGCAGGTCCTTGACACCCAGTTGTAAAATGAATGGGTCTAACCCTCTCCAAAGGCCCTATAGAAGTATTTCCTTGTACCTATAGATTTAGGATGATGAATAATCAGTTCTTCAACTGATTGGTGATTTGAGTGGAAGCTGGTCTGGGACCTTATGAGCATTGGAACATTCACTATCTAATGGCACGTTTTAGGCATGCGGTGGAACCGAGATGCGTCCGAAAAATCAGAAATCCACCAAACAAATCCAGCCGAGAGCAAAGCAAATAAAACTATTGCAGACAAGTGAGACAAATGAACAACATGACCAATCACTTAAGAATGAGCGGGAAAGAACCAGAACATCAAGGGCTGCAGAGACTCCAGAATAGCTTGAGGTCCAAATTCAAAAAACAGTAGGAAAGATTGAGGACATCAAAGGCTGTTTTAAAAAAATAAATAAATAAAAGAACGAGTTAGTGAACAAATGCGTGTCCCAAAATGGTGCCATTGAAAGAACATAATGAAGGCAAAAATACAAGCCCTCTTTTACGGCTATGCATCAAAGTAAAACTAAAAAGGTTTGGTTCTGTAGGCTGTAGTGAAAAGGCGAAGAAGTAAAAATGTATAAATACTGCATCATGCGGAGCCAAAACAGGTCGAACTCTAAGGGGTTGAAATATTAACCGATTAATCAGTCTAGAAATCACTTTTTATGGATCCTAATAAAGCAATACATGTTCTACACATTTCACTTGAATGTTATCACACAAACCTTTGTCCGGGATGCTAGCCTTGTCTGGTAAACAGAGTAACTGTAGAAAATCAAGCTAATTAAAAAATAACATAGAGGTACACTGATTGGGGCATTGAAGGTCTTGCCCCATCCCACCATATCTATGTAGATGTCATTGAGATAGGTCCACCCCTTTATGATCTGCTCTCATTCTGATGCACTTGTGTCCTCCATGTACAGGTGTGTCTGCCCATATTTTTTTCTTTTCAATGCCATGATCTATGTTTAAAAAAGAAATCCTAAAGTCCTACATTTTTCACTGACCGCTAATCCTGCTAATCATCTGAGACTTCCTGTTCTGTGGAGAAAACTTCTCATCAGTCATCTTATTATCATCACAGGCATAAGAATACACTAAGAGGTGACACCTATATATAGATAACTCAGGACCCACTATTCAGAATAGGTGATGTCATAGCTCACCTCCTTCCCCTCCCGGCACAGGTCACAGAGCACGCACTAAATACTCTTTCAAAGAAGTGAATGAGCCCCTCACAGAGTTATGTTAAAAAAAATTAAAAAAAAAGCATTGTGGGACTTTGAATGCAGCAATGCAAATGAAAAAATATTTTCCGAAAAAGGGGTTTTATTGTGCAAAAATGAAAAAAATGTTTCTTTTGAAAAGTTGTAATTTTGGTATTGTTGGAATTGGACCAAACATGTATCTTTTCACTTATGTTGTATGACTAAAGACCTTTTCACACGCAAAGATAATCTTTCAAACGACTGAAAGATTGAAAGATTTAGCAAACTATGTGCATAAAGTGTTAATGGCTTTAATGGCCATTAACACTTTATCATCTTCATTTGCATGTAAAAGGACCTGCAGGAGTTGTTTGCAGAGCCCAGTGTATGTTTAAACACACGTCCAGATGTGTAAACAGCTGCTAACACATTCCATTGTTCTCGCCAGGCTAGAGTAAACTAGCCGCAGGAAGAACATCCTGTAGTCTATTGCAAGATGAGCAAAATGCAGTGATCCCTCGCTATATCGTGGTTCAATGATTAGGGCTTCAGTGGATCGCAGATTTAAGACCATATTTAATTCTGTTTTTGAGGAGTTTTTCGCTATATCGTGGAATTTTTCGGTACATACAGGAAATACAGTACATCATTAGCACTTGCCAATGTGAGATTGTACACAGCACACTATTGGCTGATGGAATGTGTTCTGTATCCTGGGCACTGATTGGCTCACTGATCGTAGCATCAGTCTGTTTGTTCACTTTTGCGATTGATTGACAGTTCAACCGACAGATTTGTGTAAATATTAGAGTTGAGCGAGCACACTCGTCCGAGCTTGATGCTCATTCAAGTATTAGGGTACTCGAGATGCTCATTACTCGAGACGAACACCACGCGGTACTCGAGTCAATTTTATTTCCCTTCCCCGCATGTTTTGCGCTATTTTCTAGCCAATAAACATGCAGAGAAGGCATTACCACTTCCTGCTGTGATGTGCCAGCCCTCTGCCCGCCAACAGCAGTGGGTGACTGGCGGGATCAGGTGACTGCCGAGTACTTAAACTGGCTTCGCCCGCGGCTCGCCTCAGACGCATGCTGGCAGAGGTTAGGGATAGTGCTGCTGCTGATATAGGGAAAGTGTTAGAATAGGATCCTGTCGTCAAGAACCCCAAATGGTCCTTCTTAGGGCTACTCCTCATTGTGTGCATTACTGTTGTGGCTGGCTGGGAGCAGTAGTGCACCATTTTTTTTTTTAAGCATCTACGCCTGTGCAGGCCATTACAGCTATACAGTTCTGTGTGTGCAGTGCATTAGGCGGAGGGCTCAACGCTAAACAGTACTCTAATACTTCTTGGGACACTGCAGATCATTGCAGCTATACCGTCCTATGTGTGCAGTGCCTTGGGCAGAGGGCTGACTCTCATCGCTAAATAGTACGCAATTATTTCCTGGCCCACTGCAGATCGTTGCAGCTATACCATTCTATGTGTGCAGTGCCTTAGGCAGAGGTCTCACTCTCATCGCTAAATAGTACTCTAATATTTCCTGGGACACTGCAGATCATGGTAGCTATACCGTCCTATGTGTGCAGTGCCTTAGGCAGAGGGCTCACTCTCATCGCTAAATAGTATGCAAATATTTCATGGCCCACTGCAGATCATTGCAGCTATACTGTTCTATGTGTGCCGTGCCTTAGGCAGAAGGCTCACTCTCATTGCTAAATAGTCCGCAAATATTTCCTGTCCCACTGCAGATCATTGCAGCTATACCATCCTATGTGTGCAGTGCCTTAGGCAGAGGGCTCACTCTCATTGCTAAATAGTACGCAAATTTTTTGTGGCCCACTGCAGATCATTGCAGCTATACCGTTCTATGTGTGCCGTGCCTTAAGCAGAGGGCTCACTCTCATCTCTAAACAGTACTCCAATATCTCCTGGGATACTGCAGATCATTGCAGCTATACCGTTATATGTGTGCAGTGCCTTAGGCAAAGGGCTCACTCTTATCGCTAAATAGTACGCAAATATTTCCTGGCCCACTGCAGATCATTGCAGCTATACCATTCTATGTGTGCAGTGCCTTAAGCAGAGGGCTCACTCTCATCTCTAAACAGTACTCTAATATTTCCTGGGATACTGCAGATCATTGCAGCTATACTGTCCTATGTGTGCAGTGCCTTAGGAAGAGGGCTCACTCTCATCACTAAATAGTACGCAAATATTTCCTTGCCCACTGTGGATCATTGCAGCTATACTGTTCTATGTGTGCATTGCCTTAGGCAAAGGGCTCACTCTCATTGCTAAATAGTCCGCAAATATTTCCTGGCCCACTGCAGATCATTGCAGCTATACCATTCTATGTGTGCAGTGCCTTAAGCAGAGGGCTCACTCTCATCTCTAAACAGTACTCTAATATTTCCTGGGATACTGCAGATCATTGCAGCTATACTGTCCTATGTGTGCAGTGCCTTAGGCAGAGGGCTCACTCTTATCGCTAAATAGTACACAAACATTTCCTTGCCCACTGCAGATCATTGCAGCTATACCGTTCTATGTGTGTAGTGCCTTAGGTAGAGGGCTCACTCTCATTGCTAAATAGTACGCAAATATTTCCTGTCCCACTGCAGATCATTGCAGCTATACCATCCTATGTGTGCAGTGCCTTAGGCAGAGGGCTCACTCTCATTGCTAAATAGTACGCAAATATTTCCTGGCCCACTGCAGATCATTGCAGCTATACCATTCTATGTGTGCAGTGCCTTAGTCAAAGGGCTCACTCTCATCGCTAAATAGCCCGCAAATATTTCCTGTCCCACTGCAGATCATTGCAGCTATACCGTTCTATGTGTGCCGTGCCTTAAGCAGAGGGCTCACTCTCATCTCTAAGCAGTACTCTAATATTTCCTGGGATACTGCAGATCATTGCAGCTATACCGTTATATGTGTGCAGTGCCTTAGGCAAAGGGCTCACTGTTATCGCTAAATAGTATGCAAATATTTCCTGGCCCACTGCAGATCATTGCAGCTATACCATTCTATGTGTGCAGTGCCTTAGGCAGAGGGCTCACTCTCATTGCTAAATAGTACGCAAATATTTCCTGTCCCACTGCAGATCATTGCAGCTATACCATCCTATGTGTGCAGTGCCTTAGGCAGAGGGCTCACTCTCATTGCTAAATAGTACGCAAATATTTCCTGGCCCACTGCAGATCATTGCAGCTATACCATTCTATGTGTGCAGTGCCTTAGTCAAAGGGCTCACTCTCATCGCTTAATAGCCCGCAAATATTTCCTGTCCCACTGCAGATCATTGCAGCTATACCGTTCTATGTGTGCCGTGCCTTAAGCAGAGGGCTCACTCTCATCTCTAAGCAGTACTCTAATATTTCCTGGGATACTGCAGATCATTGCAGCTATACCGTTATATGTGTGCAGTGCCTTAGGCAAAGGGCTCACTGTTATCGCTAAATAGTATGCAAATATTTCCTGGCCCACTGCAGATCATTGCAGCTATACCATTCTATGTGTGCAGTGCCTTAGGCAGAGGTCTCACTCTCATCGCTAAATAGTACGCAAATATTTCCTGGCCTATTGCAGATCATTGCAGCTATACCGTCCTATGTGTGCAGTGCCTTAGGCAGATGGCTCACTCTCATCACTAAACAGTACGCAAATATTTCCTTGCCCACTGTGGATCATTGCAGCTATACTGTTCTATGTGTGCATTGCCTTAGGCAAAGGGCTCACTCTCATTGCTAAATAGTCCGCAAATATTTCCTGGCCCACTGCAGATCATTGCAGCTATACCATTCTATGTGTGCAGTGCCTTAGGCAGAGGTCTCACTCTCATCGCTAAATAGTACGCAAATATTTCCTGGCCTATTGCAGATCATTGCAGCTATACCGTCCTATGTGTGCAGTGCCTTAAGCAGAGGGCTCACTCTCATCTCTAAACAGTACTCTAATATTTCCTGGGATACTGCAGATCATTGCAGCTATACTGTCCTATGTGTGCAGTGCCTTAGGCAGAGGGCTCACTCTTATCGCTAAATAGTACGCAAACATTTCCTTGCCCACTGCAGATCATTGCAGCTATACCGTTCTATGTGTGCAGTGCCTTAGGCAAAGGACACACTCTCATTGCTAAATATCAGCACTATCCACTGGCTTTATAGCTTTCTGCCCCTGTGCAGAGCATCGCTCAATACCCTTTCCTTGGGTGCGGTGAAATTGCCCCTGTTATTAGCACTGTCCACTGGCTGTATAGCTTTTTGCCCCTGTGCAGAGCGTCGCACAATACCCTTTCCTTGGGTGCGGTGAAGTTGCCCCTGTTATTAGCACTGTCCACTGGCTGTATAGCTTTCTGCCCGTGTGCAGAGCGTTGCAAAATACCCTTTTCTTGGGGGTTTTGAGGTAGCCGCAGTTACCCGCACTATCCACTGACTTTCTAGTTTTCTCCCTGTCCATAAAGCCTCGCTATTATATACAAGTCTCTGTGAGCGGTAAATGACCCCTCGGTATCAGCGCAAGACAGCGGTTTAATTTTTTACGGTCACAGCATAGAGCCTCCGGTATCTACAAGTCTCTGTGTGCGGAGCAATGTATCACATACCCAGTCTTCCACACAGTCCACAACTCCTGGCCTAGGGACTGCACCTCTGAATCCTCTGCCTGCTCCTCCTTCCTCCCAGCCTCGTCACTCCAGGAAAATGACAGATTTTGAGCAGGCAGACTACCAGGAACTGTTCTCGGGTCCCTGCCCAGAGTGGGAAAAAACGATTCCTCTCTCCCCTGAGGAGTTTGTCGTGACCGATGCCCAACCTTTGGAAAGTTCCCAGAGTCCAGGTGATGAGGCTGGGAACTTCCAGCAACTGTTTCAAGAGCTTTTTCTGGATGAGGATGATGAGACACAGTTGTCTGTCAGTAAGTTAGTAGTAAGGGCAGTAAGTCCGAGGGAGGAGCGCACAGAGGATTCGGAGGAAGAGCTGCTGGACGATGAGGTGACTGACCCCACCTGGCTTGCTAAGCCTACTGAAGACAGGGCTTCAGAGGGGGGGGGGGGCAAGCGCAACAGCAGGACAGGTTGGAAGAGGCAGTGGGGTGGCCAGCAGGAGAGGCAGGCCCAGAGCGAAGAATCCCCCAACTGTTTCTCACAGCAACCCCTCACAACAAGCCTCCGTGCAGAGGGCTAGATGTTCAAAGGTGTGGATGTTTTTTAGTGAGAGCGCGGACAATCGACGAACAGAGGTGTGCAACCTGTGTCGCATCAAAATCAGTCCGGGAGCCACCACTACCAGCCTCACCACCAGCAGCATGCGCAGGCATACATGGTGGGACGAAGGCCATTCACCACCTCCGGGTCACACTACTGCCTCTTCACCGTGCCACAACCTGTGCCACAGATCCAATCCCCCTCCCAGGACGCAGGCATGAGAGTCTCACCCACACCTTCACCTCCACGGTCCTCTACGGCCTCTAGCAATGTCTCTCAGCACATCATTCAGCTGTCGCTAACACAAGCGTCGAGCGAAAGCGCAAATACGCTGCCACCCACCCACATGCACAAGCATTAAACATGCACATAGCCAAATTAATTAGCCTGGAGATGCTGCCGTACAGACTTGTGGAAACGGAGGCTTTCTAAAACATGATGGCGGCGGCGGTCCCACGCTACTCGGTCCCCAGTCGCCACTATTTTTCCCGGTGTGCCGTCCCTGCCCTACACCAGCATGTCTCCCGCAACATTACCCGTGCCCTCAACAGTTCAGTTACTGGGAAGGTCCACTTCATGACTGACACATGGACAAGTATTGGCGGGCAGGGCCACTATATCTCCCTGACTGCACATTGGGTGAACTTGGGGGAGGCTGGAACCGAGTCAGAGCCTGGGACCGCTCACGTGCTACCCACACCAAGAATAGCAGGTCCTACATCAGTGCTAGTATCTGCAGCGTATTATGTCTCTTCCTCCAACCCCCCCCTTCCTCCTCCTCCGCTACCTCCACCTCTCAATTACGAAGTGTGAGCATGTTGCCAACAGTCGGTAGAGCGCGGCACGGCAGCACAACAGTAGGAAAGCATTAGGAAGCCGTGCTGAAACTAATCAGCTTAGGTGACAAGAGGAACACGGCCTCCGAGCTGTTACAGGGTCTGAAGGAGTAGATCGACCTCTAGCTTTCACCTATAGGGGTCCTATACTCTTGCTACTGAAAGGTTTGAGGTGTTCGCCTATACTCTTACTACAGAAATGTTACAGGGGTCCGCCTATACTCCTGCTACAGAAATGTTATTTGGGTCAACCTATACTCTTGCTACAGAAATGTTACAGGGGTCCACCTATACTCTTACTACAGAAATGTTACTGGGGTCTGCCTATCCACTTGCTACTGAAAGGTTTGAGGGGTCGCCCATACTCTTGCTACAGAAATGTTACAGGGGTCCGCCTATGCTCTTGCAGCAGAAATGTTACTTGGGTTCGCCTGTGACGCGAGCCGTCAAACGCAGACCACGGCAACCCTGGCTCTCATCCCAAACGCGCTTCATCCGGCGGTGCTCTAGGTGCGCCGAGCGGCTGTGGTGAAAGTCAAAGCTGCCAGCAGACTTCCTCCACTTCAAATTCATGCTTAAAACGTATAACCTAGCCCTTCACTATGCCAAACAAGTTTATTTCACCTGCCTTGTCTCCTCACTATCCCACAACCCCAAACAACTCTTTGAGACCTTTCACTCCCTCCTCAGCCCCAAGGAACAGGCCCCTGCGACAGACCTGACTGCTGGAGAACTAGCTGCCTATTTCAAAGAAAAAATCGACCACATTCAAAAAGAAATCTCTGAAAGCTGCATGGTTAGCCCTGATCCCAGTTTCAGCAGCACTGCACCAAGCACCTACTCACTATCTACGCTAGAACCAACGACAGAGGAAGAAGTCTCCAGGCTCCTTTCCGCTGCCCGCCCCACCACCTGCGCTAGCGACCCTCTCCCCTCTCACCTCCTCCACTGCCTTTCCCCAGCTCTCATTACTCACCTTACCACAATCTGCAACCTCTCCCTAACCTCTGGCACTTTTCCCTCCTCGTTCAAACACTCCATTATATCTCCTCTGCTTAAAAAACCAACCCTGGACCCGACTAATGCTGCCAACTACCGACCCGTCTCAAACCTCCCCTTTATCTCCAAATTACTGGAACGCCTGGTCTACTCCCGCCTTACTCGCTTTCTCTCTGACAACTCGCTCCTCGACCCCCTCCAGTCTGGTTTCCGCTCTCTACACTCGACCGAAACTGCCCTTACAAAAGTAACAAATGACCTGATGACTGCAAAGTCGAGAGGTGATTACTCCCTACTAATCCTCCTTGACCTGTCTGCTGCATTTGACACCGTCGACCATAATCTCCTCCTCACTATGCTCTGCTCTATTGGTCTAAAGGATACTGCTCTCTCCTGGTTCTCCTCCTACTTCTCTGACTGCTCTTTCAGTGTTTCCTTTGCTGGTTCTATCTCTTCTCCACTTCCTCTCGCTGTCGGGGTACCCCAGGGCTCGGTGCTTGGTCCCCTTCTTTTCTCTATCTATACTGCCCCAATTGGACAAACCATCCACAGATTTGGCCTCCAATACCATCTCTACGCTGATGACTCCCAACTGTACACCTCCTCTCGTGAGATCTCTGGACCATTCCTCCAAAATATCACCGACTGTCTGTCCGCTGTTTCTAACACTATGTCCTCCCTTTTTCTCAAACTAAACCTCTCTAAAACTGATCTCCTTGTCTTTCCACCTTCTAACCGACCTCCCCTCAACATCTCCATTCCAGTGTCTGGCACCATCATAACCCCCAGATGGCATGCCCGATGCCTTGGGGTCACACTGGACTCTGACCTCTCCTTTGCCCCCCATATCCAATCTCTGGCCCAAACATGCCACATGCACCTCAGAAATATTGCTAAAATACATCCGTTCCTAACCACAGACACGCTAAAGACGCTCGTGGTTGCGCTCATCCACTCCCGGCTTGACTACTGCAACTCGCTACTCATTGGCCTCCCCCGCACCAGACTCGCTCTACTCCAATCCATACTAAATGCAGCAGCTAGGCTCATTTTTCTATCCAGTCGTTACTCAGACGCCTCTGCATTATGCCAGTCGCTGCATTGGCTGCCCATCCACTGCAGAACTAAATTTAAACTCCTCTATCTCACTTACAAAGCTTTGTATGGCGCTGCACCAGCATACATTGCCTCCCTCCAATCGGTACACGACCCAGCCCGCTCACTCCGATCGGCTAACACACTCAGACTAAACACCCCTGTAATACGAACCTCTCATGCTCGCCTACAGGACTTCACCAGAGCAGCACCCATCCTCTGGAACGCTCTACCCCAAGGCATCCGGACAATTCCCGATGCACGAAATTTCAGATGTGCCTTAAAAACGCACCTCTTCAGGGAAGCATACCAAATCCCCTGACCTAGTTCCTCGCCCCTCCCTATGGTGCTCCACCGTTTGCCTTCTGATAAATGATCTGTACATAAAATTTCCTATTGCCTGTGTTCCCCACCCCCTGCACCTCCTGTACCACCCCCAACCCATTTGTGTCTAACCCAATGTACCTCACATTGTAATTGTTGTATTGTTTTGCATTTATCCATGCCTGAAAGCGCTGCGGAATAAGTTGGCGCTATACAAATAAAGATTATTATTATTATTATTATACTCTTGCTACAGAAATGTTACTGGGGTCTGCCTATACACTTGCTATATAAAAGGTTACTGGGGTCTGCCTATACACTTGCTACTGAAAGGTTTGAGGGGTTCACCTGTACTCTTGCTACAGAAATGTTACTGGGGTCCACCTATACGCTTGCGACTGAAAGATTTGAGGGGTCCGCCTATACACTTGCTACAGAAATGTTACTGGGGTCCGCCTATGCTCTTGCTACAGAAATGTTACTGGGGTCCACCTATACTCTTGCTACTGAAAGGTTTGAGGGGTCGCCCATACTCTTGCTACAGAAATGTTACAGGGGTCTGCCTATACTTTTGCTACAGAAATGTTACAGGGGTCTGCCTATACTTTTGCTACTGAAATGTTACAAGGGTCTGCCTATACTCTTGCTACTGAAAGGTTTGAGGGGTCCGCCTATACTCTTGCTACAGAAAGATAGACGCACCTATACATTTCTATTGGGATATATTTCCAATGGTTACTGCTGACCCCCCTTTTCCCTTTTTGTACAAATATTGTGAAGTTTTGGCTGCCTTCACTGGGTCGTGCACACCTGCCGGCCATTTACCTTCTGTCCCTCCTATTGGAACATCTATATGGTATCCTACCCTCCCTGGTTTTATTTGCAGGCTTAGTCCCCAGAGAGGAGCATGTTGAGAGGTAGGAACTCAGCTTTCCCAGGTTAATATATACTACCTGGTATTAATGTTAGGACCCATCTGAGAGCTTGGTCACCTGGACGTTGGTAGATGGGCCAATGTAATTTGATCAAATTATATACTAAGAACCTTGCATTATTTAATGTGGTTAGATTATAGGTATGTAGACCTCTGATAGTAAATGTATTGTGCGTGCTGTTGCCAATTTTGGTTTCTGCTTATACTCTTACTACTGAAATGTTACAGAGGTCCACCTATACTCTTGCTACAGAAATGTTACTGGGGTCGCCTATACTTTTGCTACAGAAATGTTACAGGGGTCTGCCTATACTCTTGCTACAGAAATGTTACTGGGGTCTGCCTATACTCTTGCTACAGAAATGTTACTGGGGTCCGCCTATACTCTTGCTGCAGAAATGTTACTGGGGTCCGCCTATACACGTGCTACAGAAATGTTACAGGGGTGCCTATACTTTTGCTACAGAATAGTTACAGGGGTCTGCCTATACTCTTGCTACAGAAATGTTACTGGGGTCCGCTTATACTTTTGCTACAGAAATGTTACTTGGGTCCGCCTTTACAGTTGCTACAGAAAGGTTTGACGGGTTCGCCTATACTCTTGCTACAGAAATGTTACCGGTGTCTGCCTATACACTTGCTATATGAGGGTAGTGTGGCCATGAAGCGAGCGAATGGCATGAGGGCAGCTGAACGCTGCACAGGGAAAAATTTGTGTGCGCTGTGGACGCAGGGTCGTGCAGGGGGTTGGACAGCAATGCCAGCATGTAACCTGGAGAAGAGTCAGTGGTCTCACCTGCAGGCGGTGATTGTCCTTGGTTGCAGCTAGTGAGGTGCTTAGCTAAGATGTGCCAGCGCTTGTGCCTTGCTGATGATGATCTGTCCCAAGTAAATTGTTAGGGGGTTGACCACCAGGCTCTTGCCCCCAATTTGGCTTAATAGTGGGACCCGGGAGCCTCAGATGCATGCATGCTGCCCCTGCCGTTCCCTATCCGTTTCTGTGGTGTTTCCATGACTTTCGGCGCTTTTCCGGTGTTCACAAACAATCCCCTATGCGGAGCATCGGTCAGCTTGAAAAATGCTTGAATCCCACAATAGGGTTTGTTACTCGAAACGAGCTCTCTTGAGCATTATGAAAAGTTCGACTCGAGCAACGAGCACCCGAGCATTTTGGTGCTTGCTCATCTCTAGTAAATATAACACCGCTACTTCACTGATTTTCACGTATCACGGGGGGCTCTGAAATGTAACCACCGCGATAGACGACGGATTACTGTACATTCAAATGGAGTGCATTTGCTCAGTCTTTCAGCGGCTGAACAATGGATTTTAAGTGATCTACAATTCATTGTTCAAAATAACTGCACAACGCCCGCATTCACATGTAACGATTATCGCTCATTTTGAAACGTTTGGCCGAATTTTGAGCGATAATTGTTCCATGTAAAAGGGCTCTAACCCTGTAAAGAAAAAGCAAGCAATAGCAGAATTGAGGTGTTTTTTTCCCTGGCTTTCAAGAAAAATTTATAAAAGTTTTACAATACGTTATATGCACACAAAACAGGTACCTAAAGAAACTATAGCTCGACATGCAAAAAACAGGACTTCATGTGGACATGTGTCAATCAAAAAATAAGAAAATTTATGGCGTTCGAAAAGTGGAGATGAAAAAGTCATCTTCAGGACCAAAATAGGCTGCATCACTAAGGGGTTAATGGCCACACTTAAAGAAAAAAGGTGTGCTTCATCAGAACAGAAATTTCAGATAGATAAATAAAGACTTGCCTAACTATACCAACCTTTGTCCTGATTGCAGCACTGTAACTGTTCGATAAATGGAGTTACTACAAAATCACGGAATGGGTACAGTATATCCACTCCAGGAATTGCCCATTAGGGCATTCCAACCCCCTGCTCAATGCAGGATCACCAAATCATCCCAGGTAGATATCTGTCCAGCCTCTGTTTGAGCACTTCCATTGAAGGAGAACTCCCCACCTCCCGTGGTAACCTGTTCCACTCATTGATCCCCCTCACTGTCTAATATCTAATCTGTGTCTCCTCCCTTTCAGTTTCATCCCATTGCTTCTAGGTTTTCCTTGTGCAGATGAGAATAGGGCTGATCCCTCTGCACTGTGACAGCCCTTCAGATATTTGTAGACAGCTATTAAGTCTCCTCTTAGCCTTCTCTTCTGCAAGCTAAACATTCCCAGATCCTTTAACCGTTCCTCATAGGACATGATTTGCAGACCGCTCACCATCCTGGTAACTCTTCTCTGAACTTGCTCAAGTTTGTCTATGCTTTTTTTAAAACGGGGTGCCCAGAACTGGACACAGTATTCTAGATGAGGTTTGACTAAGGAAGAGTAGAGGGGGATGTATGTGTCTGTACAATAAATTTAACATGCTTTTTATCCTGCACGGCTAAAAGCGTTAAAAAAAATGCTAAAAAACTGAGGCGAAATGCTAATTTTTAGCATTTTGCCTCCCAAAAAACGCAATAAAAGGGATTAAAAAAACGTTTGTACACCAAAATGGTACCAATAAAAACTACAGCTCATCTCGCAAAAAAAATAAGCCCTCACAGAGCTCCGTCCATGGAAAAATAAAAAAGTGATAGGACTTTGAATGCAGTGATTTTTCCGAAAAAAGGGTTTTTATTGCAGAAAGGTGGAAAAATTAAAAAAAAAAAAGAAAAGCATTTTGGTATCGTAATGGTACCGCCCCGCAGAAAAAAATGTATTGTGTCATTTATGCTGCATTATTAACACCTTAAAAAAAAATCTATGGCAGAATTGATGCGTTTTCTCTCCCTGTTATCATAAATAATATAAACGTTTTACAATGTAGTCTATGTACCCAACAATGACACCGATAAAAACTACAGTTCAACGTTCAAAAAACAAGCCCTCATACGGCCGCATCGACGGAAAAATTAAAAAGTTATGGCTTTTGAAAAATGGAGATTAAAATCAAACAAAAATCGTTTGGTCCTCAACGCCAAAATAGGCCATGTCCTTAAGGGGTTAAACACTATTCCGTTAGTTGCCATCCACTGTTCAAGCTTTTCTTGATCTTTTTGAATATTCTCTCTCTCTCTTCCCTAGTATTAGCTATCCTTTCTAGCTTTGTGTCATTGGCAAACTTCTCCTGTTCTCCGGGAATTTTCAAACATTATGGCGAGTGGTTCAGCAATTACCTCTGCTGCTTCCTTTAGTATCCTAGGATGTAATTCATCTGGACCTTGAGACTTGAAATCATTTAAGTTAGCTAAGTGTTCCCTCACCATCTCTCTGCTTATAGATAGCCTGCATTCTTTTATTCCACCAATATCAGAGAGAAGATCAGTTGATGTTCCATCTACTTTCTGGGAGAAAACAGATACAAAATAGGAATTTAAAAGTTCGGCCTTCTCAATATCATTCTTAACAAATTCACCATTTCATCTTGTAAGCATCGAATAGCATCTTTGACTTTTCTTTTGCTTTTGACATACTGCCAAAATCCTTTTTTTATTGCTTTTAGCCTCTGTTGCAAGCCTCAATTCATTATTAGCTTTTCTGCAGAACTACCTGGCCTCTCACGTCTCTTCCCATATTGTTCTAGTTTAAAGCTCTCCTAATGAGTGAAGCAAGTCGCCCACCAGATATGTGCTTACTAGAGATGAGCGAGCATACTCGTCCGAGCTTGATGCTCGCTTGAGCATTAGGGTGCTCGAGATGCTTGTTTCTCGAGACGAGCACCACGCGGTACTCAAGTCAATTCCATTTCCTTTCCTGCATGTTTAGCGCCATTTTCTGGCCAATAGACATGCAGGGAAGGCATTACAACTTCCTCCTGTGACGTGCCAGCCCTATCCCACCCCCCTGCAGTGAGTGGCTGGCGAGATCAAGTCACCGCCCAGTATTTAAAGCGGTCCCACCCGCTGCTCGCCTCAGACACACACTGGCAGAGATTAGGGAGAGTGCTGTTCCTGCTATAGGGAGAGTGTTAGGCTACTGTTAGCGTCTTCAAGAACCCCAGCAGTCCTTCTTAGGGCCACATCTGACCGTGTGCATTACTGTTGTGGCTGCTGGGAGCAGTTTTGCACAAATGTTTTTTTTTCATCTTGGGCTGTGCAGGCTATAGCGTTCTTAGTCTGCAGTCGATTATACAGAGTATAGGGGCAGTACTGGTGAGGCAGGGACAGTGGTAGTGTAGAATCCTGTCAACAAGTACCCCAACGGTCCTTCTTAGGGCTACCTGTTACCGTGTGCATTTTACTGCCTGGCTGCCGGGAGTTGTAGTGGCTCACTATTAGACAGCTAGGCCTTTTTGCAGCCCTGCGTATAATTTTTTGCGGACTGCAGTGTGTGTTACATAACCGCTGTCAGCCTCTAACTTCACACCACTAATTGCATAATTATTCAGACCGCTCTGTGTCTGCTCTATTCGTAATACACCATGCTGAGGGGTAGGGGTAGGCCTAGAGGACGTGGACGCAGGCGAGGACGCGGAGGTCCAAGTGAGGGTGTGGGCACAGACCGAGTTCCTGGTCCAGGTGAATCGCAGCCGGCTGCTGTGGGATTAGGAGAGAGGCAAGTTCCTGGGGTCCCCAGCTTCATATCACAATTTTTGGGTCTACGTGGTAGACCTTTATTACAAACTGAGCAGTGTGAGCAGGTCCTGTCATGGATGGCAGAAAATGCATCCAGCAATGTATTGAACACCCAGTCTTCTACACCATCCACTGCTGCAACTCTGAATCCTCTCGCTGCTGCTCCTCCTTCCTCCCAGCCTCCTCACTCCATGAAAATGACACATTCTGATGAGCAGACATACTCCCAGGAACTGTTCTCGTGCCCCTGCCTTGATTGGGAAAAAATGGTTCCTCTCTCACCTGAGGAGTTTGTCGTGACCGATGCCCAACCTTTAGAAAGTTCCCGGGGTCCGGGTGATGAGGCTGGGGACGTCTGGCAACTGTCTCAAGAGCTTTCAGTGGGTAAGGAGGTCGATGATGATGTGACACAGTTGTCTATCTGTGAGGTAGTAGTAAGGGCAGTAAGTCCGAGGGAGGAGCGCACAGAGGATTCGGAGGAAGAGCCGCTGGACGATGAGGTGACTGACCCCACGTGGTTCGCTAAGCCAACTGAGGAGAGGTCTTCAGAGGGGAAGGCAAGTGCAGCAGCAGGACAGGTTGGAAGAGTCAGTGGGGTGGCCAGGGGTAGAGGCAGGGCCAGAGCGAAGACTCCCCCAACTGTTTCCCAAAGCACCCCCTCGCGCCAAGCCACCCTGCAGAGGCCTAGGTCTTCAAAGGTGTGGATGTTTTTCAGTGAGAGCACGAATGACCGATGCACAGTGGTGTGCAACCTGTGTCGCGCCAAGATCAGCCGGGGAGCCACCAGTACCAGCCTCACCACCACCAGCATAGACAGGAATATGATGGTCAAGCACCCCACAAGGTGGGACGAGGGCCGTTCACCGCCTCTGGGTCGCACCACTGCCTCTCCCCCTGTGCCCCAACCTGCCACTCAGATCCAACCCCCCTCTCAGGACACAGGCACGAGTGCCTCCCGGCCTGCACCCACACCCTCACCTCCGCTGTCCTCGGCCCCATCCAGCAATGTCTCACAGCGCAGCATCCAGCTGTCGTTAGCGCCAGCGTTGGAGCGCAAGCGCAAATACGCCACCAAGCACCCGCACGCTCAAGCATTAAACGTGCACATTGCCAAATTGATCAGTCTGGAGATGCTGCCGTACAGGCTTGTGGAAACGGAGGCTTTCAAAAACATGATGGCGGCGGCAGTCCCACGCTACTCGGTCCTCAGTCGCCACTATTTTTCCCAGGCCTACACCAGCACGTCTCCCGCAACATCAATCGTGCCCTCACCAACGCGGTTACTGGGAAGATCCACTTAACCACGGACACGTGGACAAGTACTGGCGAGCAGGGCCACTTTATCTCCCTGACGGCACATTGGGTGAATTTGGTGGAGGCTGGGACCGAGTCAGAGCCTGGGACTGCACACGTCCTACCCACACCCAGAATAGTGGGTCCTTCTTCGGTTCTGGTATCTGCGGCAGTCTATGCCACCTCCTCTATACCCTCCCCCTCCTCATCCTCCTACGCAACCTCTACCTCTCAATTTAGAAATGTGAGCAGCACGTCGCCAGCAGTCGGTGTGGCGCGGCGTGGCAGCACAGCGGTGGGCAAGCGTCAGCAGGCCGTACTGAAACTACTCAGCCTAGGTGACAAGATGCATACGGCCCCAAGCTGTTGCAGGGTCTGACTGAGCAGACCGACCTCTGGCTTTCGCCGCTGAGCCTACAACTGGGCATGGTCGTGTGTGACAACGGCTGTAACCTGGTGGAGGCTCTGCAGCTCGGCAGCCTCACACACATGCCATGCCTGGCCCACGTCTTCAATCTGGTGGTTCAGCGGTTTCTGAAAAACTACCCGCACTTGTCAGACCTGCTCGGCAAGGTGTGCCGCATCTGCGCACATTTTCGCAAGTCCACCACGGACGCTGCCACCCTGCGGACCCTGCAACATCGGTTTAATCTGCCAGAGCACTGGCTGCTGTGCGACGTGCCCACACGGTGGAATTCTTCGCTCCACATGTTGGCCAGGCTCTATGAGCAGCGTAGAGCAATACTGGAATACCAACTCCAACATGGGCGGCGTAGTGGGAGTCAGCCTCCCCAATTCTTTACCGAGGAGTGGGCCTGGATGGCAGACATCTGCCAGGTCTTCGGAAACTTTGAGGAGTCTAACCAGATGGTGAGCGGTGATGCTGCAATCATTAGCATTACCATCCCGCTGCTATGCCTGCTGAGAAGTTCCCTGCAAAGCATAAAGGCTGACGCTTTGCGGTTGGAACAGGAGACGGGGGAAGAGAGTATGTCGCTTGATAGTCAGAGCACCCTCATGTCTGTATCTCAGCGCGTTTTGGAAGAGGAAGAGGGGGAGGAGCCTGAGGAGGAGGAGGGGGAAGAGACAGCTGGGCCCACTGCAAAGGGTACCCATGCTGCTTGCCTCGCATCTGTTCAGCGTGTATGGCCTGTGGAGGAGGAGGAGGATCCTGAAAGTGATCTTCCTAGTGCGGACAGCCATGTGTTGCGTACAGGTACCCTGGCACACATGGCTGACTTCATGTTAGGCTGCCTTTCTCGTGACCCTCGCGTTAGACACATTCTGGCCAATACGGATTACTGGGTGTACACCCTTCTTGACCCACAGTTTTAGGAGAACCTTTCCACTCTTATTTCTGAAGAGGAAAGGGGTTTGAGAGCGATGAAATACCACAGGGTCCTGGTGGACAAACTGATGGTAAACTTCCCATCTGACAGCACTAGCGGCAGAAGGTGCAGTTTCGAGGGCCAAGAAGCAGGGGAGGCGCAAAGATCAGGCAGCATGTTCAACGCAGGCAGGGGAACACTCTCCAAGGCCTTTCCCAGCTTTCTAACTGCTTTCTAAGTGCTATCTAACAAATTTTTCGGGCCTTTGCCTACACTCATGGTACACCAAGGTTTCAGGGGTTCACCTATACTCTTGCTACAGAAATGTTACTGAGGTCTGCCTATACCATTACTACAGAAATGTTACTGGGGCCTGCCTCTACTTTTACTACAGAAATGTTACTGGGGTCTGCCAATACTTCTGCTACAGAAATGTTACAGGGGTCTGCCTCTACTTTTACTACAGAAATGTTACTTGGGTCTGCCTATACTTCTGCTACAGAAATGTTACAGGGGTCTGTCTATACTTTTACTACAGAAATGTTACTGGGGTCTGCCTATACTTCTGCTACAGAAATGTTACTGGGGTCCTTCTCTACGTTTACTACAGAAATGTTACTGGGGTCCGCCTCTACTTTTACTACAGAAATGTTAGGGGGGTCTGCCTCTTCTTTTACTACAGAAATGTTACTGGGGTCTGCCTCTTCTTTTACTACAGAAATGTTACTGGGGTCCGCCTATAGTTTTACTACAGAAATGTTACTGGGGTCTGCCTCTTCTTTTACTACAGAAATGTTACTGGGGTCCGCCTATAGTTTTACTACAGAAATGTTACTGGGGTCCTCCTCTACTTTTACTACAGAAATGTTACTGGGGTCCGTCTATACTTTTACTACAGAAATATTACTGGGGTCCTCCTCTACTTTTACTACAGAAATGTTACTGGGGTCTGCCTCTTCTTTTACTACAGAAATGTTACTGGGGTCTGCCTCTTCTTTTACTACAGAAATGTTACTGGGGTCCGCCTATACTTTTACTACAGAAATGTTACTGGGGTCTGCCTCTTCTTTTTCTACAGAAATGTTACAGGAGTCTGCCTATACTTCTGCTACAGAAATGTTACTGCGGTCCGCCTATACCGTAGCTACAGGAATGTTACTGGGGTCTGCCTATACTTCTGCTACAGGAATGTTACAGGAGTTTACCTATACTGTGGGTGCACAAAGACTTCCGATCGCAGTGTTTTACCTATCTGGCACAAAGGCACTGACTGACCTGGGTAGGGTGCAGAGTGCAGATGGCTTTCCCCTTGCAGTGCTGATTGAGCTATCTGACACCTACACACAATGAATTGTGTGGGACACATGAATTTCCCAATGCTATGCAACTCAGGGCACTGACCCAGGGCCCGCTCATATACTTACCACACAGACTTTAGCGGGTCCTGGTCATGGTTTCTTGGCCTTGTAATGCCTCCTCCTCCTCCTGCTTGGGGTCATGGGATCAGCACTGGGCAACATGTATTTTCTCTCGTGTTACCACAGTTATCCGCGGCACTGGTTTGGGCCAAACAAAAGGAGCGTTACTGCATTCATGAGACGTTCACAGCTGTACTAGCATCGGAGTCGGCTCTATGCCCGCGATTGCTGAGGGTGTGTGCAGAGGCCTATGTCCTCGGCGCAGTGAAAGTCTGCCATGTTTGGGCACTGTGATTTCTTCATCTTTAATACTGTCTTTGGGTACCTTTGGCTCGCCTATGCTGTGGGTGCACAAAGACTTCCCATAGTGGTGTTTTACCTGTCTGGCACAAATATACTGACTTACTTTGGTAGGGTGCAGAGTGCAAATGGCTTATCCCTTGCGATGTCGATTGAGGTATCCGACACTTACACAGAATGAATAGTGGTTGGACACATGAATTTCCCATTGCTATGTAACTCAGGGCACCTTGGGTCACACAAGGTCTTTGCTGGGACCGAGCCTGACCCAGGGCCCGCTCACATACTTCCCACACAGACTATAGCGGGTCCTGGTCATGGTTTCTTGACCTTGTAAGGCCACCTCCTCCTCCTGCTTGTGGTCAGGGGATCAGCACTGGGCAACATGTATTTTCTCTCATGTTACCACAATTATCCGCAGCACTGGTTTGGGCCAAACAAAAGGAGCGTTACTGCATTCATGAGACGTTCACAGCTGTACTAGCATTTAAGTATGCTTTATGCCCGCGATTGCTGAGGGTGTGTGCAGAGGCCGAGGTCCTGGGGGAAATGCAACTGCGCCAGGTAGGGCCTATGGAACTTGTTCCTGGTTAATCCAGTCTTTGTAGCGGTGAAAACAACCGCAACTAATTAAATGAGACGTTCACTGCTGTACTAGCATCGGAGTCCGCTTTATGCCCACCATAGCTGAGGGTGTGTGCAGAGGCCTATGTCCTGGGGGAAATGCAACTGCACTAGGTTGAGCCCGTGGAACTTGTTCCTGGTTAATGCAGTCTTTGGAGCGGTGAAAGCAATCGCAACTAGTTAAATGAGACGTTCACTGCTGTACTAGCATCTGAGTCCGCTTTATGCCCACCATTGCTGACTGTGTGTGCAGAGGCCGAGGTCCTCGGCAGAGTGAAAGTCTGCCATGTTTGGGCACTGTAATTGCTTCATGTGTAATACTTTCCTTGGGTTCCTTTGGCTTGCCTATGCTGTGAGTGCACAAAGACTTCCCATTGCAGTGTTTTACCTGTCTGGCACTAATACACTGACTGACTAGGGCAGAAAAGTAGGCCCTTCGCAGGGTGAAACTCTGCCATGTTTGGGCACTCTGATTTGCTCATGTGTAATACCATGCTTGAGTTCCTTGGGCTCGCCTATGCTGTGAGTGCACAAAGAGTTCCCATTGCGTTGCTTTACCTGTCTGGCACAAATACACTGACTGACTAGGGTAGAAATGTGGGCCGAGGTCCTTGGCGGGGTGAAACTCTGCCATGTTTGGGCACTCTGATTTCTTCCTGTGTAATACCATCTTTGTGCACCGACAGCATAGGCGAGCCCAAGGAACTCAAAGACTTTCCAATGCGGTGTTGAGCTATCTAACACCTACACAGAATGAATAGTGTGTGGGAACACATGGATTTCCCTTTGCTATGTGACTCGCGGCACCTTGGGTCACACAAGATAGAGGCTGGGACCAAGCCTGACCCTGGGCCCGTTCACGTGCTTCCCACACAGAGTATTGCTGCATTGTGGAGATGTGTAGAAGTGCTGGTCCGGCACCTGAGACCCCTTTATGCCCACGTTTGCGGCTCCTGACAATTTTGCGACGGAGGTGCCACGAGATTGGAATGATGATCGTACGTCAATTTATCATCGATTCTTAACAGCATTGTGGGCTATCGCTGCCCCTTTTAAAGAGGGTCGCTGCCTGGCCCTGCCAACCCTCTGCAGTGTGTGCCTCCGGTTTCTCCTCATCTCAGACGCACTTAGAAATAGACATGAGGGTGGTGTAGCTATGAAGCGAGCGTGTGGCATGAGGGCAACTGAAGGCTGCGCAGGGAAACTTTTGTGTGCGCTGTGGACGCAGGGTCGTGCGGGGGGTTGGGCAGCATGTAACCCAGGAGAAGAGGCAGCGGTGTCACCCGCAGGCAGTGATTGTCCTTGGTTGGAGGTAGTGTGGTGCTTAGCTAAGGTGTGCCTTGCTAATAAGGGTTTGACCGAAGTAAAAATTGTTAGGGGGGTGACGCCAGACTCTTGCCCCCTTTGTGGCTTAATAGTTGGACCTGGGAGCCTCAGATGAGCGATGCATGCTGCCCCTGCCTTTCCCTATCCACTATGGTGTTTCCATGACTTTCGGATGTTTTCTGTTGTTTGAGAAGCAATCAGCTATGCGGTCCCATACAAAAATGCTCGCGTCGCCCATTGACTTCAATGGGGTTCGTTACTCGAAATGAGCTCTCGAGCATCGCGAAAAGTTCGACTCGAGCAATGAGCACCCGAGCATTTTGGTGCTTGCTCATCTCTGGTAAAGTCATTTCTTGCTATACATATTTCCCCTCTGCTCTGTTCTGTGTGGTTAGAGTCATTTCTTGCTGTACCTCTTTCTCCTCTGTTCTATTCATTGTGGGTAGAGTCATTTCTTGCTGTACCTCTTTCTCCTCTGCTCTGTTCTTTGAGGGTAGAGTTATTTCTTGCTGTACCTCTTTCTCCTCTGCTCTGTTCTTTGAGGGTAAAGTCACGTCTTGCCTCCTTCTCCTCTGCTCTGTTCTTTGTAGGTAGAGTCATTTCTTGCTGTACCTCTTTCTCCTCTGTTCTTTGTGGGTAGTCATTTCTTGCTGTACCTCTTTCTCCTCTGTTCTTTGTGGGTAGTCATTTCTTGCTGTACCTCTGTCTCCTCTGCTCTGTTCTTTGTGGGTACAGTCATTTCTTGCTGGACCTCTTTCTCCTCTGTTCTTTGTGGGTAGAGTCATTTCTTGCTGCACCTCTCCTCTTCTCTTTGTGGGTAGAGTCATTTCTTGCTGTACCTCTTTCTCCTTTGCGCTGTTCTTTGTGGGTAGAGTCATTTCTTGCTGTACCTCTTTCTCCTCTGCTCTGTTCTTTGTGGGTAGAGTCCTTTCTTGCTGTACCTCTTTCTCCTCTGCTCTGTTCTTTGTGTGTAGAGTCATTTCTTGATGTACCTCTTTCTCCTCTGCTCTGTTCTTTGTGTGTAGAGTCATTTCTTGCTGTACCTCTTTCTCCTCTGTTCTTTGTGGGTAAAGTCATTTCTTGCTGTACCTCATTCTCCTCTGTTCTTTGTGGGTAGAGTCATTTCTTGCTGTACCTCTTTCTCCTCTGCTCTGTTCTTTGTGGTTAGAGTCATTTCTTGCTGTACCTCTTTCTCCTCTGCTCTGCTGTTTGTGGGTAGAGTCATTTCTTGTTGTACCTCTTTCTCCTTCTGCTGTTTGTGGGTAGAGTCATTTCTTGTTATACCTCTTTCTCCTCTGTTCTTTGTGGGTAGAGTCATTTCTTGCTGCACCTCTCTCTCCTCTTCTCTTTGTGGGTAGAGTCATTTCTTGCTGTACCTCTTTTTCCTCTGCGCTGTTCTTTGTGGGTAGAGTCATTTCTTGCTGTACCTCTTTCTCCTCTGCTCTGTTCTTTGTGGGTAGAATCATTTCTTGCTGTACCTCTTTCTCCTCTGTTCTTTGTGGGTAGAGTCATTTCTTGCTGTACTTCTTTCTCCTCTGCTCTGTTCTTTGTGGGTAGAGTCATTTCTTGCCGTACCTCTTTCTCCTCTGCTCTGTTCCTTTGTGGGTAGAGTCATTTCTTGCTGTACTTCTTTCTCCTCTGCTCTGTTCTTTGTGGGTAGAGTCATTTCTTGCCGTACCTCTTTCTCCTCTGCTCTGTTCCTTTGTGGGTAGAGTCATTTCTTGCTGTACCTCATTCTCCTCTGTTCTTTGTGGGTAGAGTCATTTCTTGCTGTACATCTTTCTCCTCTTCTCTGTTCTTTGTGGAAAGAGTCATTTCTTGCTGTACCTCTTTCTCCTCTCCTCTGTTCTTTGTGGGTAGAGTCATTTCTTGCTGTACCTCTTTCTCCTCTGCTCTGTTCTTTGTGGGTAGAGTCATTTCTTGCTGGACCTCTTTCTCCTCTGTTCTTTGTGGGTAGAGTCATTTCTTGCTGCACCTCTCTCTCCTCTTCTCTTTGTGGGTCGAGTCATTTCTTGCTGTACCTCTTTCTCCTCTGCGCTGTTCTTTGTGGGTAGAGTCATTTCTTGCTGTACCTCTTTCTCCTCTGTTCTTTGTGGTCAGAGTCATTTCTTGCTGTACCTCTTTCTCCTCTTCTCTGCTCTTTGTGGGTAGAGTCATTTCTTGCTGTACCTCTTTCTCCTCTGCTCTGTTCTTTGTGTGTAGAGTCATTTCTTGCTGTACCTCTTTCCCCTCTGCTCTGTTCTTTGTGTGTAAAGTCATTTCTTGCTGTACATCTTTCTCCTCTTCTCTGTTCTTTGTGGAAAGAGTCATTTCTTGCTGTACCTCTTTCTCCTCTCCTCTGTTCTTTGTGGGTAGAGTCATTTCTTGCTGTACCTCTTTCTCCACTGCTCTGTTCTTTGTGGGTAGAGTCATTTCTTGCTGTACCTCTTTCTCCTCTGCTCTGTTCTTTGTGGGTACAGTCATTTCTTGCTGGACCTCTTTCTCCTCTGTTCTTTGTGGGTACAGTCATTTCTTGCTGCACCTCTCTCTCCTCTTCTCTTTGTGGGTCGAGTCATTTCTTGCTGTACCTCTTTCTCCTCTTCGCTGTTCTTTGTGGGTAGAGTCATTTCTTGCTGTACCTCTTTCTCCTCTGTTCTTTGTGGGTAGAGTCATTTCTTGCTGTACCTCTTTCTCCACTGCTCTGTTCTTTGTGGGTAAAGTCATTTCTTGCTGTACCTCTTTCTCCTCTGTTCTTTGTGGGTAGAGTCATTTCTTGCTGTACCTCTTTCTCCTCTGTTCTTTGTGGGTAGAGTCATTTCTTGCTGTACCTCTTTCTCCACTGCTCTGTTCTTTGTGGGTAAAGTCACTTCTTGTTGTACCCCTTTCCTTATGTTCTTTGTGGGTAGAGTCATTTCTTGTTATACCTCTTTCTCCTCTGTTCTTTGTGGGTAGAGTCATTTCTTGCTGCACCTCTCTCTCCTCTTCTCTTTGTGGGTAGAGTCATTTCTTGCTGTACCTCTTTCTCCTCTGCGCTGTTCTTTGTGGGTAGAGTCATTTCTTGCTGTACCTCTTTCTCCTCTGCTCTGTTCTTTGTGGGTAGAGTCATTTCTTGCTGTACCTCTTTCTCCTCTTTTCTTTGTGGGTAGAGTCATTTCTTGCTGTATTTCTTTCTCCTCTGCTTTGTTCTTTGTGGGTAGAGTCATTTCTTGCTGTACCTCTTTCTCCTCTGTTCTTTGTGGGTAGAGTCATTTCTTGCTGTAACTCTTTCTCCACTGCTCTGTTCTTTGTGGGTAAAGTCATTTCTTGCTGTACCTCATTCTCCTCTGTTCTTTGTGGGTAGAGTCATTTCTTGCTGTACCTCTTTCTCCTCTGCTCTGTTCTTTGTGGGTAGAGTCATTTCTTGCTGTACCTCTTTCTCCTCTGCTCTGCTGTTTGTGGGTAGAGTCATTTCTTGTTGTACCTCTTTCTCCTTCTGCTCTTTGTGGGTAGAGTCATTTCTTGTTATACCTCTTTGTCCTCTGTTCTTTGTGGGTAGAGTCATTTCTTGCTGTACCTCTTTCTCCTCTGTTCTTTGTGGGTAGAGTCATTTCTTGCTGTACCTCTTTCTCCTTTGCTCTTTGTGGGTAGAGTCATTTCTTGCTGTACCTCTTTCTCCTCTGTTCTTTGTGGGTAGAGTCATTTCTTGCTGTACCTCTTTCTCCTCTTCTCTGTTCTTTGTGGGTAGAGTCATTTCTTGCTGTACCTCTTTCTCCTCTGTTCTTTGTGGGTAGAGTCATTTCTTGCTGTACATCTTTCTCCTTTGTTCTTTGTGGGTAGAGTCATTTCTTGTTATACCTCTTTCTCCTCTGTTCTTTGTGGGTAGAGTCATTTCTTGTTATACCTCTTTCTCCTCTGTTCTTTGTGGGTAGAGTCATTTCTTGTTATACCTCTTTCTCCTCTGTTCTTTGTGGGTAGAGTCATTTCTTGCTGTACCTCTTTCTCCTCTTCTCTGTTCTTTGTGGGTAGAGTCATTTCTTGCTGTACCTCTTTCTCCTCTGTTCTTTGTGGGTAGAGTCATTTCTTGCTGTACATCTTTCTCCTTTGTTCTTTGTGGGTAGAGTCATTTCTTGTTATACCTCTTTCTCCTCTGTTCTTTGTGGGTAGAGTCATTTCTTGTTATACCTCTTTTTCCTCTGTTCTTTGAGGGTAGAGTCATTTCTTGCTGTACCTCTTTCTCCTCTGCTCTGTTCTTTGTGGGTAGAGTCATTTCTTGCTGTACCTCTTTCTCCTCTGCTCTGTTCTTTGTGGGTAGAGTCATTTCTTGCTGTACCTCTTTCTCCTCTGCTCTGTTCTTTGAGGGTAGAGTTATTTCTTGCTGTACCTCTTTCTCCTCTGCTCTGTTCTTTGTGGGTAGAGTCATTTCTTGTTGTACCTTTTTCTCCTTCTGCTCTTTGTGGGTAGAGTCATTTCTTGCTGTACCTCTTTCTCCTCTTCTCTGCTCTTTGTGGGTAGAGTCATTTCTTGCTGTACCTCTTTCTCCTCTGCTCTGTTCTTTGTGTGTAGAGTCATTTCTTGCTGTACCTCTTTCCCCTCTGCTCTGTTCTTTGTGTGTAAAGTCATTTCTTGCTGTACATCTTTCTCCTCTTCTCTGTTCTTTGTGGAAAGAGTCATTTCTTGCTGTACCTCTTTCTCCTCTCCTCTGTTCTTTGTGGGTAGAGTCATTTCTTGCTGTACCTCTTTCTCCACTGCTCTGTTCTTTGTGGGTAGAGTCATTTCTTGCTGTACCTCTTTCTCCTCTGCTCTGTTCTTTGTGGGTACAGTCATTTCTTGCTGGACCTCTTTCTCCTCTGTTCTTTGTGGGTAGAGTCATTTCTTGCTGCACCTCTCTCTCCTCTTCTCTTTGTGGGTCGAGTCATTTCTTGCTGTACCTCTTTCTCCTCTTCGCTGTTCTTTGTGGGTAGAGTCATTTCTTGCTGTACCTCTTTCTCCTCTGTTCTTTGTGGGTAGAGTCATTTCTTGCTGTACCTCTTTCTCCACTGCTCTGTTCTTTGTGGGTAAAGTCATTTCTTGCTGTACCTCTTTCTCCTCTGTTCTTTGTGGGTAGAGTCATTTCTTGCTGTACCTCTTTCTCCTCTGTTCTTTGTGGGTAGAGTCATTTCTTGCTGTACTTCTTTCTCCTCTGCTCTGTTCTTTGTGGGTAGAGTCATTTCTTGCTGTACCTCTTTCTCCACTGCTCTGTTCTTTGTGGGTAAAGTCACTTCTTGTTGTACCCCTTTCCTTATGTTCTTTGTGGGTAGAGTCATTTCTTGTTATACCTCTTTCTCCTCTGTTCTTTGTGGGTAGAGTCATTTCTTGCTGCACCTCTCTCTCCTCTTCTCTTTGTGGGTAGAGTCATTTCTTGCTGTACCTCTTTCTCATCTGCTCTGTTCTTTGTGGGTAGAGTCATTTCTTGCTGTACCTCTTTCTCCTCTTTTCTTTGTGGGTAGAGTCATTTCTTGCTGTATTTCTTTCTCCTCTGCTTTGTTCTTTGTGGGTAGAGTCATTTCTTGCTGTACCTCTTTCTCCTCTGTTCTTTGTGGGTAGAGTCATTTCTTGCTGTACCTCTTTCTCCACTGCTCTGTTCTTTGTGGGTAAAGTCATTTCTTGCTGTACCTCATTCTCCTCTGTTCTTTGTGGGTAGAGTCATTTCTTGCTGTACCTCTTTCTACTCTGCTCTGTTCTTTGTGGGTAGAGTCATTTCTTGCTGTACCTCTTTCTCCTCTGCTCTGCTGTTTGTGGGTAGAGTCATTTCTTGTTGTACCTCTTTCTCCTTCTGCTCTTTGTGGGTAGAGTCATTTCTTGTTATACCTCTTTGTCCTCTGTTCTTTGTGGGTAGAGTCATTTCTTGCTGTACCTCTTTCTCCTCTGTTCTTTGTGGGTAGAGTCATTTCTTGCTGTACCTCTTTCTCCTCTGTTCTTTGTGGGTAGAGTCATTTCTTGCTGTACCTCTTTCTCCTCTGTTCTTTGTGGGTAGAGTCATTTCTTGCTGTACCTCTTTCTCCTCTTCTCTGTTCTTTGTGGGTAGAGTCATTTCTTGCTGTACCTCTTTCTCCTCTGTTCTTTGTGGGTAGAGTCATTTCTTGCTGTACCTCTTTCTCCTCTGTTCTTTGTGGGTAGAGTCATTTCTTGCTGTACATCTTTCTCCTTTGTTCTTTGTGGGTAGAGTCATTTCTTGTTATACCTCTTTCTCCTCTGTTCTTTGTGGGTAGAGTCATTTCTTGTTATACCTCTTTTTCCTCTGTTCTTTGAGGGTAGAGTCATTTCTTGCTGTACCTCTTTCTCCTCTGCTCTGTTCTTTGTGGGTAGAGTCATTTCTTGCTGTACCTCTTTCTCCTCTGCTCTGTTCTTTGTGGGTAGAGTCATTTCTTGCTGTACCTTTTTCTCCTTCTGCTCTTTGTGGGTAGTGTCATTTCTTGTTGTACCTTTTTCTCCTTCTGCTCTTTGTGGGTAGGGTCATTTCTTGTTGTACCTTTTTCTCCTTCTGCTCTTTGTGGGTAGTGTCATTTCTTGTTGTACCTTTTTCTCCTTCTGCTCAGGAACCAGTACCAGGTTCCCCTACGTGAGAACCTGGTACCGCTTCCTGGGCAGTATGGGTGCTGTCTGACTCTTGATCCTCCTGCTTCTTTGGGTCACATGCTTCCATTCCTCTGCTTCTGCAAGTACACTTGACATTTCTTTTCCTTTAACATTTTGAAGATTTTCTTCTACTCTGTTAAGGAAATCCTCACCTTCTTTAATGAGTTTTAATGTAGCTATTCTATCCTGAAGACTATGAACCTTTTCTCCAACTGAGACACGAGTTTGTATTTCTGGCAGATGAAGTTTGGCTTTTCCTCTGATAGATCAGTAAACATATAGCATACGTTTCAGCTTACCATATGGCTCCTCTCCTTTTCCATGTTGTCAGTTGTTGTCCACTTCCAAACTTCTAAAAGTCAAGAAGTCTAGTGAAGATACCTAACCTATAAGATACTACTAAGTGTACAAGTTCTGGCGAAGGGTCCCACAACCCTTCCATCAATTACAGCACTTCTTAATGCAAGTACAAGGCTTTTTAAAAAAAACTAATTTTATGACGACTATGGTGGTTGGTTGTTGGTGGCAGTTGGTATAGGAGTAATAGCGGGAGAGGCAGTTTTGTCAGGCAATAGAGCTAAGGATGGATGGGAAGAGTGTTAGATGGGAGGCCACAGAGGACAATGTTGCAGTAGTCTAGATGGGAAATGATTAGAGATGAGCGAACACCAAAATGTTCGGGTGTTCGTTATTCGGAACGAACTTCCCGCGATGCTCGAGGTGTTCGTTTCGAACAACGAACCCCATTGAAGTCAATGGGCGACCAGAGCATTTTTGTATTTCGCCGATGCTCGCTAAGGTTTTCATGTGTGAAAATCTGGGCAATTCAAGAAAGTGATGGGAATGACACAGTGACGGATAGGGCAGGCGAGGGGCTACATGGTGGGCTGCATCTCAAGTTCACAGGTCCCACTATTAAGCCACAATAGCGCCAAGAGTGCCCCCCCCCCCCCCCACTGTCAGCATAAAGATCGTCCTCCTCTGGCACAGCTGTAACAGCTGTAGCAGAGAAGAACGATGTTTGCCCATTGAATTCAATGGAGCGGCAATACAGCATGTTCCACTGAATGCAATAGGCTGCCCGCGATCGCAGGATGAATGGTCGGAAAGGGGTTAAATATATAACCCCTTTCCTGCAATTCATCCAGAAATGTGTTACACTAAAAATATATACCGGCGTATAAGGCGACCGGGCGTATAAGACGACCCCCCAACTGTCACCTTATACGCCGGCAATACAGTGGAGCAAAGAATAAAAAGCATTACTTACGTTTTTAGATGATCTGCGGCGCTCCTGCAGGCTGTCACTCCCTCCTGGTCCACGGCAGAGTATTGCTTTCTCTATGAAAGGCTTTAAATCCCTGCCTCCAGAAGCACACGTGCCTTCAGCCAATCACAGCCAATGACAATGATTAGAAAAAAGAGGTTCCCAGCAGCACAGCATATATCCTCACATAGAGCCAGGCAAAACAGTGTGCAAAAGCCAGTCAGGAAGCCTAAACCAGAGAGGCTCCAAGGGTGCAGTCAGGAATAAGGAAATAGTGACTGGCAGCATTCAGCAATGTAGAAAAATACAAGATTTATTTCCCCATTTGCCGTAATTTTTGTAATGGGGAAATAAATCTTGTATTTTTCTACATTGCTGAATGCTGCCAGTCACTATTTCCTTATTCCAGCCAATGACAATGATGTCATTGAATGGCTGTGATTGGCTGTGTTTCTGGAGGCGGGGATTTCAAGCCTTGAAATCCCCGCCTCCAGAAACACAGCCAATCACAGCCATTCAATGACATCATTGTCATTGGCTGTGATTGGCTGAAGGCACGTGTCTTTCTGGAGGCAGGGATTTAAAGTCTTTCGTGGAGAAAGCAATACTCTGCCGTGGACCAGGAGGGAGTGACAGCCTGCAGGAGCGCCGCAGATCATCTAAAAATGTAAGTAATGCTTTTTATTCTTTGCTCCACTGTATTACCGGCGTATAAGGTGACAGTTGGGGGGTCGTCTTATACGCCCCGTCGCCTTATACGCCGGTATATATTTTAAGTGTAACACATTTCTGGATGAATTGCAGGAAAGGGGTTATATATTTAACCCCTTTCCGACCATTCATCCTGCGATCGCCGGCAGCCCATTGCATTCAGTGGAACATGCTGTATTGCCGCTCCATTGAATTCAATGGGCAAACATCGTTCTTCTCTGCTACAGCTGTTACAGCTGTGCCAGAGAAGAAGGATTTGTCTTCTATATGTTCTCAATGGGGTCAGCGCTGCTGCCGCTGGCCCCATTGAGCGCATATAGAATGCATCCATAGCGAACCGCGGGAGGGGCAGACTTTCATATCAGGCGGACACCTGATCTCCCCAGCCACTCATAGCAGGGGGGTGGTATAGGGCTTAAACGTTGCAGGGGGAAGTTGTAATGCCTTCCCTGTCTTTATATTGGCCAAAAAAAAGCGCTAACGTCTCAGGGAAGAAAGTTTAAGTAACCCGGACACCGCATGGTGTTCGTTACGGATAACGAACATACCGAACACCCTAATATTCGCACGAATATCAAGCTCGGAAGAACACGTTCGCTCATCTCTAGAAATGATGAGGGCGTGCACTAGTATTTTGAGGTTTTAGAAAGATTGTATCTGAGAGATGTTTCTGATTTGGAGGTGGTGGACGTTTAGTTTCAAGGACAGAGTGGAAAGATTATCCACAAACAGCAGACAGTAGGACTGGGGAAGGTATGGAACCATTAACTGATAGGTCTGCTGGGAGGTTGAGTGGGATACAGGAAGATAATGAGACAATCTATGCCTTTAACAATACAGAATATATAAGTAGTGACGTAATCAAAGATGTGCAGATCAAAAGCGTCAAAAATTAATTAAATGGGTTTTCCCATTACCTAAAATTGCTTCATAGTCACTCTGTACTTTCTGGTTGCTGCTGACCAGGACATGTGACTGCTGTAGCACTGTTTATAGAAGGTCACTGCTGTGACCTGTGATTGGCTAAGGCAGTCACATGTCCTGGTCAGCAGCAACGAGAAAGTACACAGTGGTTGTAAAGCAATATTAGAAAATGGGAAAACGCCTTTAAGAGCAGGCTCACATGACCATATGCGTAACAATAGCCTTGTTTTACTGGCGTATGGAGCTGCGTATCACCACATTTGTGATCACGTATGCCTGAGCATGACAGCATATCTCACGCACGCTATCATGCACCGGCTTCCTGGTTTCTTTTTTTTTTTACTTTCCCTCTATTGTCTCCTAGCCATATGCATAAAAACAGCGCACATACAGCATGTAATTGTGTAGGTACAGTCTTTTTATACGCACCCACAGATAACAATAAGGCTCTATCACGTGTAATACGCGGTAAAATCGAACATGTGCGTATAATATGCAATGAATATATGCAAGTGTGAGTGCAAAATAAATCAGTTAATTGCAAGATGGAACTGAGCCCCGTTCATTGCCGCGGTAATGAGGCTGAGACTGTGACCCAGTTGGTTCAAACGAGAGACAGAGTAGTGACCGAATGCCCGACCCTGAAGAGCTGGAACACAAAGTTTCCTCCGGAGGACATTGACACCCAGGCTACAGGTAAGCCCTTACCCCACATAGACTACAACATCTACAAGCCGATCCCGATCCTGGTGAGCTGGACACTGCCCCATGCCAGCTCTTTCACAGCTGCAGCCAATCACAGGCCTCAGTAGTGAAGGAGAAAGAAATGCATTAAAGGGGTTGTCCCGCAGCAGCAAGTGGGTCTATACACTTCTGTATGGCCATATTAATGCACTTTGTAATCTACATTGTGCATTAATTATGAGCCATACAGAAGTTATCAAAAGTTTTATACTTACCTGCTCCGTTGCTGGCGTCCTCGTCTCCATGGTGCAGACTAATTTTCGGCCTCCGATGGCCAAATTAGCCGCGCTTGCGCAGTCCGGGTCTTCTGCTGTCTTCAATGGGGCCGCTCGTGCAGAATGCCGTCTCCGTGTAGCTCTGCCCCGTCACGTGCCGATTCCAGCCAATCAGGAGGCTGGAATCGGCAATGGACCGCACAGAAGAGCTGCGGTCCACGGAGGGAGCAGACCCCGGCGGCCATCTTCAGCAGGTGAGTATGAAGACGCCGGACCGCCGGGATTCAGGTAAGCACTCTCCGGTTTGTTTTTTTAACCCCTGCATCGGGGTTGTCTCGCGCCGAACGGGGGGGGGGTGTTAAAAAAAAAAAAACCGTTTCGGAGCGGGACAACCCCTTTAAATTTTCAAATCTTTTTTTTCCTTTTAAATAAATAAAAAAAAAGTGAAAAAAGTTAAAAGTAAGGCTGGAATCACACACAATTGGGGAAATTTGCTGACTGACATTTACATACACCAGTCTTAAACCAAAGTATCCTGGAGTAAAATGTGCTAAATTTATTAATTTTGTAATAACTTTGGGACATTTTTGGCTGGCCATGCACCCGAAATTGAAACCCATGCCTGCTTTGATTAGGTGCAGATTTGTGGTAAAAGCAGATGATTTTAAATCTTCAGACTATTGGGGGTCCATAATCTTCATATAGTCCAGGGTCCATGGTAGACTTAACCCGCCCATGCTGTCTTTCCTTCATCCCCTCATAGTTGCCCTCTTCTAGCTCATGTCCTTTTTATCCCCTTCATTCTCCCCTCTCATAGTCCTTATAGCCACTGTTATCCTATAACTTGCTTGATTTCTCTTAGGCATAGGGACAGTTAGTGTCAGGTGGGAGAGAGATCATGTGCCTAGGGAATACTCCTAGTAACCCTAATGTGCAAAAGTAATTCATTTTAATTATTGCTATTTCATAATTTCTCCATAGCCCATAATATACCTAGACATCGGCCACCAGCATGTCCATTGTTTTGCCATCTCTACATCATGGCACTCCTTTAATGCACACACCCAACCTACTATATGTTGTTCTGCTGCTCCAATTCACTTTTCTTTCCACAATGCTACTTTGTATGATCTCAACTGAATAGGAACCTCGTCACTTGTCAGGCCTCACATGATGGAATACTGTGTACAGGTCTGGACACCGCTGCTCAGGAAAGATGTCACAGTTCTTGAGGGGGTTCAAGGAAGGCAACTAAATTCATAAATGGAATGAGAGGACCTGAATACACAGAGAGGCTATCCAAATTGGAAATTACCCTGGAAAAAAGACAGTTAAAGGGCAACCAAATAACTATGTATGAATACATGAGGGGACAATACAAGGATCTCTCCCATCATCTGTTTATTCCCAGGACTGTGACGGTAACAAGAGGGCATCCGGTACATCTAGAAGAAAGCAGGTTTCATCACCAACATAGGAGGGGGTTCTTTACTGTAAGAGCAGTAAGACTGTGGAACTCTCTGCCTGAGGATGTGGTGATGGCTAATTTCATAGAGGAGTTTAAGAGGCGGCTAGATGACTTTCTAGAGCGCTATGATAATAAAGGATATAGACATTAGATGACCAGCGGGTTGTTGATCGTGGTCTTGGAGACAAATAGGAACTTTTAAACTTTGATCCAGGGATTATTCTGACTGCCATTATGGAGTGAGGAAGGAATTTTTTCCCCCCACAATGGGCTAAATTGGCTTCTGCCTCATAGTTTTTTTGCCTTCCTCTGGATCAACAGGGCGGGGGGGGGGGGGGGGGGTGGAAACAGTCTGAACTGGTTGGACATTGTCTTCTTTTAGCCTAACATACTATGTTACGATGTTATTTCCTTCTTGCATTCCTATCAATACCAACACTTTCTCTCATTTCTCGTCTTATCTCCTTGATCGACTTTTACAACAACTTGAAGATAATACCTTAGACCTCTGACGCACATACATGTTACAAATAGAAATACATGACTGTAATTAGAAACAAACATACCAATAAAACACTGCAATTCCGTCAGTTCTTTACAGAGGGTAAAGTTTAGAACACGGATGAGCATGACCGAGTGCTACACAGGAGATGCTACCGTGACACTAGATTATTTTTATCACTACATAATGAGATAAGTAGGATGATAGCGAGACTTGTAAAAGTTTTGCTTGTGTTGTCTTAATATGAATTTGAAAAGTTGACTCCGTGAATCAAATTCCCATTGGCCATAAACAATATTCTCACTGCAGACATGAGTGGAGTCTTAATATCATATTGATCAATTGTATGATGTGCTTATGCATAGAGCAGAAGTCCTCCATTACTTGCTGTGAGATATGGCGCGGCTACCTTAGTCCCACGTGGTTTTGCAGCACTTCTGTGTAGTTTGTGAGTGGAAGGGTTAAATGCTTTTCAGCATCCAAGAAAGCTGAGTATGGAAAGGGTCTTAGAAGCAGGCTTCAGAAAGACTGTCACAACCACACATGGGGCCTGTAATGTACAACAGCATTGCTAACCCGGAGCAGGAAATATTTACAATATGAGATAAGGACAGGAACAGCCCTTCACACCCCAGTAAGTTCTCCTCCCCATGTTGGAACTGGCCACAGCCAGAATTGTTATGTTTAGGAGCTAATTTTAACAAAGGAATTTCTCTCAAACAAAGGGGAAAATGTCATTTGGAAACGATGACTGTTTTGCACATCGCAGCCCGTCGTCAAGGATATTTTGCGAAATATCACATCACCATGAACCAGACACAGGTACTCCCATCATTTCAAGATGCTTTGGGACCCTGGATTCGCATATCTATAAAAATATGTATCCAAAGACATTAGTGTGTGGGCATAAACCATATGTAAAATCATGAGAGGAAACTTAACCATCATATTTTCATTGTGGGCCCCACTCACACAGGTTATGAAGGAAATATGGATTTCAGTGCCCATGTGCTCCGATGTAACCAAACTCCCAATGGAGACTGGAGGGAGCTAAATGGGAGTTACCTCGCCGAGGTTTTAAAAATCGCACATGGACTTGTAGTCAGTATCAGCCCCTTGGAGTGCACCATACATGCAGACTGCCTTGTAATTCCATGTGACTCCACACAAAGAATGGTAACACTCTTTTTTACGCATGCCTCTTGCCTATTACCTTGTAATATCATTCTTTTTGTATTTTTCTGTAAATAAGCACTGTTCTTTTCTTACTTCTTTTTAGAATTGAACTTTCAATTAACTTTTTATATAACTTGATTGCCGCGTACTGCACCTTTAATAACTTGATTGTCATGCAACCCGACCCTCCCATAGCTTTTTTGCTGCATTCCCCGCCCATGTTATAGCTTGATTGCCACGCTCCCCGCTCCGCCCACAAAGTTGTGTAATCCGGCTGTGTGTACTGTGGGGTGACACGGTTGCTGTTTTTTCCGCTAATTTCAATGGTTCTTAAA
Organism: Eleutherodactylus coqui; assembly: GCA_035609135.1. NCBI lineage: Eukaryota > Metazoa > Chordata > Amphibia > Anura > Eleutherodactylidae > Eleutherodactylus > Eleutherodactylus coqui. The sequence goes on along the minus strand of CM069406.1, from coordinate 307,842,586 downwards.
AGCTGTAGAAAGCTGTCACCTACTGTTTCAGAATTGGCCACAGCCAAACCTTCTATCAGCTATGGCTGAATATGCTCTCGCACACATGACTGACGTACTGACGTCATCACGCAGCGGGTGCATGCGCACGGTGCCCCGAGGCACTCCGGCACTAGAACTACTTTACTACGCCACTTCTAGATCAATCGGCAGCCGGGAAAAGCGATCAAAGACCATCACCAGCTTCTTATCAGCCAGCTCCACATTTCCTTACTGGCGGCAATGATTATTAAGGTACTAGCTACGATTCTTTTCCTTTAATCAGGACTAAGCCTTTGACCCTCCCCATCAACCATCGTGAGGATGTTCCCTATTGACTGGGCTGCATAACCCCTCCCCAAGGGGCGGTCCTTCTAAGGGCTATATACAGCACTGACGCTGAGACAATCATTACTGCCTGTGGTTCACCATCAGAGCCACAGGCCCCATACCTTTCTATCTATTTTCTATTGACTCTCTGGTTGAACTATCATTAGGGTGGTAGAATAGCCACTTATTTGAGATCAGACCAATAGTCAGTGACATTACAGGAAGACTATCAAATAACTTTAGAGGAAGCTGGAAAATCTGCTTTGTAGTAGATTTATAGGGCAATCTTTATACCCTCAGCATATTATTGTTAGTCTAGGAACAGAATATCAGGCTAATTTACTGTCCGTATAATCTATACTACCAGCAGCCAGTTCCTCGTTTGCACGACTAATTCTGATTCTCACTTTGATGCTTATTTAAGCAGATAATGAGCTCAGGCTATCTCTAGAGGGTATCACGTTGATGATATCTCTAGATACACTTATCTCAGGGTTCAAATATGATCAGAGATAACCCTTTGATAAGCCTTACTGGAGCTCCTCATTATTATGAGTCTCGCCTATTCAGTGTCATCTACATGACACTGGACCAGATTCTTTATATTTAACGGTTCCCAGAGGTCAAACAAACTCTAGCCATCACCAACCAGTCCTACGTCATTAGTTGGTCTTTATAAGACAAAGGACAGAAATATTGGCATAATGGTCAGTTATATATCTTGGCTCCTGATGAACCACTTTGTAGTGGGGAAACGCGTCGAGCTGTTTTAATTCCTGACCCATGAAGTGATAATCCCTCGTTATGAACTACATGACTACACTTCTAAACATTATAAGAGCCATTGCTTTTTCTGATTCATGAAGTGATAATTCCTAGCTGCGAACTATACTGCTGCACTGTCAAACGTCATATTACACCAACTGACTTTCTATTATACTCATACAGAAAAACAAATCTAATTTATGTGTACTTACTATACGGTTACCTGGATATATATAAATCGAATCCATTTCCCGGGTACCTTGGAGTCTCATATGAATTATAAGAGACTTGGTGTTTGGAAAGGATATCAAGATATCCTTCGTCTTTATGTTTCGTCTGTTTAGTTAGCCCTTAAACGTTTTTTAAAGGTTTTCAATAAAGATTTACTTTTTTAGTCTATATCTGTGAAGGGCTTAATTAGTGACACTATAGACTTCACCGTTTCTGTGACTAACCTTTGAAGAGGCCTTGCAACATAACCAGGGATAAAAACAAAACCAGATTGTCTTTTCCGTAAGGAAAAGGTATCCATTTACAGACGACTGTTTTCGGGAGTCATACCACTCATCAGCGCCCAGAAGGGTTTTGGTTGGCTGGTTGATAAGCCTATGGTTTGGGTCACGAATGGTATTGTTTCTCCTTGTGGAGAGCACTAAGTAGGTGTAAGGAGATGTATACACCATGCAAAGCTTCTCTGGAAAGTTTGGTATTCTCTGTAAATAAATATTTGACCTTCTTACAGTCCTTGCACTTCACATAGAATCATAGAATGGTAGAGTTGGAAGGGACCTCCGTCATCGGGTCCAACCCCCTGCTCAGTGCAGGAATCACAGAATGGTAGAGTTGGAAGGGACTTCTAGGGTCATCTGGTCCAACCCCCTGCTCAGTGCAGGAATCATAGAACAGTAGAGTTTGATTGGACCTCCAGGTCATCGGGTCTGACCCCCTGCTCAGTGCAGGAATCATAGAACGGTAGAGTTGGATTGGACCTCCAGGTCATCGGGTCCAACCCCCTGATCAGTGCAGGATTCGCTAAATCATCCCAGAAATGATAATACACCCTATGATAATACCTCTAAGATCTCAGGTAAATAAACTCGTTTGGAGGTACATGATTGTTGTGGCATATTTTATGTTTACCAACAACTCCCCTTAATACATTGGGTATTTGCTGATAACAGGAGGCTCAGCTAGTAGTTAGCAGGCTATGTCATATCTGCATATTGTAGCGAAGAGCCAGCATGATAATTCGCATTCAGAAGTAGAGGTGCTAGAAAGAGTAAGCATTTGCTCGCACCTTGCATTTTTACACGGATTTCATCACATAATTCTCATGTGTTTCTTTGTTGAAATTTGCATAGAATCCAGGCCCCATTGATCTTACTGGGATTCCATGTCGGGGTTCATATGGCGTAGATTCGGAAATCCTTGCCATGGAAAATGTAGTCTCCTGTACTAATCCCTGAGAAATGTTAAGATATGTTCATTGTAATTAATTGTCATCAGTCATCCTCAAATAACGTAATTCTAGTAGTGTGAATATCTACAAATGAAAGTCTCTCTCTCTCTCTCTCTGAAAATAGAACTGTTTCATGGTTTACTATACTACCTCTCTCCTGGAGTCCCTTCCCACCAGCTACAACATCTGCACTAGGGTACCACACTACACCCTCTGGAGACAAGGACTACTTACTCCCATTTTGTTTAGTTCTCCACTTTTTGCATTTATTGTTCTTGTTCGTAAGGGATCCCTACTCATATACAGACTGGCATCATGACAAACAACACCTTACCCTACCCATCTCAGCGGGTAGCACCCTATTGACAATTACCACCTCACCCTCCCTGACTTGGCAGGTAGCCCATTAAGTAGGAACAGCCAATTACCACTGTGGTAACATCAGAGGTGTGCAGCAGCACTACTGTGACTACAGTCTAAATTTTCCCACTGCTCCCCTTTCTTGGTCTAGGTTGCAACAATGGCACCTGAATTGGTCCAACTGCTAGAGTGTTTAGCATTAACCCTAAGGCCAACTGCACATGGGTGGATTTTTGCTGTGGAATCCATGGCAGGCATCCGCACCACGGATCCGCAGTAAATACCATCCATAGCATGCTATGGTAGATCAATTCTTCCTACACATGAGCAGAGATCATTTGTGATTTCCACTCGTGGAGGAAAAATGGCAGCATACTCTATTTTTGCATGGATTCCATGCAGGCGGCTTCCCTTGAATCCAACGCTTCAGATGGCCGAGATTTAAGATAACGTTGTATTGCGGCAAAATAGCCTTGATAAAACGTTTTTGTGAATAAGGCCTTAGGGCTCCTTCACACTTGCGATAAAATTGCGCAATGTGAGTGAGTGAAAACGCAGAATTATGAAACCAATGATTTTCAATGGTTTCATTCCCATATGTGAGGTTTCCACTCATTCGATGAGGAGTGAAAAAAAAATTGCGGCATGTCCTATCTTTCTGCGTTTTTTGATTTTTTTATCTCCCATGGAGCCTCCGTGGTGCACAAAAATAGGACCTCTCCTATCTTTGGTACATGCTTTCCATAGACTCCCATGGGAGCTGGAAAATATACAGCCCGCACCACGGATCGTCTGAATGGGCTACTTCAAGCATCTTGAATTAAGCCCTCACGTGATCCTTAGGGCAGTATAGCAGTGCAGCCCCCGTGTGAAAGAGCCCTAATAGTAATCCAGACGCAACCAGAACGCTCCTATTCTTCATAGCAACTGGCACCTCAATTAAACTATGTGCCTCAAGGGCGAATAAGTCCCATTCATCTGTGCTTCACTAGAGCCGCATGTCTCATTACCAGCTGACCAGTAATTGTCTTCCGTTGGTCTTCTGATTGACATTGGAAAAACTCAATGTTGTCTTCACTCACAGAGTGGGAACGGTTTTATATCTCCCAACACACTATAGCGTCCGCCATCTGCGGGTGAGACCTGGTTATCACACTAACCCCGTACATCCGTGGGTTGGGTGGATTGTAGTGGAGTGCAGCCATGTGGTCTTTTTATTTAATCGAATACCAATAAAAGTTACATTTTCGGTTCTCCTTTCTGCGATGGTCGTCTCTGCTAGAACCTATTCAGCCCTTTTTTATATCTATTTCTACATCAGTGACTCAACTGGTGCAAAACCCCAACTTCCAATGGCAGAAGTTGGTGAGACACAAGTTGGAGACTGTGGTGGGAATGTCCGTGTAGGAGATCTAGTCTCTGCATTAAAGCAGTTCTGTTCCCTTTCCATTCTTACAGCAGAGTCTGAGGGGCCCTCAGACAACCGTTTATGAGGGCCCTAAATTATACTGAACTATCTCTAATACCATAGTGCCATGACTTTGTATGGACACCTGCTTGTATAGCCATGACTTTGGATGCCATGGGGTGTTTGACATATGATGGATGCGTCAGACTATTCCTTGTTGTTAACTAATGATGGCCGTTGTGCCTGGTACCCTGATAACTATTGTTTGGTTTGATGCAAATGCCTGGGGATTTGTGATCCTGTCTCTACACTGCACGAATGTGCTGTACGTCTTTGCCTATTTGGACACTACCTTATATATACGCACTCACACTTTGTTTCTATGAACTTCCTCTTATCTTGGATATTTTTGTTTTCTATTTGAATCAAAATGATATTTTTGAAAGTGCTGTGTTTTTTTGTATTTCCAGTTTATGACAATAGGCAGTTGGCTATGTGACTGCTCATCCTTCTTCAGGCCCCCTGCACAAGACCGGATCGGATTCCGCATGTTGGATCCCACAGCGAAACCCAACCCTGTGCCCAGTCGGTGACAACCGCGTTCCTGTCCTGATTCTTCTTATCTGTATTGCGGATGTACCTGCCAGCGCGCCGGCGCACATACACAGTACAGATAATGCCACGCCGTCGCTAGTTGATGATATTGATACCACGACATTTCCACAATGATGATTGTGGAAGGGCCATGGGTCAGATGGCTTCCATTGACAAGTGGAAAATTGCAATAGATTTCCGCTCGTGGGCAGGCAAAACGCTTTTCCACACCATGCTATGGTAAGTATGTGCTGCAGAATTCAGAGGCGGATGACCACTCCGGATTCCACAATGCAAAACCGGCCGTGTGCAGGTGGCCTGGGCTTTCTGGAAACAATGGTTATATGCGCCTAAAATGAGAAAGAATTGAATAGTGTGTTATCTCAGCTGCTTCCTGTCCAGCCCTGCAGCCCCCGTGTACCCATGACCCCTCAGCTACTCACAGGCTTCAGCGGTCATAGAAAGAACACAGCTGAAGCCTGCGAATGGCTGATGGCTCATATGCACATTGATCAGCATGGGACTACCTGTTCCATGCAGTGGTTATCAGGGCTACAGCCCTGGATGGTAAGCGGCCAGTATAGGTGAATATTTAATTTTTCTTCATTTTAAGTGCTATTACGTTTTTTAATGTCCCAGAAAATCCCTTTTAGGCCTCGGTCAGACGAGCCTTTTTTGCCGCGATTTGCAGATCGCATGACGGATGCGCATCCGCAAATTGCGTGACCGGGGCCGAAAAATAGCCAGAAAAATCTGCTCCTAGCTGCGTTTCATTTGAAATGGGCCGGAGCACAGGAGCGCTGTCCAGCGCATTGAATTCAATGGAGCCGGCAATACAGCCGGCTCCATTGAAAGCAATGGGCTGCCGGCGAGCGCAGGATGAATTTTCGGGAAGGGCTTAAAAATATAAGCCCTTCCCTGAAAATCATCCAAAAATGTGTAAAAATAAAAAATATATATATTCAATATATGTCATTCAATAGCTGAGAGCTGCCCCTGATTGGTCCCTGCGCTGAGCCAATCAGAGGTAGCACTCACTCACCCATTCATGAATTCATGAATGGGTGAGTGAGAGCTGCCTCTGATTGGTGAGGGCTGTTACCAATCAGAGGCAGCCCATTCAGCAGGCGGGGATTTAAAATCCCCGCCTGCTGAATACTACTCAGAGCAGTTTAGGAGAACTGCCGGCCGGCCGCGGCTGTACTCCGGCTGCACGGACAAGGTGAGTATATATTTTTTTTATTTTTACACATTTCTGGATGAATTGCAGGGAAGGGCTTATATATTTAAGCCCTTCCCGAAAATTCATCCCGCGCTCGCCGGCAGCCATTGCTTTCAATGGAGCCGGCTATATTGCAGCTCCATTGAATTCAATGGGCAAACATCATTCTTCTCTGCCACAGCTGTTACAGCTGTGGCAGAGAAGAATGATTTGTCTTCTATATGTTCTCAATGGGGTCGGCGCTGCTGCCGCCGGCCCCATTGAGCGCATATAGAGAACACAAGGAATCGCAGATAGCCGCGATCTGCGATTTCTTGTCCTATAATTTATCGGACAAGCGCATTACAAGCGCCCATGTGTCCGATACCATTGCAAAGCAATGGTTCTATAAAATCGCCGATCACATGCGCATGCGCAAATCGCGCGAAAAATCACCCGTGTGACCGAGGCCTTAAACTGTGGTTCAAGTTAAATTAACCCAGAATCTTAAAAAAAAAGCCCCGGGAATAAAAAGATGAAATCTTTCATTTGTCCCTCAGATAGGATTTATTCGGATACGATGACATCATAAAATATACCCAATGACACAAATAAATAAATCCCAGTACATGGTAAAGTAATAACGTAATAAATATCAAAAAGAAATCTTAAATAAGTTACATAACATCCTGGATGTACAGATTCAAGGTACCTTAGGAGATTAAAGTGCTGACAATGATTTCATATTGTTACATGCCCATTCTATATTTACTATTTTAACAATTGATTGACTTTTGTCATAGTTCTTACTTTTATCATTTACATTTTTTGTTCTCCAGTGGCGCGAATACTGAGGAGATTAAGACTTTGGAAGAATGAAAACTTTTTCTGGGTAATCAGGATGTAAGCTCTGCTTCATTGTCCACAAAGTACTTTGGGTGTACATGGAGTAGAGTCTACCCCTCGAGGACGGCTCAACCCAACACCCAAGGGACTTTTTAGTTGACACTCAGCTCAGCCCGAGAGAATGGTGGAGTGTTCTCTGATCACTTCTTTCTCCCTCGTTTCAAGGAATCGATGTAGAAGGAGACCATTGGTAGCCCATCTCATGAGTAGTACTAGAGTGTATTTTTGGGATAGAGGATAATTATTGCACTAAACTATCTTTTAGTACACACAGTACATAGATATGTCCAGCTGCTGCAGATGGGGGGGGTTCTCTTACTTGGGGATAAATCCCAAATGAAGCCTCAAGGAATGGAATTAGAAGATCATTGCTGGTATTGATGCATGCTGGATGTGGTGGGTCTATACACAAACTGAGATCTTAGGTGACCAAAGCTTGTGCCTGTACAATTTTGGAAAACAAAATTGCCCAACCTTAATGGCATACGATAAGGAAAGTTCACATGACTTTAATTAAACAACCAACCACATAGCCGAAAAATGGAGAGAGCTCCTGTTTTTAACAGCATAACATCAAGACCATCTGGCTTTACAACTTTTTTGGCATAAAAGAACCAATGTCTGTAATGTGCTTCTTGGTTTATTGTCTTTGGAACAGCTAAGAAAATGTAGTGATGACCTAATCATTTTTAGTCTGTGCAAATAGCTTGACAAGAAGATATCTTATTACAGTGAGGTCTTCAACTGGTTGACTTCAACGGTTAGCCGTCAGGCACAAGGTAAGGTCTGGGAAGACTCATCTGAAAAAAAAAACAACATAATATAAGATGAAGCTCCATCCCAAGCTAAATGTGGGACAGTTATTAGTCATTCTTGGTTATTTCTTTGCTTCTAACCTATTATCATGATTTGGCACTACGTTGCATGTTTGGTGGACGTGTCTTTGGGTAAGATCGTTCTGGAAGCAGGTAGCTGATCTTATCTCCAGAGTAACTGCTAAGCCTTTTTGCTTAACCGTTGAGTTATATTATTGGTGGATAAGCTCCATTAACAGCAACATAAATTAGCACATTTTATTTGTAGGACTGCTAGAATCCATGTTGCCTCCCAGTTGCTGTCGTCCAGTCTTTCATTTAATGCTGTCTCACATACCAGATATGTTATTTGTTAGTCAGAAGAGAGAGACATCCTATGACCTCTGATGAGTGCCATTTGTTCTTATTTCCGAACTCATTCTACTGAGACATGCTGTTCAAATTGTGATCACCTTGTTTTGACTTTTGATTTATTGGTACTCCATCATAACTACACAAGGATGACCTCTGAGAACCATATTCCTGGACCCTCCGCTTCTGTGTTACAGGCAACCTCCATGTCTAAGGAACTTTATAGTCAGGAGTGCATTGTCCTCCGACACGCAAAAAGGAACTTATCCCTGCAATATAAGGAGCTGAAAGACCTGCTGACATGTACTGACCACGGACAGGATACAAATCCCCAACACAGCAGGACTATAAGATCCCGAGGACATTCACATGTTCCACGCCTGATGTTGTGTACCTGATCCTGTGTAGTAAATGTCCTGTTGGGGGTCTTTATGTTGGGGAAACAGGACAGAAACTGAAAGCGAGGATGAGATCTTATTGCCACACAATTAAACAGAGTGGCCAAGCACTTTTTTAGTCAGGATCAAAACATAGAACACATGAAAATCATCATATTAAAAGGCAATTTCAAATCTCTATCCCATAGAAGAATTTGGGAATACAAGTTTATAACCATTTTTGACACTTTCAATACAGGCCTAAATTCCTCAAGAGGATTCATGTGTGACTGGGAAGTATAAGAAATTTATAGCACAGATAACACTCTGGCCTGGTGACCCCCTAACAGCAATTCAGGGGCCATAAAACTCTCACATCTTTATCAGTGGACTAATTATTTACTCCTCTGTTCATCCTGTTCTGGTATTGTTTTAAGTGCAAATAATTACACTATGATGTCTGTGCCTTTTCATATGTATATAAATGCATGTTTCTTCAAATCTATTCCATAAGCCTGAAGAAGAATCCTAAGGAGGTTCAAAAGCTCACTATAACATCATGTATTTTTGTTAGCCATTAAAAGGTATCACATCTACAAGATTACATGGTTTCTCTTGCTGGGAACAATCACAGTTTACTCTTCCACATAACACCGTGGTTCACAGTGCTACCAACTCTCATGCTACCAATGCTCAACCCAGAAGACATAATTAACTCTACACCTTGTGATTGTCTTCTTCCTTGATGTCATGCTAGTGTACAAGCTTATCTCTCTGCGCAGTCCTATCTTTCTGATGTCATCTACTGCATATTTTGTTCTTTGGCAATCATGCTATCATATTTTTATTATTTCCTTATTATCATCCATAATTGAATTGTACACAAAGATTAAAGTTCACCTTTCATGCCCTTCAACCCTATGAATGTATTCCACAAGCATGTCATGTATAATACTTTCTACCATTGAATACACACTAATTGTCAAAAATCATCATGTACCCTGTTGGAGGCTCTGGAACCCTGTTGTACCGCCTCTAGTTTGGATACAAGATGTGATACAGGGGGGCATGGAAGCGCTAGTACCCTGTTGGGCCACCTCTAGCTTATATACAAGATGTGATATCGGCAGGCATGGAGGCTCTAGTACCCTGTTGTATGGCCTCTAGCTTGGATACAAGGTGTGATGCAGGTGGGCATGGAGGCTCTAGTAACCTGTTGGGCTGCCTCTAGTTTGGATACAAGATGTGATACATGTGGGCATGGAGGCTCTTGTACCCAGTTGTACCACCTCTACCTTGGATACAAGATGTGATACGGGTAGGCATGGAGGCTCTAATACCCTGTTTTACCACCTCTAGCTTGTATACAAGATGTAATATGGGTGGGCATAGAGGCTCTAGTACACTGTTGTAGCATCTCTGGCTTGGATACAAGATGTGATATGGATGGGCATGGAGGCTCTAGTGCCCTGTTGTAGCATCTCTGGCTTGGATACAAGATGTGATATGGATGGGCATGGAGGCCTGTTGTACCATCTCTGGCTTGGATACAAGATGTGATATGGATGGGCATGGAGGCTCTAGTGCCCTGTTGGTTTGCTTGTAGCTTGGATACAAGATGTGATATGGTTGGAGGCATGGAGGCTCTATTACCCTATTGGACTGCCTCTAATTTGGTTACAAAATGTGATACGGGCGGGCCAGAAAGCAAGCAGGTTCTGTATGGTATCCTGCAGCATATCGCTTCACTATGCTGTAAATGAGCCTCTAGATCATGCAAACTCATAGTCCGTTGAAGTTGTCATCCCAACTGTTATATGTGATGGCCTCACAGACCATCACGCCAGCAGTGGGGGGCAGTGTGCTACTCCTCAGTAAAGGCAGTGTTGAGATGCTCGCCCCTTGGTTTCCAGACACAAACACGGCCGATGTCAGGGCTTGAACTGAGGTTGGTCTCACACATCTGGATTTGAATTCCAAATTCTGCGAGCATTTGATCAGCGGTAAGACGCGAATCAGTCACATGCTTTGAATTACACAGTTCCGCTCACATTACCATTTTGGAATTGCGTAATCCACTTGTGGAAAATAGAACCCAACATGTTTTATTTTACTGTGGATATCAACAACACAGAGCCCATTGTTCTCTATGGTCGCGGATATACCTACAGCCCATACACAATTATATCTGATCTCATACAAAATACTGCAATACTTCTGTATTGCAGTACGTTGTACATTTAATGACATCCTATTAAAGAGGTACTCAGAGGCTTTTACTATTGATGACCTATTTTCAGGATAGGTGATAATTGATCAACAGTGTTACGCCACTTGGGATCCCTGCTGATCAGCTGATTCCTGGGCCCACTGCTGTTGTGGACAGTGGGAGAGGCAGACAGCAATATCAATATTGCAGTGGGCCAGATTGGTATTGCATTAAATTCAATGGGAGCTGTGCCTGCACTAACGAACCGGGCCTCTGCAATACAGACAGCGCTATCTGCTTCCAGTACTGACCGCATTGACAGTGGCCCGTTTGATCAGCTGATTGGCAGGGATGCTGAGCGGTAGACCCCTGCCGATCAGCTATTGATGACCTATTCTGGAGATAGGACATTAATAATATAAGTCCTGGAAAATTCCAGAAGGAATCCATGGCAGGCCTGGGTGACTTCATAAGGCCCCAGGCAGCTATGGTAACCAAATGTCAGCCTGTGATCTCATCATTGAGGAGGGGCCATTAAGGGGACAGAGGGAATCCCCTCCCTCTGTCAGGCAATGTAAATGCTATGGTCAGTACTGACCATAGTATCTTAATGGTTCAGCAGCCTGGATCAGAGTTATCTCTGATGCCGGTCATCATGCTGGGCATAGCTGTATTTAATGGCTGGCACTTTTATTGTAAGGAGTGGGCTCGGCTGCTGAGTGCCCCATCACCTGACATCTGCCATACCTGTGCGGCAAAGGTTGGGAAGGGCTTAAAAAAGAATACCAGGGATGCAGTTGTAGGGGGTACAGAAGTAGCAGTTGCACAGAGCCCTGGTACCGGAGGGGGCCCAAGGGCCCCTCTGCCACATAAGAGGACACCACGTTAAATGACAAAAGTAGATCTAGCATTGCAGTCCAGGAGATTCTTGTTACCAATGTAGCATGACTGGCTGCACGGTTTGCTTATGCTGGCAGTAAATGGGCTGCAATGGGCTATGCAAATAGCGTAAGGCACAAAAAAGTGGTAATTTTAATAATAGCATACATGACTATACCTCTGAAGGCGACAACTGCCCACTATGCTCAAGCTTTCATAGAACAGTTCCTTACATTGACCTATTTTCCAATGTCTATTCTTTGACCTCTTACCTTGACGTTGGTGTCTACAACATCCAGGTCTGGCTGGAAGCTGGAGCCCGAGGTACCTGAATGGAACATACATACTGGTTAATGTGTATTGTAGTGTTTAGTTCAACTGTAGCCCTTACAGTAGTAACTAGATACCCTAACTTGAGTCTGTGCCCAGGTGACTGGTTGGCATGGGTTTGGTTGGTAGATGCACTGGTATCAGATTACTCACCGCTGACACTGGGATTGGAGTACAATGGTCCAGGATGTTGGTTATCCTCTTCCCACCCTTCCTCATACCATCGTTTTTCTTTGTCTATTAATCTGGGGAGAAAGCAAAAAAAGTGTCAAGTGTGAACGTTACTCCTACATAAGACGTTACTACTATTAGACATATGCTCTGTATAGACTAGATAATTGATGATTGATGCTACTGCTGCTATGTGTAAGCCTACTAGAGGGTGGGTCATAGAAAAGTAGCCCACCTCAGGCAGCACTGTGCCGTAAGAGAAAGTGGATTGTTTATTGCAAAGTTTTATTGATTTACCCACATTACAATAGTTGCTGGAAGTGGTCCCTGTTCACTTCTATGTACCTCTAGCATATCACAACATGTTGGCTGATAGTGCCTGCAGCTCTACAACGGTGATGCTGCAGATAGTGTGTGTGATATTTTTTTTCATCCAGGGAATGCAGATTATTGGTGTACACTTTCTTAAATTTCCCTACTGTGCTGAAGTGATAATGGTAAATTGTCACCCATCTTTGCATGTCAGCTATTTTCTTCTGATATCTGCCAGCTTTCTGGTCTGGGAAAAGTTGGGTAAATTTAGGCATATGTTAAAGTGTATTTTCTGCCAAGCAGAGCTCATCAATATTCATTTCACTGCTTTTTACACCTGTACAAGAGGGGCATTTGATCCCATTTGCTCCTTTTGGGACCAGTAAAAAGCTCTTAGTTGTAATGATAACAAAATGAGCCATTTTCAGGAGATCCCAATGTCTCCCAGCCCCTCCAACATGCATCCTCTAGACTGACTGTGATTTCCCTCCACTGAGATAGGACAAAAAATTCAATAACTGATATTCTGGGTCATTCGAGGGTCCCAGCTCTATCTTAAAAACCGAGAGTCTACCACGGATGTGCTGCATTCACTCCTGTCGCTGCACAACCCTCCAGAACCCTTGGAATCGCATAACTGCGTAGCAAGTCATCTGTCACATATCCTGTTTGGTTTTGTAGGTACATTATATCCATTTTAGTTTATAGCTTCCATATTGGAGGGCCTTCTTGGGAAACCTGGCCAGAATGTTAATTTGGATTCCATCTAAAAGATCTATGCATCTACCTAGCCAGCCTTCGGTGATGTCATAAGGATGACGACAGAGGTAGGACCCAGAGGAACTTGTCCCCCATTGTCAGACCCCTGAGTTGCATCTAAATGCAGGACTGCCCACATTTCTGTGTGCTCCTCCCACCAGGACTCTTTGAAACAACTTCATAGACTGGTATTTTCGAGTATTTTATTCCTATATATTTTCCTAAAATTTTGTGTCTTTGTAGCTCCTCCCCCTTCTGTAAATATCTCCTTTTGCACTGCTAACACTTTTTAGAAAAAAGCTTTGAACTTTATTTAATCATCCCCGAAAGCTCTAAGCAAGCCATAACCCTGAGGTATGTTAGAGACTGAAGAGGCTCGTAGCCACGCGGTAAGTTGACCCTGTGGTCTGTCCCTGGGTGCCGTACATCACAGGTTGGTGACTATCCGACCTGTAAACCCCATTACCGTGATACCCAGAGATAAAAATTGAGTGTGGACGATTCCAGGGTACATGGCGGCCATATCCCTTGGACCACAGTTCATGCTCCCGTGCCAGTGTGTCGTGGTAGGTGTCGCCTCTTGCCCCATCTTGTTGGAAAAAGCGTATATTATTTCTTCTGGTCAAACCTATTCAAGCATATCCAGATAAACCTCATAGTCTGAGTCAATGTGATCTGATAAATGACAGCGCACTTCATGCGTCACACCCCACAGCAATGGGTCCAAAAGTCCTCAAGCCATCCCAGCCAGCAGTCATGTACAGTGATATACACGTTTGGCGTTCTCAAGCTCTTTCAGTTCCTGTATTATTTAGTATGTTTACAAGATCATATAATTTGTTGGTGCGTCATTTGTGATTCACCAACCTGCTGGGCCGCTCACCAACTTCATTTTCAATGACTATTTGCAATCCACTGCTGAATGTCACTGACGACTTCAGACATCCAAACTGGCAGAGACCTCGGTTTCATGTTTGTGGCACCCCCGTGTAGTGTCCCAGAATATCATCCTGGCCCCTCCATAAATGTCATACACGTTTGTCTTGTGTTGATGCCCTGGCAAAGCCTGTCTTGTCATTTCCAGTGTGTGTGTTGCACAGCTGCGGCGCTTGAGAGGTTAACTTCAATAAAATTATAGTCTGCCTGTAAATGTATCAGTCTGTCATGTCATGTGGTATGGAAGAGGGTATAAATAGGAGTGATTGAGAGCGGAAAAAGGTCTTCAATCTGTGAGAGCCCATCTTCAGAGAGTTCCAACTGGTCTACCACCTTGCACAGAGCCACATGGAAGCACCTTCAGCTTCCTTGTGGTGAAGATGGAGGAGAAAGAGAGATGTCCCGTAGCGACTGCATTTTGAATGAGATTGGCGTGAGCCTCCAGCCTATGAGAGAGCTTTGTAAGTAATCACTTTTCCTGACCAGACCCCGTGCAGAGGTACTAAGTCACACCCATGTGTCTCCAGTGTGAGGTGCAAATCCTAACAGTAAATAATACCGCCAGAGTGTCTGTGGAGTGACCCCTACCCCTTTCCTCCTCTGGAGTGCTCCCAGCCCAGGAGCGCTACCTGACAGATAACGCAGACTGTAGGACCGGTTTCATCCTGTGTGTCCTCCCTGATCTCTGAACTTCCTTTCCTTACCTGCACTGTGAAGAATTGTACCTGAATCGTTGTGACTAACCGTTCCTGGGAACCCGAGGTACTATACACCAGTGTCTGTGTTTATTCTCCACCGTGTGATATATCGGTGTTTGGGAATGGTGGCGTCACCCGTGACAACTACTACTACCTCCATGCTTCTGTTTATTGGCATTTCCTATTCTAATGGTGTTGAAGGTATCCTGCTCTGCGCTTGGCTATGTGTCATCCATCTGGGAAAAGGAGTTGGTAAGTGCCGTCGTGACAAGCCATCACTTAACCCTCCCAGCTCCTCATGTTTGTCAAGTGTCTGGAGTATCCCTATGGGCAGATTTCCTTTTAGATAGTTTTCCAAACAGTGTGGTGCCGGGATGAAAAGCGGGCTACTTTTCCGTGGCCCACCTTGTATTACTTCTGCGCTGTAAATACTACTGCATGTACTAATAATACTTGCGATGTATTATTAATTCTAGTGCTGGAATTGCTACCTAAAACTGTTGGTGCAGCTGATACTATTGTCAGTGCTTTATAGGAGTCTGTATATGATGTGTGATATGTATTAGTAGTGGAATATCGATTTTGTATCACTTGACCACAATAGATATTCCAGTTGCATCCACAGTGCAATGTGATAAATCACCTGACGGCATTCATGAAAGTTGGCACAAGGGCAAAGTAATTGCAAGATAATGATTCAAGGGAACAGGTCTTCATGTGACGGAATTTGACGTGTGACCTGCTGGAGTATTAGTGATTCTAAGGGCCATAAAAGAATAAAACTTATCTCTAGAGGAACTAACACAGCCAGTCTCACATTTAGAAGAGTAAATGAGACTACTGTGGGTTACAACGCCCTCTTCAGGCACCGTGGAGGACTGCAACTCACTCATTCCATTCTATTTTTAGAAATAATACCGCGTAATGAAATGTTCTGTCGCTTTCTAATATAAGGGCTCGTATTTATGAATATTGGCCAATTCTTTGTGGAACCTGACAGTCTTAAATTGGGCCAAATTTACAAAAGTGGTGCACTGACTTGTAAATTCGGCAGAATTCAGACTTCACCAAAAATGGGAAAGATGCAATGAAAATGTGTCAATTGCACCAAAAATGGGCCAATTTGTAAACTAGCAAAACCAAGGTCATAACATAAATACAGCACCAGAACCAAGCCGATAACACAAATACAGCACCAGAACCAAGCCGATAACACAAATACAGCACCAGAACCAAGCTCATAAAATAAATGCAATAGCAGAACAAAGCAACTGTGTTGCAGAGGCGCTGATGGGCTGATGGCAGCTCTTTGGAATATCAGAGTGGAGAAGACACGGCCAGGAGGACTATGATTCATGTAGTTTGACAAAAGAAGAAGATCATCTGGCCAGGCAGGGCTAAGGGGAGCAATCCCCCCTGACCTATATCTGCTTGCTATCCCCCTACATGCTGGTGGCTGGCACCCTGGGTAATCGCACGGGTCACGGACGGCTAAGGCTGACTGACCATGCATTCATTTAATGTTGATTTCTGGACGTTTGCTCTGAGCCTCTACTGTTTTACAGTAAAATAATATTTCCTAACATTGCTTCTGATATTTGCCCCAACTAATTTCAGATTGTGCCCCCTTTTTCTTGTGTTTAGTTTCTTCCCTCCTGAACCTTATTTAAACCTTTAAAGGCATCGTCCCACTTCTAAAATTGATATCCTACCCTTATCAACAGCTGATTGGTGGCAGTCCGCCACCCGGAACCTGCACTGATCAGTTGATTGCCAAGACCAGTGTTCTACTGTAGAGAGCTGCCTTGTTACTGGAAGCAGACAGCTCCGTACGTTGCATAGTGGCCCGGCATGGTACTGCAGACCAAATCCTATTCATTTCAATGAGACGTAGTAACACAGAGGGCCACTGTCTAATGTGAATGGAACTCAGCCTGCAGTACAACTCCAGGCCACTGTGCAATGTATGGAGCTACAAATGGCAACAAAGATTAGGCCACTGAACTAGGTGATAAGCTGAATGTTAGGGGTCCCGAGAGGTGAACCCCCTGCTGATCAGCTATTGATGACTTGTCCTGAGAATTGGCCATCAATCATAGAAGTGGACAAAAAGCTTTTGCTCATGCCTCCTCTTCCCTTTCTTTCCGCCAGTCTATACAGGTTAAGTTTTTGACGTCTTTCCTGATAAGCTTCATGCCCAATCAGCTTTGGCCTTCCATGTTTTTTGTATGCGAAAAATCCAGGATCGGGAACAAAGGACTTATGTGAGAAACTTCTGTGCTCAGTCACAGGAACATTCCGAGAGCCACATCCTGTTAACTATCCTTAAAACACCTCTCATTAAAAACCACCCGAGATTTAACCCCTTCATAACTAACAGCTGAGAGCGCCAATCGTCCCTCTGTTCCCTTTAGACTGACCAAGCAGCACATTGTGTGATACTAAATACCATACATTGCACTCAGTTCATTCTAAGCCTGTTCTTATATAATCCATCCATGGAATACAGAAATAATTTATATATTGATATATAATGGGATAATAAATATACTTTGTAAAACTTCTTGGAAAAATTTATAGACCCGACTCATAACGGGAGTTCGTGAAAGCAGATATTGGTAAATGACAGAAAATAGGAAGATCCTCGAGAGCAAATCATAGGGACAAAACAGCATATTTAGGTTGTGGTTGTATACAGGGAGCTGATCGACTGATATTGCTGAACGCTCAGATATTCTTCAGCACACAAACCATATGGAACACTTGTTTGTTACTTACAAGATCCTCCAATGATACCTCATTGTCTTTATGTAGCCCAGCTATCATGCACCATTCTGAGTATTATCTGATGTGTTATTTGATGTTCTCCATGTCTGGGAACTTAGCTCCGCCCCTTCCCGCCTACCCCCATTGCAAATAGTGGCGAGGGGCGGAGAGGGGGTGGAGAGGAGGCGGGAGCTCAGTGCACTGCTCCCGACTCTTCTAGCTTCCTCCCCCTGCAGAGAGAGAGACGCCGTATATCGGCCGGCGTGAAAACCCTGCCGATATACGGTCGTCTGAATGCACCCTTAGTTGCGTCACAGTTCATATAGCTGGTTATATTATATTTTTTTCCCTGTGCTCTCAGTAAATTTATATTTTTTTGACTGCTATTCAATATTTATCAGTATATAAATTATTTCTGTATTCCATGTATTGATAAGAACAGGCTTACAATGAACTGAGTGCAATGTATGGTACTTAGTATCACACAATGTGCTGCTTGGTCAGTCTAAAGGGAACAGACGGACGATTGGCGCTCTCAGCTGTTAGTATGAAGGGGTTATGTGCAAATAAGGGAGATGAAATAAAACCTCCACGCCACCACCTATTGGAAGTCAGACTCTTTATACAAGCCTTGTAACAATGACTGGGAATTAAAAGCAAAGCCAGACTCCATGTACAGACAGCTGTTTCAGGGTTTTTGCCCGTCATCAGTGTACAGTAGGAGTCTGGCTTTGCTAGTGAGAGGCCTGGGACTAAGGTTGGGACATCGAAAAACGATATATCGCTAATGCTTTGGCGATACTTTTCATCGATATTGTTATGTCCGATATATCGGTAACATCGATAGTTTAAGGCGATATATTGATCTTTGTAAAGAAGAAACGTGTCTTGTGGTCCGGTGACCATGTTTTCTTTCTTCCCTTTGTGTTGGTTCAGGATGTAGTTTTGCTCGAGGCACTAATGAACTTATAAACAAGTTCTAGAAACTTTTGGAAAGTGTCAGGTGACACTCAGAATAGTGGGGTCTTAGGCCGCTTTTCCACATGCATTTGTGCCCATAGAAAAGATAGGAGACCCATTTACCGCAACTACAATTGCGTTCGCGTTACCAGGCCCTGCATTGTTTACAAGTTGCCATGGAGATCGTTGATCCCTCAGCCGCAACTTGAAAAAATGCAGAACACGCGGCCCCACAAACACACAGAGATCACGCTCACATCCCGTCAGGTCCAGCGGCCAGCTTCTGGCCTCCTTGTAGCCGGCAGGACCTTGTTTGTGTGTTTGTTGGCTCATTAGATAACGATTATTGGGGCCAATGATAAAACACTTCTTCTCATATACGTCATGGTAATTCTATGTTTCATCTGTAACTTTAATCTATTTTCCTGTTATTAATAATTAGAAGTTAAAGGGGTTGTCCCGAGGCAGCAAGTGGGTCTATACACTTCTGTATGGCCATATTAATGCACTTTGTAATATACATTGTGCATTAATTATGAGCCATACAGAAGTTATAAAAAGTTTTTTACTTACCTGCTCCGTTGCTAGCGTCCTCGTTCCCATGGAGCCGACTAATTTTTGGCCTCCGATGGCCAAATTAGCCGCGCTTGCGCAGTCCGGGTCTTCAGCAGTCTTCTATGGAGCCGCTCGTGCCAGAGAGCGGCTCCGTGTAGCTCCGCCCCGTCACGTGCCGATTCCAGCCAATCAGGAGGCTGGAATCGGCAGTGGACCGCACAGAAGAGCTGCGGTCCACGAAGGCAGAGGATCCCGGCGGCCATCTTCAGCAGGTGAGTATGAAGACGCCGGACCGCCGGGATTCAGGTAAGCGCTGTGCGGGTGGGTTTTTTAACCCCTGCATCGGGGTTGTCTCGCGCCGAACGGGGGGGGGGTTTAAAAAAAAAAAAACCCGTTTCGGCGCGGGACATCTCCTTTAAGAAATTCAACAGTTTAAAGTTTTAAAATAAAACTATAATTTCTGCTGATTGTCGCTTTATTAACCCTCGACCTGGTTTATTTTTATACAGCATTTAAAAAGTCGATATATTGAAATATCGATGGTTTTCCACCGATATTTTACAATAATCGATAGTTTATTCAGCGATAGTCGATACTATCGACTATCGATATTTTTGTGTCGATGTCCCAACCCTACCTGGGATGGAGATCAGAAACGCTATCTTTTCCCCTTATGGAGAGCACCTAGACGGTGAGTGAGGAGACTCAAAAGGCCATGCATGCTCCTCTGGGTAATATGCAAATAAGGGAGATGAAATAAAGCCTCCACAGTGCCACCTATTGGAAGGGGTTAAATCACAGGTGGTTTTTAATGAGAGGTGTTTTAAGGATAGTTAACAGGATGTAGATAGTTAGATTTTGATGCTAAATGTCTATAGGTTACTACATAATGCCTGTGCTTAAAGGGGTGACCCCTTCATATATCAGTACAGGGCAGTTGATATAGTTTATGTTGGCATTACACGCTCTTCATCATATTCAGAATGGAGGTGTGACATTGTGAGGAAGAAGACTTTTATGTTGGGGGGGGCTTCATAAACCTTATATAAGAGCTGCTAATTCTATTAGTCAATTGTCCACCTACACAATATGTACTGCCCTGCTGTATCACAGGCCAGCCAGCCTGGGCATCCTGTGCCGACGTCTCCCACAATAACCACATGTAACCATGATCGATCAAATATAACTAAACATAAGCAAAAAGTATCACAAGTCCAGACCACTTATATGTCTCTACTTCAGAAAAGTCTCTGGAAAAAATAGAAACATGTCAGAGATTGGGTTGACATTTTCATCCCTCAATTTGACTCATTTCTGAACTTTTTCCATCATTTGAGGACAAATTCAAAAATTTGTAAAAAAAAAACAAAAACATTCAGGCCAACTCTTTCTTGTAAGTGTCTGTAAGTGTACTCACTTGTCTTTATCAGATACTCTCCGCCGTAGGCATGAAATGATAGCCAGAGCAACGATGATGAGGAGCAGCACAAACGCAGCGACAGTCACTCCTGCGATAACTCCCGGTTTACTGATGGGCGTCTGGCAGCGGTCTCCTGTGTACCAGAAATCGGGCGACGACTCGCAGCTGGAAGGAAGAGATCATCAAGTGAGTCTCGTTGGATGGCTGGGTTCTGATCGGCTTCTTTCTCAGTGCTTCACCTCATATGGGAAGTGTTTGCACGGAACGAGAAGCCCGCAACCCAGCCATAGTTTTTATGCTGACTGAAAGACACTGATAACGACAAGTGAGCGAACAGCGAGCGATTTTTTTTCACATTTACTCCAAACGATTATCGCTCTAATTTGTTTGTTTAAATGAATTTTGAGCGATAATCGTTACGTGAAAACGGGCTGTTAATGAGGCTTTTAATGAAGGTATCTTAAAGGGGTTGTCCAGGATTATAAAATAAGTTGCTGTCTTCCTTTCACTCTTGCGATGTTGCGATAAAAAACAAAAAATCTTTCTGCGTCTTGCATTTTTTCTAATCGCTCATGTTTCCCTATGGAGCCTCCTTTTTATCGCATTGCCATGCACCAACTTGCAATTTTTGTGCAAAGCATTTTTAACATTAGAAAGTCCTATTGACTTTTGCGTTAAAAAAATCGCACAATTTTATCGCGGGTGGCAGCGATGTGATGCGAGATTATTCCCAAGAGAAAGCATTGCTGATGCTCAAAAGACGCGGTTTTGCTGCAATTTGCTTGTGGCAAAATTGCGATTGCCAGTGTGAAGGAGCCCTAAAACAGCACCACACGTTCCAATGGGGCGTATCTACTATTGAATCCTATAATGGTTGAGCAGTAAGGGACCTCCGGGGTTATCGTGACCTCCAGGGTCATCGTGACCTCCAGGGTCATCGGGACCTTCAGGGTCATCGGGACCTCCGGGGTCATCGGGACCTCCAGGGTCATCGGGAATGTCCGTACTGTGCATAAATATTCCCCGCGGGAAGTCCCCTCATCACTGAACACTGTGACAGCACTGTAACAGTGTTCAGTCACAAGGGGACTCCCTGCAGGGAGTAAAGACTCCCCTGCCACAGCTGTCACAAATTAAATATAAGCCCTTCCCGGAAAATCATCCCTAGCTTGTGTAAAAAATAAAAAACTATATATACTCACCTCTCCGGGGCACAGGCGCGTCTTCCCTACTTGGTAATGTAGTGAAGCTCTTTCAGAAGGCGGGGATTTTAAATCCCTGCCTCCTGAAAGGGCTGAGTCTGCTTGGCTGCCTGCTCAGTGAATGGCAAAGCGCTGCCTGTGATTGGCTGAGCACTGTGACCAATCATAGGCATTGTTCAGCTGTCATTCAATGAATGGCTCAGCGCTGCCTGTGATTGGCTAAATGGTCAGCCAATCAGACGCAGCCCTTTCAGGAGGCGGGGATTTTAAATCCCTGTCTGCTGAAAGAACTTCATTTTAGTGCCAGGGACCAAGTGGCTATACACGCCTGAGCCCGGCAGCGGTGGAGAGGTATTTTTTTACTTTTTTTTTTACACATGCTATAGTTAATTTTCAGAGAAGGGCTAATAGTTAAAGCCCTTCCCCGAAAATCATTGCATCAGCTTGCTCTCTCCTCCCTCCATTTTATTTCATGCGAATACATGATTATTAGGGCGAATGTATTACACATACGCTCGGTGAACGGCTTTAAATACTCAACTTCTGATGAAGAGTTGAGTGTAGCAAATATTCATTCATGCGATTATACGGTGCGTGTGAGTGAACGTATAAACGCATACGGTCGTGTGAAGGAGGCTTTAGGGCGAGGCCTATTTTAGCTTGTATGATGCAGCATTATTTTTCCATTTGCTCCCCCCCCCCACCTTCCAAGACCCATGACTATATAATATTTTTTTCCCCTTTATTTAGTCATGTGACCGCTCTTCTTTGTAGATTTTTTATGATAAAAGAAAAAAACTAAAACTTTAATACATTCTTTTTGGGGGGGGGGGGGGGCATCATGTAACATCACATTTCCCCTTTGTCAGCCACTGGAAGAGATATGTGTAGTTATCCACAGCTTCCCCCAGAAAAATCAGCTGGTTGCTGGGGGTGCTGAGAGTGCAACTTGTGGCTGTGAACTATTTTTTCCAGGTCCTGGATTCTCATAGATATTGATGAGCAAACTTTCTAAAAATTTGGTTTGACCAATTCTGCAAACATTTGCAAAAAGTTTGGTTTGGTTTGAATCAGTTCGAACCAAACCAGAATTTCACCAAGCTCCTAAAACTGGTTTACAATACTGTACAAGATCTCTTGTACTGTGTTATACACTAGTGTTTTGGACTGGTGTTGAGCAAACTGACTCAGGAGTGTAGCTAAAGGCTCATGGCCCGGGTTCAAAAATTTATCTTGGGGCCCCCCCAACGTCTCTTAACCCCTTAACACAGAGGCATTACTTGAAACTCCTGGGCCCCAATTCAAAACCTGTAATGGGGCCCCCAGCTATGCTTTATTCAGAAGAGAGGCCTTATGGGCCCCCTAAGGCTCCTGGGCCCGGGTGCAACCGCATCCCCTATAGTTACACCAGTGAGTAGAACCTTGTCCTGTATAGAACTTTGCTGAAAGCTTGGTTCAGGATTGTACCGAACAAAACTTTTAGCAAAGTTCAACCTAAAACAGGGATCCACTGGTTCGGTTCACTCAAAACTACTCGTCGAGGTTATGCATCTTGGCACAACCCCTAAAAGACAGAAGAAGCAAACTTTATCTGTTAGAACTCCCAACTGGAACAGACTTGTCACCCTCCTGAACCTATCAATTGTGATTCCATTACTGGGAAGACTGGACACATCATCAGCATACCTAGACTACTGTCTATGTTTGGTCTTTAGATTAGAGAAAGGAACATATAGGTTTACTTACTAGCAATGTGGTCCTTGTTGTGTGACCGAGCACTGCCCTTTGTTACAGTTGATAGGATCATCACTATTGGTGCTGCATCTGGAGATACATTTGGTGACTCCCGAGACATTGGCGGGCTGAAAATATTGTTGAATGCCTTTTGGGATTTCAGTTTGATTTTTGCAGATTTCTGGAATAGCCAAGAGAATAGATTACGTAACCCATGTATCTTGTTGTATAGTCTTCTACATGGACTCTATAGACAGTTATTCAGATGGATCGCAGACATATGGTTCGCAGCCATCAATGGTCATTGACCAAAATTGAGCTTGTGGGGTCCCACAGTGCAGGAGGATTAAGAGACATATCACAAGTTGTAGTAACCAATAACAGTCTTTACTTGGCAGCAGAATTGGTGGTGCAGTCACTATAACATGGCACAGAGTTTCAGAGTGTTTCAATACTTTGACAGTGCTGACTCTACTACTCGATAACACTGTTTCGGCTTGTTGACTCTTGTGGAATCAAGACTCATTCTCGTATATTAACAGTCTCTTAGTTACTCAGCAGGCCTGGCGTAACTCCATGCATATTCTCAATTGTATGCACTTGTGATCTTTTAATGGCAGGCTTCCACTCTATCAGCAATACGGCAAGTCCACTTCAAGTTTGTGCCATAATGAGCTCTGTTATGGTTCCTATAGTTATGTAATGAGGCGACCTCTAATGGCTGTCATCCATTACTGCAGTTTGTGTATTTCTCTATAAAGTATTGTATCAGGTCAGGTGGGAGATCTGAAGGACTTGAGGTCATAGAGAAGTGCAAGCTAGACAGTAATTCCAGTACTGAGAGAACAAAGCTGCAGGGACTACAGCTAGAGAGACTGCTACAAAGGATTCACATCATCCTACAGCTCTCTGAATTGGGGTACCCACAGCACATCACCTACATTATAGTACTGAACAGGCTGGAGATACGTAAGTGAGGTGAGCCCTCAGGAGAAGGCCAGATGTCTGCACACGGGTAGTGACTTAATCGCAGGTCCACCAGTTAAAATATGCAAGGTCAAGCCAACACCAGAGGAACACAGATTCCTCCACTAGTTGAAGGCAAGTTATCAGACAGTACTTGTGTTAGTTTCGGACTGTGTTGGGTAACCGCCATTGCTGGGTTGAAATGTTCGGTGGTACTACCATGTGTTCTACAGTTGAAGTGTGTAGCTGATCTTTGTGATTTATAACAGATCGTCACCATTTCCCAATCACGTTAGAGTTTGGTAGACTCTTAAGTTAGAGTCAGTTAGATTGGGGTGAGGGGTGCCCTACTTTTTGTCCATCAGATGCTCCGCCTAGTGTCATACTCAGTTATGCAAACCTTCAAAATAGCTCCTTCGATTGTGACCGAGACCACTCACACAATGTCCACAGGGGCCACAACAGGGACTGTTATAATAACCTATCTGCACAGTTACACACAGTAATCATCTTCGGTTGTTATTACTTCAGCAGTTATATCGCAGAGCCCCGCACAGAAACGTCACTCACCGGCCACCGGCTCCGCTCTGCACATGCGCCAGCTGCCCGGCAGCCGGCACATGAAAGAGCCGGAGCGGGTGAGTTCCGCTCTGCTCTCTGCAGGCGCTCGGGTCGGGTCCGGCTGCGAGAATTCTTGCAGCCGGACCCGACCCGAGCGCCTGCAGGTGGCCTAAATAAACTCTAGCAAGTATAATATTTACCTGATTACACAAAGTTAAAGGCATTGTGCCAAGTAATGCAATTATGCCCTATCTACAGGATAAAGGATACGTTTATGATTGGTTGGGGTTCAACGAATCCAAAGAATGGGGGTCCTGACCGTCAACACATGAATGAACAGAGGTCAAGCATGCATGCTACCACTCCATTCATTTCAGTGGGAGTGTTGGACACTTCCAAGCATTTGTACTTGGCGATTTCCAATGCATCCATTGATATGAATGGAGCAGTGACTCACATGAAAGACTCATAATCTTTCCTATGCTTTGCATACATTTCCTCACTGGTGTTTATAGTCTTACCTGTGATATTGAGCGGATCTGCTTGAACTCTTGTTGCAGTTTCATTAAAGCACAAGTTGGCTGTGTAGAAGAAAAGACAAGTTACTGTTTGGATCCCATTCGCTGGCTTCTTCCTTACACATTGCTCTTCCTTCATTAGCAAGTAGATGACAATTTAATAGTGGGTGTAAATGTTAAAAATAGCAGACCCAAGCCTCCTGCAGACGGGCGATGTAGCACCTGTCTTTGTGTGCAGTATCTTGGTTGTAGAAACCGCATCCATTAAAACCCATTGATTTCAATGGGTCTCCAAACATTGCTCAGTTTTCTGAGAAAGAGTCAACTAGAAATGAAGGAAACCTCAACATTTTCGTAGAATAATGTGCCAAAAATTCCCCACCTAAGGGACCTTTCCCATGGCTGAGGAATTGGAGGCTGATTTAAGCTATTATCATTCGGCATCAAAATACACACCATATGGATTTTGGTATGGAATTTACGGTGGCTTGCAGTGCAGAATGCTGAAAAGTCCGCCCGCGTGTAAAGCTCTTTAGAAGAGAACCTTCTCTACCTTTATGGTTTTATTCTGGAAGGAGTCTTAAGGGCCTTTTATATGGCTGTATGGTGAAGAACATTCCTAGAAACGTTCTTGTGCCCAGTCATTGGACCACGTGAGGATACTTCCCATCACCCCATGAACGAGCAATCGGATGATCGCATCTTTTATGCAGCAAAGCAATTACTATTGTCGGCGACTGCTCTCTGTATGAACAGGGACTACGCTGCTGACAAGAATGAAGCTCTATGTGGGATGGACAATCAATAAGCAACCATTAGTTCTGTACTAGAGTTTGAATCTCACTGATCGTCGCTCGTCATCATCGCTTCATCTTATAGTGTTAAGGGACCCTTACAGTAACCGTACACTTAATACAACTGTTGGCTGACAGCTTTTCCACCTCCACAAATGTGCGTATTTTCCCATGAAGCGAACAGGTTGCTGCCAGACCGTTCTAGTAGCCGTTTATCTCCCATGAGAACAAAACATTTTGATATATTGAAATCCAACATCTGCCATCGAGAGGGAATGCCGGATTTATTTCTTTTGCTTAGATAATATTCTTCACATTACTTACATCAGTCTCTGTCACAATCTAAATTCCCATAGACATATGATCCTAGTTCATGGCAAGGCAATTTAACCTATCAGTATATTTTTGGACTGTGAGAGGCAACCAGAGTCCCCAGTGGGTACTCAAACAAACTGTGTAGATATTGCCCTTAGGGCTCCCACCCACTAGCGTTTTTTTTCTCCACTGCGCTGCGAGAGTAAGTGAAAACTCTCGCAGAGCAGTGCGAGAAAATCGCAGCGATATCGCTGTGACAGTCGTTTCAATGGGGCCAGTGGCAGCAGCGCTAGCCCCATTGAAAAGATATGGAGAATGCCGCTGACTTCTGCCACATGAATGAATAGCTAAGAGCCATCTGCCATTGGCTGAGCGCTCAGCCAATAGCTAAGCAGTAGCTGCTATTGGCTGAGCCCTCAGCCAATCTGCACAGCCATTTCAGGAGGTGGGGATTTTTAAATCCCCGTCTGCTGAAAGAGCTCAGTAGCAGTGCCAGGGTGCCAGCCGGAGGGGCGGCTGACAGCAGGAGAGGTGAGTAACTTTTTAGTTATTTTTTTAACCACTTTTTTATGATTATCGGGGAAGGGCTTATATTTCAAGCCCTTCTCCGATAATCATTCTGCAGGGCTTGTCAGAAACCACTGCTTTCAATGGGATCGGCAGCAGTGTCGATCCCATTGAAAGCAATGGGATAGCATGCCGCTGACTTCTGCCACAGCTGTGACAGCTGTCACAGCTGTGGCAGAAGTCAGCGGCATTCTCCATATCTATTCAATGGGGCTAGCGCTGCTGCCGCTGGCCCCATTGAAAAGACTGGCGATGTCGCAGCGATATCCCAGCAATTTTGGGATATCTGCTTGCATTTTTCTCGCACTGCGATGCGAGACTTTAACTTTAGAATCGCATCGCAGTGGAGAAAAAAACACCAGTGGGTGGGAGCCCTTAGTTGGATTTGAACCAGAACTCCAATGCTGCAAGACAACAGTGCCAACCAAGGAGCCTCCATGCTGCCCATACTCACACATTGTATACATAATGTTATCTAATCCAAGATGCTCATCTCTTAAATGAACTCTTTCAGCCTTTTGAACCTGATCATCACAGAGAAAGGGTCTCCCTAAAGAGGTTGTCCAGAGAAGCAGAATCCTTACCTGTGGTGTTGAAACTTCCAATTTCGGCTTAGTTTCAACACCAGATCACATGGTATAGGGCATGTCATGAAAGGGGGCAGGCTGTTCCACTCAACCTAATAGCTAAGCTAGCTCCCTTCTCGGTCTCTGCCATTGCTGTGGCAAAGAAGGAGACTGGCTTAGTTAATAACATAAGTAGAACTGCCAGACTCTTCTAATGACGTGTCAGGCACAGCAGAGTCCATACCATATGACCTGGTATCAGAGGTGGGCCAGAAAAAAGGTTCTGACCAGAGGCGTAACTATAAGCTCTTGGGCCACGATGCAAAATCTATAACAGGGCCCCCTACCTACCATGTGCTGTTTATAACACCAGTATCTTCTTATGTGATGGAGGGGTCTTTGGGCCTCGTAAGGCTCCATGGCCCGGTAGCAACAGCTAACCCTGCACCCCCTATATCTACTCCCCTGGTTCTGACACTGCAGGTCCAGGTAAAGATTCGCTCCCATGTTCACCCTGGTCAACCTTGTTAAGAACAACCAACTAGAATTAGAAAGGTTGGAAGACTTCAGACAATGTCCAATAATGATACTTACTAGTGTTATCATCAGATGTGCACTGTTTCTTATTCAATACTGTTTTCACCTCAGTGACAGCCTCATTGTACTTATCAACAGAAACTTGCAGAAATAACAAGTGGTCCACCACGATACTTCCTTTCCTGGGGTTGAAGAAATCAGAGACATTTCTTAGAAAGATGCAGAAGCTCAGAGCTCCCCATGTAGCTCTCATGAAAGGAAGTTGACCAGATATATCTAGCTAGTACTTACGTGATGTCGATGATCTGCACATCCTTGTAGTTTGAAATTTGATTGTACACAAGTTTCATCTGTAATAAAAGAGTCAATGAAATCCATCAAAGCACAAAAAGACAATTGCCAAAAATTGGCGAATATACAGGTCACATTAACGAAAGGACTTCTCTGCCTCTAATGAGCCAAAATACAATGAAAACTCTTTGAGAACCACCCGAACTTGCATTGAAGTCTTCTACAGGAGCATCTTCTCAAGGAAGATGGTCAATAATGTATTTATAGGATAGGGTGGAACTGAGATCAGAGACTGGAGAAATAGGCTGCCTGCTGAAAAGGGGGGAATTTTTGGGGAGGTTTCACTGGATGTCTTGTAAAACAATCTGAAAGCCTAAGGAACAGGAGATTGGCAGATGGACAGACCCTCAGTCTTTGGTGGTAAATGGGTATTTCAAGACCTTTACATATTGACATATTTTACATATAGTCCCACACTGCCCCCCGTCATAAGATCACGGATTGCCATGCAGGTGTCGTGGCAGCTGGGGGTCTTCTGAAAAGCCTCAGGGCTGTCATAGCACAATGTCTATCAAGCGCGCCCATGGGGTGGCTTGATAGACTGCCTGGCCAATCTCAGTATGATGTAATACTATGAAATTACATCATACTGCTGAGCAATCAAAGCATCACATGTTCATGTCCCCTCTATACACTAAAAAAAAGTAAAAATAAGTTTTAAAAAGCTTTTCTAATGATTAGAAAATTAAAAGGTAATAAAAGTTTAAAAAAAAACCTTTTGCCATATTAATAATAAAAGAATCTAAATAATAAAACAAAAATACATATTTGGTATCGCTGCGTCCGTAAAAGTCCGACCTATCAAAGTAATACATATTTTACATTTCACTCCACTTAGAATTTTTTTTCGTTTTTCAGTACATTAAATAGTAGCATTGAAAAATACAACTCGTCCTGCAAAAAACAAGCCCTCAGACTGCGGCTGCGTTGGATAAAAAAAAGAGTTATGATTTTTTAAAGGTGGGAGGAAAAAAGATCGAAAATGGACAAAAAAAGGGCCATGACCTTAAGGGGTTAAACTATGTTTTTAACATCTATGTTTCCCATGACGTCATTTAAGACCTCTTGGAGACGTTCACAATGGGTTTTTTTTTTCAATTTTACACTTTTCCATTGTAACTGGGGCATCCATAGAACAAGGAGCAATAGGAGTCCCAGTTCAGGGGAAAGCATGCCCCTATAGTGATATAAGTCATTGTGAGAGCTGGACTAGGGTTTGCTAATACCCAGCAGCTCTGACATGCCGAGGGTTTCTGGTGATCACGTGATCGCTGGGTCCCATAAAGGAAACGGCACTGCTGCTTCCTGTATCCTCTACATAGCAGTCGTTGAGCCTAACCTGCTCCTGCTAGATTGCAGGAGCTTTAACCCTTTGCAATCCAATTTTGGATTCAGGGTTTCCTAGGGGGCTTTCTCTTCCTGCCATTATACAATGCCGCCATCTGCTGGCCATAGCCAGTACTGCGGTATGGGACATGCTGAAGAGGCCTTCCGACAACAGAGTGGCCAGTAATATACAGTAAGAATACCCTGCCGGACGTCTTCCGACATCGAAGCTGTACAACCTTCAATCAGAATGTCTTCAGACGGCAGACAGTGGATTGGAAAGGGTTAATCGTGCGCTGAATTTTTACTATAGTAAGGAATTAAACTCCAGGAACAAGAACTGCATATTTACAGTCCTTTGTCCTTAATGGGTTAAAGCAAATTAAAGAGGATTTAAACTTTTTGCGATATGGTTGCTGTACCCAATCTGTACTGATCTGTGTCCCTCACTGTCCACCACTTTATCTGCCTCCTTTGCAGTTTCCCCACTTTTGCCAACATCATGTCCATCTGCAATCTTCCGATCCTGTCTGTGGCTTACCACGGCCGTCTGGAACCTCAATTAGAGGAGAAGGCGAACAAGACAGGAAACGACCATCAGTGCAGAGCATATGGAGTCCAACTATCTGAGTTGAAACCTGCGTCTGATCACTCTGTAAACTCCTCACAGCCAACTCCAGTGGTGGCAGAAGTGATAGTGGAGGAAATGATGTGGGTAAAGGCTAATGGCGCGTGCTGGGCACGACGGGAAGAGAATGATGCCTGTTAAATATTCAAAGAAGGTAACCAGCGAATTTATTGGTGGACAGATAGAGAAAACGGACACTTTCTCACATAGATATGTACAATGGAAACACCCTTTAAGTATCACATTACAAAATTGGCCAATGTATAGACAGATTATGGGAAAACCATTAGTAAATTTCATTAATTTACCTCACTTTTGAACTGGATCTCAAAGTCTTTGTACTTTTGGGATGAGACATTTCTCAGCTGGGGGTCAAATTCTCGATTCTTCACTTCAACCTTGACATTAACCGGGGCTGTAATAGCAGCTGTGATAGGGCAAAAAAGAACAGTTACTAATTCATCCTGACAATGGAAGTGGCACTGCTTTGATTTGGAGGGCGTCAAGGAAGGAGACTTACAGGCCCTTCAATTCTCCTCTGGTAGATGTGGTATGCAAATTGGAGATAGTACAATACCTCTGTAGTGCCACTTATTGGAGGGTAGCTGCCCTATAAGTCAATGTCTGACCAAACCAAAATCTTCTGCATAAGGGAAGTATACCCAAGCTCAGGCAGTCTGTTCTAGGTTTTCACTACTCATGACTGTACAGTAGCTTTTTGGCTCATTGGGTTAGAGGTCTGTGATGTGGGTTGGGAGGGGTACAGTTTCTCATTGTGGGGCTTGTCAAGTAAGGATAAGGAGACTTACAGCACATGCAATGCTGTTCTGGGATCTTTAGTATGCAAATGGGAGATGGAATAATACCTATAACCCAGCCAACCTAAAGTATACTGTAAATTGATGAGGAGCAAGAACCCAAAAGTAGCTATCTTTACATGGTTATCTGGTTTGGCTTATACAGGTATCCTTAGTCATGTTGTTAGACCTGTTAGAAGGTCAG
Source organism: Eleutherodactylus coqui (assembly GCA_035609135.1). NCBI lineage: Eukaryota > Metazoa > Chordata > Amphibia > Anura > Eleutherodactylidae > Eleutherodactylus > Eleutherodactylus coqui. Next base: position 307,810,940 of record CM069406.1, on the reverse strand, counting down.
ACATTGACTTAGAGGAAAGGTGCTTTCCAATAGGTGGCTCTGCAGAGGCCTTGTATCCTCTCCCATTTGCATACCTCCTGACAATGCTAATAGTACAAATGCCATAAAAACTTTAGAGCCTGTAGACTAAACTTCTAAGTTCCTGATATTAATGAAGGGTGTATTGTGAGGGGATGGATGACTGAGGTGCTAGTTGGGGGTTCCCCTGTCCCGATGCATTGACAGAGGCCAAATTGGCCAAATTAGTCTTTTTATTCAGAAAACTGCATTCTGTCTGCATCTGAGTTTGCACAAAAGTGAGAGTCATTGCACTCTTGTGAAACACATTAGGGATGAGAGTTTAGAGGAACACCCGCACCCTAGAGTACCTTCTCTATGCCCCTTTTGACTGCAACTCTATGGCATTTAAAGAACAGGGTCACAAAATAAATAAACGTAGACTGTGCATGCCTGGCACTCCACTATAGATTGTATGTAGTACTTTTATATCAATTTACAATCAGTTGGACTAGAAAAAGTATTAAAAAAGTACCTGGTGTGATTTCATTTACGATAAATTCACAGAGAGGACCATAGAAGTTAAGAGGGCAGACGCACTTTACCCCATCATAGGAACCACCATTCTGACAGTTTGGGATGACTCCACCTGTAAATATTACAAAATGTGAGATTAAACTAGAAGTGGTAAAGCTAGGATGGAGAGACACCGAATGCTCTGCTCAGCCAACCTTCGCTACGTAACATTAAACTTAGAAGGTCCAGTGACAACATCTTTGGGGCCATCTAAATAAAGACAGTGAAATCTCTCTAAAAGACCACCTCTGTGCGAGAACCACCCTTTACGCAGACCATATTTTCCTTGATAGGACCATCATATGTTATGCACATTGGATATCTTCTTTGAAAGGATCACATTTAATGCCATCTGGGTAGTCATGCTGAAGACGTTTGATTGTCAGTGGATGACTTCCTCACCACTATAAATTCTGACTTATCTTGAGTGTGGAACAGAAGACATTTTTAGGGCTCTCAGTGTTGTAAAGCCAAGTATCCCTTACTGAAACAAATTGCATCAAAGTACTCCTAAGACTATAATCATACTGTTAAAAACAGCATGAAGCTAGTGCTATAACCCATTAGAGACACCTACTACAGAATGACAGTAGCATCAAAATAATCTAGGTCACATGTGTCAAACACAAGGCCTGAGGGCCAAATCCGGCCCACAGCGTGCCGACGCCGCTCACCACTAAAGCGATTACCAGCTGGGGTGCCGCAGCTCCCTGCTGGTAATCGCGCTATTACCGCTGTTCCTGGAGCACAGTGACGTCAGTGTGCAGCCAGGATCCTCCTCCCCTGAGTCCCCTGCTCTTCAGTTCCGCAGGAGAGGACTCAGGGAGGAAGCATGTTGGGCGCACACACTGATGTCAGAGTGTGCACCGGGATCATCGTGAGCAGAGGGGGAGCGGCGCTGACAGATAGGAGGAGGTAAGTATAAGGGTTGGGGGAGGGTTAATGTTGGTGCTGGAGGGGGTTAATATCACTGCTGCTGGGAGGAGGAGGGGATAATTAATATTACTGCTGCTGGGGGGGGGGAGTTAATTAATATTACTGCTGCTGGTGGGGGGGGGAGTTATTTAATATTACTGCTGCTGAAGGGGGGGGTAATATTACTACTGCTGGGGGGGTTAATATTACTGCTGCTGGGGGGGAGTTAATATTACTGCTGGGAATGATGTTGCTGAGGGGTTATTACTAGTAAGGGAGTATATATTACTGTGGGGGTTACTATTACTACTGTGGCCACTGTGGGGGTCGCTATTACTACTGGAGCCACCGTGGGACACACTGTTACTAGTAGGGCCACTGTGGGGCTCGCTATTACTACTGGGGCCACTGTGGGATACCCTGTTACTAGTGGGGCCACTGTGGGGCTCGCTATTACTACTGGGGCCACTGTGGGCGTCAATATTTTTACTGGGGCCACTATGAGAGTCACTATGACTACTGCAACCACTGCAGGGGTCATTATTAGGGCTCGTTCACACGGGCGTAATCATATTTTGGTCGCACAAATACGCTGCGTATTTGCGCAATCGAAAATCGCTTATGCCTGCATATTTGGTTAAGCAAAAAAGAACGCAGATGGGCCCACTGAGATGCAGCGCAAATATGCATTGAATACATAGGTTTCCTGAGCATTCACCACGTATTTGCGCGGCTCATTCACTTCAATGGCCTATTGGGGTGCGCAGTACGCAACAAAATATGTCATGCTGTGTGAAAATATACATCATGTGAATGAACCCATTGACATCAATGGCTTCTATTCACTGCATAGTATGTACGCAAATACCCATGTGTGAACGAGGCCTTACTATACTGTCTTACAATCGGCCCTTTGAAGGTCACCATAAGCCCGATATGGCCCTTGGTGAAAATGAGTTTGACACCCCTGATCTAGGTTGAGACATTAGACAGGACAGAGAAAATAAGCCACCATGTTAACACAATGGATTTACCTGGTTTTTTGGATGTTGATTGAAAAGTAGAAGCTGTACTTATTATTGTTGTAACTGAAGAAACTCTAGCTGTTGTGACTGTGTGATTTGTTGTTGGGGGTCTTGTTGTTTTTGGCGGTGGAGTTGTGGTTAGGTCTCTTGTTGTGCCTGGTGGTCTCATTGTACTTTTGCTTCCGGTTGTTGGTTTAGATGACATAGTTGATACACTAGTAACATTTTGTGTCATTTTAGAAACAGTAGAAGAGAGTCCTGTCAGTGCTGATGATAGGGAAGTAGTAGGTTTACTAGTAATTGGGGTCGATGAAATTGACATTGTGGGGGTAAACACTGTTGTAGGACTAGACGACTGTGCAGAACTTGGTACAGTAGAGCTTGATGACTTGGTTACTGCTTGTGTTGTGCTTGAAGATGGTAGACTGGAAGTCTGCGTGGATGTTACTGATGCAGTAGACTCACTAGTGACTGATCTTACTGATGTGGATGATTCAGATGTTATTGATGTTACAGTTGGAGAAGACTCACTGGTGATTGGTTCTGTTGATATGGATGATCCAGATGTAAAAAGTTCTACGGTTGGAGAGGATTCACTGGTGATTGGTTTTGCTGATGTGGATGGTTGAGATGTTTCTGATACTACTGATGCAGAAGACTCACTAGTGACTGGGCTTACTGATGTGGATGTTATTGACTCTGTAGTTGCAAGAGACTCACTGGTAGCCAATTCTGAGGATGTCGATGGTGATGTTATTGATGTGTCTGTTGGAGATGACTCACTGATGCCTGGTTCTGTTGATGTCGTTGATCCAGATGTTATTGATGTTACAGTTGGAGATGACTTACTGATGTATGGTTCTGATGATGTGGATGATCCAAATGTAATTGATGTTGCAGTTGGAGATGACTCACTGATGTCTGGCTCTGTTGATGTGGATGATCTAGATGTTATTGATGTTGCAGTTGGAGATGACTCACTGATGTTTGGTTCTGATGATGTGAATGATCCAGATGTTATTAATGTTACAGTTGGAGATAACTCACTGATGTTTGGTTCTGTTGATGTGGATGATCCAGATGTTATTGATGCTACAGTTGGAGAGGACTCACTGATGTTTGGTTCTGTTGATGTGGATGATCCAGATGTCATTAATGTTTCTGTTGGAGATGACTCATTGGTGACTGGTTCTGTTGATATGGATGAGCCAGATGTAAATAGTTCTATGGTTGGAGAGGATTCACTGGTGATTAGTTCTGCTGATGTGGATGGTTGAGATGTTTCTGATACAACCGATGCAGAAGACTCACGAGTGACTGGGCTTACTGATGTGGATGTTACTGACTCTGCAGTTGCAAGAGACTCACTGCTGGCTGATTGTGAGGATGTTGATGGTTCAGAAGTTAGTGATGTTGCAGTTGGAGATGACTCACTGATGTCTGGTTCTGCTGATGTGGATGTTCCAGATGTTATTGATGTTACAGTTGGAGATGACTCACTGATGTCTGGTTTTGTTGATGTGGATGATCCAAATGTTACTGAGTCTGCAAATGGAGTGGACTCACTGGTGACTTGTTCTTTTGATATGGATGAGCCAGATGTAAATAATTCTAAGGTTGGAGAGGATTCACTGGTGATTGGCTCTGCTGATGTGGATGGTTGAGATGTTTCTGATACTATCGATGCAGAAGACTCACTAGTGACTGGGTACACTGATGTGGATGGTATTGACTCTGTAGTTGCAAGAGACTCACTAGTGGCCGATTTTGGTGATGTAGATGATTCAGAAGTTCTTGATGTTGCAGTTGGAGATGACTCACTGATGTCTGGTTCTGTTGATGTGGATGAGCCAGATGTTGTTGATGGTACAGTTGGAGGTGACTCACTGATGTATGGTTCTGATGATGTGGATGATCCAGATGTTATTAATGTTACAGTTGGAGATGACTCACTGGTGACTGGTTCTCTTGATGTGGATGATCCAGGTGTTATTGATGTTACAGTTGGAGGAGACTCACTAGTGATTGGTTCTGCTGATGTGGATGGTTGAGATGTTTCTGATACTACCAATGTGGAAGACTCACTAGTGACTGGGTATCCTGAGGTGGATGTTATTGACTCTGCAGTTGCAAGAGACTCACTGGTGGCTGATTGTGATGATGTAGATGGTTCAGTAGTTATTGATGTTGCAGTTGGAGATGACTCACTGATGTCTGGTTCTGTTGATGTCGATGATCCAGATGTTATTAATGTTACAGTTGGAGATGACTCACTGGTGACTGGTTCTGTTGATGTGGATGATCCAGACGTCACTGAGTCTGCAGATGGAGTGGACTCACTGGTGACTGGTTCTGTTGATATGGATGAGCCAGATGTAAATAGTTCCACGGTTGGAGAGGATTCTCTGGTCATTGGTTCTCCTGATGTGGATGGTTGAGATGTTTCTGATACTACCGATGCAGAAGACTCACTAGTGACTGGGTTTACTGATGTGGATGGCATTGACTCTGCAGTTGCAAGAGACTCACTAGTGGCCGATTTTGATGATGTAGATGATTCAGAAGTTCTTGATATTGCAGTTGGAAATGACTCACTGATGTCTGGTTCTATTGATGTGGATGATCCAGATGTTATTGATGTTACAGTTGGAGATGACTCACTGATGTATGGTTCTGAAGATGTGGATGATCCAGATGTTATTGATCTTACAGTTGGAGAAGATTCACTGGTGACTGGTTCTGTTGATGTGGATGATCCAGATGTCACAGAGTCTGCAAAAGGAGTGGGCTCGCTGGTGACAGGTTCTGTTGATATGGATAAGCCAGATGTAAATAGTTCTATGGTTTGAGAGGATTCACTGGTGATTGGTTGTGCTGATGTGGATGGTTGAGGTGTTTCTGATACTACCGAAGCAGAAGACTCACTAGTGACTGGGTTTACTGAGGTGGATGTTATTGACCCTGTAGTTGCAAGAGACTCACTGGTGGCCGATTGTAATGATGTAGATTGTTCAGAAGTTATTGATGTTGCAGTTGGAGATGAGTCACTGATGTCTGGTTCTGTTGATGATCCAGATGTTATTAATGTTACAGTTGGAGATGACTTACTGATGTCTGGTTCTGTTGATGTCGATGATCCAGATGTTATTAATGTTACAGTTGAAGATGACTCACTGATGTTTGGCTGTGGTGATGTAGATGATCTAGATGTTATTGATGTTGCAGTTGGGGATGACTCACTGATGTCTGGTGCTGTTGATGTGGATGATCCAGGAGTTATTGATGTTACAGTTTGAGATGACTCACTGATGTATGTTTCTGATGATGTGGATGATCCAGATGTTATTGATGTTACAGTTGGAGATGACTCACTGGTGACTGGTTCTGTTGATATGGATGATCCAGACGTCACTGAGTCTGCAGATGGAGTGGAATCACTGGTGACTGGTTCTGTTGATGTCGATGATCCAGATGTCATTGATGTTACAGTTGGGGATGACTCACTGATGTATGGTGCTGTTGATGTGGATGATCCAGGAGTTATTGTTGTTACAGTTGGAGATGACTCACTGATGTATGTTTCTGATGATGTGGATGATCCAGATGTTACTGATGTTACAGTTGGAAAAGACTCACTGGTTACTGGTTCTGTTGATGTGGATGATCCAGATGTCACTGAGTCTGTAGATGGAGTGGACTCACTGGTGACTGGTTCTGTTGATATGGATGAGCCAGATGTAAATAGTTCTATGGTTGGAGAAGATTCACTGGTGATTGTTTCTGCTGATGTGGATGGTTGAGATGTTTCTGATACTACCGATGTAGAAGACTCACTAGTGATTGGGTTTACTGATGTGGATGTCATTGACTTTGTAGTTGCAAGAGAGTCACTGGTGGCCGATATTGATGATGTAGATGGTTCAGAAGTTATTGATCTTGCAGTTGGAGATGACTCACTTATGTCTGGTTCTGTTGATGTGGATGATCCAGATGTTATTAATGTTACAGTTGGAGATGACTTACTGATGTATGGTGCTGTTGATGTGGATGATCCAGGTGTTATTGATGTTACAGTTGGAGATGACTCACTGGTGACTGGTTCTGTTGATGTGGATGATCCAGATGTCACTGAGTCAGCAGATGGAGTGGAATCACTGGTGACTGGTTCTGTTGATGTCGATGATCCAGATGTCATTGATGTTACAGTTGGAGATGACTCACTGATGTATGGTTCTGATGATGTGGATGATCCAGATGTTACAGTTGGAAAAGACTCACTGGTTACTGGATCTGTTGATGTGGATGATCCAGATGTCAGTGAGTCTGGAGATGGAGTGGACCCACTGGTGACTGGTTCTGTTGATATGGATGAGTCAGATGTAAAAAGTTCTATGGTTGGAGAGGATTCACTAGTGATTGGCTCTGCTGATGTGGATGGTTGAGGTGTTTCTGATACTACCGATGCAGAAGACTCACTAGTGACTGTGCGTAATGATGTGGGTGTCATAGACTCTGTAGTTACAAGAGACTCACTGGTGGCCGATTGTGATGATGTAGATGGTTCAGAAGTTATTGATGTTGCAGTTGGAGATGACTCACTGATGTCTGGTTCTGTTGATGTGGATGATCCAGATGTTATTGATGTTACAGTCGGAGATGACTCACTGATGTATGTTTCTGATGATGTGGATGATCCAGATGTTATTGATGTTACAGTTGGAGATGACTCACTGGTGACTGGTTCTGTTGATATGGATGATCCAGACGTCACTGAGTCTGCAGATGGAGTGGAATCACTGGTGACTGGTTCTGTTGATGTGGATGATCCAGATGTCAGTGAGTCTGGAGATGGAGTGGACCCGCTGGTGACTGGTTCTGTTGATATGGATGAGCCAGATGTGAATAGTTCTTTCGTTTGAGAGGATTCACTAGTGATTGGTTCTGCTGATGTGGATGGTTGAGTTGTTTCTGATACTACCGATGCAGAAGACTCACTAGTGACTGCGCTTAATGATGTGGGTGTCATTGACTCTGCAGTTGCATGAGACTCACTGGTGGCCGATTGTGATGGTGTAGATAGTTCAGAAGTTATTGATGTTGCAGTTGGAGATGACTCACTGATGTTTGGTTCTGTTGATATGGATGATCCAGATGTTATTGATGCTACAGTTGGAGATGACTCACTGATGTATGGTTCTGATGATGTGGATGATCCAGATGTTATTGATGTTACAGTTGGAGAGGACTCAATGTTGATTGGTTCTGTTGATGTGGATGATCCAGATGTTATTGATGTTACAGTTGGAGATGACTCACTGGTGACTGGTTCTGTTTTTGTGTATGATCCAGATGTCACTGAGTCTTCAGATGGAGTGGACTTGCTGGTGACTGGTTCTGTTGATGTGGATGATCCAGACGTCAATGAGTCTGCAGATGGAGTGGACTCGCTGGTGACTGGTTCTGTTAATATGGATGAGCCAGATGTAAATAGTTCTGTGGTTTCAGAGGATTCACTGGTGATTGGTTCTGCTGATGTGGATGGTTGAGGTGTTTCTGATACTACCGATGCGGAAGACTCACTAGTGACTGGGCTTACTGATGTGGATGTTATTGACTCTGTAGTTGCAAGAGACTCACTGGTGGCCGATTGTGATGATGTAGATGTTTCAGAGGTAATTGATGTTGCAGTTGGAGATGAGTCACTCATGTCTGGTTTTGCTGATGTCGATGATCCAGATGTTATTGATGTTGCAGTTGGAGATGACTCACTGATGTTTGGTTCTGTTAATGTAGATGATTCAGATGTTCTTGATGTTACAGTTGGAGATGACTCCCTGGTGACTGGTTCTGTTGATGTGGATGATCCAGACGTCACTGAGTCTGCAGATGGAGTAAACTCGCTGGTGACTGGTTCTGTTGATGTCGATGATCCAGACGTCACTGAGTCTGCAGATGGAGTGGACTCGCTGGTGACTGGTTCTGTTGATATGGATGAGCCAGATGTAAATAGTTCTGTGGTTTCAGATGATTCACTGGTGATTGGCTCTGCTGATGTGGATGGTTGAGGTGTTTCTCGTACTACCGATGCAGAAGACTCACTAGTGACTGGGCTTACTGATGTGAAAGTTATTGAATCTGTAGTTGCAAGAGACTCACTGGTGGCCGGTTGTGATGATGTAGATGGTTCAGAAGTTATTGATGTTGCAGTTGGAGATGACTCACTGATGTATGATTCTGGTGATGTGGATGATCCAGGTGTTATTGATGTTGCAATTGGAGATGACTCACTGGTAATTGGTTCTGCTGATGTGGATGCTTGAGATGTTTCTGATGCTACCGATGCAGAAGACACACTCGTGACTGAGTTTACTGATGTGGATGTTATGGACTCTGTAGTTGCAGTAGACTCACTGGTGGCTGATTGTGATGATGTAGATGGTTCAGAAGTTATTGATGTTGCAGTTAGAGATGACTCACTGATGTCTGACTCTGTTGATGTCGATGATCCAGACGTTAGTAATATCACAGTTGGAGAGGACTCACTGGTGACTGTTTCTGATGATGTGGATGATCCAGATGTTATTGATGTTACAGTTGGAGATGACTCACTGATGTATGGTTCTGATGATGTGAATGATGCAGATATTATTGATGTTACAGTTGGAGAAGTCTTATTGGTGACTGGTTCTGTTGACGTGGATGATCCAAATGTTACTGAGTCTGTAGATGGAGTGGACTCACTGGTGACTGGTTTTGTTGATATGGATGAGCCAGATGTAAATAGTTCTGTGGTTTCAGAGGATTCACTGGTGATTGGTTCTGCTGATGTGGATGGTTGAGTTGTTTCTGATACTACCGATGCAGAAGACTCACTAGTGACTGGGCTTAATAATGTGGGTGTCATTGACTCTGCAGTTGCAAGAGACTCACTGGTGGCCGATTGTGATGATGTAGATAGTTCAGAAGTTATTGATGTTGCAGTTGGAGATGACTCAATGATGTTTAGTTCTGTTGATATGGATGATCCAGATGTTATTGATGTTACAGTTGGAGATGACTCACTGATGTATGGTTCTGATGATGTGGATGATCCAGATGTTATTGATGTTACAGTTGGAGAGGACTCAATGTTGATTGGTTCTGTTTTTGTGGATGATCCAGACGTCACTGAGTCTGCAGATGGAGTGGACTCGCTGGTGACTGGTTCTGTTGATGTGGATGATCCAGACGTCACTGAGTCTGCAGATGGAATGGACTCACTGGTGACTGGTTCTGTTAATATGGATGAGCCAGATGTAAATAGTTCTGTGGTTTCAGAGGATTCACTGGTGATTGGTTCTGCTGATGTGGATGGTTGAGGTGTTTCTGATACTACCGATGCGGAAGACTCACTAGTGACTGGGCTTACTGATGTGGATGTTTTTGACTCTGTAGGTGCAAGAGACTCACTGGTGGCCGATTGTGATGATGTAGATGTTTCAGAGGTTATTGATGTTGCAGCTGGAGATGAGTCACTCATGTCTGGTTTTGTTGATGTCGATGATCCAGATGTTATTGATGTTGCAGTTGGAGATGACTCACTGATGTTTGGTTCTGTTAATGTAGATGATTCAGATGTTCTTGATGTTACAGTTGGAGATGACTCACTGGTGACTGGTTCTGTTGATGTGGATGATCCAGACGTCATTGAGTCTGCAGATGGAGTGAACTCGCTGGTGACTGGTTCTGTTGATGTGGATGATCCAGACGTCACTGAGTCTGCAGATGGAGTGGACTCGCTGGTGACTGGTTCTGTTGATATGGATGAGCCAGATGTAAATAGTTCTGTGGTTTCAGAGGATTCACTGGTGATTGGTTCTGCTGATGTGGATGGTTGAGGTGTTTCTGGTACTACCGATGCAGAAGACTCACTAGTGACTGGGCTTACTGATGTGAAAGTTATTGACTCTGTAGTTGCAAGAGACTCACTGGTGGCCGGTTGTGATGATGTAGATGGTTCAGAAGTTATTGATGTTGCAGTTGGAGATGACTTACTGATGTATGATTCTGGTGATGTGGATGATCCAGGTGTTATTGATGTTGCAATTGGAGATGACTCACTGGTAATTGGTTCTACTGATGTAGATGCTTGAGATGTTTCTGATGCTACCGATGCAGAAGACTCACTCGTGACTGAGTTTACTGATGTGGATGTTATGGACTCTGTAGTTGCAGGAGACTCACTGGTGGCTGATTGTGATGATGTAGATGGTTCAGAAGTTATTGATGTTGCAGTTGGAGATGACTTACTGATGTATGATTCTGGTGATGTGGATGATCCAGGTGTTATTGATGTTGCAATTGGAGATGACTCACTGGTAATTGGTTCTGCTGATGTGGATGCTTGAGATGTTTCTGATGCTACCGATGCAGAAGACTCACTCGTGACTGAGTTTACTGATGTGGATGCTATGGACTCTGTAGTTGCAGGAGACTCACTGGTGGCTGATTGTGATGATGTAGATGGTTCAGAAGTTATTGATGTTGCAGTTGGAGATGACTTACTGATGTATGATTCTGGTGTTGTGGATGATCCAGGTGGTATTGATGTTGCAATTGGAGAGGACTCACTGGTAATTGGTTCTGCCGATGTGGATGCTTGAGATGTTTCTGATGCTACCGATGCAGAAGACTCACTCGTGACTGAGTTTACTGATGTGGATGTTATGGACTCTGTAGTTGCAGGAGACTCACTGGTGGCTGATTGTGATGATGTAGATGGTTCAGAAGTTATTGATGTTGCAGTTGGAGATGACTCACTGATGTCTGGCTCTGTTGATGTCGATGATCCAGACGTTAGTAATATCACAGTTGGAGAGGACTCACTGGTGACTGTTTCTGATGATGTGGATGATCCAGATGTTATTGATGTTACAGTTGGAGATGACTCACTGATGTATGGTTCTGATGATGTGGATGATGTAGATATTATTGATGTTACAGTTGGAGAAGTCTTATTGGTGACTGGTTCTGTTGACGTGGATGATCCAAATGTTACTGAGTCTGTAGATGGAGTGGACTCACTGGTGACTGGTTTTGTTGATATGGATGAGCCAGATGTAAATAGTTCTGTGGTTTCAGAGGATTCACTGGTGATTGGTTCTGCTGATGTGGATGGTTGAGGTGTTTCTGATACTACCGATGTGGAAGACTCACTAGTGACTGGGCTTACTGATGTGGATGTTATTGACTCTGTAGTTGCAAGAGACTCACTGGTGGCTGATTGTGATGATGCAGATGTTTCAGAGGTTCTTGATGTTGCAGTTGGAGATGAGTCACTCATGTCTGGTTCTGTTGATGTCGATGATCCATATGTTATTGATGTTGCAGTTGGAGATGACTCACTGATGTATGGTGCTGTTGATGTGGATGATTTAGAAGTTATTGATGTTGTATTTGCAGATGACTCACTGATTTCTGGTTTTGTTAATATGGATGATACAGATGTTATTGATGTTACAGTTGGAGATGACTCACTGATGTCTGGTTCTGTTGATGTGGATGATCCAGATGTTATTGATGTTGTATTTGGAGATGACTCACTGATGTCTGATTCTGTTGATGTGGATGATTTAGAAGGTATTGATGTTGTATTTGGAGATGACTCACTGATTTCTGGTTCTGTTAATATGGATGATCTAGATGTTATTGATGTGGCAGTTGGAGATGACTTACTGATGTCTGGTTCTGTTGATGTGGATGAGCTAAATGTTAATGAATCTACATTTCCATTTGACTGACCGGTGATTTGAGATGTTGCCGGGAAGTCAGTGATGTCAGTTTGTGATGCTGTGGGTGACCCAGATGTTACTGAATAGAAAGTTGTAGATGCATCACTGTTGTCTGATTTTGATTCAGATGTTGCTGACATAACAGTTGCAGCAGAGTCACTGGTATCTTGCTCTGGTGAGGTGGATGTTTCAGAGGTCAGTGATTCTTTGAGTGTAGAGAAGTCACTGGTATCTGATTTTGGCGGTGTGAATGACTCAGATGTTACTGTAGATACAGTAGAAAAGGGGTCACTGCTTTGTGCTTCTGCCAATCCAGAAGTTTGTATAATTTCTGAAATAAAAGATATCACATAAACATTTTCTTCCATCAGCCTTCATAGGTTATTTAATTTATGCAAAAATTGCATCACTACTGCAATTATTTTCTAATCTTGTAATGACCACTAGAGGGCAATGTCTTCACCGTTTCAAGTTTAGTAGCTTGTTAGCCAGTAGAACAAAGTGTGATTGTTCTTAGTAAGAGAAACCAAGTGTTCTTGTAGATATGATACCTTTTAATGGCTAACAAAAATACATGATGTTATAGCAAGCTTTTAAACCTACTCAGGGTACTTCCTCGGGCATAATGGAACAGATCGGCACATGCATTTACATAAATACATATACACATGATCACATGAAAGGGCACAGACATTTTGTGATTAATTTGCACTTAAAAAGAATTGCAGAGCAGTTTAGAGACCATAGAACTTTCACATCCCTTGTCACTGGACTAATTATTTACTGTTCTGCTCATCCCTTTCTGGTATTTATCTAAGTGCTAATTAATCACACCATGTCTGTGCTTCCTCATTTGATTATGTGTATATGTATTTATATAAATTTGTCTTCAAATCTGATCCATTATGAGGAAGAACCCTGAGAGGTTGGAAAGCTTGCTGTATATCATGTATTTTTGTTGGCCATTAAAAGGTATCATATCTACAAGATTCCTTGGTTTCTCTTACTGGGAACAATCACATTTCTCCATTTCCGTTATCATTGATCTTTTTATATGTTTCAGTAGTTTGACAGACATTTATAAGTTATGTGTCCATACTCACAAACTATAACCCTAACCATAGAGCGCAGACATAGATGCCATGTAAGGATATGACAGTATTATACATAACATATGGCAGAAGGGGGGTTCTGTTATAGACTCTTCATTGAAGTCTATGAGCTTCCGGTTCTGTTTCTGTCCCCCAAAAAAGTTGCATGAAAAATTCAGTACTCTATTACATCTATAATTGCCATCCCCGGGGACCAATATTATCGTGTCATCATAGAGTTGGGTTGTGCTGAAAGATTTGCAACTTTCTACTGTTTTATGCTTCTCCCTCCTTGGGTTTGTGTGCTGTGAGCTTTTTAGACAGATCTTAGAATTGCAATTTTTCTAAAAAAGTCACAAACTTTTTGAATCTCACTTCAGTAGGTGGAAAAAGTGACTCCACATCCCTAGTGCCTACACACCTCTCTTTATTAGGCCCACAGTTACAATGGAAACCTATCCAAGATACAGCGGCTGGTATAGACTGCGGCATCTGAGGCTTTAAACGGCCAGAAATGGAGTCACCCTCACGTCTGGTCATTGTAGCGGTATAACAAAGTATTATTAAACCTCTGAACCAATCACATGCCCAAGTCCTTTGGTGGGGGTAAAAAATGTAAACGGTAAATCAAAGGTCGAAAAATATTAATTAATAAATGTTTCCCCGTGCGAACCTCTTTATGACGACTGCAACAACAAGTACTATTAAACTAATGCGCTCTTTGTGTTGTGCAGTAAAAGCCATAATAAAGTCCGAGCAGCATTTTTTATTATATCCTCTCAACAGGTTCTAAACACGATAAAATGCCTCCCATAGACTTGCATCCGGTTGTTAGCGGAGAGCAGGACGGACTTGCTTACTGTCTAGGAATGAAGCAAGAGTTCTCGTACACTGACAGCAAGCAGAATCTCCAGGAAGTCGTAGAGCTTTTCATTTATACACTGTTTGCACTTCATTTACGGAAAACCAGGATGCTGTAGCTCAACATGTATCCAGGCAGTCCTATGCAAAACCACAACACAAAGTGACTAATGATGAGCGCTGCTACATCTCCTAACTTCCAGAATCAAGAGAGTCAATATCTGACAGTGCAGAAAATGCCCAATTCAAGAAAATGGGGAACTTCCATGTCTGATACGTCGGGCAGCAGCTTGATGGAAAGTGAGCGCACAGTTTGGTCGGCACTAATGTGACCCTTTCGGTCTGACTGGCTCTCTATCATTGTAATACCCCTTTATAATGATGATCGTTCTTATTAATGTTAATGATAATTCAGAGCTTAACCATTTCAGGACCGCAGGATGACTATAAGCCGTCCTGAAGGGTGTATGCAGGGGGCTGTGGAGCTGAGTCTGCACCTGACCCAGTGGCTATACGCCATTTCTGTAACTGCCGAGTAAGTTCTGATTTTGGCAGGTAACTAATAGGTGCTGCAAACCCATCTGCTCCCAGGGCTGCCACGCATGGATGCCTTTTCAGCACTGCCCATGGTAGGGCTTGAAAGGCAACTTCAAAAATTGCTATATACTCTAATACTGAAGTATTGCAGTGCATAGTATACTCAATCAAATAACTGCAAGTTCGAGTCCTCTTTGGGCTAAATGAAAATTAAAAAAAAAAAAGCCCAAACTTTTATCCTAAAAAACACCACTATTGGTATGGCCATGCATGTAAAAGCCCGAGCTATTAAAATATCACAATATCTATCCCGCATGTTGAAGGCCGTTAAAAGAAAAATTACAGAATGCCAAAATTGCAATTTAAAAAAAAAATCCTGCACTCAAAAATGTGAATTAAAAATGATCAAAAAGCTGTATGCAGCCCAAAATCGTACTACTAAAAACTGCAGCTCACTCCGCAACATATGAGCCCCCGCACAGCACAATCGACAAAAAGAAAAGTTCAGAGTCTCCAAATTTGGCGTGTTTAAGAACAAAAAAATTATTTACTTTTTGAAAATAGAAAAATATTAAAAATCTATAAATATGTCGTATCACTGTATCACAAAAAATATGTCATTTTGCTTCCCTGTGAACGCTGCAGAAGACCCACCAGAAATGGTGCAAATGTGTTTTCTTCCATTTCTCAACACTTAAAAATTTTTTACGTTTTTTCTTAAATTATACAGTAAACGGTACCATTAAAAAATATAGCTGACTCCGCAAAAACAAGTCCTTATATGCCTGTGTCAAAGGAAAAAGTTATGGCTCTTGGAAGGCAGGGACAAAAAAATGACAACTCTGTGGTACTGAGGCAGTTAAATAATAGCTAAAGCCCTTTAAAGTACAGAATATACCATAGGACATACAGATGTAGCAGAGCTGAGTTCGTTATGTGCAATAATGTGCTATTACAGTCATCTGTGGCTTTCTATAGGACTACATTAAACTTATTGTATCTTAGCTCAGGGACTTATCATTACACTGAAGAGAAAGCAAGTGATGACAAACTCAGCTCTGCTACATCTCTATGATGTAGACTATGGTCCCAGGCACTTGGAAGCTGATGATGGTTTCCAATCCACACCTCCCAGATATCATTGCCAGCCAGCGGTGTAGTACAGAACACTCACCCATCACCAAGGATATGGCCCATATCAGGGTAATGGACCGCCGCAGGGTCCGCATTGTTCTCGGCTCCGGAGCGCCTTTCCTTATATCACTATATATCCCTTGTATGAGAATTGGAAGAGAACTTGGTGGGGCATCTGCTTTTTCATGTATGGCCCATTAGCCAAATGTGACCCATGGCACAGACTGTCATTTATAACATAGCCAATGACGTCAGCAGAGGGGATGGAGCCTCACCCCTGATGCCAGCAGATGCAATGTGACCAGTAATAGGACACACTTTACAATAGTCATCTATGAGCACGGCAGGCGCTTAACAGGGGCCAAAGTCCAACTCAAATGACCAAAGAGCCACCTGGGAGACAATAGCCATGTGCCGGCCGGCTATACAGCTGGATTGGGGGCGTTGGTTAACATTTTTTGTGTTTTAGAGAAAGTTATGCAAAAACACCCGTCCGCTGCGATTCCCAAAAATATCACCGACCGCCCCAAAAACACGACCAGAAAACCCTGTAGGCTTCTAAAAAATAATAAACCTGGCAATAAAAAGTTTAGAAAACGAAAGATTTGTGGTTTTCTGCGATTAAACACATTTTTAGTGGCTGTAAAGTAAATAAAATCAAATCAGACATTCAGCCACTTCAGGGGCTTCTCCCCTGGAGCTGGAGCCTCGCTGCCCACCGCCCGGAGCCCAGGAGCAGGTGGTCACGTGCGGTATGCTGTGCGGGCGACCACTCGGCCAATCACAGGCCATGGAAGAATAGTTGCTGAAGCCTGTAATTGGCTGAGCAGCTGTGCACATTGTAAGGCACATCTTCTGAGCGGTGGGCATCGGGGGTCTCCAGCGCTGGACACTGAGCCCCTGGGGGGGGGGGGGGGGGGCGGTCTTTGCAAACGTTTCTGAGCCACTGAAATTTTTTTAAAGAAGTTTTCCAACTACAAAAAAACATTTTGTGGCTGGGGAGCATAAAATCTAAAAAAGAGGTCTCACTCACCTGTTTTCGGACCCTCGAGACACAGCTGTGGCTCCGTATCCATCTGCAGGTATGTACGTCTGGTGGAAGTCAAGAAACCGTTGCAGCCAATCAAGCGCCACAGCATCACCATCCAAACTTGTGGCATCAGCACTCACATCCTGGAGGCCATTATGCCAGCCTCTGATTGGCTGCAGCGGTCACCTGACTCTCCCGCCTGACGTACATACTGGCAAATAGAAACTGAGCGCTGCTCAGCTGTGTCCAGGGGGTGGTGGGGGGCTGCAAAAAGGTAAGTGTAGTCTCTTTTTCCTTTAAATTTTATGCCAGGCTCAGCCGCTGAATTTTTTTTAATGGTGGGAAACCCCTTTAAGTCCCAGGAAACCCCTTTAAGTCCCAGGAAACCCCTTTGAGGAGGTTAACCAGAATAAGCAGTTATCCCTTATCCATAGGCAATAACTTGCTGATTGCTGGGGGTCTTAATGCTGAGACCCCACTGATATCAAGAAGGGTGGTCTTGATCATCGTTACTGTGAGGAGGAGACTGAATGGAGTGCTGGTCATGCAAGTGCACTAGCGTTCAATTCACTATCAACGGCATTACCTGCCGGCATAGGCTGCAGGATATTTCCTTCAGCCCCATCGAAATGAATGGAGTGCTGATCGCATATCCTTGACCAGCGCTCCGTTCACAGTGCGGGGGGAGAAGCGATCCCCCAGTGACAGGAGAAGGGACGCAGGAGTCCTGCTCTTGAGATCGGGGTGAGACCCCAAACGATCACCAAGCTATTCCCTACCTGTGGAAAGGGAAAAACTGCAAGTTCTGGTGCGACCCTGTAACTACTCTGTCCGAAACAACCATTAGGGAAGACGGTCCTTTATAACATTATTACGGCTCTCCTCCCGCATAGTGTTAGCTGCTGAGCATCTATTGTCATTTCTACAATTCTTACTTTCATATTATAATTTTTTATATATAATTGTGACATATTTCTTCCATCCATTCCTCGCAGTCATTCCTATTTTGTTTTTACTTTTATTTTACATGTTACTTGTATTATATTTCAGCCATCCCCCAGGATTCTTCATCTGTGTTATTTACAGTTCATATGGTCCTGGTCATTATTTTCAGCATTTAGTATATATAGCCAGCTGTTTCCCAGCAGCACTTTACTAAAGTCTGTGGGTATACTCTGCTTGCTGTCAGCGACTGGAGACATTTGAGTATTACCTACAGTACTACTCCTCACAGCTGAGGGTTTGTCCAGTTGTATCGGATGTAGGCAATTCTCTAAATGCATGGACAGCGCTGCATCTTTCTCTTGTCCCAGTTCAGATAAGCATATTCCGGCTTGTATTCGGTCTGTGTCTTGCGGCCCGCAGGGTGGAGGTCATGGGGCTCTGTGCATCTATTCACAGTTTTCACGGCTGTTTTTTTTAAAGACGCATCATGATCTATTTCCCCGTATTTCCCCCATACTGCTATTATTTTCTATTAACCAAATACGGATCAGTATTTGCCTGGTAGAAAATAAACTATATGGATGAAATATGTCTGTAATGTCATCTGTAATGTCACCTGTAATGCACTCATCTGTAATGTCACCTGTAATGCACTCATCTGTAATGTCATCTGTAATGCACTCATCTGTAATGTCATCTGTAATGCACTCATCTGTAATGTCACCTGTAATGCACTCATCTGTAATGTCACCTGTAATGCACTCATCTGTAATGTCACCTGTAATGCACTCTTCTGTAATGTCACCTGTAATGCACTCATCTGTAATGTCACCTGTAATGCACTCATCTGTAATGTCACCTGTAATGCACTCATCTGTAATGTCACCTGTAATGCACTCATCTGTAATGTCACCTGTAATGCACTCATCTGTAATGTCACCTGTAATGCACTCATCTGAGACCGGCCAGGCACTGAAACTTTGTTACAATGTATCAGTTTGGAGCCCAGAGACAACGGTCTAGTCATTCGTATATAGTCTATAGATATTCCCAGCACTGAACAGATTGCCATCACTTACATTGCTTCCTGTCCCCATCGGGGCTCACAATCACCATGTCAGCATGATTTTGCAGTGCGGGAAGAAGCCCCATTCAAACATAGGAAGACCTACAAACTCCGCACAGAGGTTGTTCTTGGTCAGATTTGAACCCAGGAGCCCAATATAAGACAGTGTGTGATTTTTAGCCAGACAGGAAGCTCACCAATAACTGACAGAAAGCAGAGATCTTGTCAGGAATTAAAGCACAAATGCAGAAATTTATTATATGGCTTCCACCATAATGTAGCATCAAGAAGTCAGAATTTTTGTGCAAGTGCGAAAATTGCAACTTTTTGAATGTTTTTGCAGGACTCCGTCACTTTTCAAATAGTAGGCGGGGCTTAATGTCAGGGAGCTGGCAACTCACAGGCTATCGGATCTACCAGACAGGTCGCAGCCCATTCTCTGTTTTTAATGTGTTCTGCAGAATGTCTTGCAGAACCTTTTGCATTTTTTTTCATGGACCTTAATTGCAGAATTCCATCTTCTGTATGATAGAAATCTGCAGCAACAATTCCACAAGAAACGCAGATTTTAACAGGTTGGAATTCCCGCCCCATTGGGACAACATTGTGATGCAGAATTGTCCGTCCTGACTAATCCTGTCCCATATGAAGAATCCTGAATGACCCTAGGAGCCTCCGTGGACCTGGACGCACCTAGAAGTGTTGGGCAAGGAGCATTCCTCAATCTCATTGCCGTCATAAAAAGCTAAAAGTATAAGAAGCCTCATGAGTCAGGACAATCATCCCTACATTTGGTCTTCTTGACGTAAAGCTCTCAGAGTCTGAGGACGTGGTGGTGACCGCAGTAGTGATTCCCTGGGTTGTAAATGACTGCATCAGGGGCTGAAGGTCTACTGCAATGGGGAAGGGGAGTAAGCTTAGAGGTCTCATCAAGTGAGCAGAGATATTGCATGGTGAAGTATGTGTTAAATTGTGGACAATGATGTAGCAGAGCCGAATGTGCCTCAATCTGTTGATATGTTATCTATGGTTTACAATAGCACTGCACTGGCACAGCGCCACAAGACAATTAGCAGGAAACCGCAGCGCCAAAGTAACACATCCCTGTGCAAGAGTGATATGATGCCAGGCTTCACCGATAAAGCCTGGCATGGAGTTCTCTGCCCCTGAGTTGTGGGGTATTGCAGCTCTCTACTGAATGAATGGGACTGAACTGCAGTACCGCACACGACCTGAGCTCCGGTGTGGTGTTGTTTTTGGAAGAAAGCAGCCATGAGTTACTAATCCTGGATTTAATGTCAGAAATGTAAGAATTTTTGTTAAAAGGGGTGTTTTGGCTGGTGGATGAAATTTCATGTTTTCACCCATCTACTGGATGGGAGAAAGCTGGTAGGCAGGGGTCCGACTGCTGCGCTCCCACCCATCCCGTTTCCCCCTTCCACTGCACTTCCTGACATCTTTTCTCCAGTCAATGAACAGGTCAGAGGTGTAGCTAGGCTTTCCTTCACCCGGGGCAAAAGTTTAATTAGTCCCCCAAACTACCAATGCGCAACTTGAGCTCGTCTGTGTGCTGGTGCTGGAGAGGCGTCCTCCCATGTTCTACTCGGCCATAAATTGTGATTTTTTTCCCCTCTTTACACATATGGTTGGTCTCTGGAAAAAATGATAGTTTTGAGCTACTTTGATCTAAAATGGGCCCTTACACCTATACCGTACCCACAGGATAAGTGATTGATGAGGGTCCAGTCTCTGGGATCACTATGGATAATGACAGTGGGGGTCCTGTGTACCCTCACTGAAGGCATGGAGTGGAGGTGAAGCAGGAGCGCTGCTACACTATACATTTTAATGGGACTAACAGAGATTAGCGCTTCTACTCCGCTCTCCTGCAGTCTGATGGATGGAGTGGCAGCATGCATGCTTGACCACCACTGTATTCATATGGGGGGACATGAGACATCTCATGATCAGTCGAGGTCCCAGTGGTCCAACCTCACCAACCAGAGACTTACCCCTTATCCAATGTATAAGGAATACTTGTTGAACTTGGCACAAGCCCTTTAAATCATGATGTAGCACCAAGTCCGCTAGACAGTCAAGGTACCACAAGTCTCAGCATGCTCTGTCATTGAATGACAATCTCTGTAAGGGCCAATTCACACCTGTGCTAGGGCTTTCCATATTATTATATAGCCATAATCCCATCGCCCTCGTAGTAATATATATCCATAATGTCCCTCTGTAGTAATAAATATTCATAATGTCCCCCTGTAGTAATATATATATCCATAATGTCCCTCAGTAGTAATATATATCCATAATGTCTCCCTGAAGTAATATATATCCCTAACTTCCCTCTGTAGTAATATATATATATATATATATATATATATATATATATATATATATATATATATATATCTATCCCTAATGACCCACTGTAGTAATATATATCCATAATGTCCCTTTGTAGTAGTATATATATCCATAATGTCCCTCTGTAGTAATATATATCCATAATGTCCCTCTGTAGTAATATATATCCATAATGTCCCTCTGTAGTAATAAATATTCATAATGTCCCCCTGTAGTAATATATATATATATCCATAATGTCCCTCAGTAGTAATATATATCCATAATGTCCCCCTGTAGTAATATATAACCATAATGTCTCCCTGAAGTAATATATATCCCTAATGTCCCTCTGTAGTAATATATATATATATATATATATATATATATATATATATATATATATATATATATATATATATATATATATATATATATATATATATATATATATCCATAATGTCCCACTGTAGTAATACATATCCATAATGTCCCTTTGTAGTAGTATATATATATCCATAATGTCCCTCTGTAGTAATAAATATCCATAATGTCCCTCTGTAGTAGTATATATCCATAATGCCCCCCTGTAGTAATATATATCCATAATGTCCCTCTGTAGTATATATATCCATAATGTCCCTCTGTAGTAATAAATATCCATAATGTCCCTCTGTAGTAATATATATCCATAATGCCCCCCTGTAGTAATATATATCCATAATGTCCCTCTGTAGTAATATATATCCATAATGCCCCCCTGTAGTAATATATATCCATAATGTCCCTCTGTAGTAATATATATCCATAATGTCCCCCTGTAGTAATATATAACCATAATGTCCCTCTGTAGTAATATATAACCATAATGTCCCTCTGTAGTAATATATATCCATAATGTCCCTCTGTAGTAATATATGTCCATAATGTCCCACTGTAGTAATATATATCCATAATGTCCCTCTGTAGTAATATATATCCATAATGTCCCCCTGTAGTAATATATATCCATAATGTCCCCCTGTAGTAATATATAACCATAATGTCCCTCTGTAGTAATATATATCCATAATGTCCCTCTGTAGTAATATATATCCATAATGCCCCCCTGTAGTAATATATATCCATAATGTCCCACTGTAGTAATATATATCCATAATGTCCCTCTGTAGTAATATATATCCATAATGTCCCTCTGTAGTAATATATATCCATAATGTCCCTCTGTAGTAATATATCCATAATGTCCCTCTGTAGTAATATATATCCATAATGTCCCTCTATAGTAATATATATCCATAATGTCCCTCTGTAGTAATATATAACCATAATGTCCCTCTGTAGTAATATATATCCATAATGCCCCCCTGTAGTAATATATATCCATAATGTCCCTCTGTAGTAATATATATCCATAATGTCCCCCTGTAGTAATATATAACCATAATGTCCCTCTGTAGTAATATATATCCATAATGTCCCTCTGTAGTAATATATATCCATAATGTCCCACTGTAGTAATATATATCCATAATGTCCCTCTGTAGTAATATATATCCATAATGTCCCCCTGTAGTAATATATATCCATAATGTCCCCCTGTAGTAATATATAACCATAATGTCCCTCTGTAGTAATATATATCCATAATGTCCCTCTGTAGTAATATATATCCCTAATGACCCACTGTAGTAATATATATCCATAATGTCCCTTTGTAGTAGTATATATATCCATAATGTCCCTCTGTAGTAATATATATCCATAATGTCCCTCTGTAGTAATATATATCCATAATGTCCCTCTGTAGTAATAAATATTCATAATGTCCCCCTGTAGTAATATATATATATCCATAATGTCCCTCAGTAGTAATATATATCCATAATGTCCCCCTGTAGTAATATATAACCATAATGTCTCCCTGAAGTAATATATATCCCTAATGTCCCTCTGTAGTAATATATATATATATATATATATATATATATATATATATATATCCCTAATGTCCCACTGTAGTAATACATATCCATAATGTCCCTTTGTAGTAGTATATATTTCCATAATGTCCCTCTGTAGTAATAAATATCCATAATGTCCCTCTGTAGTAGTATATATCCATAATGCCCCCCTGTAGTAATATATATCCATAATGTCCCTCTGTAGTATATATATCCATAATGTCCCTCTGTAGTAATAAATATCCATAATGTCCCTCTGTAGTAATATATATCCATAATGCCCCCCTGTAGTAATATATAACCATAATGTCCCTCTGTAGTAATATATATCCATAATGCCCCCCTATAGTAATATATATCCATAATGTCCCTCTGTAGTAATATATATCCATAATGTCCCCCTGTAGTAATATATAACCATAATGTCCCTCTGTAGTAATATATAACCATAATGTCCCTCTGTAGTAATATATATCCATAATGTCCCTCTGTAGTAATATATATCCATAATGTCCCACTGTAGTAATATATATCCATAATGTCCCCCTGTAGTAATATATATCCATAATGTCCCCCTGTAGTAATATATAACCATAATGTCCCTCTGTAGTAATATATAACCATAATGTCCCTCTGTAGTAATATATATCCATAATGCCCCCCTGTAGTAATATATATCCATAATGTCCCACTGTAGTAATATATATCCATAATGTCCCTCTGTAGTAATATATATCCATAATGTCCCTCTGTAGTAATATATATCCATAATGTCCCTCTGTAGTAATATATAACCATAATGTCCCTCTGTAGTAATATATCCATAATGTCCCTCTGTAGTAATATATATCCATAATGTCCCTCTATAGTAATATATATCCATAATGTCCCTCTGTAGTAATATATATCCATAATGTCCCCCTGTAGTAATATATAACCATAATGTCCCTCTGTAGTAATATATAACCATAATGTCCCTCTGTAGTAATATATATCCATAATGTCCCTCTGTAGTAATATATATCCATAATGTCCCACTGTAGTAATATATATCCATAATGTCCCTCTGTAGTAATATATATCCATAATGTCCCCCTGTAGTAATATATATCCATAATGTCCCCCTGTAGTAATATATAACCATAATGTCCCTCTGTAGTAATATATAACCATAATGTCCCTCTGTAGTAATATATATCCATAATGCCCCCCTGTAGTAATATATATCCATAATGTCCCACTGTAGTAATATATATCCATAATGTCCCTCTGTAGTAATATATATCCATAACGTCCCTCTGTAGTAATATATATCCATAATGTCCCTCTGTAGTAATATATATCCATAATGTCCCTCTATAGTAATATATATCCATAATGTCCCTCTGTAGTAATATATAACCATAATGTCCCTCTGTAGTAATATATATCCATAATGCCCCCCTGTAGTAATATATATCCATAATGTCCCTCTGTAGTAATATATATCCATAATGTCCCCCTGTAGTAATATATAACCATAATGTCCCTCTGTAGTAATATATAACCATAATGTCCCTCTGTAGTAATATATATCCATAATGTCCCTCTGTAGTAATATATATCCATAATGTCCCACTGTAGTTATATATATCCATAATGTCCCTCTGTAGTAATATATATCCATAATGTCCCCCTGTAGTAATATATATCCATAATGTCCCCCTGTAGTAATATATAACCATAATGTCCCTCTGTAGTAATATATAACCATAATGTCCCTCTGTAGTAATATATATCCATAATGCCCCCCTGTAGTAATATATATCCATAATGTCCCACTGTAGTAATATATATCCATAATGTCCCTCTGTAGTAATATATATCCATAATGTCCCTCTGTAGTAATATATAACCATAATGTCCCTCTGTAGTAATATATAACCATAATGTCCCTCTATAGTAATATATAACCATAATGTCCCTCTGTAGTAATATATATCCATAATGTCCCTCTATAGTAATATATAACCATAATGTCCCTCTGTAGTAATATATATCCATAATGTCCCTCTATAGTAATATATATCCATAATGTCCCTCTGTAGTAATATATAGCGCCAAACAAGTACCACGGTGCAACATGAAGTATCACCTCAGAAACGCCAGAAGATGACCACAGTTCTGCACAAAGAGCAGCATCATTTTACCTCCTCCTTCCACCCCTCCCCCACTAACAACAGCATTGTAAAAAACCCACGCACTCACTAACAGCAGCATTTTACCCCCCATCAACCCCCTTCCAAGGCATTATGCCCTTTCACTCTCTTCAGACTGCTGGAGATGGGGGAGCCACACTGGCTCCACTGCAGACTGGCAGTGAATTACATTGTGAAGGACCTGCGGTGGTCATGTGCTTGTGATGTGACTGTAGGTCCTTTATCCCCTGTGCAGTGGGCAGAACCGAGCTCAGATCCGAGACATGTGATTGAGATGTGGGAATAAGATGGTAATCACAATGGCACTGCTGCTTCCCTGAGACGTGGCAAATCGTGATCTGGTGCAGTAGGCCGCATGCAGTGGTACATTTGGCAGTTCTTATTGCGTGCTGCCCGCAGGGTCTGGCAGAGTAAGATGGTGATACCCCAGTGAGGTGTTACTCGTGGGGTCGGGTAGGGGAAAATGATGTTTTGTCCTGACACCAGTCTGTATATGGGTAGGAACCCATTCTGAACAAAAATAATAAATACAAAAAGTGGAAAACTATACAACAATGGGGGTAGTAGTCCTTGTCCCTGGAGAATGTAGGGTGGTACCTAAGTGCAGATGGTGTAGATGATGGGAAGCGACTCCAGGAAGCAAGATTAGCTATTAAAACACATCAACACTTTATCGGCAGAGAGAGAAAAACACTTTGATTAGACTTGAGAGGTGAGGGTTGACTTTCCCCTTTCTTGTACTTCTGACTTTACACTTCAGCTTTACTCCTCCGGCTGGGACTACAAAGAACTGACTGTTTCTGGCTTGTTTGTCTGTACTGGCTTCTTGCTGAAGTTCTCTCCTGGCCAAACTCCTTTCCTTCTCTCTCTATCTCTCTCCAATGCTTACTGTCCAGAACCACTTGTCCTTGGCTACTAACATTTTTTTTTGTTTTAAAACTCTTTTTATTAGGTTTTATAAATAGTACAAAGCACAAAATACAATAAACAAAAGCACTTCACAGCATATTGAAGAAAGACGTACGAAAATCAGTATCACTTTCTTGTATCGTCATCTGTATCGAGAGGCTTGTAGGTGAAAGTAGCTTTTATCATGTCACTCCTGTTCTCGTCATGTTGCTATGAAATACTAATAAACTTAAACCAACTAACTTTCTGAGCACCAAGGTCCCTCTACCGGGCTCTGCACTCATTATAATGATTATAATTATTGTACCTGAATATTGGTTTTCAAAATTGAAATCGAAAATTCGCCTGTTATTGGTATGAAGTTTGTATCACAACCTCCAGCATACTATATATTGGTAGTTTAGATCCCTATCACAGGTTGAGCTAGCTTGGCAATATAAGAGGTAGAGACTGCGCAGCGTTAACTAGTCTAGTCCAGGGATAGAGATAGAGACTGGGGAGGAACCAGGAGAACATCTTTACTTGAGTCTTTCAAGTGCAGAGCTAAGGTTCAGCTTGAGAGAGGCTGGGGAGGAACAAGGAGAAAGCCAGTGTAATGGGAAGTTGAACATCTAAAGTGTGAGTACTCAAGAGCAAGAACGTTTTAGTAACAAAGGAGAGAGAGAAGAGGAGAGTAGTAGGAGATCTAAGTCAGCCATTCCTAGTCACCAAGCAGAAAAGAAAGCAAGTTGGTCAGAGTCAGGCCCAGCCAGGGAAAAGCTACAATGCAATGCACAGAGGATAAATGTTTTTCCCTGTATCAAGGCCCTGAGGATCTGGAGAAGTAATTAATGCTTGTAGCCGACACTATTTCTACTAATGTCTGTCAATGTGAACTGTATGCAAGAAGTCAAGTTTATCTCTCATCTGCTCTTGAAGAATAAAACAGTTTTGGTTCACTGTACTACCTGACTCCTGGAGTTACTTCCCACCATATATTCCATCTTTAACACTTGCACTGAGGTACCACACTAAGCACCCCAGGCAGGACAGAGGTTAATCCCCTATTTTTGTTTAGTTCTCCACTTTTTTATATCTATTATTTTGTTCGGAACGGGTACCTACCCATACATGGAGTGGTGTCACGGCAAATCAACATCTAACCCTATCCAACTCCCACTGAGGTATCACCATCTGCCCCCGTATAGCACCACATCCAGAACAGGTTTACCACCTTGCCATGAGGAGCAGCAGGGCCACCATGGCTACATCTAAATTTCTCTCGCTGCTTAACCCCTACTAGGTTTGGCCTGTTGCACATACACCAATACTTAGACAAGGAGCTGGATCCGCAGCTCAGCTAAATAGAAGGGTAATAGCCAATTACCCTGCAGCTGGGCTGACAGGGCTGGGAAGGATTAACTCCTGCAGGGCTGATGGAAAGTAAACAGCTAAAGACTATTCACACAGGAGGAGCAAAGCAAAGCCCCCATCTGCCTGGAATAGCAAGAGGGTGGCTGATCCGGGTAGCTGGCCTAACAGATATGTTTAGGACATCCTGCAACCACATGTGCTCTCTTATGGCAGGACTTCCAAGAGGCATTTTCCAGCCGCACACATAAGAATATCACAGAAATGCCTCTACAACATTGTAAAACTTCCGTTGCCTGCTCGGTCGTCAGATTTATCACCAATAGAATATGTATGGGACTATCTGGGATGCCAACTTTAACAGCCTATAAGTTTGCACGATCTAGAGGCTCAGTTAAAGTAATTGTGACCAATATGGTGCAGGATACTGTACGGATCCTGAATGTCTCCATGCCTGCCCATATCACATCTTACATCCAAGCTAGACGTGGCTCAACAGGGTTCTAGAGCCTTAATACCCACCTGTATCACATCTTATATCCAAGCTAGAGACAGGGTACTAGAGCCTCCATGCCTACCAGTATCCTATCTTGTTTCAGAGATAAACGCATCCCAACAGGGTTCTAGAGTCACCATGCCCACCCGTATCACATCTTGTATCTAAGCTAGAGGCGGCCCAACAGGGTACTAGAGCATCCATGCCCACCTGTTACATCTTGCACTCAAGCTAGAGGCAGACCAACAGGGTACTAGAGCCTCCATGCCCGCCTGTATTACATATTATAGCCAAGCTAGAGGCAGCCCAAAAGGGTACTAGAACCTCCATGCCTGCCTGTATCACATTTTGTATCCAAGTTAGAGCTGGTGCAACAGGGTGCTAGAGCCTCCATTCCCCTTCCATATCACATCTTGTTTCTGAGCAAAGGTGTCCTAATAGGGTACTACAGCCGCCATGCCCGACCATATAAAAACTTGTATCCAGTCTAGGGGCAACCCAGCAGGGTACTACAGCCTGCATACACACCTATATCACATCTTTTATCCAAGCTAGAGGTGGTACAACAGGGTACTGAAGCCTGCATGCCCACCTGTATCACATCTTGTATGCAAGCTAGAGATGGTACAACAGGGTGCTAGAGCCTCCATGCCCCCCGTATCACATCTTGTAGCCAAGCTAGAGGCGGTACAACAGGGTACTAGAACCTCCATGCCCCCTGTATCACATCTTGTATCCAAGCTAGAGGCAATATACCAGGGTACTAGAGCCTCCATACCTGCCCATATCACATCTTGTATCCAAGCTACAGTCAGTACAACAGGGTACTAGAGCCCCCATACCCACCTGTATCACATCTTGTATCCAAGCTACAGTCAGTACAACAGGGTACTAGAGCCTCCATGTCCACTCATATCACATCTTGTATCCAAGATAGGGGAGGTACAACAGGGTCAAGGGGTCAGTTTCCCACAATTTGCTCTAATATTGTAATCACTTACTTATACCAATGTTGCAATCACAGAGAGAAAGTTTTATTTCATTCTGAGATCTTCTAGGGGAGGGATTGGTTTTGACAATGAGTGTACAGTACCCTACATGGGCAGCACTGCTGCCTTGCAGTTCTGGGGTCTTGGGTTCAAAAACAACTAAGGACAACATCTGCATGTAACATAGTAAGTAAGGCTGAGAAAAAAAAAATGTCCGTCCAGTTCAGCGAATTACCCCCAATGTTGATCCAAAGGAAGGTGAAAAAGCCCTACAATGATTATAACATGTAATATTGTATCACCCAAGAAAGGCGTTTAGATTATCAACCCCATAGGGGAAGGGCCCCATGTTGGTGTTATGGACTGTGTAGGCAAGAGAAGTAACTAACTCCTTTCCTAGTAAAGTTGTTTTGTTACTGGTTTCCTTTTTATGACCATGTCTCATTGTGGATTGACATTTCCCTTAGATGCAGTATGCGTTCTTCATATTTTATTGTACTTATTGACCTGCGTGTCCGATGTTACGACATTTTTTTTGTATTATGTGATATTAAGAAATCTCTGTTCACTATTAAAAATGTCAATAAAAAGAGATCATGTCAGAGCCCCAATCCAAGTGTACGCTCACACAGTGGAATTTTGGTAGATTTTTTTCAGGAAAATCTCGTGGATTTTATAGCAAATCTGCACCCCTTTACTTTCTATGGGAATCAGTGTTATCTATATATATAACTAGCTGATATACCCGGCTTCGCCCGAGCTAATTTGCTACTGGTTTTTATCTGGTGTTCACACAGAAAATCTTATGAAGTCGTGGTTACTTTAGAGATACCAACGAAAAACATATAGTCACCATTTTGCATAGTTCTCTGCGTTACCCAGGAAACACCACGTGGAGGTAACCACGCGACGTTTCCTTTATATAAAATGACATCAGGAAGTTAGAGAATTAGATTCCGTACATAAAATTTGGACGCTAATTCTTTTGTGCTTAGAATTAAATAATCGAGTTGGGACCCATTAGCTTTTCCTATTTATGACACAATGCCCGTGCCAAGTTTCAAGTTTCTATGACACCGGGAAGTGAGAGAATTAGATTACATACGTAAAATTTGAACGCTAATTCTTTTGCGCTTAGAATTAAATAATCGAGTTAGGACCCATTAGCTTTTCCTATTTATGACATAATCAATGCCCATGCCAAATTTCAAATTTCTATGACATCGGGAAGTGAGAGAATTAGATTACGTACATAAAATTTGGACGCTAATTCTTTTGCGCTAGAATTGAATAATCTAGTTGGGACCCATTAGCTTTTCCTATTTATGACATAATCAATGCTCGTGCCAAATTTCATGTTTCTACGACATCGGGAAGTTGGAGAATTAGTGGCGAGTCAGTGAGTGAGTCAGTGAGGGCTTTCGTCTTTATATATATAGAAGACGAAAGCCCTCACTGACTCACTCACTGACTGACTCACTGACTGACTCGCCACTAATTCTCCAACTTCCTGATGTCGTAGAAACATGAAATTTGGCACAAGCATAGATTATGTCCAAAATTTAAAAAAAGTAAAGGGGTCCCAACTTGATTATTCAATTCTAGCGCAAAAGAATTAGCGTCCAAATTTTACATACGGAATCTAATTCTCTCATTTACATGGAGGTTTAGCATACTATCTGGAGACCCAGCGTCTTACATGGAGACCCAGTGTCTTACTCAACGATCATTTACCATCTGTTGTAGCATTATGTGCAGCCTGGATAGTGAGCCTGTTATCAGTCTTTGTCTTATCTCTCCCATGTCCTTATCTCCAAGCATGCAATATACTTTTTTTAATAGCACAGTATTTACTGTGGAGCGCCAATCAGGTAACTGTGTTGGATGAGAGCCCCAGTGAGGTCTTCTACTGAATACTTGTATAATTATGCAGACAGTATGTACAGATGCCCGAGCCAAAGAATATTACAAGGTATAGTCACTAGATTACTGGAGATGAGTTGTTGATACGGGGTGTTATGGCTGCCAGAATCTTCCACTATCCCCCCCCCCCCCCTCCTCCGTCCACCCCTTGATCCACCCCACCTGTCCATCCAGGTCACATTTTGTAGTACTTTTGTTGCGCACTGCTGTACATGATGATATCTTTGCAAGTGCTTTGCATATCATAACTATTTTCACTTTTTTCCAAGGCATATAGAGTATTCATTTGCTTGACTGGCCTCATAAACTTCCTTTTTTTTAACCCCTTCCTGCTAAAAACGTTTCTGCTTTTTCCTTTTTTTGTTCCTCACTTTCAAAAAATCATAACTTTTGTATTTTTTCCTAGCGACCCGAGGGCTTGTTCTTTGCAGGACAAGTTGTATTTTTCAACAGCACCATTTAATGTACCATATAATGTGTTAGAAAAATGTAAAGATGTAAAATGGAAAAAAAAAACCATAATTGAGACTTTTTTCTTTTTTTGGGGGTGATGTTTATAGAATGTTGACAGTGCAGTACAAATGACTCGTTATCGGTGTCCTGTGGGTCAGCACCATTATGGCAATACCAAATGTATCTGCTTGTTTTTATGTAGTACTGGTTAAAAAAATAAAAAAACCTTTAAACAAATAAAAACTCTCCATTTTCTGACCCCCGTAGCTGTTTTATATTGATGCAGCTGTGTGAAAGTTTGTGTTTGGTGAGCTGACCTGTAATTTTTACTAGTACCATTCTGCGGTGCTTATGACCTGTAGGGCTCCTGCACACGAACGTGATGTTTTAACGCTCGCGAGAGAATGACCTGCTGGTGCTCTGAATGGAGCGCTATCACGCGTTTTGTGAGCATTTCCGCAAAGCTTACGGTACTGTTTTGCGCTGCCACGCCAGTTCATAACGGCGCGGGCAATACCTGTTCCGGTTTTAAACTGCCTCAGCAGCCTAATTAACACCAAATTGGTGCAGACGGGGTGCGCTATTGCCCATTCCTACTGAGCCTCGAGTGTGCAAAATGCGCATAAAAATGGAGCATGTCCAGTATTTTTCTCGTGACGGAAATCTGTGTGCAAAAACGCAAAATGCGAGAGAACCCGTTGAATCGATAGTTTCTATTGTCTGCGTTTTTGCGCCCGTGGGAAGGAGCCTTTGTAATAATTTAAAAAACTTTATTCTAAAAAAATTTTTTAGGCCCAACAGGGAACTTTCAATTAGTTGATCGCTCATGCAGTACATTTAAACAATGAGGGCAGCCCTGGGGGCCTTCAGAAGTCTCCAGGCTGCCATGGCACCCAGATGGCACTCCGCAAATTCATTGGGGCCATTCGGAACATTTTAATCCTGATCCATCAGGACATTTAACCCCTTGAGTGGCGGGTTTCTTACCCCCCTGTCAGACCTACCAGGGCAGGTTTTTTAAATGGTCTAATCATTTAATTTCAACTAATTTTCACATTCCAAGAGCCATAACTTTTTCATTTTTCCATTTACACGGCCGTATGCGGGATTGTTTTTTTGCGGGACAAGTTGTATTTTTTGATGGCATCATTTTGGGGTATATATAATGTATTGCATAACTTTTGGAAAAAAAATTTGCAGGGAAATTGGGGAAAAAAAAGAAATTCTGCCATTAGTCTTTTGGATTTCATTTTTTTCATTTTTAACATTATTCTCGGAGTAACACGATTCCGGCAATACCAAGTTTATACAGTTTTTTTTAATGTTTTGCTATTTTTGTACATTTAAAACACTTTTTTTCTTAAAGGTTTGATTTTGTGTCGCCACTAGAGATGAGCGAACCTACTCATTTCGAGCAATTACTCGATCGAGCACCGCGATTTTCGAGTACTTCAGTACTCGGGTGAAAAGATTCGGGGGGCGCCGGCGGGCAGGGGGAGGCGTGGCGGAGCGGGGGTAGCAGCGGCGAACAGGGGGGAGCCCTCTTTCTCTCCCTCTCCCCCCCACTCCCCGCTGCAACCCCCCACTTACCCACGGCGCCCCCCGAATCTTTTTGCCCGAGTACGGAAGTACTCGAAAATCGCGGTACTCGGGCGAAAAAGGGGCGTGGCCAAGTAGGTTCGCTCATCTCTAGTCGCCACATTCCAAGAGCCGTAGTAATTTTTTTTCCCCATTGCCAGAGCTCTAGAAGGCCGAGTTTTTTGCAGGATAAACTCTAGTCTTCATTCATTTATTTTTTAGAAACATGTAAAATTTTGATTGCTTTTTATTCCATTTTTTCTAGGGACACGATTAACAAAAACGCAGCATGACCTCTTTTTATATGGTGCGGGCGTCAGCTGTTTATTACAGCTGACACCCGCCGGCAGTAACTGCAATTACGTCATACTGCAGGAGCAATCAATGCATCACTAGTTGTGGTCCCCCAGAGGAAAAAGTAAAAATAGGATCAATAAAGTTTTATTAATTGTAAAAAAAAAGTAACAAAAGTTTAAATCACCCTCCATATCTATAATAAAAAAATCTAAATTGTAAAAGAAAAATACATATTTGGTATTGCCGCATCCATTAAAGTCTGATCTACCAAAGCACTGCACTATTTACCCCACATGGTGAACGAAGTCCAAAAAGAAAAATAAAGAACACCAGAAATGCACTTTTTCAGTCACCCTGTCTCCCAGAAAAAATGCAATAAAAAGCGATCAAAAAGTCGTATGTATTCCGATTGGTACTAACATGAGCTATTGGACATCCCACAAAAAATGAGCCCTCGCTCAACTACCTGGACGGAAAAATTAAAAAGTTATTGCACGCAGAAGATGCAGCAGAAAATAATGTTAAAAAATTAAATGTCTTTGAAAAAAAAAAAAAACAAGTACTACAGCAAAAAAAAAAAAAAACTACACAAGTTTGGTATCACAGTAATCGTACTTTAAATAGTATCATTGAAAAATGAAACTTGTTCTGAAAAAAACATGCCCTTATACAGTGACGTTGATGAATAAATGAAGGAGTTATGATTTTTTAAAAAGGGGGAGGAAAAAACAAAAAGGGGAAAAAAATAAAAGGGGCCGCATCATTAAGGGGTTAAATAATGCACCTTCTCTGGGTCATTACGAACATGGGAATACCACATGTGTAATTTTGTTTTTCATTTTTACAAAGGGAGAAAGGTGGTGTTTTTGCGTTTTAATTTTTTTATAATTTTTTCCCTTTAGAGGACTTCCACAGAGACCCATCCGGACCCCCTGATCACCCCCTCCCTCTGTCAGTCGTTTACATGCTGTGGTCGCATAGACTGCTACAAGTTAAGGGTTAAACAGAAGATCGGAGGCTTTTTCCATTTTCTGCTGTAAGAGCTGGTGCCCAGCTATCCTCTGACAGAGGGAGGGGGCTCCCTCTGTCAGTCCTTAACATGCTGTGGTCACATAGACCGCAGCATGTAAAGGGTTAAACAGCAGAGATCGGAAGTTTTCTCCCTTCCCTGCTCTAAGAGCTTGTGCCCAGCTATCCTCTGACACCCGAGGACCAGCTCTCCCTGCCACGGAGACCATCGGCTTGTAGCTGATGGTCTCCATGGCAAGCTATAAACAAAGCAGTGCAGGAGTTTAAAAAAAGAAGCAGGAAGTTGCCAGCAGATCGGTTCTGTCTTCCTGCTTCTTTTTTTAAAATCCTGCACTGTTGTCTGTGGCTCTGTGCAGGCAGAGCACAATGCCACAGGTTTGGCATTGTCCTCTGGAGGTCCCATAGTGAAACATAGCCGGAAGATTCCGGGCTATATCACTATGGGCAGTGGAGCTCGTCCTGGAAAATTTCCGGGCATGCCACTGAAGGGGTTAAATGCAGCTTTCATAATTGACATTTGCATTTAAAAGGTAAATAGTAGAGATGAGTGAGTATACTCGCTAAGGCACATTACTCGAGCGAGTAATGCCTTAGCCGAGTATCTCCCCGCTCATCTCTAAAGATTCGGGGGCCGGAGCGGGTGACAGGTGAGTTGCGGCGGGGAGCGGGGGGCAGAGAGGGAGA
The DNA here is from genome assembly GCA_035609135.1 of Eleutherodactylus coqui. Classification (NCBI taxonomy): domain Eukaryota; kingdom Metazoa; phylum Chordata; class Amphibia; order Anura; family Eleutherodactylidae; genus Eleutherodactylus; species Eleutherodactylus coqui. The sequence continues at coordinate 307,775,768 of CM069406.1, read as the reverse complement.
GAGAGATCTCCCCGCCTGCCCCCGAATCTTTAGAGACGAGCGGGGAGATATTCGGCTAAGGCACTACTTGTTTGAGTAATGTGCCTTAGCGTGTATACTCGCTCATCTCTAGTTAACAGCAGTGATTGCAGTTATCTCAAAGACAGCCAACGATCACTATAAATGGAGTATCTGTCCTTAACGAGTACGCTCGCTCTTCTCTAGCTCTCAGTGGTTCTGTGAAGGAGTTTCTGTATTCTGTCTGATTCGCAGTTATGTACCAAGCTTTTGCCAAACACTGCTTGTCCTGACCTCGGCCTGTTTCCCGACTATAATTTGTCTGATTGTCATCTGCCTTGACTTCCTGCCTGTTTACCATATTGCATGGACAATGCCTGTTATACTAACTATGGCCTTGACTGTTCCTGCGGTACCATGTTTCAGTGTCACTGGATCAGTTGTCACTGCCCTGACACTACTCCTGAGGAGGCATCCTGGAAGTTCCCTACAGTGAAGACCAGATTCCTCAAAAAAGGTTAAATGGTGGAAACCAGGGAACCCTCTTAGTGTAACCCTCAGAAGTAGTTCACAGTCAAATTGGCCAGTTACATAGTAGGTCTATGTCCAGTGCCGTCTTAACAGCATTATGGGCCCCTAGGCAAAACAGTGTACTGGGGCCCCTACGACAACTACTCACAGAAATAAAAATGTTCTGCAGCTCTCTTCCTCTTCTGTTCTCCACTCAACATGTTACATGTCATTTCTGCTGAAAGGGTTATTCACCTGGAAATATATATTATATGGGGATGCAGCAGGCATGGGACGATGGTGAGAAAGTATGAATGGACAAAAGAGTTAGTAATCGGCAACCTAGACCGGAGAACTGGAAGTCTAAGTCTCTAAGGTCCATTTTCCTCTTGCATTGTAGATGTGTTTGTTCCTAATGCCAGGATACTTTACACTAGAAAGTAATACATAGTAACATAGTATAGAAGACAATGTCCATCTAGTTCATCCTGTTTCAACCCGCCGCATTGTTGGTCCAGAGGAAGGCAAAAAAACAACCCAAGCAGCCATTTTGCTCATTTGGAGAAAAAAAATTCCTTCCTGACTCCATAATGGCAGCCAGAGTAATCCCTGGATCAACATTTGAGATCATCAACCCTTCTGGTCACCTAATGTCTATATCCTGTAATATCATAGCGTTCTAGAAAGACTTCTAGTTCACGCTTAAACTCCTCCATGGATTTTGCCATCACCACTCCCTTAGGCAGAGAGTTCCACAGTCTCACTGCTCTTACAGTAAAGAACCCCCTTCTGTGTTGGTGATGAAACCTGCTTTCTTCTAGAAAATATATTGAATATGTTGAAGGAGACCATGTACTACACTTCACAAGATGATCCAGAAATCCATGCGGCAGCAAATCTCTGTTCTTATAGAAACTATGGATAATTTACAAAAAGAATTATGGGTAATTTACAAAAGGAATTATGGGTAGTGTGAAAGTGAAACAGAAAGTGACAATATTAAAATCTTCACTCGAGCCATGGACAGACTGGAGCCAAGTTCATATCCCGCCACACCACGTTATCATATATAATACAAGGTGCATTGAAACATACATAGATTAGTAATGGGTCCCTGTGCTTGTGGGGCCCCCGGGCAGGTGCCCATCAAGTCCATGTGTTAAGATGGCACTGTCCATATCCCATGCAATCTGATAGACAGATTTGGAGTCCAGAAGGAGTTTTTTCTTTGAGATGAGGAAATTGCCCATTTTATTGCCTTCTTCTGGATCCCCATTGTAAGTTTATAGGCTGAACAAGGTGGACACGTGCTTGTTCTCAGCCTTAGGCTTCTTTCACACGAGCGCATATTGGCCGGCCGTTTTCCCAGCCATCCGATATACGCTACGTTGGGGACTAAAAAACTGGTGAACGGGTGCACAAATCAAACGTTTGAGCGCCCGTTCATATGGCTGACCTCACCAGGCTTCCCTCCCCATCGCAGGCTCACCTCTCTTCCTCCCTGCTCGGTCTGTGCAATTGGAGGGGGCAAAGCTAAGCGCCGGTCCACCCCCGCCTCCTTTCATTGATGACTATGGACAAGGGGCGGGGAGAGGGCGGGCGCTTAGCTATGCCCATGTCCAGCCTCTTGTCCATAGCCATCAATAGGAGGAGGCGGATCAACACTTATCCCCGCCCGACCCCTCCCATTGCAACGAACGAGCGGAGAGGAAGAGAGGTGAGCTTGCACGGGGGTAGGAGAATAGAGGGAGGGAGTTTAGCAGCCACACTTCTAAACTCCCTCCCATCTACAGTCGCTGCCATGGGCTTCCATAGGAACCCATGCAGCGGCCCGACATATTCCGGCCCAAAACATAGTTCCAGAACTATGTTTTGGGCCTGATGCTATATTGGTCTGGCCAGGCGTTTTTACATCTCGTAAATACGCCCATGTGATCTGATGCATTGGAATCCAATGCATCAGATCACAGCGCATATCGGCCGGCCATGAAAACGACCAGCCGATATGTGCTTGTGTGAAAGAAGCCTAAGGGTGGTTTCAAACAGGCGAGAAAATCGCGCAATTTTGGCGTAATGTGAGAGTCAGTAAAAAAGCAGATTATGAAACCAATGAATTACAATGGTTTCCTTTCCATCTGCAAGGTTTGCACTCATGCGATGTGGAGAGAACAAGAAATCGCGGCTTGCTCTATCTTCCTGCGATGTGCGTTTTTTCTTTATTTGCCCATGTTTTTCCATGGGGCCTCATTTTTATTGCTTCGCAATGCAACAAATTTTCATTGCGATGTGATTTTAACATTAGAAAGTCCTATTCACTTTTGTGTTAAAACATTGGTGGGCGGCAGCAATGCGATGCGAGAGTATTCTAAAAAAAAGCATTGCTGGCGCCCAAAAATCCCAGGAACAAAGACACGATTTTCTTGGGGCAAAATTGCGATTGCCCGTGTGACACTAGCCGACAAACAAGAATCCGTCAGCATCAATACTCATTTGTAATAAGAAATCCTGTTTCTTACAGCCGCTGCCGGTCACTGCTGGGGTGCCGGCGTCACAGATTCACTTCTCACTTTCACAGGGGCGAGAAAATCACGTGATTTTTGTCTGATGCGCTAGTCAGTAAAAAACTGTTTAGAAAACCAGGGATTTAGAAGGGTTCCTTCCCATCGGTGATGTTTTCACTCTTGCAATGCTCTAGCTTTGTGCGATGTGCGATTTTTAAAAAATCTCTCTTGTCTCCCTATGGATACAAGCTTGGATACAAGATGTGATACGGGTGGGCATGGAGACTCTAGTACCCTGTTGTACTGCCTCTAGCTTGGATGCAAGATGTGGTATGAGAAGCATGGAGAATCTAGTACCCTGTTGTACCACCGCTTGCTTGGATACAAGATGTGATATGAGTAGGCATGGAAGCTCTAGAACCCTGTTGTACTGCCTCTAGCTTAGATGCAAGATGTGATATGGGCAAGCATGGAGACTCTAGTACCCTGGTGTACCACCTCTAGCTTCTATACAAGATGTGATAAAGGTGGGTATGGAGGCTCTAGCACCCTGTTGTACTGCCTCTAGCTTGGATACAAGATGTGATATGGTAGGGCATGGAGGCTCTAGTTCCCTGTTGTACCGCCTCTAGCTTGGATACAAGATGTGATACAGGCAGGCATGGAGACTCTAGTACCCTGTTGTACTGCCTCTAGCTTCGATACAAGATGTGATACAGTGGGCATGGAGGCTCTAGCACCCTGTTGTACAACCTCTAGCTTGGATACAAGATGCGATACGGGCGGGCATGGAGGCTCTAGTACCCTGTTGTACCGCCTCTAGCTTGGATACAAGATGTGATACGGGCAGGCATGGAGGCTCTAGTACCCTGTTGTACCGCCTCTAGCTTGGATACAAGATGTGATACGGGCGGGCAAGGAGGTTCTAGTACCCTGTTCTATCGCCTCTAGCTTGTATACAAGATGTGATACGGATGGGCATGGAGGCTCTAGTACCCTGTTGTACCACCTGTAGCTTGGATACAAGATGTGATACAGGTGGCCATGGAGGCTCTAGTAACCTGTTGTACCACCTCTAGCTTGGATACAAGATGTGATACAGGGGGCATGGAGGCTCTAGTACCCTGTTGTACCGCCTCTAGCTTGGATACAAGATGTGATACAGATGGCCATGGAGGCTCTAGTACCCTGTTGTACCGCCTCTAGCTTGGATACAAGATGTGATACGGGGCATGGAGGCTCTAGCACCCTGTTGTACCGCCTCTAGCTTGGATACTGTGTGTTACGCTGTGTGCTCTACTTTGCTTCACCCGTACTGCTGGAATTGCTCTTTGTACAGAGTTATTGATATTGTTCTTTCGGCTTTACTCTGCATTGTGTACATGGCAGTAATAATTCCTCATGTTGGGGTAGTTAGTGTCAAGCTATTCCAGAGGAAGCAGTTTAACTCTTTACTAGTCCTGATACCATTGTTTGCTGCATTTCTTAGTTTTCAAATACTGTAAATGTTATATACTGTATTACTCCTTCTGCTGCATTGCTTCCTGAATCTGCTCCACCACCTCCCGCGACATCGGCTTAGAATAGAAACTAGAAGAGAAACCCATGGGTGGCTTTAAGTGGATGCCCAAACACTAAGTGGCCCTGATTTATGAGCGTGTGTCTAACAAATTTACAAATAGTTTGTGCCAAAAAGAAAAAGATCTAACAAACTCGTCAGTTTTTTTTCTCTGAAAGTGGGTGTGGCCAGCGTTTGTCCATCTTTTCCACACATTTATGAAGCAATACTACAAGAACGTGTCAGTTAACCCCTTAATGATGCAGCCCCCCCTTTTTTTTTCATTTTTGTTTTTTCCTCCCCCCCTTTAAAAAAATCATAACTCCTTTATTTATCCATCAACGTCGCTGTATGAGGGCTTGTATTTTGCGGGACGAGTTGTATTTTTCAATGGTGCTATTTAAAGTACCATATAATGTGCTGAAAAACTTTTACAAAATTCGAAGTGGAGTAAAATGAAAACAAAAAACGACATTCCGCCATCTTTTAGTGCGTCTTGTTTCTACGGCCCACAAACTGCAACAAAAATGACATGATAACTTTATTCTATGGGTCAGTATGATTACTGCGATACCAAACTTTTTACTGTATTACTCTTTTTTTTTCGAAAATATATATATTTTTTAAAGTTATTTTCTGCCGCCATCTTCTGCACACAATAACTATTTCCATCGACGTAGTTGAGTGAGGGCTTATTTTTTGTGGGATGTCCTGTATTTTCCATTAGTACCAATTCGGAATACATATGACTTTTTGATCACTTTTTATTGCATTTTTTCTGGAAGATGGGGTGACTGAAAAAGTGCATTTTTTGGCGGTCTTTATTTTTTCTCAGACAACGTTCACCATGCGGGGTTAATAATGCGCTTCTTTGATAGGTCTGACTTTTATGGATGCGGTGATACCAAATATGTATTTTTATTTTATGATTTAGATTTTTTAATTATAGATATGGCAAAAGGAGGGGATTTAAACTTGTATTGCTTTTTTTTTACAATCAATAAAACTTTATTGATCTCACTTTCTTTTAAGGCCCCCTGGGGACTACAACATGTGATGCTTAGATTGCTCCTGCAGTATGACGTAATGCTATATCATTACGTCATACTGCATTCTGACAGGCAGTCTATTAAGCCACCTGACAGGGATGGCTTGATATGCAGTCTCCTAAAGCAGCCCTGGGGCCTTTTAGAAGGCCCCCAGCTGCCCTGACATTTGCACGGTTCCCCCAATCTCACCGCGCGGGGGGGGGGGGGGGGGGTACGGGAACACCGAACATCGTGCAGAGGATTTAAATGCCGCTATCAGAATTGACAGCAGCATTTAAAGGGTTAATAGTTGTGATCGGCCACGCGGCCAATTGCAGCTATTGCCCGCGAGTATCAGCTGTAATAAACACACATACCCCGACGCTCCAGGACGTAAATGTACATCCTGGAGTGGGAAGGGGTTAAAACCAGCGCTAATAAAACCTACTGAAAGTTGCTGTAAATGGAGATTTGGCGCAAATCCCACTACATGGATAGCGTTTCTTTTCCTTTAGCTTGGTCCCATTTTTTTTCTATCATCATTTTATATTAGTAGATGATGCAAAATCAAATTTTTGAGGCAAAACACATTTCCAATTGATAACTCGTGCCATTTTAGTGCAAATACTAGTGCTATGTGGAAATTGACGTATTTTATGGTGTAAAATAAATTACATGGATAGGGTGTTATTTTCATGCTTCTGCCCCAATTTTATGTGTTACAATCAGTAATTAGACTGCTGACTAATCTTGTTTTATTAGTACATAAAACAGAATTTATTTTGTGGTGCAAAACGTATTTCAGAATGCAAATGCGCGTGTTTTGGCACGTATAGCACTGCTGTGAGAATATTGGTGCATTTTTATTTCATCTTTCCTATTTTTAGTACAGTGTAAATTGTGCCAAATTTTTGTACATTTGGCACAATTTAAGACTGTTAAATTCTAAAAAGAATTAGCGCAGTATATGCCAATATTCATAATTAGGCCTCGGTCAGACGGGAGTTTTTTCGCGCGATTTGTGCATGCGCATGCGTCCGGCAATTTTATAAAAGCATTGCTTTGCAATGGTATCGGACACATGAGCGCTTTTTATGCGCTCGTCCGATTAATTATAGAACAGAAATCGCAGATCGCACCTATCTGCAATCTGCGATTCCTGTTCTTCTCTATATGCGCTCAACGGGGCCGGCGGCAGCAGCGCCAACCACATTGAGAACATATAGAAGACAAATCATTCTTCTCTGCCACAGCTGTAGCAGCTGTGGCAGAGAAGAATGATGTTTGCCCATTGAATTCCATGGAGTCGGCAATACAGCCGGCTTCATTGAAAGCAATGGGCTGCAGGTGAGCATGGGATGAATTTTCGGGAAGGGCTTAAAAATATAAGCCCTTCCCTTAAAATCATCCAAAACTGTGTAAAAAGTAAAAAAAAATATATACTCACCTTGTCCCGGCAGAGGGAGTTCAGCCGCGGCCGGCCGGCAGTTCTCCTGAACTGCTGTGAGTAGTATTCAGCAGCCGGAGATTTAAAATCCCCGCCTGCTGAATGAGCTGCCTCTGATTGGTCACAGCCCTCACCAATCAGAGGCAGCTCTCACTCACCCATTCATGAATTCCCGGCTCCTGTATTGCCGGCTCCATTGAATTCAATGCGCTGGACAGCGCTGCACTGCTCCGGCCCGTTTCTAATGAAACACGGCTAGGAGCAGATTTTTCGGGCGATTTTTCGGCCCCGGTCACGCGATTTGCGGATGCGCATCCGTCATGCGATCCGCAAATCGCGGCAAAAAATGCCCGTGTGACCGAGGCCTTAAGGGCCAGTATGGCCAATCAGCTTATAGTTTCCAGATTGTACTGCACTTCATGTCATTGTGTAGAAGGATAACAATTGTGAGAACAGGAGACGGGTTTATTCAAATGTACAATTTCATTTTGTCTTCCATAGTTCTGTTGTAATTTACTGTAACTCATAATCCAGGTCACATATTTTAGAGCCTTAGTGGGTCTTGAACATGCAACCTCATAATTGCTTGTATAATACACTTCCATGATGCTAAACCCAAAGGCGTTTACAAGACTTATGAAACCCATGACAATTCTTTCGACACTTGTAATCATGTTGTGGGGGGTTGATTATAGATTCATAGAATGGAAGAGTTAGAAGGCACCTTGCTCTATGCAGGATTCACTAAATAATCCCAGAGAGATGTCCATCCAGCCTTTGTTTGAAGACTTCCATTGGAGAAGAACTCACCACCTCCCGTGGTAACCTGTTCCACTCATTCATCACCCTCACTGTCTAATATCCAATCTGTGTCTCCCCCCTTTCAGTTTCATCCCATTGCTTCTAGTCTTTCCTTGTACAGATGAGAATAGGGCTGATCCCTCTGCACTGTGACAGCCCTTCAGATATTTGTAGACCGCTATTAAGTCTCCTCTCAGCCTTCTTTTATGCAAGCTAAACATTCCCAGATCCTTTAACCGTTCCTCATAGAACATGATTTGCAGACAGCTCACCATCTTGGTAACTCTTCTCTGAAATTGCTCCAGCTTGTCTATTTTTTTAAATTGTGGTGCCCAGAATTGGACACAGTATTCCAGATGAGGTCTGACCCATGAAGAGTAGAGGGGGATAATTAGCTCTCACATGATCTAGACTCTATGTTTCTCTTAATACATCCCAGATTTGTGTTTGTCTTTTTTGCTACTGCATCACACTGTTGACTCATGTTCAGTCTGTGATCTATTAGTATACGCAAGTCTTTTTCACATGTGCTGCTTAGCCCAATTCCTCCCATTCTGTATGTGTTTTTTTTCATTTTTCTTGCCCAGATGTAGGAATTTGCATTTCTGCTTGTTAAATATCATTATGTTAGACCCCCCACTGTTCAAGCTTTTCTAGATCTTTTTGAATCCTCTCTCTTTTTCAGTGTTAGCTTTCCCTCCTAGCTTTGTGTAGTCCGCAAATTTGATCAGTTTCTCATCAATTCCCCTGCTCTAGATAATTTATTAAAATGTTGAACAACCCTGGGCCCAGGACAGAGCCTTGTGGTACCCCACTTAACACATTCTTCCACTTGGATGTGCAGCCATTTATGACCACTCAGTCAGTTGTGAATCCACCTAACAGTTGCCTTGTTAATCCCATATTTGGTCATTTTTTAAAATAAGGATGGCATGAGAAACTTTGTCAAATATTTTACGAAAGTGAGGATATATTATATCTGGTGCATTTCCCTGATCCACCCTGTCGGCAATTCTGTCATAGAAGAAAATTAGATTAGTCTGATATGATTTATTTGTTACAAACCCATGCTGCCTCTGGTTAATTACTCCATTCTCATCCAAATACTTGCATAAATAGTAACATAGTATGTAAAGCCGAATGAAGACAATGTCCATCTAGTCCAGCCTGTTATGCTGTTTAATAATTTGTTCAAAGATCTTTCCCGGTATGGAAGTCAGGCTCACAGGTCTGTAGTTTCCTGGATCCACCTTCTTCCCTTTTATGAAAATGGGGACAACATTTGCCCTTTTCCAGTCTTCTGGGACTTCTCCTGTTCTCCAGGAATTTTCAAAGATTATGGCGAATGGTTCAGCAATTACCTCTGCTGCTTCCTTTAGTATCCTGAAGGTAATTCATCTGGACCTGGAGACCTGAATTCATTTTGGTTATTTTAGCGTTCCCTCACCATCTCTCTGCTTATAGACAGCCTGCATTCTTTTATTCCCCCAATATCACATGGAAGATCAGTTGATGTTACATCTACTTTCTGAGAGAAAATAGATACAAAATAGGAATTTAAAAGTTCGGCCTTCTCAACATCATTTTTAACCAATTCACCATTTTCATCATTTAAACATACTGTAGCATCTTTGACTTTTCTTTTGCTTTGACATACCCCCCAAATCCTTTTTTATTGTTTTTTTGTCTCTCTTGCAAGCCTCAATTCATTATTAGCTTTAGCTTTTCTGACACTTGCGCTACAGATTCTGCATTCCATATTATATTCTTCTTTAGTTATTCCCCCCTCTTTCAATTTGATAAACATTTGTTTCTCCCTTTTTAATGTGTTTAACTTCTGTAGTTTATCAATTCTAGTCTCTTTAAATTCTTCCCATTCTTCCTTCTTTTAGGGATTGTTAACGGTTGTGCTTTGAGAATCTCATTTTGTAATATTTCCCAGCCTTCTAGGACATTTCTGTTCTTTAGAACATCCAGCCATTGGATCTTTCCTACTCTCTTTTTGAGTCCATTAAATCTGACTGTTAGGCACCTGTATCCTCAGAGACCCCTCTTTAAGGAAGAGGTACTATTAGGCTTGTGCTGGCTGGGATCTGTTGTGCCACAGTATTTCTAGCAGCACAGCTCCACAGGTGGTTTATTTAGTTGGCTGGGTGTGTGTGTGTCTCCAGTCAGCCAATCTCACATAGTTGTTATATATATATATATATATATATATATATATATATACCAGCTCTTTGTCAGTGTCTGCTGGCTTCCCTCCTGCAGTGTGAGCAGTCATGTCTCCTTGTCTGTGCAGCTTGCTGTGTGATTTGTGTTTTGTTGCTTTTCAGTGTAGCTTTTGGTGTGATTGGTGTTAACTGTCTTGTAGTGGATCATTTACCATCTAGGGTTAGTTAGGTCCTGAGGTTCCAGCGCAGGGACACCCTTATTGGGGTGATCATCCTGCTTGCAGGTAGGTATCCTGGGGTTAGTTGTCTCATAAAAGTAGGGACTGTGAGACAACGAGGAGCCTTGAAGTTTTGAAGCCTTGAAGCTTGCGACTTAAGTGACCTGGCCAATCCACAAACTAATTCCTTGTACTTATTATAGCAATTCCATCTGGCTATGTGTGTGGGTATGCTGGTGAGTGTTTGAGCATTTGTCAGTCAGTGTTTTATGTCTGCCGCTCAGTTATGCCCACTGTTCCAAGTTCCATTTCGTAGTTCTGCAGTCCACGTGCCGGTAAGACTTTACACTGCCTTACTGAAATCCAACCTTGAGGACTGAGTCTTCTCAGGTCTTCCTCCCCTTGTTATTAAAATGCATAATGATAACATGATCACTGCCTCCTTCCTCCACCATTTCCTCCCTGTTGATAAAAATTAGGAAAATAAAGTTGTTAATAAAAGCTTTACCTTTACCTGAGAGAGATTCCCAACAAATGTCTGAATAGTTCAAATCTCCCATGATCACTATGTGGTACTTTTTTGAGAACTTGGCCATCTGATGTAGAAAGAGTTAATCAATATCTTCTGCTTGTCCAGGTGGCCTACAGTAAATGACTACAATGGTGTCCTTTGTGTCTTGTATTCTTAACCAAACAGTTTCTACACAAGTCCCATGCGCTGTAGCTTGAGTCTCTGTGGAAATATGTGCTTTGCCAACATACAACGCAATACCTCCTCCCCTTTTATAATTGTCTGTTTCTTATAAATAAGTTGTATCCTTCAAGCCTTGTATTCCAATCATGTGTATCATCCCACCAAGTTTCCATGATGCTTATGACATCATATTTCTCTTCCTGTTTTAGGAGCTCCAATTCCCCTTGTTTGTTTCCCATACTCTGTGCATTTGTGTAAAAACATTTTAGTTTGTGATCGGTGTCTCTTACTCCTCTACTTTTCTTCTGGGTTTTTGTCTTTGTTTTTTCTTTCCACTTCTAATAGCAAGGTTTTCAATTCTATTCATTAGCTGTATATTTTTGCCTGGCCTTTCTCTTCCCTTCCCATATTGTGCTAGATTAAAGCTCTTCTGATGAGTAAAGCAAGGCACCTGCAACCCGTCTCTAGCTAGGAGTCCATCATATAGGTAGTTCACTCAATGTTTTAGAAATCCAAATCTTTGCTGATGGCACCATTGTCTTAAACAGTTGTTTATGTTTAGAATATTTTTCTATTTCCTTATTCTATGGCCATCCACTGGGAGGATGGATGAGAAGACCACCTGTGCTCCTAGTTCCTTTACTTTCCAATGAAGGTCTTCAAAGTCTCTGCAGATAGTTGCAAGTTCCTTTGTTGCAGTGTTATTTGTTCCTACGTATATCAGTAAAAATTGGTAGTGGTCTGCAGAACTGAGGAAACTTTATAGTCCATCAGGCTCATCTTTCATTTGAACTTAGGGCTCAAGCTCCAGCTCTGTTGCATCTCCCTGCTGGCCACCACAATGAGTGTTGTCGCAGGGCAATAGGGAGAACGGGCAGCATGTGACTGTCTGACGAACCTAAATTTAAGCCAGTCTCTAATTGACCTTTATGCCTTAATAAATCTAAGCTAATGGCTGAACTTCATGCCATCAATGCCAACAAAATCAAAGGGGTTTTCCCAACGGACCCTATTAAAGTGTATGGACAAGGTGGGGTGTGGAGGGGTCCTAATTTTGACCCTCCTCTACTGGCCAAATACAAAGTTCTCTACTTTCGACGCCTTGATGTAACCTTGTATTACATAGTTTCCAATTGTCATATGGGGCCAGATTTTGGTCAGTTGGCACCCCGTGCAGCACTTTCTGGTGATATTCCTTCTTTCTTTATGACGTGGAAGTAATTCGATCGCACGGTGCCCAAAAAAGTTTTTAATTTTTTGAAGTGAAGAAGAAGAGGCCACCACGGGAGCACAATCCAGAGATTTATCTCTCAAACTATTGCTGTCTTAACATTAGAGAGGCTGTAATAGAGCTCATCCATTGGTTTGGATTTCCCAAACCACAATGGCAAGATGGGGACGACTTATAGGTGTATAATGAACAAACCATATCAGCCACCTACGTAGTAGGGTAGTAAAGGTTGACCTCCCATCTGGGACATATAGGAGTCTAAAAGTAATCTGAAATAAATCTAGATGTTCACCTTCTGAGATTGAGGAATTTGTTTACAGATACATTTTATTAGTCAGTTTCCTAATTTAGACTTCATACTTCAGGGGTTATCTTTATGATTGTTTGACTTCTGGGTGTGGAAGCCCGAGCAGTGACGTTAATCAGATTTTAATTGCACAGTCTCTTTCCAGTGGCATGTTACTCCTATGAGTTATGCACTGGACCGTGGATTCTTAAATTCATTTGGCACAAGCTAAACTTGGAATCAGAGTCTAAAGACCTTCATATATATTTAGTTTTTATTAAACCAAACTGGATAACACTGACGGATAACTCTGAAGAGTATGGGGCATTTCAACTTTTGCCGATAGATAATGCAAGGAAAAAGAAGGATCAGGGATGTTGAATTTAATCATCCAATCCTTTTATTCCCTGGGAGATAAGCCAGTGCCAGCATACCCCCCCCCAAGTTTTGAACAGTAAAAGAAAGGACAAATGTAGCAACACGTATACGCACCAAATGTTTGACGAGCCACGCTTTTTTACACTAAGCCACACCCTCTCTGTATCCTGTAATACTACCCTTCAGTGACCCCTCACATGAGAATAGAGCTTGCAATGTGCGGTGTCTTGCACATCACACATAACTTGTATGCAATGCGCCCATGGATCTCATGCTCAACTCGCTAATATAAATTTGGCCATAGCGGCCTCAGTAGTAATAGTGCACTTGCTAGTGGCGCGAATAGTGACAGTAACCCTGTTAGTGGCCCCACTAGTAGTAGTGCCTATGTTAGCAGCTCCAGCAGTAACAGTGACACCTATAGTGATTTCATTAGTAATAGTGCCCCCGCTATCAGCACCAGTAGTAATAGTGACCCCATTAGCAACCCTAGTAGTAAGTGACCACCATAGTAGTCCCAGTAGTAATAGTGCCCCCGTTAGTGGCCCCAATAGTGATAGTGCCCCCATTAGTGGCCACAGTAGTAATATTGTCCCTATTAGCAGCCCAGTAGAAATAGTGATCCCCATTGTGGTCCCAGTCATAATAGTGTCTCTATTAGCAGCCCCAGCAGTAATATTCCACCCTTAGCAACCCAAGTAGTAATAGTGAGCTCCGTTAGCAGCTCCAATATTAATAGTGACCCCCATTAGCTTCCCCAGTCACCTCACCTTCTCCGCTGCCTCTCTGTTCCACTGAAAGCCAGTTATTTGCTTGATGGCACATGACTGCTGCACCCAATCACTGGCTTCAGTCATGCTAACGATGCAAAGTAGATGCAACATCAACTGATCTTCCCTGTGCTATTGGGGGAATAAAAGAATGCAGGCTATCTATAAGCAGACAGATGGTGAAGTTAACATTTAGCTAACAAATAAATACAAGTGTCAAGGTCCAGATGAATTATATCCTGGGATACTAAAGGAAGCAGCGGAGGTAATTGCTGACCCACTCACCATAATCTTTAAAAATACCCGGAGAAGAGGAGAATTCCCAGAAGATTGGAAAAGGGCAAATGTTGTCACTATCTTCAAAAAAGGGAAGAAGGTGGATCCAGGAAACTACAGGCCTGTGTGCCTGACTTCTATACCAGGAAAGATCTTTGAGCCAATTATTAAACAGCATGTATGCAAGTACTTGAATGAAAATAGAGTATTTAATCATAGCCAGCATGGGTTTGTAACAAACAAGTCATGCCAGACTAATCTAATTTCCTGCTATGACAGAATCACTGACTGGGTTGATCAGGGAAATGCGCTGGATATAGTTTATCTTGACTTTAGTAAAGCATTAGACAAAGTATCTCATACCATACCTATTGAAAAAATGACCAAATCTGGGATTGACAAGGCATCTGTTAGGTGGATTCACAACTGGCTGAGTGATCGTACTCAAAGAGTGGTCATAAATGGCTGCACATCCAAGTGGAAGCATGTATCAAATGGGTTGCCACAAGGCTCTGTCCTAGGCCCAGTGTTGTACAACATTTTTATAAATGATCTGGAGGAGGGAATTGATGGTAAACTGATCAAATTTGCTGACCACACAAAGGTAGGAGGGATAGCTAACACTAGGGAAGAGAGAGTATTCAAAAAGATCTAGAAAAGCTTGCACAGTGGGCAGCGACTAACAGAATGGTATTTAACAAGGAGAAATGCAAAGTCCTACATCTAGGCAAGAAAAATGAAGAAAGCACATACAGAATAGGAGGAAGTGAGCTAAGGAGCAGATGTGAAAAAGACTTGGGTATACTAATAGATTATAGACTGAACATGAGTCTACAATTTGATGCAGCAGCCAAAAAGGCAAACACAATTCTGGGATGTATTAAGAGAAGCATAGAGTCTAGATCACGTGAAGTAATTATACCGCTCTACTCTTCCTTTGTCAGACCTCATCTGGAATCTTGTCCATTTCTGGAGACCCCACTTTAAATAAGACATTGGCAAACTGCAGCAAGTTCATAGAAGAGTTACCAAGATGGTGAGTGGTCTGCAAATCATGTCCTATAAGAAACGGTTAAAGGATCTGGGAATGTTTAGCTTGCAAAGAAGAAGGCCGAGAGGAAACTACAATATCTACAGATATCTGAAGGGCTGTTACGGTGCAGAGAGATCAGCCCTATTCTCATCTGCACAAGGAAAGACTAGAAGCAATGGGATGAAACTGAAAGTGAGGAGGCACAGCTTAAATATTAGACAGTGAGGGTGATCAATGAGTGGAACAGGTTTCCACGTGAGGTGGTGAGTTCTCTTTCAATGGAAGTGTTCAAACAAAGGCTGGACAAATATCTGTCTGGGATGATTTAGTGATCCTGCACTGTGCAGGGGGACCCGATGACCCTGGAGGTCCCTTCCAACGCTACCATTCTATGATTCCTTCAATGAACAGGGTGTTGGACCAGATGACCCTGGAGGTCCCTTCCAACTCTACCATTCTATGATTCTATAACACTGAGTTAAAGAGGTTGTCCCGCAAAAGCAAGTGGGGTTAAACACTTCTGTATGGCCATATTAATGCACTTTGTAATATACATTGTGCATTAAATATTGGCCATACAGAAGTTATTTACTTACCTACAGGGGTCCCCCCCCCCCCCCCCCCCCCTGTGCTGGCGTCCCCGTTTCCATGGCGCCGACCAAACTTCTCCTCCTTGAACTAATTTTGAGTGATAGTTGTTGTGTCTACATGATCCTTTAGACACATAAATGCCTGGCCAAGCTGACCATTCATGTGTACAATGGAGCCGGGGTAAACAGTATTCAATCCCGAGAAGGAGATATGGATTTGCTGCAGGAGGCCCAGGTCCTGTTTCCAAGAGTAGTTAAGGATTTGCAGTAATAATACTGTAAATGTAGTGGTGTGGTCAGGAACATTGCCCAGGTGTGTCAAGTTAATGGACAATACGGGAGTGTAGTCAGGGCAAGTCAGAGCCAAGCGTTAAACTTTCAGTATGAAATAAGGTAGCTAGATGTCAAAACAGAAACATGATCAGGAACAAGCTGAGATCAGGATCAAAAGCCAAGAATCCATAGCAGTGATGCAACAAGTTGGACGAGAGACATCTGATTGCACAGTCTGTTGACTATTAATATTATTATGACAAGTAGAACTCATAGAATCAGTTCACAGGTTTGGAGGAATCTGTGTGATTAAGGATTAAAGCTAACTTCACATGGGCCAGCGTGATATGGGCTGTGAATCATGGCCCGATATCGAGCTCGCCGCACATGTGAACTCCCATGGATGTGAGACGTTTTTAGGTCGAAACAGCTTCCCAACAGTTTGGGGCTGTAGCGATCCTCACCACGGCATTGTTTTCAATGGCAGATCTCGTATCGCATCAAATGCACAAAGCATGCGATGCGATGCTGCCGCCGACCCTATTGAAAATAATGGGCGCTGCGATGCGAGAGCACGCAGAAAGGTAGAACATGCCACGATTTGTTTCCTGCATCGCATCACTGCTCCATGCAGGAAAACATTGCTCACGTGTATGATCCAATTCAAAAGAATGGGGTTCATATTTGTGTCTCACAATGCACAAATCTCATGCAATTTTTTCTCCTGTGTTAAGGCAGCCCAAGGAAATAAATAATTTTTTGAAAAGCTTTCCGGGCTGGATTAAGGCATATGTGGGTCCATTGGTGTAGGGGTGTAGACTGATGTTCTTGCTCCCCAATAAAAAAAACTTCTAAGAGTCCTGACCTACCAGTATTATGTGAGTTTTATAATTCTGGCATATTATCATGTGGTGGATAGACCCTACATTTGTATTGTATTGGGGGTGACTGCCAGGACTTTTGCTATAAGGTGTATGGAGGTAGCAGTTACACTCAGACCATGGATATTGAGTTGGTCTAAAATCCCCTTTGCCACATTTGAAAATACCAACATTATAATTGCACATCATGGAAGGGTTCCTGGGTAAGGATTTTGCTTTTAGACCTATAGGGTTCAAGTGAGGCTTCTGAAACCTCTAGAGGTACACCCCTGCTTGGGCGACACAGTCAAAGTGGGCACCTTGCCCATATTTCCTCAGAGTAGCCTATATGTAGATCATGATTACCCAGATCGTCATTTGTCCTCATGTCTGCCAGGGTTAGTCTGAAGCTTCTGATTAGTGTTCCTGTCTGGGCATGCTCAGTTGATGATGGCATTATTATACACGACGTTATGTATAATGGACATTGATGTATCAGTGATACGTCTGATCTTACCATGAATGCTCAATAATCAGTGAGGGAATTAATACACATTTAAGGTACACATATTGGATGGACGGATGATGGCTGGATGGACGGGCGAATGGATGAATGGACGGATAGATAGATATATTAGTTCATTGGCCAATCGCTGGTCCTTTGACATTGCTCAGTTGTAGGGTCAGCAAGCATTCGGATAAACATTCAGGCCTAATAAATGGCTCATGTAAAGGGACTTTTAGTTACTGTATCAGTGAAAGATTAGAATGGGGCATTCCGGTTAATGCTGGAGTCTCCCTGTAAATGTCATAATTGAGAACATCTCAGTGATTAAAAAATGTAACAAAAAAGTAATAAAACCAGAACCTTCCCCTTTCATCCCATCCATTATCTCTTATTTCCGCTTTCCTTACAACAGTTCTTTAATTCGAGTCAATATTATCCTACAGTATACATGAGATTGTTTTAAAAAGTAAGTGAACCCTTTGGAGTTCCCTGGATTTCTGCATTAATTACTAATAAAATGTGATCTTATTATTATCTAAGTCACAATTATAGACAAACACAATGTAAGTGGTAACACCCAAACTGTAGTACCGTTCATGTCTTTCATTCAGCACACTGAGTAACTGCCACGGTGTGCTCCTGGAACCTGTAGTTCTATGGGTTTCCAGGACCACACTTCCACAGGTGTGGCATGATTGGGCTGGCTGGGTGTGTATTGCTCCAGCCAATCCTTTCTGGTCTGCTGCACATAAACACCTGCTGCTCTTGTTAGAGGGAGTTGGTCATATATCTATTTCCTCATTCCTCCCAGAACTCTGGTGTTGGGAGTCTTGCATGTTTTGCTTAGTGTTGCTGAATGCATGAGGTTCTGTATAGGATTCCCTTGTTGGTTTGTGTGAACCGTGTCCTGTTTAGCTTTTATATAATTTTTCATCTAGGGAGAGCCAGGCCCTTAGGCTCCAGCATGGGGCCGTCTATATTGAGACGATCACCAAGCTTGTAGGCAGGACTCCCTGGGGTTTGAATTGCCTTCTTAGAGTAGACAACGAGGACCCTTGCCGTGGACTCGTGAGCTTAAGTATCTTGGCCAATATACGAATCAATACCTCGTACGTACTTTAGCTATTCTATTAGCTTATACGTGTTGGTATTTTAGGTTAGTGTTTTGGCATTTGTCAGTCGTTGTTGGATGTCTACTCACAAGTCCTGTTAGCAGTTCACTTTATTTTGGTTTACAGTTATTACACGCTTGAAGCGGATGGAACAGTAATATTCACAGTGCAGGGAGAATATGTGAATAAACCTGAGTGTTAGGGCTTTTCCCCACTAGCGTTTTTTTAAGGTTGTGATATCGCTGCATTTTTTTCAATGGGAGTGTCTAATGTTAAAATCGCATTGCACAAAAATCGCTAAAGCACAAACTTGTGATTTTTGTGCGATGCGATTTTAACATTAGAAAGTCCCATTTAAAAAAATACAGCGCTATCACAGCTTTAAAAAAAAAAAAACACTAGTGGGTAAAAGCCCTTAAGGGGTTTTGTCATCAAAACAAAAACCTGTCTCCCAGCTGGGCCCTATCTAAAATAAGAAATGAGGGTATACGTACTTTCCAGGCAGATAGACTCTGGCATAAGACGGTGACTGCTGTGGCCAGTCAGAAGCTGCAGTGACACGTTTCCAAACTTCTGGAACCATAGTGTCTATGATATGAGCGCTTATGCCAGGAGCACCAACCGTGACTCTGTGGCCTCTTATTGGCTGAAGTGGTTGTACAGTTCTGCCCAGCTCGTCTACCCAGAAGTCACTGCCAATGCCAGCGCCAACTGTCAGCTGCGTCCTAGCGCACCAGGAGAGGTAAGTATACCCTTGTTTGTTATTTCAGACAAGGTCAAGCTGGGGAATGAGGTTTTGTTTTAATGACAAAACCCCTTCAATGACATCTTCAAGAGCTAATTAGCAAAATATGTTTCCATTTAAGAGATGAGATTGGAAGTATGAGTGTCACTGGTGCTTTGCCCATTAAATAAAGCCACACAAAGCCTTACTGACAAATCTGTTCTTCTCAAGAAACATTGGTTATCATGAGCCATACCTCAATGAAAGCAACTTTCAGAAGATCTCCGATGATGTGTTATAGAAACATATGAAGCTGAAAAAGATTACAGAACTCAGGACTGTTCTACTCTCCCTAGGAGCGGGCATCCTATTACATCACTTCAAGAGCACAACGGGTAATCCTGAAAGAGGTGAGAAAAAACCCAAAGAGAACAGCAAAAAACTAACATAACACTGCAGACTGCAGAAACCTCTGTTCATATGTCCACAATTAGAAAGCAGTGAACAAAACAGCGTTCATACAAGAGACTCACTCAAATACCAGAAGAAGTTACAACTAGTTTTGTAAAAAACACGCACATTGGGGGAAATATATTTAAACTGGCATTAGAAATGCTGGTCTTAATATGATTTACCCCGCTGCACTATGTGCCTAATATCTGAAGAGGTGCATTTTTGCGTGCCTACAAAGACATGTACGCCAATTCTGGTATACTTTCTGCCAGTTTCTGGTGTAATTTATACCTACATCTGTCAGTTTGGGGAAGCCATGATCCCTCCCAACAAGTCCCACTCACTTTTTACAAAAGTGAAAAGTCTGATGCAAAACGTCGAAAAGTCACACATTTTTGCGTAAGTAAGAATTGCGTAAAAATGTATGACTTTTCTACTCCAGATTTCTGGTGTAAAAGCTTTTATAAATATCCCCCTTTGCCCAAAATTTTGCAAAGATAAGACCCCCGGAATGCTGTAGACAAAAACTAAAAAAGGTCAACTTGAGCCATCTGGTATTACATCTGAATTACTGCCATGTAATACTACATATCCCCGCAGTGACCGCTGCAGGGGCGACATCAGACTGCAAGATGTTTCCCTCAGAAGAATCTGCTGTTTTTCGTGAGTGCTGTTAGCCGGATCTGTGGCGATCTGATGATTGCTGGGCGACTCTACTAGGAAAGGAGTGAACTTACGTCAATAAAAGTTAATACTCATGTGATTGTTCAGAGATTTTTTTAGCATAATTTCTGTTTTATTTTTGTATCATTTTGAAGTTTAGAGCCCCCTCTCCTGAACCTCCTGGTCCCAATGCAAAGTATGTAAGTACTACCATATACTGCTCATAGTACTTGTGTCTTCATACCTGGCCAATATGCTCCTCAGATACTAGAGCCCAGGTGTGATTGCAATCAATGTTATAGAGTAAAAGAGCTCACCTCCCTCATAAATGGCACAGGCAGCACTGCCCCATATAAAGATATAAGCCACGCTGCCACTCTGATGTGAAAAAGTCCCACCCTCATTATGACGTGGGCCATGATGCAATTAAAATGTCACCGATCCCAAAGACACTATAGAGAGAAAGTGCCAGACCCTTGTCTGACACGGCTAGTTCATCACCTGCAATATATAAGCATTGGTGGGCTCCATTTTGAATTAGTGTGGCATATACCACATAGCAGGCTCTGACTTCCCTGCTGGGGGTAAGCACTATTTTGGCGGAAAAGGGACTTCTGCCCAGGCCTGGAGGTGGCCCCCGGCTGGGAACAAAGGGCAGTCTGCTCACTGCAAGAGTTTAGGATGGCCATAGATGCTAAAGCAGCCTTGGAGAGCACCAGTTTGGGGGAAGAGAGGAAGTCTCCCTCCTGCTTGACCAAACATGACTGCATGGGAGGAGAGGGAGTTCCTGCTAGTGTTCCATCAAGGCACCAGCGGGTCTAAGAAGACTGAGAGTAAGTGTGGTGTAACTGTGACACAGTGACACAATGTACCCAAGAAGGGGATGGTGATTGCCAAAGCCATTGTGCACATGCACCCGTTCTATATACATCAACTCCTTGGAAGAGCTGAATGATATCGGGACTGTGACTAAGTTTCGGGCTATGGATCTCAGACCATGGGGGCAAAGTAAGCTGCCAACCAAAAGCAGAGCTGAGTGAGGTGAGCTGCATTATCAGCCATCACCTTGAGAGCCTTGGTGCCGCGCGCTGGTTCGAAGAAGAATTTGTATCCTTAAAGGGGTTGTGGCAACTTTAATACATATTTATTCTCTGTCCACAGGATAGGAGATAAGTGTCTAGCTGGTGGGGATCAGACCAGTAGGATCCCCACCAATCACAACAGCAGGGGTCCCGTGTACAACAAATACCATGGAGCTGGAGTCAATCAAGCCGCTCTCTTTATTTCAGTGGGACTGGAGAAGATTGCTGAGCACTTATACTAAACCTGTGGCCATAAAGCCTGTTACCTCAGATAGTTTATATGCAACATTTAACCTCTTTCCAACATGCATCATGTATGTACGACCCATGTGGGGTGTCATTGCATGAAGCAGTCTCAGGAGTCAAGCCAGCTGCATACATGGCACGTCTTAGCTATTTTGAAAGCTGACGCCCGTCCAAAACAACCACCAACTCCCATAGCGGCTGTCAACCCCTTAAGGGCACGGCCTTTTTTTTCATTTTTCGGTTTTTCCTCCTCACTTTAAAAAAAGTCATCACCTTTTTATTTTCCCATTTACATAACTAATAGAGATGAGCGAGCACCAAAATGCTCGGGTGCTCGTTACTCGAGTCGAACTTTCAGTGATGCTCGAGAGTTCGTTTCGAGTGACGAACCCCATTGAAGTCAATGGGCGACTCGAGCATTTTTGTATATCGCCGATGCTCGCTAAGGTTTTCATTTGTGAAAACCTGGGAAATTCAAGAAAGTGATGGGAAGGACACAGAAACGGATAGGGCAGGCGAGGGGCTACGTGTTGGGCTGCATCTCAAGTTCCCAGGTCCCACTATTAAGCCACAATAGTGGCAAGAGTGAGACCCCCCACACACACACACACACACACTGTCAGCATAAAGATCGTTCTCCTCTGCCACAGCTGTAACAGCTGTGGCAGAGAAGAACGATGTTAGCCCATTGAATTCAATGGAGCCGGCAATACAGCTGGCTCCATTGAAAGCAATGGGCTGCCGGCGATCGTGGGATGAATTGTCGGGAAGGGGTTAAATATATAAGCCCTTCCCTGCAATTCATCCAGAAATGTGTAAAAATAAAAAATATATATATATACTCACCTGGTCCCGGCAGACGGAGTTCAGCGCGGCCAGCGGCAGTCCTCCTGAACTGCTCTGAACAGCTGTGAGTAGTATTCAGCAGCCGGGGATTTAAAATCCCCGCCTGCTGAATGAGCTGCCTTTAATTGGTCACAGCCTGACCAATCAGAGGCAGATTCCACTCACACACCCATTCATGAATTTATGAATGGGTGAGTGACTGCTGCCTCTCATGTGATTGGTCCCGCTGAGCCAATCAGAGGCAGCAGTCACACACCCATTCATAAATTCATGAATGGGTGTGTGAGTGGAATCTGCCTCTGATTGGTCAGGCTGTGACCAATTAAAGGCAGCTCATTCAGCAGGCGGGGATTTTAAATCCCCGGCTGCTGAATACTACTCACAGCTGTTCAGAGCAGTTCAGGAGGACTGCCGCTGGCCGCGCTGAACTCCGTCTGCCGGGACCAGGTGAGTATATATATATATTTTTTATTGTGATTGGTCCCGCTGAGCCAATCAGAGGCAGCAGTCACACACCCATTCATAAATTCATGAATGGGTGTGTGAGTGGAATCTGCCTCTGATTGGTCAGGCTGTGACCAATTAGAGGCAGCTCATTCAGCAGGCGGGGATTTTAAATCCCCGGCTGCTGAATACTACTCACAGCTGTTCAGAGCAGTTCAGGAGGACTGCCGCTGGCCGCGCTGAACTCCGTCTGCCGGGACCAGGTGAGTATATATATATTTTTTTATTTTTACACATTTCTGGATGAATTGCAGGGAAGGGCTTATATATTTAACCCCTTCCCGACAATTCATCCCGCGATCGCTGGCAGCCCATTGCTTTTAATAGAGCCGGCTGTATTGCCGGCTCCATTGAATTCAATGGGCTAACATCGTTCTGCCGGGACAAGGTGAGTATATATATATATTTTTTTTTACACATTTCTGGATGAATTGCAGGGAAGGGCTTATATATTTAACCCCTTCCCGACAATTCATCCCGCGATCGCCGGCAGCCCATTGCTTTTAATGGAGCCGGCTGTATTGCCGGCTCCATTGAATTCAATGGGCTAACATCGTTCTGCCGGGACAAGGTGAGTATATATATATTTTTTTTTTTACACATTTCTGGATGAATTGCAGGGAAGGGCTTATATATTTAACCCGCTCGCCGGCAGGCCATTGCTTTCAATTGAGCCGGCTGTATTGCCGGCTCCATTGAATTCAATGGTCAGTGCTCGTTTAATCGAGATGAGTACCGTGTGGTGCTCGCCTCGAGTAACGAGCATCTCGAGCACCCTAATACTCGAACGAGCATCAAGCTCGGACGAGTATGCTCGCTCCTCTCTAATAACTAACTTTGGGCTTTTTTGTGGGGCGAGTCATATTCTTCAATGATACTATGTAATATATAGCAAAATTTACTGGAAAACATTAAAGGATTTCTAAGTGGAGCACAAAGAAAAAAAAACGCAATTACGTATTTTTGGGGGCGGGCTTGTTTCTATGTCGTTCACGCTGCAGTAACAATGACATCATACCTTCGTTCTGAGGGTCAGTACCGTTGCACCAATACCAGTGTGCAGCATATATTCGGAATACTTTCAGAAAGTAAAATATCTTTGAAAAAAAATAAAATTATTCCCTGCCGCCGCCCTCTGACCGCCATCACTTTTTTATTTTTCCGTCGACATAGCTGTGTTTGGGTCATTTCTTGCGGGACGTCCTGTAGTTTCTATTGGCACCATTTTGGAGTACATATGATTTTTTAATAGCCTATTACATTTTTCCTTGGAGACGGCGTGACCAAAAATGCTCCATTCTGTCATTGTTCATTCGTTTTCTGATGACGTCATCGTGTAGGATACCTAATACATTACTTTGATAGATCGGACTTTTATGGATGCAGCGATGCCAAATATGTTTTTGTTTATTTCTTATTACTATGATTACTAATATGGGAACTAGAAAAAGGAAATGCGAACTCATGAGCGCCTCTTGTGTCCTGAATGGTTGAACTTTCTATAATAGAAACTATGTACAGACACTCACCTGGTATCTGGTGGGATAACCCAATCAAATGGGGGCCCACCAGCACCTGGAGTCCGGGTTTGTGTGTAGAAAGTAACTCCCTTCCTCGATCCAGCAGGATTGCTAGAGAGACGTCCTGGAGTAGATGAAAGGCACACCCGGCTTGGGGGCCCTATGGCAGGTAACAATCAAATGAGAAGAAGAGGTACATACTCCGCGCTCACCAGGTTAGGGATAAGTGGTTGAAGATAATCCGGAAGGTCGTAGGTTAATAAACCATACTTTAATGTAACAAAATGCAACGCGTTTCGGCGTATGGATAACGGCAAACTAAAAACAAAAGGCGCTTCTGGCGTCCGTCTCTACATTTTTGTACGATATTCACCATACGAGATAAATGAAGATTCGTGTTCATTGCCTGTGTCGTTATGAACGCAGTAATACCTGATATGTGCTGCTTTTTCAAAAAACATTTTTGGTATTTTATCCATTTAAAAAGGATTTTTAAACTTGATTTTTTTTCTCTTTTATTTAAACTTTATTGAACTTTTTTTGATGCTTTTTTTTTTAGTCCCTGAAGGTGACTCGCATAAGTGATCATTCGATCGCTGGTATAGTACACTGCATTACTTATGTAGTGCATTCTACTAGGCCTATAACAGCAGCCTATCAGACTCTGAGTTACATGGCAGACATGGAGGCCTTTGTCAGGCTTCTGGCTGCCATGAGAACCCACTGGTACCTTCCGACTGCACTGCAGGAGCTGATGGGTAACATAAAGAGCCCCCTCTCCCTGTCATCTGCTTACATGCTGCAGTTGCTCTTAATTATGGCCTGTAAGGGGTTAAACTGTCAGGATCTGAGGTTTCTCAGCTTCTAGCTGTTTAGGTGGCTTCATATGGGTGTACTGTAAAATACGCTCACTTCTGCACAACTTTTTTGTGCAGAAGGAACAAGGATACCCTGTACTTGTGCACAATACTGTGCGTATTTGCGCAGGAATTGCAAGTTCACATGGCGGGCAAACCACCCCTGCCCTGATTTAAACGGCTATTAGCCTAAAACAGGTGCCATTGTACATTTGTGCAACTCCCATAGACTTCTATGGGCCTCTTTAGAGCAGGTCCTATATTTTTGCTCCAGCAAGACCCGATCGCACGAAAAAAAAGAAATGAGAATGAGTCCATTGATAGCAATGGGTCCTATTCTTCGCCTGTTGTGTGCGTGGGATTTTTCTGCGCACAAAAAAGTGCTCAAATACGGTTGTGTGAAGACACCCTTAGAGCAGGAGCCTGGCTGTCAGTAGTGGGCCAAGCCAATGCCTTATAAAATGTATGTGCAAGTTTAAAGCCTGTTAGTGGGGTTAGTCAAAAGCTGTATTGTGGTCACTAAGGGGTTAAAGTCAGCATGGAAGGAAAACCTGTTGATATGTAAAGTAAAAAGTTGTGCTGCCAGCTGTACTTCGCCCTCGCCGTATCGTCGTGGCATTGCCATCCACCTACACATTATATCTGCATCCTATAGCTATGGCCTTGACCGCCGCAGCGCAGCTATTAGTGAGTTACAGGGAACCGACGGGCACTGAACGAGCCGGAACGGAAGCTTCTATCACGTAGCGCTGCTTGTAAAACCTCCCCGCAGAGCCGTCATTGTGTTCCTTATATTTTATAGCTGTTCCTGTATCCACAGCTGCATGACCTCAGGAAACCTGCAACTCCCCGCTTCATCCACGACTCTTCAGGCGTCAACAGATGAACGTATTTGCGCATGAACAAGGTTTGGAGATGGCACCAAACAGGCTGAAACGTGCGTGCCAGCGCAGAGGAATGTAACTTATCTGCTCAGAATGCCAGTTCCCATGCACGTTACTCCCTTTCCATGGAATAGAATGGCTATTTAATAAAGATGAGCGAGCACCAAAATGCTCGGGTGCTCGTTACTCGGGACGAAATTTCCGCGATGCTCGAGGGTTCGTTTCGAGTAACGAACCCCATTGAAGTCAATGGGCGACCCGAGCATTTTTGTATATCGCCGATGCTCGCTAAGGTTTTCGTTTGTGAAAATCTGGGAAATTCAAGAAAGTGATGGGAACGACACAGCAACGGATAGGGCAGGCGAGGGGCTACATGTTGGGCTGCATCTCAAGTTCCCAGGTCCCACTATTAAGCCACAATAGCGGCAAGAGTGGCCCCCCCCCCCTCCCAACAACTTTTACTTCTGAAAACCCCTCATTAGCAATGCATACCTTAGCTAAGCACCACACTACCTCCAACAAAGCACAATCACTGCCTGCATGACACTCCTCTGCCACTTCTCCTGGGTTACATGCTGCCCAACCCCCCCCCCCCCGCACGACCCAGTGTCCACAGCGCACACCAAAGTGTCCCTGCGCAGCCTTCAGCTGCACTCATGCCACACCACCCTCATGTCTATTTATAAGTGCGTCTGCCATGAGGAGGAACCGCAGGCACACACTGCAGAGGGTTGGCACGGCTAGGCAGCGACCCTCTTTAAAAGGGGCGGGGCGATAGCCCACAATGCTGTACAGAAGCCATGAGAAATATAATCCTGTGCCACCGCCATCAGGAGCTGCACACGTGGGCATAGCAATGGGGAACCTATGTGCCACACACTATTCATTCTGTCAAGGTGTCTGCATGCCCCAGTCAGACCGCGGTTTTTTATAAATAGTCACAGGCAGGTACAACTCCGCAATGGGAATTCCGTGTGCACCCACAGCATGGGTGGCTCCCTGGAACCCACCGGCTGTACATAAATGTATCCCATTGCAGTGCCCATCACAGCTGAGGTAATGTCATGTTTAATGCAGGTGGTCTTCGGCCCACACTGCATGCCCCTGTCAGACTGGGGTTCTTTAGAAGTGGACACATGCAGTTACAACTCTGTGTGGACCCACAGCATGGGTGGGTGCCAGGAAGCCACCGGCGGTACATAAATATATCCCATTGCATTGCCTATCACAGCTGATGTAACGTCAGCTTTAATGCAGGTGGGCAAAAAATTAATTGGATTACACTGTAGGCGAGGGCCCCAAAAAATTGGTGTACCAACAGTACTAATGTACCTCAGAAAAGTTGTCCATGCCCAACCAAGAGGGCAGGTGAAACCCATTAATCGCTTTGGTTAATGTGGCTTAATTGGTAACTAGGCCTGGAGGCAGCCCAGTTAAAATAAAAATTGGTTCAGGTGAAAGTTTCAACGCTTTAATGAGCATTGAAATGTATAAAAATTGTTTACAAAAATTATATGACTGAGCCTTGTGGGCCTAAGAAAAATTGCCTGTTCGGCGTGATTATGTGAGGTTTCAGGAGGAGGAGGAGGAGGAGGAGGAGGAATATTATACACAGATTGATGAAGCAAAAAGGTCCCCGTTTTGGATGGTGATAGAGAACGATGCTTCCATCCGCGGGTGCAGCCTACGTATTGCTTAGGTATCGCTGCTGTCCGCTGGTGGAGAAGAGAAGTCTGGGGAAATCCAGGCTTTGTTCATCTTTATGAAAGTAAGCCTGTCGGCACTGTCGGTTGACAGGTGGGTACGCTTATCTGTGATGATTCCCCCAGCCACACTAAACACACTCTCTGACAAGACGCTAGCCGCAGGACAAGCAAGCACCTCCAGGGCATACAGCGCGAGTTCAGGCCACGTGTCCAGCTTCGACACCCAGTAGTTGTAGGGGGCAGAGGTGTCACGGAGGACGGCCGTGCGATCGGCTACGTACTCCCTCACCATCCTTTTACAGTGCTCCCGCCGACTCAGCCTTGACTGGGGAGCGGTGACACAGTCTTGCTGGGGAGCCAGAAAGCTGGCAAAGGCCTTGGAGAATGTTCCCCTGCCTGTGCTGTACATGCTGCCTGATCTCTGCGCCTCCCCTGCTAACTGGCCCTCGGAACTGCACCTTCTGCCACTAGCGCTGTCGGATGGGAATGTTACCATCAGTTTGTCCGCCAGGGTCCTGTGGTATAGCATCACTTTCGAACCTCTTTCCTCTTCGGGTATGAGAGTGGAAAGGTTCTCCTTATACCGTGGGTAGAGCAGTGTGTACACCCAGTAATCCGTAGTGGCCAGAATGCGTGTAACGCGAGGGTCTCGAGAAAGGCATCCTAACATGAAGTCAGCCATGTGTGCCAGGGTACCTGTACGCAACACATGGCTGTCCTCACTAGGAAGATCACTTTCAGGATCCTCCTCCTCCTCCTTCTCCGGCCATACATGCTGAAAGGATGACAGGCAAGCAGCATGGGTACCCTCAGCAGTGGGCCAAGCTGTCTCTTCCCCCTACTCCTTATGCTCCTCCCCCTCCTCCTCAATGCGCTGAGATATAGATATAAGGGTGCTCTGACTATCCAGTGACATACTGTCTTCCCCCGCCTCCGTTTCCAAGCGCAAAGCGTCTGCCTTTATGGTTTGCAGGGAACATTTCAAGAGGCATAGCAGAGGAATGGTGATGCTAATGATTGCAGCATCCCCGCTCACCATCTGGGTAGATTCCTCAAAGTTTCCAAGGACCTGGCAGATGTCTGCCAACCAGGCCCACTCTTCTGTAAAGAATTGAGGAGGCTGACTCCCACTACGCCGCCTATGTTGGAGTTGGTATTCCACTATAGCTCTACGCTGCTCATAGAGTCTGGCCAACATGTGGAGCGTAGAGTTCCACCGTGTGGGCACGTCGCATAGCAGTCGGTGCACTGGCAGATTAAACCGATGTTGCAGGGTCCGCAGGGTGGCAGCGTCCGTCTTGGACTTGCGGAAATGTGCACTGACCCAGCGCACCTTTCCGAGCAGGTATGACAAGTGTGGGTAGCTTTTCAGAAAGCGCAGAACCACCAAATTAAGGACATGGGCTAGGCATGGCACGTGCGTGAGGCTGCCAAGCTGCAGAGCCGCCACCAGGTTACGGCCGTTGTCACACACGACCATGCCCGGTTGAAGGCTCAGCGGCGCAAGCCAGCGGTCGGTCTGCTCTGTCAGACCCTGCAGCAGTTTGTGGGCCGTGTGCCTGTTCTCTCCTAAGCTGAGTTGTTTCAGCACGGCCTGCTGACGCTTGCCCACCGCTGTGCTGCCATGCCGCGCGACACCGACTGCTGGCGACGTGCTGCTGCTGCTGACACATCTTGATTGCGAGACAGAGGTTGCGTTGGAGGAGGAGGGTGGTTTAGTGGAGGAAGCATACACCGCCGCAGATACCAGCACCGAGCTGGGGCCCGCAATTCTGGGGGTGGGTAGGACGTGAGCGGTCCCAGGCTCTGACTCTGTCCCAGCCTCCACTAAATTCACCCAATATGCCGTCAGGGAGATATAGTGGCCCTGCCCGCCTGTGCTTGTCCACGTGTCCGTTGTTAAGTGGACCTTGGCAGTAACCGCATTGGTGAGGGCGCGTACAATGTTGCGGAAGACGTGGTCGTGCAGGGCTGGGACGGCACATCGGGAAAAGTAGTGGCGACTGGGAACCGAGTAGCGCGGGGCCGCCGCCGCCATCATGCTTTTGAAAGCCTCCATTTCCACAAGCCTATACGGCAGCATCTCCAGGCTGATCAATTTGGCTATGTGCACGTTTAACGCTTGAGCGTGCGGGTACGTGGAGGCATACTTGCGCTTGCGCTCAAACAGTTGCGCTAGCGACGTCTGGACACTGCGCTGAGAGACATTGCTGGATGGGGCCGAGGACAGCGGAGGTGATGGTGTGGGTGCAGGCCAGGAGACGGTAGTGCCTGTGTCCTGAGAGGGGGGTTGGATCTCAGTGACAGGTTGAGGCACAGGGGGAGAGGCAGTGGTGCAAACCAGAGGCGGTGAACGGCCTTCGTCCCACCTTGTGGGGTGCTTGGCCATCATATGCCTGCGCATGCTGGTGGTGATGACTCCCCAGCTGATGTTGGCGCGACAAAGGTTGCACACCACTGTTCGTCGGTCGTCAGGCGTCTCTGTGAAAAACTGCCACACCTTAGAGCACCTTGGCCTCTGCAGGGTGGCATGGCGCGAGGGGGCGCTTTGGGAAACAGTTGGTGGATTATTCGGTCTAGCCCTGCCTCTACCCCTGGCCACCGCACTGGCTCGGCCTGTGCCCACACCCTGACTTGGGCCTCCGCGTCCTCGCCCTTGTCCACGTCCTCTAGGCCTACCCCTACACATCAGCATGCTGTATTACCAGTAGTGCAGAAACAGAACGCTGTAATTAAATGTGCTGCTTATTGGCCCGTGGTTGGAGGCTGACTTCGCTTACGGAACGCACAGCAGAGGCAGGAAATAATTTTGCGCAAGCCTGCTGTAACACTTAGCTGGCTGCGTATGAATTAGGACAACTACCCCCAGCAAAGACCCAGTACACTTGTGGACAGGAATACAGCAGTGAGGTAAGAGGCAACACAGAGGCAGGAAAGAATTTTGCGCAAGCCTGCTGTAACACTTAGCTGGCTGCGTATGAATTAGGACAACTACCCCCAGCAAAGACCCAGTACACTTGTGGACAGGAATACAGCGGTGATGTAAGAGGCAACACAGAGGCAGGAAAGAATTTTGCGCAAGCCTGCTGTAACACTTAGCTGGCTGCGTATGAATTAGGACAACTACCCCCAGCAGAGACCCAGTACACTTGTGGACAGGAATACAGTGGTGATGTAAGAGGCAACACAGAGGCAGGAAAGAATTTTGCGCAAGCCTGCTGTAACACTTAGCTGGCTGCGTATGAATTAGGACAACTACCCCCAGCAAAGACCCAGTACACTTGTGGACAGGAATACAGCGGTGATGTAAGAGGCAACACAGAGGCAGGAAAGAATTTTGCGCAAGCCTGCTGTAACACTTAGCTGGCTGCGTATGAATTAGGACAACTACCCCCAGCAGAGACCCAGTACACTGAGGACGTTCACAGGCAGCCCAAATAGATTTTTTTCCCCAAATGTTTTTGGAAAGGCCTACTGCCTATATACACTAAATATGTCTTCTGTCCCTGCCTCACCACTACTGGCCCTATACTATGTAAAATTACTGCAGGACGCAGTGCTCTGCACGGCCGATATACAAAAAAAAAAAAAAAAAGTGCAACACTGCAAAAAGCAGCCTCCACACTACTGCACACGGTTAGATGTGGCCCTAAGAAGGACCGTTGGGGTTCTTGAAGCCTAAACTCCTAACGCTCTCCCTATAGCAGCTCCGGGACCAGCAGCACTGTCCCTGAACTATGTCAGAATGCATCTGTGGCGAGCCGCGGGAGGGGCCGATTTATATACTCGGGTGACACCGGATCTCGCCAGCCACTCACTGCAGGGGGGTGGTATAGGGCTTGAACGTCGCAGGGGGAAGTTGTAATGCCTTCCCTGTCTTTCTATTGGCCAGAAAAGCGCGCTAACATCTCAGAGATGAAAGTGAAAGTAACTCGAACCTCGCGTGGTACTCGTCTCGAGTAACGAGCATCTCGAACACGCTAATACTCGAACGAGTATCAAGCTAGGACGAGTACGTTTGCTCATCTCTACTATTTAACCCTTGGTGATCACCCATATGTGTTTTCATGTCCTGGGTGTTTGGGCTTTGTTCTACAGGGTCAATGGCTTTTCATGGCTGCGGGGTCGGGGAGTGTGACAGCTCACAGCTTTGAGCTTTGGCCTGGGGTCACAGTATGTGGTCCTCGGTCACATGATCGCTGTTATCCAATGGATAACGGTTAGCACGTAAAAGTAAAAAACAGAATGCAAAAAGTGATGATCAGTGAGTGGAGATGCAACTACTCACCTACGGCCTCCGTAATGTCCCCCAACCATCTCGCTCTGCAAGGACCCTTTACACGCTTCTGCGCATGTGTTGGCCGGCAAAATGGCCAACCCATGTGCAGAGGCCAAAGATTGTCTGGCATATTAAAAACCTCTTTGCTCCTGAGCCTGGAGATGTTATTGGGGGCTGTGGCATGTGGTCCCTGGTCGTGTGATCACGTAAAAGTTAATAATAAGTTTAAAAGGTTCAAGTTTAATCTCTCCTCACTGATCCGATCAGTGACGGGAAATGACACTCTTTACAGGAGGCCTCGGCAATCATCGATCATGGCGGACGTATGTGCAGAAGCCGGGGTCCGCCCGGAAACTTGAAAATCTTCTTGTTTCCGGCTACCAAAGGTAGCTGAGAGCCTGGACCAGTGACCAGAGGCCCCGGAGAGCGGTCTCCAGTCATAGTTCCAAGCAGGGAGCTGTCACATTCCCCGACCCCGCAGTTCTATTCTACATTGTTGACGAGTTTTCACGGCCCTGTGGAATAAAGCCCAAACACTCAGGATGTGAAAACACATATGGGAGCTCACTAAGGGGTTAATCTATTCACTGTATAAACAGTATGCAGTTTGCTCCTCAGCTCCACCTAGTGGTGACCGCAGACAGCTAGAATTTTATCATTTAATGCTCTATCTATACAAGGGTTTTGGAGCTATGTATCCGGAAAATATATTACTCTGGACAATAAATGCATACTTTCTCAAAGTTTCCATGGTCAGCATTTGTTGTTTAAGGAGTTTTATCTGATTCCTTTGAGTCTGATTACCGGCAAATCTGAGAACGATGTCCCAGAATGCCCCATGTGAATGTGTGACCCAAATTCCATCTACTTCTACGGGACAGGCAGAGACTGACAAGCTCAGCAATCTCCCTCTGTCCCATAGATGTGAATGACGTGGTGTCACTCATTCATAATGCTGCTCCATTGAAATGGGCCAAGCAGGGGCTCTGTTTTCAGGATCACCAGGGAGCCCAGGGATCAGACATTTATCCATAGCCTCTGGTATGGAGCAGATTTGACTCCTGAGCCGCCTCCATACACCGTTCAGGACCGCATGATGTATATTTTTACACAATGTGGTTGAGAAGCAGGTGAATCTTGCTACATCTGTACATGCACAATGTAGGTCTATGGAGATAAAGTCATTGAGCAGCAGTTCCACCTAGTGGGAAAAGAGCAGAAATGCAACAGAAGTCCAACATGGTGTCAGAGATGGAGGTATACACTACCGTTCAAAAGTTTGGGGTCACATTGAAATGTCCTTATTTTTGAAGGAAAAGCACTGTACTTTTCAATGAAGATAACTTTAAACTAGTCCTAACTTTAAACAAATGCACTCTATACATTGCTAATGTGGTAAATGACTATTCTAGCTGCAAATGCCTGGTTTTTTGTGCAAAATCTACAAAGGTGAATAGAGGCCCATTTCCAGCAACTATCACTCCAGTGTTCTAATGGTACAATGTGTTTGCTCATTGGCTCAGAAGGCTAATTGATGATTAGAAAACCCTTGTGCAATCATGTTCACACATCTGAAAACAGTCTAGCTCGTTACAGAAGCTACAAAACTGACCTTCCTGTGAGCAGATTGAGTTTCTGGAGCATCACATTTGTGGGGTCAATTAAACGCTCAAAATGGCCAGAAAAAGAGAACTTTCATCTGAAACTCGACAGTCTATTCTTGTTCTTAGAAATGAAGGCTATTCCATGCGAGAAATTGCTAAGAAATTGAAGATTTCCTACAACGGTGTGTACTACTCCCTTCAGAGGACAGCACAAACAGGCTCTAACCAGAGTAGAAAAAGAAGTGGGAGGCCGCGTTGCACAACTAAGCAAGAAGATAAGCACATTAGAGTCTCTAGTTTGAGAAACAGACGCCTCACAGGTACCCAACTGGCATCTTCATTAAATAGTACCCGCAAAACACCAGTGTCAACATCTACAGTGAAGAGGCGGCTGCGGGATTTTGGGCTTCAGGGCAGAGTGGCAAAGAAAAAGCCATATCTGAGACTGGCCAATAAAAGAAAAAGATTAAGATGGGCAAAAGAACACAGACATTGGACAGAGGAAGACTGGAAAAAAGTGTTGTGGACGGATGAATCCAAGTTTGAGGTGTTTGGATCACAAAGAAGAACGTTTGTGAGACGCAGAACAAATGAAAAGATGCTGGAAGAATGCCTGACGCCATCTGTTAAGCATGGTGGAGGTAATGTGATGGTCTGGGGTTGCTTTGGTGCTGGTAAGGTGGGAGATTTGTACAGGGTAAAAGGCATTCTGAATAAGGAAGGCTATCACTCCATTTTGCAACGCCATGCCATACCCAGAGGACAGCGCTTGATTGGAACCAATTTCATCCTACAACAGGACAATGACCCTAAACACACCTCCAAATTGTGCAAGAACTATTTACAGCAGAAGCAGGCAGCTGGTATTCTATCGGTAATGGAGTGGCCAGCGCAGTCACCAGATCTGAACCCCATTGAGCTGTTGTGGGAGCAGCTTGACCGTATGGTACGCCAGAAGTGCCCATCCAACCAATCCAACTTGTGGGAGATGCTTCTAGAAGCGTGGGGTGCAATTTCACAAGCTTACCTCAACAAATTAACAGCTAGAATGTCAAAGGTGTGCAATGCTGTAATTGCTGCAAAAGGAGGATTCTTTGACGAAAGCAAAGTTTGATGTAAAAACAATGTTATTTCAGATACAAATCATTATTTCTAACCTTGTCAATGTCTTGGCTCTATTTTCTATTCATTTCACAACGCATGGTGGTGAAGAAGTGGGACTTTTCATGGAAAACACAAAATTGTTTGGGTGACCCCAAACTTTTGAACGGTAGTGTATGTCATGTGATAAGTCAGTTAACTCCTTAACCCTTTCCACATGACGTAACTGTACACCCTGGCAGAGGGGTACTTAACACAACAGGATGTACACTTATGTATTGTGGATAGCGCAAGATCTGTGATGTCATCGGACTCTCGCGATGTGATCACTGAGAGCTCGACGGGTGGCCATGACAACAGGATGCCAGTTACAGGCGTCCTGCATTGCCAGTGCCTGTGATCTCTAATACAAGCGGTAAGGCATTAAAGGGCAGAAGTCCTGCA
Organism: Eleutherodactylus coqui; assembly: GCA_035609135.1. Classification (NCBI taxonomy): domain Eukaryota; kingdom Metazoa; phylum Chordata; class Amphibia; order Anura; family Eleutherodactylidae; genus Eleutherodactylus; species Eleutherodactylus coqui. The sequence continues at coordinate 307,740,613 of CM069406.1, read as the reverse complement.
ATGCTTAATCATAGCGATCATAGGTGTGGTTGTATAAGTTCCCTACAGGGAAATAAAAAGTGTAAAAAAAAAAAGATGAAAATAATGTAAAAAAAAAAGTAAAAAAACACCCCTTTTTGTGCTTTTTCACTTATTAGCATAATTTTTATCCTACATATTTGGTATCGCCGTATCCATAACGATGCGTACAATTAATTGAACATGCTGTTTATCCTGCACGGCAAAAAACGTTTAAAAAACCCTAAGAAACTGAGGCAAAATGCTTATTTTGCCTCCCAAAAATCGCAATTAAAGGGATCAAAAAATCTGTATCTACCTAAAAATTGTACCAATAAAAACTACAGCTCGTCTCAGAAAAAACAAGTCCTCACAGAGCTCCGTCCATGGAAGAGTAGAAAAGTTATAGGACGTTGAATGCAGCGATTTAGAAAAAAATAATAATTTCCCAAAAAAGGGTTATATTGCGGAAAAGTCGAAAAACCTAAACAAAATATAAGACTTTTGGTATCGTTGTAACCGTACCGACCCGAAGAAGAAATGTATTGTGTCACTTATGCTGTGTGATTAAGGGCTTATTTACACGCGTGTATACCAGTGTTTTCATGGCCGGCCAATATACGCTTCCATCTAAGCAGTCCCCCCTTCCCTCCCCCTCACCGGCTATCTGCCTCTCTCCTCCACTCCGCCGTTTGCAATGGAAGGGGTTAAGGACATGGCCCCTTTTTTTTTTACTTTCGTCCCCCCCCCCCCCCCCCACTTTCATAACTCTTATTCATCCATTGTTGTAGCTGTCTGGGGTTTTTGCGGGACGAGGTGTATTGTCAATACTATTTTATGTATTATATGATGTACTGAAAAACTTTCAAAGAATTCTAAGTGGAGTGAAAAAAATGTAATTCCGCCATCTTTGGGAGGATCTTGTTTCTACGAGGTATGAATGACATGATCACTTTATTCTATGGGTCGCTATGATTACTGCAATAACACATTTTTATAAACTTTTTTTGCTGCACTACATATAAAAAATAAAGTACCTTTGGAAAAAAATTTTTTATTATTTTCTGCCGCCATCTTCTAAACAGCAAAAAATGTATTCTTCCATTGACGTAGCTGTGTGACGGCTTGTTTTTTGCGCGACGTCCTGTAGTTTTTATTGGTACCATATGACTTTTTGATCGCTTTTTATTACATTTTGTCTCGGAGACGGTGTAATCAAAAATGCTCAATCCCGGTGTTTTTTTTTTTTTCCTGAGGACAATCACCGTGTGGGATAAATAATGGGTCACTTTGATCGATCAGACAGTTACAGGCGCAGCGAGAACAAATATCTTTTTTTTTTTGTTTGCTTCAAATTTTGATTTATTTTATTGTAAATATGGAAAAAAAAGCAAACTTTTATCTTTTACTTTAAAAAAAAAAAATAATTAGAAAAACTTTTTTACCTGTTTTTATCTACTCTTTTAGCCCCCATAGGGGATGTGAACTTGCGATCATTCGAGCTCTCCTGCGGTATAACTTAATATCATAGTATTAAATTCTGTTATGATCTGATAAGTAGTGTATGAAGCCATTCCATAGACAGGGGCTCATAGGCCATCTGCAATGGCAGTCCTAGGAGCTTTCAGAAGGCCACCGGCTGTCATGGCAACTGAACAGCCTCCCAATCTCATAGCGGGGAGGGCCGATTGGAACATTTAAATACCGCTGTTGGAATTGATGGTGGCATTTAAAGGGTTAACAACTTCGATCAGCATAAGCCCTGATCGCGGCTGTTGCGGGTGGGTGATGGCTGTAAGAAACAGTTGGTACCCACACTGTGTGGAATGAGATCGGCTCCTGATCCCCTCCATACAAGTCCAGGGCCTCCATGATGTAACGGCATGTCATGGAGCATTAAGGGGTTAACTAAGTAAAAGGTTTTGGATGTGTAACACTTGCCAATGTTAGGGCTCCTGCAGATGAGGCAGGCGTTGATACACTCACGACAACGTGACTTGTTGAGTAATCATAGAGCAGCAGTTCCCTCTTCCAGCACATTTGCTCCAAAAAGCTCTCACCTCCTGGTCTGCCCCCCTGTTTATACCAACAACCCCCGCTAATCTCAGAAGGGGCAGAAATATGGCCCGAAAATCAGCTCTCCATAAGGTGTTGTCCAGGGACATCATTTTCAGTTGCTCAACCCCAGGAAAATAGCAGCTCCCTACAGGTGATAGATAAGGAAGGTGACGGGCTCATATCAATCAGTTACAGCAAAATAGACCTGTTTATGGGCTGCAGGTCACAGAAGAGTGTACAGACCTGATACCCAACTTAGAATGGTGAGTCACTTTGTAAGTATGTTACTGATACTGAGTTACACCCTGTATTATACTCCAGAGCTGCACTCACTATTCTGCTGGTGGAGTCACCATGTACATACATTACTTATCCTGTACTGACCCTGAGTTACATCCTGTATTATACTCCAGCGCTGCACTCACTATTCTGCTGGTGGAGTCACCATGTACATACATTACTTATCCTGTACTGACCCTGAGTTACATCCTGTATTATACTCCAGAGCTGCACTCACTATTCTGCTGGTGGAGTCACCGTGTACATACATTACTTATCCTGTACTGCTCCTAAGTTACATCCTGTATTATACTGCAGAGCTGCACTCACTATTCTGCTGGTAGAGTCACTGTGTACATACATTACATTACTAATCCTGTACTGACCCTGAGTTACATTCTGTATTATACTCCAGAGCTGCACTCACTATTCTGCTGGTGGAGTCACTGTGTACATACATTACTTATCCTGTACTAATCCTGAGTTACATCCTGTATTACACTCCAGAGCTGCACTCACTATGCTGCTGTTGGAGTCACTGTGTACATACATTACTTATCCTGTACTGCTCCTGAGTTACATCCTGTATTATACTCCAGAGCTGCACTCACTATTCTGCTGGTGGAGTCACTGTGTACATACATTACTTATCCTGTACTGCTCCTGAGTTACATCCTGTATTATACTCCAGAGCTGCAGTCACTATTCTGCTGGTGGAGTCACAGTGTACATACATTACTTATCCTGTACTGACCCTGAGTTACATCCTGTATTATACTCCAGAGCTGCACTCACTATTCTGCTGGTGGAGTCACCGTGTACATACATTACTTATCCTGTACTGCTCCTAAGTTACATCCTGTATTATACTGCAGAGCTGCACTCACTATTCTGCTGGTAGAGTCACTGTGTACATACATTACATTACTAATCCTGTACTGACCCTGAGTTACATTCTGTATTATACTCCAGAGCTGCACTCACTATTCTGCTGGTGGAGTCACTGTGTACATACATTACTTATCCTGTACTGATGTTGAGTTACATCCTGTATTATACTCCAGAGCTGCACTCACTATTCTGCTGGTGGAGTCACTGTGTACATACATTACATACATTACTTATCCTGTACTGCTCCTGAGTTACATCCTGTATTTTACCCCAGAGCTGCACTCACTATTCTGCTGGTGGAGTCACCGTGTACATACATTACTTATCCTGTACTGCTCCTGAGTTACATCCTGTATTATACCCCAGAGCTGCACTCACCATTCTGCTGGTGGAGTCACCGTGTACATACATTACTTATCCTGTACTGCTCCTGAGTTAGATCCTGTATTATACTCCAGAGCTGCACTCACTATTCTGCTGGTGGAGTCACTGTGTACATACATTACTTATCCTGTACTGCTCCTGAGTTACATCCTGTATTATACTCCAGAGCTGCACTCACTATTCTGCTGGTGGAGTCTCTGTGTACATACATTACTTATCCTGTACTGATCCTGAGTTACATCCTGCATTATACTCCAGAGCTGCACTCACTATTCTGTTAGTGGAGTCACTGTGTACATACATTACCTATACTGTGCTGCTACTGAGTTACATCCTGCATTATACTCCAGAGCTGCACTCACTATTCTATATAATAGCTACCTAATGAATGAATTTAAAAAAAGTTACCAGAGCGGTCCTTTAAGAAAACTTCTCACATTGTTTGGACAGAAGTGACACTTTTTGCCCTTAATTCTTTATTCTCATACCGCTGCTCGTACAATAAAATATGAAAAATATACTTTTATAACTAATAAATAACTATAAATAAATATGGCTATAAGTTAAAGGAAATAGTAATGTAGTTGTATAGTTATCATTTTTCATTTCCTTATTTCTGTCGTCTTCTCCAGGATCGGGGTCTTCATGCTTCATACTGGGGTCCCCCAATGAGCGGAGCGAGTTATCCTTCTGCTTCTGTAGTCGTTGATGCCAGCCAGTCTGAAGATGAGGAGAGTGCGTGTTCCTCATGGAGGAGATGGCGTGTCTCCAGAACACGCTGGGGCAGACTTACTAACCATGTTGCATCAGAATTAATAGGCTGTGAGCCAGCATGGCGCATTTGGCTCCCACAGGAAAGACTGGGCGATATCACCCAAAAAATAGAACGCGGTGCGAGTTTTCAAAAAGAAGAATTGCACATGTAAACGCACCCGTTGTAAATGGTGGGATGTATTTTTGTGCACGTTTTGTGCATCTTGGAACCCACCAAATTCACGCGATTATATTGTCTGCTTGAATACGGCCTGAAGCACATAGTGAATGGGGAGCAGAACACAAACTGCACCAGAAAATAGTCGAATTTACAATAGTAAATCTGCTCCATCGTGTCTAAACTTAAAGAAGGCATTAAGGTGGGAACTCATGAGTCTCAAGTTAGGCCTAATGTCTAAGGGCCCATGGGATGGCAGATGCCCAACAGGTTGTCCCAGCGATGGTCGTTCCATGCTTTTACACAGGACCGATCAGCACTCAGTGAATGGAGGTGGAGCGGCCGGGGATCTGAACGACTCCCGATCTACATGCAGAAACTGAAGGATGAATGAGAAGTGAATACATTTTTGTTTGCTGTTCAGTCCAGGCATTTACACTGAAGGCCCTAACTCTGGTCTGGGTCAACTTCTGAAAAGGTCATAGGCTACAGCCAGGGACATAGCTATAGAGGGCACAGTAGACCGTGGTGCCTGAAGAGGTCTGAAGGACCTTTTTGCCATATGAGAAGACATTAATATTATAAATGGCACATGGTAGGTGAGGCCCATGAGCTGCAAATTAGGCCTCAGTCAACAACCTTTGTCCTTGTCACTTTGACTCATCTCTCAATGACAGACTACAATAAAGACTCCTCCATTGTAAGTATCAACAATGATTCACCTACCAACCTATCCACCCAATTCTGTACAGTCTTTTCAACTGTTTTTGAAATGCCTGCAAAATAAGTCTCTGTACACCCACTGTATCTCTTCAATGAGAATCACTAACCCTTTGACCTGCATCTAAAGATTCGGGCCTGAACAGTCCTCATTCGTTTGACAATTGGGCCATTGAGAGGGACCAACTATTAGCCAAGGAACGAGCAGATGCTAATCCAATGGCTCTTTGTTCAGCTTCAACAGGTATAAAATGCTTGTTGATTAGTGGTTCAGGGAGATGTACAGCCAGCCTATGGGGACAAACTATCTCACCAGCAATCACTGCTCTCCATAAGCCAATTCTCGGCCCGTATAAAAGAAAATTAAATGAATACTAATCAATATGTGTGTCAATTGGCACTTGTTACATCAGGCCAACAACTTGGCACATCTAAAAAGATCTTTAGGCATCTTATCCAGCTAACCACTGCTCTGCTCTGTACTGTTGAGGGGCAAGAAACCTGAAACGGCTCCCTACAGATGGACCGCTCTCCCTTTTGGAAGAGTCTCTAGTTCGGTTGATGTTCTCCTGAAAAGGAGTCTCCAAACAAGCCACAACCTGCATATCAGTGAGACCAGATCAAGAGGTTGGATTGAGCTGTCTAGAGGCTACATAGCTGATTATTTTTGTTTTCTATACGTGATGTAGTTTTTTGTCATCTTGCTGGTTATACATGCAGTACATTGCTGTATATTTCTTGAACATGGAGATTGTGTAGGACTTGGCAGCTCATTGCAAAGATTGATTGATGAGGTTGGATCTGGGTCTTTTCATCTGAAAAATAATGGAAATAATTTTTAAAAACTTTTTCAATTACAACTTTGTCATTGAAAGGGTAATAATGTTATAGGGGGTGAAATTAAAGTATTGGCAACTAATAGCCCTTTAATATTAAAAGGGGTATTAGTACAGGGAAACTCCTTTTCAAAAAACACTTTTAGTTGAGTGTTTGAATGTTGAGTTAAATGAAGTAGTCTCATGACAGACAAGCCCTCTAAGTCAATCAGCTCCATGTTGTCGAGAGGACTTCAAAAGGTATACAAGTAGTTGCAAAGTTCCAAAAAGGTCAGAAGAAAGAAGACTAGGTGTAGTGACCAGTGAGCAGCTAGCTGATATAGGAATCAGAAGCATTAGCCATTTTCCTGGTTCCAAGAATTGAAACATAGAGGGTGCCAAGTTTGTTCTAAACATTATGGGATTTATAGAAGGGCAGCAGTACTTCCAGTCACCAGCTCTAAATATGGATATTGCAAAAGTGGACTGTATTGGATTTACCTTGTTACTATCTGTATGCACAATAAAACTGAGTAGTTTTCCATCACCTGGCTTAACACCGTGGACTCTCTTCTCCTGGGGAAGTGGGGGGCACTGCACTGAGCCACTACATCACACCAGGGGGCAGAAACCAGCTACAGCATCAATCCCTAAATTTCACGGTAGTGTAGCCAGGCGGGAGAGGGACATTTACTACCTCATTGCTACATTGTTCCTCAGCTGATTTCATCTTTTGTGCAGCCAAAACAATTCTCATAATCAGTAGCACATCCCTCTATATAAGCAAGGAGTGTGCTGCACACAGTGATAAAACTGTGTACGGGACAAATAATCATATGTACGATCGTTAATTCCCCCAAACATTTTGAATCGGGTTATGTGAAGGCCAGGTAAAAGAAACCGTTCAGGGCAAGAAGTAAATCAAAAATTGAAACAGCGCTTTGATTAGTGATCCGCTTTAGATAAAAACCCTACACTTGCCCTAATAAGACATATAAAATAATTGGAGAAGGTCCTCCATTCTGGACTCTAATCTATCAGCTAGTGGAGATCAGCAACAAAACGTTTCTCTTGCTCTGGGAGGACCTGGCACATGCGTTCATGGAAAGCCCATTGATTGCATTGCGCACCTTGTAATACTTCATTTTTCCTATGGTGGCACTGCAGGCTACAGAAGATTACTGAAGGTACCCATATTAGGACTCCTTATGACCATTTATCATCAGGCTGCACGTTGTACACCCTAAATTTACCTCACGCAGATCAATGTTTCCTAATGATAGATGGAAGTTCTCTCTGCCGGCTCTAGAACCCCGAGACCCAAAAGAGGGAAGAGTTATCGATGCTGCGTCGTTCTCAGACGATGTCTCCAAGACACAGCTGGCATTGACAATCACAGGATCTTGAGGGCTATAATCCCAATCATCGTCCTGATGGCTTGTTTCTGGATCAATTAACCTACAGAAAAATATTATCTCATTATTGAGGCGAGGTCACAAATGTAGGGAATATTGTAGACAATAATTCCTTTTCTTAACCCTCTATGTAAAGATAAAACAAGACCCCAGATGAGATATTACCCGTTTGACAGATCCTTTGTGAATAGCTAAAGGATATTTACATTGTATTTTTTTAAAAATAGTTAATGTATCTAAAAGAAAACATTGAAACAATTTTACAGAAGGGGTGCTGATAACATCGTACCATTTTGAGGTGTATGCAACTTTTTAATTGCTTTTTTTTTTCTGCATTTTTTGGGAGGGGATGCATGAAAAATAGCAATTTTGGCATATTTTTTCATCTGATTGTTTTACACTGTTCACCATGAAAGATAATTAACATATTTTTATATCTTTATGTTATTATTTTTTCGATAATAAAGAGGGTTATCAAGGAAAAAACTTTTTTTTAAACTTTTTTCTGAAATTGAACTTTATTCAACTTTTTTAAAATACATTTTTGGTCCCTCGAGGGTACATGAAGATGTGAATGTTTGATTGCTAGTAAACTACACTGGCCAACTCATATAGTACAGTGTAATCTATAGGCTGGCTTGCATGGCAGAAATGGAAGCCTTGATCAGGCCTCTGGCTGCCATGAGAACCCATCAGCACCTCACAGTCGCATTGCAGTGTGCTGATATGGAACTGGGGGCACAGGGCCCCATTCCTGTCAGCTGCAGACATGGCGTGATCACTATTGATCAAAGCATATAAGGGGATAAACGGCTGGCATCTGAGGTTTCTCCACTCTCGGCCGATAGAGCAGGAGTCCAGCCAGAAGTCGATGGATGACCAGAGGCTCGGGACTCCTGTCCTGGCCTTTGACTAGGCTGCAGTCTTTTTATGGCAGCTTAGCTTATGTCTGAGCTGGACACAAAACACCTCGTCCAGATCGGACATAATTTGTTGTCCTAAAAGAATGTATATACACAAAATACACTAGCGCAGGGAATGCAAAATATTTATAGCCAAACCAAAAGTTGGGGAATAGAAAATCGGACCCTAACCTACTAATGCAATGAGTGGAGCACTTGCCCTAATGAGGGCGACCCCATATCAGGAGCCGGGGGCGACCCTGACTTTTCCAAGTTTGAAAACAGGTATAATGTTTGCTATAATATACAGTATACAATATATAGAAGATGAAATAAGAAAGCAAAAATAGCAATTAACCAGGAGATAGATGTAACATCCCAAATAGCTTTAATACCAAACAGACTTATCTGACAGTGGATCAGGATGGAAGCTGCTGACTAGACCAGAAATACCTTCAGATGGGTAGCATACCTGGCGTCCTCAAAGAGGAGGAGCTAGAATAAATGTGTACAGACAAGCGCTGATTGGCCAGCTGGAACACACATCTCCCAGCTGAACTATCCATCCACGTACCAGCTGAGAAGTACTCATGTAAGTACTTCTTGTAAGAAGTACAAATTTGTCAACGACACAAAGCTAGGAGGGATAGCTAACAGGAGGGAAGAGAAAGAGTATTCAAAAAGATCTAGGAAAGCTTGCACAGTGGACAGCGAATAAAATAATGGCATTTAACAAGGAGAAATGCAAAGTCCTATATCTGGGCATGAAATATGAAAACAGCACATACAGAATGGGAGGAATTGGGCTAAGCAGCAGCACATGTGAAAAAGACTTGGGTATACTAATAGATCATAGACTGAGCATGAGTCAACAATGTGATGCAGCAGCCAAAAAGGCAAACACAATTCTGGGATGTATTAAGAGAAGCATAGACTCTAGATCACGTGAGGTCATTATCCCCCTCTCCTCTTCCTTAGTCAGACCTCAACTGGAATACTGTGTTCAGTTCTGGGCACCCTACTTTAAAAAAGACATAGACAAACTGGAGCAACTTCAGATAAGGGTTACCAAGATGGTGAGCGGTCTGCAAATCATGTCCGAAGAGGAACAGTTAAAGGATCTGGGAATGTTTAGCTTGCAAAAAAGAAGGCTGAGAGGAGACTTAATAGCGGTCTACAAATATCTGCAGGGTCATTACAGTGCAGAGGGATCAGCCCTATTCTCATCTGTACAAGGAAAGATTAGAAGCAATGGGATGAAACTGAAAGGGAGGGGACACATTAGATATTAGAAAAAGCTTTCTGACAGTGAGGGTGATCAATGAGTGGAACAGGTTACCACAGGAGGTGGGGAGTTCTGCTTCAATGGAAGTCTTCAAACAAAGGCTGGACAAATATCTGTCTGGGAAGATTTAGTGATCCTGCACTGAGCAGCGAACTGGACCCAATGACAGTGGAGGTCCCTTCCAACTCTACCATTCTATGATTCTAGGTCAGCATACTGCACTGGACTGACACTGAGCATGCACCGGCATGTGGATCATGTGGGCCAGGGCTGATGCCATGATATCACTCTGATCCTGATCTATTACAGCTGGCGAACCATGACTGCCCCTTACTGACCACAGCAAGAACATGGAAGGCTTGTCGCTAAGTACCTTGGTTTAAATATCCATCATAAGTTGTACTTACCTTTGATTGTCCTTGCTATGCTGTCGCTGGTATAGGAAGAGAGCCAGTAATAAAATGATTATGAGAAGAACAAGAATACCAACAGCCACACCTCCATAAATACCAGGCTTGCTGACAGCCAACTGGCACTGGTCTCCCGTATACCAGAACTGGCTTGATGATTCACAACTATCAAAAGATGAAACAAATATGAAACTAAGTTTTACATCCTGAAAAAACAGAAGATATAACATGGGATGGCAATCTTTAGAATAATGAGCAAAAAACAATCGAAAATAAGATGGTGTTTCAAAGCTACTGTAATATCATGAAATTTTCAGTTGCTTCAAGATATAGTCATGTTTTTATAGTGTACTTCTAGTCGAGTCATTTTTGGTGTCGAGCACAGAAGATTGAGTGGTTAATCCTGTATAATATGATGATAGCTAACAATAAAATGTAAGAAAACTCTGTGTTAATTATATTGTGGACCTTTGAAGAAACTTTTTGAAAACAAGTAAAAAAAGGGGTTGGGACTACACATCGCTGAGTCAGCTATCTTCATTGGCCCCATAACAGCCACATGGTCTGACTGTATCGCAATGTTTTCCAACCTTTCATTGCACACCTTGACAAAAAAAAAAATATCTCACAGCACCCATGTGGATAATAACCAGCAGCCATGTGGAGGTGGGCCCCGAATAAATACACTCTCATTATGGCTAATTAGCTGGCTATTGGAAACACCTCCCTATCAGCCAATCAGTCCATATGTAGTTGTCCAGAACGTCTATTCCTGGCCCATCCATAAATGTCATACATGTAATGTCTTTTGTGTAGTTGCACTGTGCAAATTGTCTAGTCTCCTGTTATGTGTATTGCACAGATGCAGCAAATGAGATGTTAATGTCTGCATGAAACCGGGAGACGTCTGCAAATGTATCAATTCATGTCCCGTCATGTGGTATGCTAGAGATTATAAGTATGAGTGATTTGGGTGTGGTAGAGAGTTCCATCACAGAGTCAGTGGTGAGTTCATCAGAGAGTCATCAGCAGAGAGCCACATGGGGGTACCTTTAACCCTCATGTGGTGAAGTGATGGAGGAAGAGGAGAGGTATCCTGAGGACCCCAATGCCAGGAGCCAAAAGAAAGTGGAGAGAAAGAGAGAGAGCATGAGAAAAGAAGTCCAAGACCACCATGCAGAGGCACTGTGCTTCAAGAATGTCTGTGGAGTGACCCTACCCCTATCCTCCTCTGGAGAGTTCCCCTTCCAGGAGCGGTACCTGATAGATAACGCAGGCCTGCAGGACTGATGTCATCCTGAGTTTGCTCCCTGACAGCCAACCATTTGTTCTTACCTGCACTAGTGTATTACTGATTTGTGTGGCATTGAAATTTCCAAGTAAAGTTTTGCCAGGCCCTGAACATTCCCAGGGAATGACATACTTCAACCTTATTTTGTGTGAATTCTCTTTATTACCGCAGAGGGTCATACCAGTGGGTAATAGCAATGGTGGCATGACGCGTGAGAAAGATGTATTCCTGTTCCATCTATATTGGCCATCCCTCTCCTAGGGTTGTCTGGAAGAGGCCCAGCGCTGCTCTGGCCGAGGCTATGCGTGTCTTTCTGGTGAGGAGCCTGGTAAGTGCCACCATGACAAGTGACCACTCTACCCTCCCAGCTCCTCGGCATATGCCCCATTTCCTGAGTTACCCTTTGGGACACTGCAGCACACATCACAGGAGACATTGTAGCAGTGAAGAGAAGAATGGAGCATTAAGCACTGGGTGATTCACAACAGACAACACCTAAGAGAACTTCTGCAGTCACAAAATACCAAGAGATTCTCAACAGATGACTCTTAAGTAGAGATGAGCGAACACCAAAATGTTCGGGTGTTCGTTATTCGGAACGAACTTCCCGCGATGTTCGAGGGTTCGTTTCGAACAACGAACCCCATTGAAGTCAATGGGCGACCAGAACATTTTTGTATTTCGCCGATGCTCGCTAAGGTTTTCATGTGTGAAAATCTGGGCAATTCAAGAAAGTGATGGGAACAACACAGAAACGGATAGGGCAGGCGAGGGGCTACATGTTGGGCTGCATCTCAAGTTCACAGGTCCCACTATTAAGCCACAATAGCGGCAAGAGTGGGCCCCCCCCCCTCCCAAAAACTTTTACTTCTGAAAAGCCCTCATTAGCATGGCATACCTTTGCTAAGCACCACACTACCTCCAACAAAGCACAATCACTGCCTGCATGACACTCCACTGACACTTCTCCTGGGTTACATGCTGCCCAACCGCCCCCCCTCCCCCCCCACAGCGCACACCAAGGTGTCCCTGGGCAGCCTTCAGCTGCCCTCATGCCACACCACGCTCATGTCTATTTAGAATTGCGTCTGCCATGACGAGGGACCGCAGGCACACACTGCAGAGGTTGGCACGGCTAGGCAGCGACCCTCTTTAAAAGTGGCGGGGCGATAGCCCACAATGCTGTACAGAAGCAATGAGAAATAGAATCCTGTGCCACCGCCATCAGGAGCTGCACACGTGGGCATAGCAATGGGGAACCTATGTGCCACACACTATTCATTCTGTCAAGGTGTCTGCATGCCCCAGTCAGACCGGGCTTTTTAATTCATAGACACAGGCAGGTACAACTCCCTATTGTGAAGTCCCTGTCGACCCACAGCATGGGTGGCTCCCTGGAACCCACCGGCGGTACACAGAAATATCCCATTGCATTGCCCAACACAGCTGAGGTAGTAATGTCGTGCTTAATGCAGGTGGGCTTCGGCCCACACTGCATGCCCCAGTCTGACTGGGGTTCTTTATAAGTGTACAGATGTAGTAAAAACTCCGTGTGCACCTACAGCATGGGTGGGTGCCAGGAAGCCACCGGCGGTACATAGAAATATCCCATTGCATTGCCCAACACAGCTGAGGTAGTAATGTTGTGCTTAACCCTTTCCAATCCAATTTGTATATGGTTTTCCTAGGGGTCTTACTCTTTTTCTGCTGTTATACAACGGCGCTATATGCTGGCTAAAGCCAGTACTGCATGAGCTGACACGTAGGATAGGCTCCGACAGCAGAGAGGCTGGCAATATACAGTAAGAGAACCCCGACGGACGTCTACCAACAACGGAGCTGTACAGCCTTAAACCCTAATGTCTTCACAGGTCACACAGTGGACTGGAAAGGGTTAATGCAGGTGGGTTTCGGCCCACACTGCATGCCCCAGTCAGACTGGGGTTCTTTACAAGTGGACACATGTAGGTTAAACTCCCTGTGGACCCACTGCCTGGGTGGGTGCCAGGAAGCCACCGGCGGTACATAGAAATATCCCATTGCATTGCCCAACACAGCTGAGGTAGTAATGTCGTGCGTAATACAGGTGGGCTTCGGCCCACACTGCATGGCCCAGTCAGACGGGTTCTTTAGAAGTGTACAGATGTATTAAAAACTCAGTGTGCACCTACAGCATGGGTGGCTCCCTGGAACCCACCGGCGGTACATAAAAATATCCCATTGCATTGCCCAACACAGCTGAGGTAGTAATGTCGTGCGTAATACAGGTGGGCTTCGGCCCACACTGCATGCCCCAGTCTGACTGGGGTTCTTTACAAGTGGACACATGTAGGTTAAACTCCGTGTGCACCTACAGCATGGGTGGGTGCCAGGAAGCCACCGGCGGTACATAGAAATATCCCATTGCATTGCCCAACACAGCTGAGGTAGTAATGCCGTGCGTAATACAGGTGGGCTTCGGCCCACACTGCATGCCCCAGTCAGACGGGTTCTTTAGAAGTGTACAGATGTATTAAAAACTCAGTGTGCACCTACAGCATGGGTGGCTCCCTGGAACCCACCGGCGGTACATAAAAATATCCCATTGCATTGCCCAACACAGCTGAGGTAACGTCAGCTGTAATGCAGGTGGGCTAAAAATTAATTTGATTACACTGTAGGCGAGGGCCCACAAAAATTGCTGTATCAACAGTACTAATGTACATCCCAAAAATTGGCCATGGCCAGCCAAGAGGGCAGGTGAAACCCATTAATCGCTTTGGTTAATGTGGCTTAAGTGGTAACTAGGCCTGGAGGCAGCCCAGTGTAACGAAAAATTGGTTCAAGTTAAAGTTCCAACGCTTTTAAGCGCATTGAAACTTATAAAAATTGTTCTGAAAAATTATTTGAGTGAGCCTTGTGGCCCTAAGAAAAATTGCCCGTTCAGCGTGATTACGTGAGGTTTCAGGAGGAGGAGCAGGAGGAGGAGGAAGAGGAATATTAGACACAGATTGATGAAGCAGAAATGTCCCCGTTTTGGATGGTGAGAGAGAACGTAGCTTCCATCCGCGGGTGCAGCCTACGTATTGCTTACGTATCGCTGCTGTCCGCTGGTGGAGAGCAGAAGTCTGGGGAAATCCAGCCTTTGTTCATCTTGATGAGTGTTAGCCTGTCGGCACTGTCGGTTGACAAGCGGCTACGCTTATCTGTGATGATTCCCCCAGCCGCACTAAACACCCTCTCCGACAAGACGCTAGCCGCAGGACAAGCAAGCACCTCCAGGGCATACAGCGCGAGTTCAGGCCACATGTCCAGCTTCGACACCCAGTAGTTGTAGGGGGCAGAGGCGTCACCAAGGATGGTCGTGTGATCCGCTACGTACTCCCTCACCATCCTTTTACAGTGCTCCCGCCGACTCAGCCTTGACTGGGGAGCGGTGACACAGTCTTGCTGGGGAGCCATAAAGCTGGCCAGGCCCTTAAAGACTGTTGCACTGCCTGGGATGTACATGCTGCTCGATCTACGCACATCCCCTGCTACCTTGCCCTCGGTACTGCGCCTTCTGCCACTAGCGCTGTCGGCTGGGAATTTTACCATCAGCTTGTCCGCAAGGGTCCTGTGGTATAGCAACACTCTCGAACCCCTTTCCTCTTCGGGAATCAGAGTGGGCAGGTTCTCCTTATACCGTGGATCGAGCAGTGTGTACACCCAGTAATCCGTCGTGGCCAGAATGCGTGTAACGCGAGGGTCACGAGAAAGGCATCCTAACATGAAGTCAGCCATGTGTGCCAGGGTACCTGTACGCAACACATGGCTGTCTTCACTAGGAAGATCACTATCAGGATCCTCCTCCTCCTCCTCAGGCCATACACGCTGAAAGGATGACAGGCAATCAGCCGGTGTACCGTCAGCAGCGGGCCAAGCTGTCTCTTCCCCCTCCTCCTCATCCTCCTCATGCTCCTCCTCCTCCTCCTGTACGCGCTGAGAAATAGACAGGAGGGTGCCCTGACTATCCAGCGGCATACTGTCTTCCCCCGCCCCCGTTTCCGAGCGCAAAGCAGCTGCCTTTATGGTTTGCAGGGAATTTCTCAAGATGCATAGCAGAGGAATGGTGACGCTAATGATTGTAGCATCGCCGCTCACCACCTGGGTAGACTCCTCAAAATTACCAAGGACATGGCAGATGTCTGCCAACCAGGCCCACTCTTCTGAAAGGAATTGAGGAGGCTGACTCCCACTGCGCCGCCCATGTTGGAGTTGGTATTCGACTATAGCTCTACGTTGTTCATAGAGCCTGGCCAACATGTGGAGCGTAGAGTTCCACCGTGTGGGCACGTCGCACAGCAGTCGGTGCACTGGCAGCTTAAAGTGATGTTGCAGGGTGCGCAGGGTGGCAGCGTCCGTGTGGGACTTGCGGAAATGTGCGCAGAGCCGGCGCGCCTTTACGAGCAGGTCTGACAAGCGTGGGTAGCTTTTCAGAAACCGCTGAACCACCAAATTAAAGACGTGGGCCAGGCATGGCACGTGCGTGAGGCTGCCGAGCTGCAGAACCGCCACCAGGTTACGCCCGTTGTCACACACGACCATGCCCGGTTGGAGGCTCAGCGGCGCAAGCCAACGGTCGGTCTGCTCTGTCAGACCCTGCAGCAGTTCGTGGGCCGTGTGCCTCTTATCGCCTAAGCTGAGTAGTTTCAGCACGGCCTGCTGACGCTTGCCCACCGCTGTGCTGCCACACCGCGCGACACCGACTGCTGGCGACATGCTGCTGCTAACACATCTTGATTGCGAGACAGAGGAGGAGGAGGAGGAGGAGGGTGCTTTAGTGGAGGAAGCATACACCTCCGCAGATACCAGCACCGAGCTGGGGCCCGCAATTCTGGGGGTGGGTAGGACGTGAGCGGTCCCAGGCTCTGACTCTGTCCCAGCCTCCACTAAATTCACCCAATGTGCCATCAGGGAGATGTAGTGGCCCTGCCCGCCTGTGCTTGTCCACGTGTCCGTAGTTAAGTGGACCGTGGCAGTAACCGCGTTGGTGAGGGCGCGCACAATGTTGCGGGAGACGTGGTCGTGCAGGGCTGGGACGGCACATCGGGAAAAGTAGTGGCGACTGGGAACTGAGTAGCGCGGGGCCGCCGCCTCCATGATACTTTTGAAGGACTCAGTTTCCACAACCCTATACGGCAGCATCTCAAGGCTGATGAATTTTGCTATGCGGACGGTTAACGTTTGAGCGTGCGGGTGCGTGGCGGCGTACTTGCGCTTGCGCTCGAACACTTGCGCAAGCGACGGCTGAACGGTGCGCTGAACTACACTGCTGGATGGGGCCGAGGACAGCGGAGATGAGGGTGTGGGTGCAGGCCATGAGGCGGTAGTGCCTGTGTCCTGAGAGGGGGGTTGCATCTCAGTGGCAGGTTGGGGCACAGGGGGAGAGGCAGGGGTGCAAACCGGAGGCGGTGAACGGCCTTCGTCCCACCTTGTGGGGTGCTTGGCCATCATATGTCTGCGCATGGTGGTGGTGGTGAGGCTGTTGGTGTTGGCTCCCCGGCTGAGCTTTGCGCAACAAAGGTTGCACACCACTGTTCGTCGGTCGTCAGGCGTCTCTGTGAAAAACTGCCAGACCTTAGAGCACCTCGGCCTCTGCAGGGTGGCATGGCGCGAGGGGGCGCTTTGGGAAACACTTGGTGGATTATTCGGTCTGGCCCTGCCTCTACCCCTGGCCACCGCACTGCCTCTTGCAACCTGCCCTGCTGATGCCCTTGACTCCCCCTCTGAAGACCTGTCCTCCTGAGTAAGCGTTGCACACCAGGTGGGGTCAGTCACCTCATCGTCCTGCTGCTCTTCCTCCGAATCCTCAGTGCGCTGCTCCCTCGGACTTACTGCCCTTACTACTACCTCACTGCAAGACAACTGTGTCTGATCGTCATCGTCCTCCTCACCCACAGAAAGTTGTTGAGACAGTTGGCGGAAGTCCCCAGCCTCTTCCCCCGGACCCCGGGAACTTTCGAATGGTTGGGCATCAGTGACGATAAACTCCTCTGGTGGGAGAGGAACCGCTGCTGCCCAATCTAAGCAGGGGCCCGAGAACAGTTCCTGGGAGTGTTCCCGCTCCTGAGCAGGTGTTATTGTAGTGGAGTGAGGAGGCTGGGAGGAAGGAGGAGCAGCAGACAGAGGATTCGGATTGGCAGCAGTGGACGGCAGTGGCAGAACTGCGGGTAGACGATAGGTTGCTCGAAGCACTTTCTGCCATCCAGGACAGGACCTGCTCACACTGCTCATTTTCTAATAACCGTCTCCCGCGTGGACCCATTAATTGGGCGATGAATGTGGGGACGCCAGAAACGTGCCTCTCTCCTAATCGCGCAGCAGTCGGCTGCGACACACCGGGATCAGGAGCTCGGGCTGTGCCCACACCCTGACTTGGCCCTCCGCGTCCTCGGCCGCGTCCACGTCCTCTAGGCCTACCCCTACCCCTCAGCATGCTGTATTACCAGTGATTTGATTTCACAGGCAGGAAATAAATTGGCGCAAGACTGCAGGCCAAATATAATTTTTGCCCTTTTTGGAAAACGAAAGGCCCCACTGCCTCTAGTGAATGAATTATCTAAGTTTAATAACTGTGCTGTGTCCCTGCTAATGTGTCACAGAACGTGAGGGTAGCAGAGTTATTATAACTCTTGGAGAGCAGGTATTTTTTTCCCAATTAAGGAATGCAAATGGCGAAGCCAGCAGTAAAGCGTAGCTGGGTGCGTCTGATTTAGCAATGTTGTTCACGCAGCTCACACGTGTCCACCGCCCTTAGGACGGACAGAGGCTGGACAAATAGATTTGTTTTCAGTTTTTTCCCACCAACAGGCAGCACTGCGTATATTCAATGAACATGAGAAGTTTAATAACTGTGCTGTGTCCCTGCTTATGTGTCACAGAACGTGAGGGTAGCAGAGTTATTATAACTCTTGGAGAGCAGGTATTTTTTTACCAATTAAGGAAAGCAAATGGCGAAGCCAGCAGTAAAGCGTAGCTGGGTGCGTCTGATTTAGCAATGTTGTTCACGCAGCTCACACGTCTCCACCGCCCGTAAGGACGGACAGAGGCTGGACAAATAGATTTGTTTTCAGTTTTTTTCCACCAAAAGGCAGCACTGCGTATATTCAATGAACATGAGAAGTTTAATAACTGTGCTGTGTCCCTGCTTATGTGTCACAGAACGTGAGGGTAGCAGAGTTATTATAACTCTTGGAGAGCAGGTATTTTTTTCCCAATTAAGGAAAGCAAATGGCGAAGCCAGCAGTAAAGCGTAGCTGGGTGCGTCTGATTTAGCAATGTTGTTCACGCAGCTCACACGTGTCCACCGCCCTTAGGACGGACAGAGGCTGGACAAATAGATTTGTTTTCAGTTTTTTTCCACCAAAAGGCAGCACTGCGTATATTCAATGAACATGAGAAGTTTAATAACTGTGCTGTGTCCCTGCTTATGTGTCACAGAACGTGAGGGTAGCAGAGTTATTATAACTCTTGGAGAGCAGGTATTTTTTTCCCAATTAAGGAAAGCAAATGGCGAAGCCAGCAGTAAAGCGTAGCTGGGTGCGTCTGATTTAGCAATGTTGTTCACGCAGCTCACACGTGTCCACAGCCCTTAGGACGGACAGAGGCTGGACAAATAGATTTGTTTTCAGTTTTTTGGCACCAAAAGGCAGCACTGCGTATATTCAATGAACATGAGAAGTTTAATAACTGTGCTGTGTCCCTGCTTATGTGTCACAGAACGTGAGGGTAGCAGAGTTATTATAACTCTTGGAGAGCAGGTATTTTTTTCCCAATTAAGGAAAGCAAATGGCGAAGCCAGCAGTAAAGCGTAGCTGGGTGCGTCTGATTTAGCAATGTTGTTCACGCAGCTCACACGTGTCCACCGCCCTTAGGACGGACAGAGGCTGGACAAATAGATTTGTTTTCAGTTTTTTGGCACCAAAAGGCAGCACTGCGTATATTCTATGAATAATAACTGTGTTGTCGCCCTGCCTATACAATTCTTTCCCTGCAGTATCAATGGAGGGTGCAATGCTCTGCAGAGGCGATTTTGAGAAGCAAAAAAAAATGCAGCACAGCTAACAGCAGCCTGGACAGTACTGCACACGGATAAATATGGCCCTAGAAAGGACCGTTGAGGTTCTTGAAGGCTACACTCACTCCTAACACTCTCCCTGCCTATGCAGCACTTCTGTCCCTAATGCCAGGTGCAACGGTCTGCAGAGGCGATTTTGAGAAAAAAAAATTTGCCACTGCTAACAGCAGCCAACACACAGCTATCAGTGGCCCTAATAAGGACCTTTGGGGGGTCTTGAAGCCTACACTAACTACCAATTCTTTCCCTACAGCAGCTCCGGTACAAACAGCACTGTCCCTCATCTAACTCACACGGCATCTGAGGCGAACCGCGGGAGGGGCCGACTTTTATGTTCGGGTGACACCTGATCTTCCCAGCCACTCACAGCAGGGGGGTGGTATAGGGCTGGAACGTCACAGGGGGAAGTTGTAATGCCTTCCCTGTCTTTCAATTGGCCAGAAAAGCGCGCTAACGTCTCAGGGAAGGAAGTGAAAATAACCAGAACACCGCGTGGTGCTCGTTACGAATAACGAACATCCCGAACACCCTAATATTCGCACGAATATCAAGCTCGGAAGAACACGTTCGCTCATCTCTACTCTTAAGGTAACCTATGCACTGATGGGGAGCATAACTCAAAGGTGCAATCGCGTGGATCAGGACGGAGTTTGTAATGCCACCCTGGCTACACTTTCTGATTGCGGAAGATGCGCCACAACAGGAGCATAACTCACACCCCAACTCCACCCCAACAGAGTCCTACACAGCCCAAAATATACACTGCCACCACTGACCATGTTATATTATGAGACATATCAGACACCTTACACTTGGTATCGTACCATATGGACTTCGTAGGCTAGATTGAAATCATGGCTGAAACAAATGCTCATTCTTAAACACCTATTTGCACTCTCATCTCATCTTACATCATAGACAGTGGTTTTTATATTCTTTGATAAACGTATGTTTGTTCTGACCTCATCTGGTCTCATCGATGTAATATTTGGATTCCATATTGTGCTTTTTTTAGGCATTTTTCAAAATTTTGACCAAACAGTCCTGTGGCGGTGTGATACCTAAGATTAGCTTCTGCAACACGTAGGAAGTAGAGAGCACTGTAGACTTTGCTCCTGTGCTTCCAATATTGGTGGACAAAGATCTTTTTTTCTGTTCACCAAGAACTTTGGATAATGTGGAGCCTTTCACAATGCAGACTGATGACTACAGCTAAGTGCTGTATTCATATAATACAGTCATCCAAATGTACTCAACACTGTATGTGAAGATGTCCTTCACCATCTCATACTCTTCAGAATCCTCAGAAAAATGAGGGTCCAACCAAATTGAAGAGTCAATTCATATTCTTGGTGGCGAAGCAGCCTTTAATGGGTCACCACTCTCAGGATCCAGTTCTTTGGCTAACCATCATTCACATCAATATTTATATGTTATGCATAAAGTCTAGAAAGCACAAAGTTCATTCCAAAAGAATGTACAGTGTAGGAGAATGGACCAGGAAGGAAATCACATGGAACTTACTAGCAGTTGGGACCCTTTTCAGACACCAGACATTGTCCATTATTGCAGCCTATGAAATGTGGATTATCACTGCTACAGTTGGTCACACACAAGAATTGATTGGAGGGCGCAATTAGGCCATAGAAAAACTGATGATATTTGCTAGGAATTGTCACCAGTTCAGAGCACAGACCTAGAAAGTAATCACACAAGGCGATAGACAATGGTTAATATTATAAATTTACATAGTTAAAATATTCCTGTATATAGGAGGCAGTACTGTAGTAGTTATATTTGGTACTGGTGTATCTTGTCTCCACCAGAGTTATGGGTGGAGACATGGGCTAGCCTGCCCGAGCTAAAGGGAACGCCCACAGACCAGATTGGCTGCCGGATGCACACCTGCATCGAGCTAAGCTACGGAGATTCAGAAGGCGCTTTTTTGGCTCTTTGCTAACCTGCGGCAAGTATGTTCGCTGCTGTACCATCATCCTTTCCCCCTTCCGGCTCCTGCGCTGCCAGTCACCCCCACGGACTGCCATATATGCTTCAAATGCATGCTGTCATAGTCCTCTGCCACTAAAGGCAGGCGCACGCTGTCTCTGACTTTCTGTCCCCCTGCCGGCTGCCAAATCTCCCGATCGGCCAGCACCTAGCTGCAGTGGTAACTCGGGTGTAGCGGAGAGCCAGCTCACCAACAGTGGCAGCCAGCCGGCCGGCCTCCCGGTATATCAGTGGCTGGGAACTGGCCGGGACAAATGACAGACAGTACAGCTGGGGCAAGTATTATAGTAGTTATATTCTTGTACATAGGGGCAGTATTATAGTAGTTATATTCTTGTACATAGGGGGCAGTATTACATATAGTAGTTATATTCTTGTACATAGGAGGCAGTATTATAGTAGTTATATACTTGTACATAGGAGCAGTATTATAGTAGTTATATTCTTGTACATAGGAGGCAGTATTATAGTAGTTATATTCTTGTACATAGGAGCAGTATTATAGTAGTTATATTCTTGTACATAGGAGGCAGTATTATAGTAGTTATATTCTTGTACATAGGAGGCAGTATTATAGTAGTTATATTCTTGTACATAGGGTAGGTATTATAGTAGTTATATTATTGTACATAGAAGGCAGTATTATAGTAGTTATATTCTTGTACATAGGGGGCAGTATTATATTAGTTATATTCTTGTACATAGGGGTGGTATTACAGTAGTTATATTCTTTTGCATAGGGGGCAGTATTATAGTAGTTATATTCTTGTACATAGGGGGCAGTATTGTAGTAGTTATATTCTTGTACAAAGGGGGCAGTATTGTAGTAGTTATATTCTTGTACATAAAGGGCAGTATTATAGTAGTTATATTCTTGTACATAGGGAGCAGTATTATAGTAGTTATATTCTTGTACATAGGAGCAGTATTATAGTAGTTATATTCTTGTACATAGGGGGCAGTATTATAGTAGTTATATTCTTGTACATAGGGGGCAGTATTATAGTAGTTATATTCTTGTACATAGACGCAGTATTATAGTACAAATATTCTTGTGCATAGAAGGCAGTATTATAGTAGTTATATTCTTGTACATAGGGGGCAGTGTTATAGCAGTTATACTTTTGTACATAGGGGGCAGTATTATAGTAGTTATACTCTTGTACATAGGGGGCAGTATTATAGTAGTTATATTCTTGTACATGGGGGGCAGTATTATAGTAGTTATATTCTTGTACATAGGGGGCAGTATTATAGCAGTTA
Organism: Eleutherodactylus coqui; assembly: GCA_035609135.1. Taxonomy (NCBI): domain Eukaryota; kingdom Metazoa; phylum Chordata; class Amphibia; order Anura; family Eleutherodactylidae; genus Eleutherodactylus; species Eleutherodactylus coqui. The sequence goes on along the minus strand of CM069406.1, from coordinate 307,717,867 downwards.
TACTTTTGTACATAGGGGGCAGTATTATAGTAGTTATATTCTTATACATAGGGGGCAGTATTATAGTAGTTATATTCTTGTACATAGGGGGCAGTATTATAGTAGTTATAGTCTTGTACATAGGGGCAGTATTATAATAGCTATATTCTTGTACATAGAGGCAGAATTATAGTAGTTATATTCCTGTACATGGGGGCAGTATTATAGTAGTTATATTCTTGTACATAGAGGCAGAATTATAGTAGTTATATTCCTGTACATAGGGGCAGTATTATAGTAGTTATATTCTTGTACATAGGGGCAGTATTATAGTAGTTATATTCTTGTATATAGGGGGCAGTATTATAGTAGTTATATTCTTGTACATAGGAGGCAGTATTATAGTAGTTATATTCTTGTACATAGGAGCAGTATTATAGTAGCTATATTCTTGTACATAGGGGGCAGTATTATAGTAGTTATATTCTTGTACATAAGGGGCAGTATTATAGTAGTTATATTCTTGTACATAGGAGGCAGTATTATAGTAGTTATATTCTTGTACATAGGGGGGGCAGTATTATAGTAGTTATATTCGTGTACATAGGAGCAGTATTATAGTAGTTATATTCTTGTACATAGGGGCAGTAATATAGTAGTTATATTCTTGTACATCGGGGGCAGTATTATAGTAGTTATATTCTTGTACATAGGAGGCAGTATTATAGTAGTTATATTCTTGTACATAGGGGGGGCAGTATTATAGTAGTTATATTCGTGTACATAGGAGCAGTATTATAGTAGTTATATTCTTGTACATAGGGGCAGTAATATAGTAGTTATATTCTTGTACATAGGAGGCAGTATTATAGTAGTTATATTCTTGTACATAGGAGCAGTATTGTAGTAGTTATATTCTTGTACATAGGGGAGCAGTATTGTAGTAGTTATATTCTTGTACATAGGAGCAGTATTATAGTAGTTATATTCTTGCACATAGGGGGCAGTATTATAGTAGTTATATTCTTGTACATAGGGGACAGTATTATAGTAGTTATATTCTTGTACATAGGAGCAGTATTATAGTAGTTATATTCTTGTACATAGAGGGCAGTAATATATATTGTGGTACATAGGGGCGGTATTATAGTAGTTATATTATGCAAATGTTCTCAGCTGAAAATGTTTTATAGATCAGTAATTGTTTTATTGTTTTATAAATTAGTTAGTATTTTTTTTACCTGTCACATCCACTTGATCGCTGATAATTGCTCGACTTGAATTGAAACATAAGATTCCTGTTTGAGAAAATTAAGCAAATAAAAACATAGTGTTTGGAGACGTAACTTATAGCTCTTGAACCACAACATATCTGTAACAAGGCCCCCACTTATAATATTGGTGTCTTCTTCGGTAACAGAGGGGCCTCGGTGCCTCCTGACGCACTAGCACCTGGATGCAACACCTACCCTACCTCTGCCACTCCTATAGCTATACCTCTGGTAGTCATGAAGCCAAGTGTGATCATAAACCTCTTGATGTTATTTCTTTTCTGTTTTTCCATAACATTATATCAGTAGTATAAATATATATGCAGGTAGTCACAGTGATTATGGTAACAATGATCAGTTCAGCGATGGTTGCTATGTAGAATATTATTATGTACACCATCATTAAGAAGTATTTACCATTTTGCTGAGACTAGCTTGTACTTAGGTTGAAAGTTTTGCCGTATCCATAACTTGCTGATTGTTGAGACCCCCACTGATCTCCAGAACAGGACTATCTTGTCCCATTCTGTCTGTCCCTGCGGGGGTCCCTTCTCCCCCTGCAGTGATGTCAGTATGAAGGTAGTACTTGCCGAGTATATGCTATCAGCACTCCATTCATTTCAATGGGGCTGATGGAAATACCCATAGGGGTGCCTCTCTGCTATCTCCGGAGTCCCAGTGAAAGCGGATGGAGTGCTAGCGCTCTTGTGTGACCAGCACTCCATTCAGTCTCCTCCCCACTCTAGGGAGTGCAGTAACCCCGCAGTGAGGAGGATGGGGGACACAGAATCCCTGATCTCGAGGTTTCTTAGACACCCACCGCTCAGCGATTCATCTCCTATGCGAACAACTTGTAATCTTGGTGCAACCCTTTTAATATAAACATAGTAATGCAATACTAGAAAGAGTAAATCTGATGACATATCGCTACTTCTGAATTAAGCATTGATCTATTAAAAGGTATCTAACATACCAGATCACCATTGGGAAGAATAATTACCCCATTATTTTGTGTTATTGAGGATAATTTATTAAGCCCTGCTTGCCAGTTTGCACAAAAATTATTGACTTTCAATTTTACACCACTTCCGACCATTTTAAAGAAGTGGGCGGGGCTTAGCAGAAGGGGCGGGGCCTCCATGGCCTAACAGAATAACGATCATTTTTTCCAGAAATTGGTGTAAATTACAGCGCAGATGTACGGCAGCTCATGGCTGGCATACACTTTTTTTCCGGTGCTCAAACAGCCAAAGATGTGCGCCTCTTAATAAATTAGTCCCATCTTACTACCGCACACCTCAGATTCAACACTGGCTTGCTAAGCGTTTGCTTACCTTCAATTGAGAAATTCGTAGTGCAGTTTTCCTTTCTTAATGCTTCATAAATACTCTTCACGGCGGTCAGATGTTGTTCGCGGACGCGGTCAGAATCAACGTTCAGCAGAACCGCATGGTTCACGCGGATACTTCCCTTACTAGAAACAGCAGAGACAAGGATAAGTCTGCGTCCTGCACATTTGCTAGGCGTTATATTCATGGTCGTTGTTGATGACTATGTTGCTCCTTTTTACATCTGTAGACTCCACTACCGCCTCATATGGTAATACGGAATGTCCGATATTAGTAAGTAGCAGTGACACCTCTGAATCACCGCTGATTGCTGCCGCATGGCACAGCTCTACTTCAGCACTGTCCATGTTACACACATCCCTGTCCTCAGTATAGTAATGGTCTATATGGACTGGTCACTGTCGCCAAAATCACCCACGAGATTTGCATCCAGTTGCCAAATTGTCTATTTCTTAAATATAAGCTTCAGAGTTTTCTATTGGCCGAGTTATGGGCTGTAATAATTAAAGGGGTTGTCCCGCGCCGAAACGTTTTTGTTTTTTTTTCAATAGCCCCCCCGTTCGGCGCGAGACAAACCCGATGCAGGGGTTTAAAAAAAAAAAAACGGATAGTACTTACCCGAATCCCCGCGCTCCGGTGACTTCTTACTTACCTTGCGAAGATGGCCGCCGGGATCTTCACCCACGGTGGACCGCAGGTCTTCTCCCATGGTGCACCGTGGGCTCTGTGCGTTCCATTGCCGATTCCAGCCTCCTGATTGGCTGGAATCGGCACACGTGACGGGGCGGAGCTACGAGGAGCAGCTCTCCGGCACGAGCGGCCCCATTTAGAAGGGAGAAGACCGGAAGGCGCAAGCACGTCTAATCGGGCGATTAGACGCTGAAATTAGACGGCACCATGGAGACGGGGACGCTAGCAACGGAGCAGGTAAGTGAATAACTTCTGTATGGCCAATATTTAATGCACGATGTACATTACAAAGTGCATTAATATGGCCATACAGAAGTGTATAACCCCACTTGCTTTCGCGGGACAACCCCTTTAAGAGTTCTGCACCTTAGACTATCCGTACCCCTAAGAGGGTTTCAAAGTTGCCATATACACAAACTACAAAAGATGTACCAAAATTTGCGCCAAGCTTCAGTGCAGCGGAGCTAAGCATTCTCCACGGACGCTTGCAGATTGTCTGAGGTCTGACCATAAGAAGAGACCATTTTTGCTGTGCAACATGAGTGCAAGACTGGAAGCGGAGGGGAGGGGAGCTGCCGCCTGACCAGCTGAGAAGAGAGAATGTTCCAGATAGGAGGACAAGGGGCGTATGCATCGTATCCTGAATCTTGCATTGCATCTCCCCATCCCTAACAATAATAAGCTGATCAAAAATTGTCCCGCTGCTGGAGCCTCCAGTGATCAGCTGTAATCTGTGTGAAAAGCTGGCAGTAAATGTTCAATTTCCCTGCAGCGCCCCCACAGGGGAAATTAATCATTACACAGTGCCATTCGAATCACTTGATTTTCTGTATAATACAGGCAGGACAGGTCCTCCAGCAGAAGAAATGCTTTTTGTAACCGCTCTCCACTCTGGCATAGAAATGAGAATCCTGAGCAGAGGACGCCCTCTATTAATTTAGAAGTTCCTAATGAGAGATATGAAAGTAGGATTTCTAAACTGGACAATGCCTTTAAGAAAAAAAAGCCATTCAGGATGCACACGTGACTCCTCTACTTCAAGGTAGCCTCAGCTGACCCTACATGGTGGGCAAATCTGTTGTTGGGCCCAACATGGAAAATAGTCAAAGTAAGGCTTTGAGGGTGGACTCACTGAGGCCGAAGCGTCATGGGTCATTTTTAATAGAGCATCATCATTAGATATATTAGATAATTAAACCACATTACTCAGTGGCCATAGAGGTGTTTAGTGTACTGGAGCTATAATAGCACTGGAGTCATGGGATAATGTAGTCCCTTGAAATCTAAAGCAACCATGAACAATTACTGTACATGTTTAGTTTACATGGAGCGAAGGGTTTGTGGTGGTTCTGGATGGGGGCATTCCTAATATGCATCTGTATGTATGATGTTTAAAGTCCTTCTACAGTGTATGTCGGGTCTCCGATGACATTAGGTGGCTGAATTCTGGACCACAAACCAAAAACACTCAGTCTTGGAAAAACCAGGCAAGTCATCATATATTCACATGTGCATCTTGTTCTACACCCCATTTGCTTTGACGTCTCTTACCTTATAGAGGAGATCTGGACCCCTGTGAAGTAGGGAACTCTCACTCCATAGAAATGGGTCATCTGTGGGGAAAAAAAATCATTAGGTCTTATCAAAGATCCTAGAGAACATTGTAGACTTTCCGAAAAAAGCTTTCTCCTGTCTATATAGGCAGTCTTACCAGAGCTATGCAATTCCACACGGTACCATGATGCATTGTGCCAGCTTCCAAAGACCAGTATTGGTAAGGAAAGAGGGAGACTACATGGAATTATAACCTGATGGGTCATATTGTGCGGTATGAATTTTAAGGGGTTTTCCGGGACTAAACTATTGTTGACCAGTGGTGTAGCGATAAATGGGGGTCACAATTGCAGCCCCTGAGCTAGAGGGGCCCAGAGGCGCCCTCGCCACTCACATTACATAGCTGGTCCATTCTACACTCTGGTGGCTGCATATCACATAGCAGAGTGAGCGCAGCGCTGCTAAGTGAGGAAACGGGAAATGTTATCTCACTTTTCATAGTGCTGGATTGGATGGAAGGACCAGTTGGAGGTCAAGAGGGAATTCTAATAGTATAGAGGGCTAATAGGTGCACAGACGGGTTTTAATACTATATGGGGGCACTATAACTATATAAGGGCACAGCGGGGCTCCTACTATATAGGAGCACAGGAGGGCTCTTACAGGGGCAAAGTAGTTGTATTACTATATAGGAGCACGGGGGAGGGGTCTCTATTACTTTAAAGGGGCCTAGGGGCTCTTACTATAAAGGAAAAAAAATATATAGGTAAAAAGAAATTGCAGCATGTCATATTTTGGTGTATTTTCATGATCTAAAATTGCCCATAAAAGGCAATATGTGCATAAAAGGAACCGGAATACACTTGAATGGTGCGTGTGTGCTCCGGTTTTGGGTTCTTTTTGCACACCCACTAACTTCCATAGTTGTTTTAAATTGCATGAATTGGGCCGCGTTCCTTTTTTACGCATTTTGGATTTCACTCTGATGATATTTGCAGGTAAGAAGCACAAAAACTCAGTGAAAATCAATGTAAAACGCATATACGGAATGTATTAGCACATGAACCGGGGGTGGGGGAGGGGGTTGACTATTTAAGCTCTGCGCTATTGCACGCAAATTTGAAAAAAAAGAGGGAAAGAAAGTTTTTCTACATGCGAGGAAGATAAGTTAGGACCTACTGTAAGTGCGAGAAAGATAGTGGGAGCTCTAACTTTACTCATGTGTAGTATTAGGCCTTAGTCAGACGGGCGTTTTTAGCCGCGATTTACGCATGCGTCCGGCGATTTTATAAAACCATTGCTTTGCAATGGTATCGGACACATGAGCGCTTTTTATGCGCTCGTCCGATAAATTATAGAACAGAAATCGCAGATCGCACCTATCTGCGATCTGCGATTCCCGTTCTCTTCTCTATATGCGCTGAGCCAATCAGGGGGCAGGTCTGACTCACACCCCCTTCACACCCACTGCAGGCCGCTGAGCCAATCAGGGGGCAGGTCTGACTCACACCCCCTTCACACCCACTGCAGGCCGGCCGCGCGGAACTCCGGCTGCCGGGAGCAGGTAAGTATATATATATTCTTTATTTTAACACTTTTCTGGATGAATTGCAGGGAAGGGCTTATATATTTAAGCCCTTCCCGACAATTCATCCCACACTCGCCCGCAGCGCATTGCTTTCAATGGAGCGGGCTGTATTGCCGGCTCCATTGAATGCAATGCGCTGGACAGCTCCGGCCCGTTTCTAATGAAACGCGGCTAGGAGCAGATTTTCGGGCGATTTTCGGGCACCGGTCACGCGATTTGCGGATGCGCATCCGTCATGCGATCCGCAAATCGCGCGAAAAAACGCCCGTCTGACTAAGGCCTTAACGCGCAAGAATCCCAGTAGTGAAAATGAAACCATTGAAATCACTGGTTTCGTTTCGTTCCGTTATGCGGTCGTGATTTTCATAGGGTAAAACACGCCCATGTGTTTAAACTCTGAAAGCCCCCCCCCCCACTCTGCCCTAAGTGAATAAGGCCTAAAAAATGCATGTCTACATTGCTCACTACAAGCAGCACTGAATGTAATACTAGCTGTATACATCTCTGAGTAAGCGGCTCCCTCTAGTGGTGGTGGTGGAAGGTGGAAAGAATTTTATTATATATCTATTGGCCGTCTGCACCCCTTGATATGACAGGATTACAATTTGCACTTAGGGAATAGGAGGCTAAAATAAATGGGCAATACAGAATCAACCAGCATCATTATGGTGACTGCAAACTATACCTCTACTCTTCACCCACAGTGTGAGCATAATCAGTCAGGGTCACCTACACAGACAGGAGGTATCTAACCCTATATTTCCCGTCCCTCAGTCACACAAGACATTGGACATACCTGTTCTGTGAACCTCCTGGAGAGGTTCCTGTATACAGCGGTGCTCTTGTTACTCAGGTCAGCTGTGAACTCCTCATTCACGATGTAGACGGTGACATTGACCTTGACGATGACTTTAGCTAAAATCACATTCTTCATTAATATGGCGGATAATCATCGAAACTCACAAATCAGCCCTATTCTTCCTAGCTTTTCATTCACCCTCTTTGATTACTCTTCACTTACAGAACTTGATGCGTCTGCTTTGGCTGAAGCCAGAGTTGTGTTCCAAGGCTGTTAATAAGGCTGTGTATTGCCTTACAGTGACCTATAGGTGGCAGTGGGGAGACATTTTTCTTCCCTCTGAAGGAAACCTATTTTACATACTTTTCCCAGGGAGCATTGACCTAGAGGGGTTATTTAGTTTAGAAAACACCATTTGAAATGCCATGTAAGGGAGTTCTTAGTTAACCACTTCAAGACCAGAGATTTATCACTTTTTTTTTTCAGTTTTTCGTCCCCACCTTCCAAAGCCATTACTTTTTGATGTTTCCATTGACAGGGCCATATGAGGGCTTGTTTTCTGCGGGATGAGTTGCATTTTTTAATATATACTATGTAATGTACGAAAACACTTTCAAACATTTTTAAGTAGGGAGAAATTTTTTTTAATGCAATTGCACCATTTTTGGTGAGTTTAGTGGTTACAGCATTCACAGTGCAGTAAAATGACATATGAACTTTGTTCTATGCATCAGTGCGATTATGGTGATACAAAGTTTTCTATCTTTAAAAGGTAAATTTTTTTTTTAAACAAAATTTTTTTCCTTTTCCAAATTCTGAGACACGTAACTCTTTCATTTTTTCATCAGTTGGGCTGTGTGGGGCTCGTCTTTTGGTGGTGTGAGCTATAGTTTTTATAATTAAAGGGTGCAAACATCTTTTTGGTTACTTTTTGTTAACATTTTTGCCAGCCGGTATACCAAAAAAAAAATTGCAATTCTGGTATTTTGTCTTTTTTGTCTTTTAATTTTATGGCCTTCTCCATGAGGGATAATATTGTGATATTTTAATAGCTTGGACTGTACGTACATGGCGTAACCATACACGTGGATTTTTAATAATTGTTTAGTTTTTCATGGGAAAAGGTGTTTTCTTTAAATATTTTTTCTTTTTTAACTGTTAAAAACTTTATTAACCTATTACGGACCGGGCGTGGTAAATATGCAGCGCCTGGTCCTGGGCTTAAAACCCCGCCGATAGTAAAATTACGGCGGCACTTTAAGCCTCCTTCTGCAATCACTTAGAGGCAGGATGTTAGTGACAGCTGATAACCCGGAGGAGAAGGCAGGAGGGGTCTTTAAGTGAAAGTGGAAGGGTTTCTTCCACTACGGGAGCCTAGAGGGTCATGTGACCGCCGGGGTTCCCTGCTACAACAGAGCTGGAAGGTCAGACTAGACCCTGGCCAGCTCTGCCAGCGACTAATGTCACCACAGGGGATGTTTTCCCCTGTAACTGGGGCTCCTATGGACGCCCTAGCTACAGTGGGAAAATGTCAAAGAAAGAAAAAAAAATGAATGTCCCCCAGAGGCCTTACATGACGTCATGGGGGACATAGGTAGTAAAAAACATAATTACATACATAAGTGAATAAAAATCACAGAATACAACAACAATATATACATAAGAAAGAAAATAACCCAAAACCGACTCCAACAAAAACTGTCACTGTATGCGCCCTGTAATCCAAAACCATACATATTATATATCAAAATGTCCGAAACAAATAGTGTAACCCGTTCCCATACTTTATTTTAGCATAAATGTACTAAATTTAAAAAAAAAAAACTATTAATGTTAAAAAATCTTTTTTTTTTTAGCTTTTTACCCCCAATAAAACGGAATAAAAAGTCATTGAAAAAGATGTTTAAAAAAATCGTCCTATATGTCACGGAAAAAAAATGCATCAAAAATAATTTTGGTAGCTAAAGAAAACAAAATAGGGCAGTAAAAACGCCACATGGGTAAAATCCCTAAAAAGTGTCTGGTTCTTAAATTACAAAACAACTGGGTCCTTAAGGGGATAAATAATTGTTTATGCTTTTATTTAGTCCCCACAGGGGACTTGAACTTGCAGTCATTTGTATCACATACTGCAATACTTCAGTATATATGATTTTTGATGTTGTCTTTAAGCCCTGACACAGGCTGGACTTGAAAGGCCGCTATGCGTGGTAGCTCTGGGAGCCTTTAGTAAGCAGATTCCGATTGATCACTGGGGGTCTCAGCGGCAGGGAACCTTGTAATCAAAGGAAACCTGTTACCAGGTTTGTGCTGTCGGAAACCACGATCAGCATGAACTCAGGACAGTCACCCACACTGCAGGCATGTATATTTATCATGAAATGATGCGGGGTTTCAGAAAGAAAACATACTTCCCAAATCCACTAAATACAGAGTCCCAGGGGTGGAGCCTCAATGGCCTCTCCAACCTGGATCACCTAGATTGATGGTTCTCTCTTCATACAAAAACAGGGAGAGACCTGGTAATCAGAGCGGGCCAAGTGGGGGCAGCTTAGAAAGGCCACACCCCAATCACCACGCCCCTATGACTACATGCCCTGTTTCATGTGGATTTTCAAAGTACTGCATGTTACTTCCCTAATGATGCCTTTGTTCTTTCTCTGCCTGATTGGATGGGACACAAGGGAACGGCACCATACCATAAACCATAGATGTTCACATGAGAGCCAACACACATGTTGGAACCTAGCAATGTTATTGCTTCCACTGATAGTTTCCATTCCTTTCAATGGAATATTCAACGTGGGTAAATATGTGAACCCCGAGGTCATTACCATATGATTTTCACGTGAGAACATTTTGAATACTCACCGGGTCTTATCTCACTGACAATGAATTCACATTTGTTTCCATAAAAGTGCTCCTTACAGACGCAGTATCTGCCGTTATATAGGCCACCGCTGCCACAGACATTATCTATAGAAAGGAGTAATGACACATGAAAGTATATGAGTGACTCTCCAAATGAGGGATACTTGCGAAGTAGGCGATCAGGTGATTTTCCGCAGCTTTCAACTCAAAGGGTATGTATACTTCTGCAAGCAGTCTTTTTATTGTTCCAGTTTCTTCTGAACCATTTGTTCTCCCGCCACCGACCAACGTGGTAAATCATGAAGGATAGAGAGGACCATTGCACTGTAACTATACAGCCTTACCGTTCTCTCTGTGATTAGGCAGAGTGATGCAGGAGCGCTCTACCCGATCAGTAAAAGTCCATGTGTGGTCAACGGGGCCTACAGGCACTGCTAGCTTATAAGCCTAGTCAAACGTGTAACTGCTGTGACTCCTATAGCTCGACTGCCATTTCATTTATTCAAACACATTCGAATATATCACACATATTTTTAAGTTTGGGTCTCCTGACACAGAGCAGAGAGACATTTCAAGACCCACAGACTCCAGGCCTGGGTACGACTGCAACTCGGCACCATCTATAATTACACCCTTGGACTTAGCGTTGTCCAGGATTTGAAATACATGGCTGTTTTCTACTAAAAAAAACAGTGCCACATCTGTGTATAGGTTACATGTGGTATTACAGCTCTGCCCTACTTACTTCGTATAGGAGGGCTACAATACCAGACACCACTCATGGACAGCAGTAGCACCGTTTATTGAAGAAAAGAGCCATGTTTTTAGAATTTTGTACAACCGCTTTGAGGACTTGAGTCTTGGCTCAGATCCCCTCTATACCATCCATTTAACATGCAGAGTTCGTAAGTGCATCCTGGCCGGACCGCGGGTCTTTGAACCTGAACAAGGAGTATCATATGCGCCTCGGACACCAGACAGACACCTGTCCATGTGCTGTCCGATGTGGACAGCCAGCACATTGGCACGCATTTGCATGTCCTAATTATTGTCCATGATATGGACCAGAATAAGACATAAGAAGAGTTTTTTTCACGCATTCTGTGTCTACTTGAAGAAAGCTCGGTAGTGTGTGCTGCCTCAATGAATAATATGGTTCATATCTTGTCCATGTGTCGTCTGTTTTCTTCACGTCAGACACACGCAAAAAAAAAAAAAAACTCTAGTGTGTTGAAGGTCTAACAATGAAGACAGCACACAAGTACTTTAGTACAGCCTGTCTTCTGCTGGGCTGCAAGACAACCTAGGAAAGGTAACTTTCTAGCTGCTGTCCCATATATACAGTTCCCCTTAGGTTGACCACTCTGGAAATGTAGTCATGAGATATAGTTAATAAAGCTCTTCAATCATATGGAGTCAATGACATTATAGGATGAGACTCACCTATAGTGGTAGTGGGATCCAGAGTATACTTGGTCAGAGGAAGACCAGTTGTTTCCGGTAGCAGTTCTTCAGTAGCTCTGGAAGTATAAGGTTTGGTGTGCAGCTGGGTTGTTGATCCAGAAGAAGAGATGCTAGTAGTAACTATTGATAATGAGGGGGCAGTTCCTCCAGGGGAAACTGTAGATGTAGTGGGGTCAGTTGTGTATTCATTAGAACTAACTAATACTTCAGAGTCTGTGGAAGGTCTATGAGCATTTCCAGTAGAAGGTATGACAGTAGTGCCAGTTATAAGGTTGGAAGTCGAATTATCATCAGTCTTCTGGGATGTAATGGTGGAGGTGGTATTTTCATCATGCTTCTGAGATGTTTTGGGCTCAGTTGTAGGTCCATCCGTTTTTTCAAGGGTAACAGAGTTAGTTGTAGGTCCAGCAGTACTATTAGATGTGATTACCTCTGTATTGTATGTAGTTGTCATGTCAGATGTAGAAGAGCCAATAGAGTACCCTCTACTAATATCAGATATGGTGAAGTCAGTAAAGTATTTTGTAGTTATGTGAGATGTAGTAGAGTCAATAAATTCTAAAGTAGGTAAGTCAATAGATTTTGAAGTAGGTGGGTTAGTGAATTCAGAGGTAGGTATGGTAGCAGATTCTGAAATAGGTAGGTCAGTAGATTTTGAGATTGGTATGTCAGTAGATTCTAAGGTAGGTAAGACAATAGATTCTGTGGAAGGTTGGTTAATAGATTCTGAAGTAGGCTGGTCAGTAGATTCTGAGGTAGATAAGCTAATGGATGCAGATGTAGGTAAAACAGTATATTCAAGAGTAGATAAATGAATAGATTGTGAAGTAGATAGTTCCATGGATTCTGAAGTAGTCAAGTCAATGGATTCTGAGGTAGGTACGTTAGTAGACAGTAGGTCAGTAAATTGTGAGGTAGTTGGATTATTTGTTTCAGAAATAAATAAATTAGTGGATTGTGAAGTAAGTAAGTCAGTAGTTTCTTTTGTAGTTAGGTCAGACGTATCTGAAGTAGCTAAGTTAACAGTTTCTGATGTTGGTAAGTAAGTAGATTCTGAGAGAGGTAAGTCAGTAGATTGTGAAGTAGGTAGGTCAGTGGTTTTTGAGGTTGCAAAGTTATTAGATGTTGAAGTAGATCGGTCAGTTGGTTTGTAGGTCGGTAAGTTAGTGGTTTCATATTGAGGTAGGTAAGTGGACTCTGAAGTTAGCAGATCAGTGGATTCTGAAGTAGGTAAGTAGGTAACTTCTGATTTAGGTGAGTCAGTAGCAGGTAGGTCAGTGGATTCTGAGGTAGGTAAGTGTGTAAATTCTAAAGTAGGTAAACCAGTAGATTTTGAGATAGATAAGTAAGTCAATGTTAAAGTAGGTAGATCAGTAGGCTCTATAGTAGGTAACGTAGTGTAAACTGATGTAGGTAAAATGGTATATTCAAAAGTAGGTAAGTCAATAGCTGATGAAGTAGATAGGTCTGTGGATTGTGAGGTAGGTACATTAGTAAATGCTGAAGTAGTTCGGTCAGTAGATTCTGATGTTGGTAAGATAATGGAGTCTGATACAGGTAAAGTAACGTACTTGGAAGTAGCTAACTGAGTGGATTCTGATGTTACCAAATTAGTAAACTCCAAAGTATATTTGATAGTAGATACCAGGGTAGGTAAGACAGTACATTTTGAGGTAGGTACATTATTGGCTTCCGATATATTTAGGATAGTAGATGGTGAAGTAGCTAAGGTAACAGTTTCTGATGTAGATTCTAAAGTCTTTACGTTAATTGATTCTGATGTTGGCATGTAAGTAGTAGATAATATAGTAGATTCTGTAGAAGAAAGAACAGTGGATTCTGTACTAGATGATCTAGTAGATTCTGTAATAGGCAATATAGTAGATTTTGTGGTACGTAGGTCAGAAGTTTCGGTAGTAGGCATTTTAATAAAGTCTGTGCTGCGCTGTAGGTCAGTGGATTCTGTAGTAGGTAATATAGTAGATTCGGTAATAGGTAGGTTAGTGAATTCTGTAGTAGGCACAATAATAGGTTTTGTAGTAGCTAATATAGTAGATTCAGTGGCAGCTAGGTCAGTGGATTCAGTGGTTAGAAGGGTAGTGGATTTTGTAGTAAGCAGGGCAGTGTATTGTTTAGTAGGTAGATCTGTGGATTCTGTAGTAGGTAGATCAGTAGATCCTGTATTACGTAATTCAGTGGATTCGGCAGTAGGTAGGTCAGTGGATTCTGAAAATGGTAGGTCATTAGATGCTGTGCTATCCAATATGGTAGATTGTGTAATAGGTAGGGCAGTGGATTCTATAGTAGCTAATATAGTAGATGCTGTAGTAAGTCGGGCAATAGATTCCTCAGTAGGATGGACAGTGGATTCTGTTATAACTAGGTCAGCGGTTAGTGGTAGGTTAGTGGGTTCTGTAGTAGAAAAAACAAAGGATTCTATAGTAGATGACATAGTGGATTTTGTAGTAGGTAGGTCAGTGGATTTTGTAGTAAGAAGGACAGTATATTGCGTAGTAGGTAGGTCAGTGGATTCTGTAGTAGGTGATATAGTAGATTCTGAAGTAGATATGATAGTGGATGCAGCATTATTTAGTACAGTGGATTCTGTAGTATGGATAACAGTGTATTGTGTAGTAGGTAGGTCAGTGGATTCTGTAGTACATAAGTCATTGGATTCTGTAGCAGGTGATGAATTAGATTCTGAAGTTTGTAGGATAGTGGATTCTGCAGTAGGTAAAATAGTATATTCTGGAGTAGTTAATATAATAGATTCAGTAGTAGCCTGGTCAGCGGATTTTGTAGTATAAAGAACAGTGGATTCTGTAGTATGTAGGATAGTGGATTCTGTAGTATGTAGGACAGTGGATTCTGTAGTATGTAGGACAGTGGATTCTGTAGTATGTAGGACAGTGGATTCTGTAGTGGGTAGGACAGTGGATTCTGTAGTATGTAGGACAGTGGATTCTGTAGTATGTAGGACAGTGGATTCTGTAGTGGGTAGGACAGTGGATTCTGTAGTATGTAGGACAGTGGATTCTGTAGTATGTAGGACAGTGGATTCTGTAGTATGTAGGACAGTGGATTCTGTGCTATGTAGGTTAGTAGATTTGATAGAAGGTGTTATAGTAGATTCTATAGTATTTAATGTAATAGATTCAGTAGAAGGTAATATAGTAGATTCTGTAACAGGTGGGTTAGTAAATTCTGTAGTAGGTGGGTTAGTGGATTTTGTAGAAAGCAGATTTGTAAATTCTGTAGTAGGCGGGTTAGTGGATTTTATAGTAAGTGATAAAGTGGATTCTGCAGTAGGTAGGATGGCGGATTCTGTAATAAGTACATCAGAAGATTCTGTAGTATGTAGTTTAGTGGATTCTGTAGTGGGTAGGTAAGTGGATTCTGTGGTAAGTAGGTCAGTGGATTCTGCAGTAGGCAAATTAATAGATTCTGTAGTAGCTAATATAGTAGATTCAGTAGTGGCTCTGTCATAGGTAAGAAGGGCAGTGGATTCTGTAGTAGGTATGCTAATGGATTCTGTAGTAAGCAGGGCAGTGGATTCTGCAGTAAAAAGGACAGTGTATTGTGTAGTAGGTAGTGAAGTGGATTCTGTAGTAGGTGATATAGTAGATTCTAAAGTAGGTATGGGAGTGGATTCAGCAGTAGGTAGTAGAGTGGATTCTGTAGTAAGAAGGACAGTGTATTGTGTACTAGGTAGTTCAGTGGATTCTGCAGTAGGTGATATAGTAGATTCTGTAGTAGATCGGACATTGGCTTTTGTAGTAAGCACATCAGTAGATTCTGTGGTATGCAGGTTAGTGGATTCTGTAGTGCGTAGGACAGTGGATTCTGTAGTAAGTAGGTCAGTAGATCCAATAGTAGGTAGAATGGTGGATTCTGTATTAAAAAGATCAGTGGATTCTGTAGTATTCAAAATAATAGATTCAGTAGTAGCTAATATAGTATATTCAGTGCTTGATAGATCAGTGGTAAGAACAGCAGTGGATTTTGTAGTAAGAAGGGCAGTGGATTCTGTAGTAGGTAGGTTAGGGGATTCTGTACTAACAAGTCCAGTGGATTCTGTCGTAAGAAGGGTAGTGGATTCTGTAGAAGGTGATATAGTAGATTCTGAAGTAGGTAGGATAGTGGATTCAGCAGTAGGTAGCACAGTGGGTTCTGTAGTAAGAAGGACAGTGTATTGTGTAGTACATAGGTCAGTGGATTCTGTAGTGTGTGATATAGTAGATACTGAAGTAGATAGGGTAGTGGATTCGGCAGTAGGTATGATAGTCAATTCTGTATTATAAAGGCCAGTGACTTCTGTAGTAGGCAAAAAGGTATAATCTGCAGTAGTTAATATAGCAGACTCAGTAGTTGCCTGATCTGTGGATTCTGCAGTAGAAAGAACAGTGGATTCTGTAGTAAGGACAGTAGATTGAGTTGTAGGAATGTCAGTGGATTCTGTAGAACATAGGTCAGTAGATTCTGTAGTAGGCAATGAAGTAGATTCTGTAGTAGATAATGCAGGAGATTCTGTTATAGATTGGTTATTCAACTCTGTAGTATGTGGGTTAGTGGATTCTGTAGTAAGCAGATTGGTAAATCCTGTAGTAGGTAAGTCAGTGGACTCTGCAGTACGTGATATAGTGAATTCTGTAGTAAGTGCATCAGTAGATTCTGTAGTATGTAGGTTAGTGGATTCTGTGGTAAGTAGGTCAGTGGATTCCGTAGTAGGCAAATTAATAGATTCTGTAGTAGCTAATATAGTAGATTCAGTAGTAGCTAGGTCAGTGGTAAGAAGGGCAGTGGATTCTGTAGTAGGTATGCTAGTGGATTCTTTAGTAGGAGGTTCAGTGTATTGTGTAGCAGGAAGTTCAGTGGATTCTGTAGTAGGTGATATAGTAGATTCTGTAGTAGATCGGACAGTGGATTCTGTAGTAAGTACATCAGTAGATTCTGTGGTATGTAGTTTAGTGGATTCTGTAGTGGATAGGACAGTAGATTCTGTAGTAAGTAGGCCAGTGGATTCAGCAGTAGGTAGGATGGTGGATTCTGTATTATATAGATTAGTGGATGTCATAGTAGGCAAAATAATAAAATCTGTAGTAGCTAATATGGTAGATTCAGTATTAGCTAGGTCAGTGGATTCAGTGGTCAGAATGGCAGTGGATTTTGTAGTAAGTAGCTCAGTGGATTCTGCAGTAAGCAGGGCAGTGGATTCTCGAGTAGGTGGTGTCATACATTCTATGGTAGGTAAGTCTGCGGACTTAGTAGTAGGTAGATCGGTTGTTTCTGTAGTAGATAATATAGCAGATTTTGTAGTAGAGGACAGAGTAGATTCTGTGGTAAATAGGTCATTAGATTCTGTTGCAGGTATTTCAGGAGATTGTGTAGTAAGTAGGTCAGTGAATTCTGTAGTAAGCAATATATTAGCTTTTGTAGTAGGTATGTCAGTAGTTTTGAAAGTAGATACATTATTGTATTCTGTGGTAGATGGGCCAGTGGTTTCTGTAGCATGTAGGTTACTGGATTCTGTAGTAGACTGGTGTATGGATTCTGTGATAGGTACTGTAGTGTATTCTGTATTAGGTAGATCATTAGATTCTGTGATAGGCAGGTCAGTTTCTGTAGTAGGTAATACAGTCAATTCTGTAGTAAGTAGGTCAGTGGATTCTGTAGATAACATTGTAGTTTCTATGGCAGGTAGGTGAGTAGATTTGGTAGTAAGTAGGTCAGTAGATTTTGTGGTAGGTAGGTTACTGAATTCTGTATCAGGTGGGTCTGTGGATTCTGTAGTAGGTAATATAGTAAAATCTATAGTTTGAAGGTTAGTTGATTTGGTGGTAGGAAGGTTGGTAGATTCTGTAGTAATATTTACATGTGGAGTAATGGCTGAAGACAATCCACCTGTGATGTCAGTAGTAGCTTCACTTCTGTATGTTGATATATAGGTAGATAATACATCAGTAAGTTTACTGGGAGCCGCAGTGGTTGTTCCTGTTGTATATGATTGTGACAGTGAAGTTCTGATGGTTGTTCCTGTTGTATATGATGGAGTCTGTGATGTTCTGATGGTTGTTCCTGTTGTATATGATGGTGACTGTGATGTTCTGATGGTTGTTCCTGTTGTATATGATGGTGACTGTGAAGTTCTGATTGTTGTTCCTGTTGTATATGCTGGTGACTGTGATGTTCTGATGGTTGTTCCTGTTGTATATGATGGTGACTGTGATGTTCTGATGGTTGTTCCTGTTGTATACGATGGTGACTGTGATGTTCTGATGGTTGTTCCTGTTGTATATGATGGTGACTGAGAAGTTCTGATGGTTGTTCCTGTTGTATATGATGGTGACTGCGATGTTCTGATGGTTGTTCCTGTTGTATATGATGGTGACTGTGATGTTCTGATGGTTGTTCCTGTTGTATATGACGGTGACTGTGAAGTTCTGATGGTTGTTCCTGTTGTATATGATGGCGTCTGTGATGTTCTGATTGTTGTTACTGTTGTATATGATGGTGACTGTGACTGTGACCTTCTGATGGTTGTTCCTGTTGTATATGATGGTGACTGCGATGTTCTGATGGTTGTTCCTGTTGTATATGATGGTGACTGTGATGTTCTGATGGTTGTTCCTGTTGTATATGACGGTGACTGTGAAGTTCTGATGGTTGTTCCTGTTGTATATGATGGCGTCTGTGATGTTCTGATTGTTGTTACTGTTGTATATGATGGTGACTGTGACTGTGACCTTCTGATGGTTGTTCCTGTTGTATATGATGGTGATTGTGATGTTCTGATGGTTGTTCCTGTTGTATATGATGGTGTCTGTGATGTTCTGATGGTTGTTCCTGTTGTATATGATGGTGATTGGGAAGTTCTGACGGTTTTTCCTGTTGTATATGATGGTGACGGTGAAGTTCTGATGGTTGTTCCTGTTGTATATGATGGTGACTGTGAAGTTCTGATGGTTGTTCCTGTTGTATATGATGGTGACTGTGAAGTTCTGATGGTTGTTACTGTTGTATATGACGGCTTCTGTGATGTTTTGATGGTTGTTCCTACATAATCAAAAAAATAATCTGTGTTTTTTTTTCTCAAAACAGTTTTTAGAATAACGTCCATATCCAGAAATCTGCGACCAAAATCACAAATATTATTATTTCTTTTCTTGCATTATTGATAGTGACTATTAGTTGCCTAGCAACACTTATTTCATATGTTTGTGACCACCCTTTGATTTATGTAGCTGTGTGTGCAAAATGGTCATTGCCAAGATTCTGGACCAAAGCACTTGTGCAACACCTAGGGAAACTTAAAATGCAAGATGGGGAATAGGTGGGCAGGAACAGGTGAGAAAGTGTTATCTGTGTAATATCTATACATTCAGGGACCTCCAGAGATTAATTCTTTATAGCCAGTCTTTGCCCTCTCTGATTGGTGCTTAGAGATATGAGACACACTCCACCCTCTACCTCCTCACAAATTCCTAATACAATGGGGCCTATTTATTATGTCCTGGTCACCAGGGAACGAGCCAAAATTGTGACTTTTCTGGCAACTATACAACGATCCACCACTTTTTGAAAACATGAATGGGGGCTGGCTCTAGGGGCATGGCCATGCATAGCCAGTCAAACATACTGTAATGTACACCAAAAACTGGCATGGATTGGACCAAAAACCTATTCCAGCCAAATTACATTTGGCATACAGAAGTGCCGCTGGACGACACAAATGTAATAGAACTTTCTCGCTCATCGCCATGCACTAAATTTACTAAAGTCCATATTTAAACAAATAATTAAGCACAAGCTAGCAGTAATTTATTCCATTTCTTTAAAAAGAAACACTTTATTGTGTTTAGTAAAGAAAAATATGAAGCAAAATATATTAATACTTCATAGCATATTAATAGAGATTATACCTGGTGTGGTTATCACTGCATATTCACATTGTGGTCCATAGAATCCTTCTTTACATATGCAGATGCCATCAATAACTGTACCACTGAGAGCAGGACATTCTCCTGAACCAAATACAATAACACAGCACAAAAATTCAGGCAAAAATGTATCTGCAGGAAAGACTAAAACTACTAAAAATACTGCCCCTTATGTACAAAACTATAACTATGATAAAACTGTCCCCCATGTACAAGAAAATAACTACTATAATACTGCCTCCTATGTACAAAAATATGACTACTATAATACTGCCCCTTAGGTACAAGAATAAAACTACTATAATACTGCCCCTATGTACAAGAATGTAACTACTATAATACGGCCCCCTATGTACAAAAATATAACCACTATAATACTGCCCCCTATGTACAATAACATAATTATTATAATAATGTCTCCTATGTACAAGAATATAACTACTATAATACTGACTCCTATGTACAAAAATATGACTACTATAATACTGCCCCTTAGGTACAAGAATAAAATTACTATAATACTGCCCCCTATGTACAAGAATGTAACTACTATAATACTGCCTCCTATGTACAAGAATATAACTACTATAATACTGCTCCTATGTACAAGAATATAACCACTATAATACTGCCCCCTATGTACAAGAATATAACTACTATAATACTGCCCCCTATGTACAATAACATAATTATTATAATAATGTCTCCTATGTACAAGAATATAACTACTATAATACTGCCCCCTATGTACAAGAATATAACTACTATAATACTGTCCCCTATGTACAATAATATAACTACTATAACACTGCCCTCTATGTACAAGAATATAACTACTATAATAATGTCCCCTATGCACAAGAATATAACTACTATAATACTGTCCCCTATGTACAAGAATATAACTACTATAATACTGCCCCCTATGTACAAGAATATAACTACTATAATACTGTCCCCTATGTACAATAATATAACTACTATAACACTGCCCTCTATGTACAAGAATATAACTACTATAATAATGTCCCCTATGCACAAGAATATAACTACTATAATACTGCCTCCTATGTACAAGAATATAACTACTATAATACTGCCCCCTATGTACAATAATATAACTATTATAATAATGTCCCCTATGCACAAGAATATAACTACTATAATACTGCCCCCTATGTACAAGAATATAACTACTATAATACTGCTCCTATGTACAAGAATAAAACTACTATAATACTGCCTCCTATGTACAAGAATGTAACTACTATAATACTGCCCCCCATGTACAGGAATATAACTACTATAATACTGCCTCCTATGTACAAGAATATAACTACTGTCATACTGCTCACTATGTACAAGAATATAACTACTATAATGCTACCTCCTATGTACAAGTATATAACTACTATAATACTGCCTCCTATGCACAAGAATATAACTACTATAATACTGCCCCTATGTACAAGAACATAACTATTATAATACTGTCCACTATGTAAAAGAATATAACTACTAGAATACTGCCCCTTATGTACAAGAATATAACTACTAGAATGCTGCCCCTATGTACAAGTATAGAACTACTATAATACTGCCTCCTATGTACAAGAATATAACTACTATAATGCTGCCTCCTATGTACAAGAATATAACTACTATAATACTGCCCTCTATGTACAAGAATATTACTACTATAATACTGCCTCCTATGTACAAGAATATAACTACTATAATACTGCCTCCTATGTACAAGAATATAAGTACTGTAATACTGCCTCCTATGTACAAGAATATAACTACTATAATACTGCCCCCTATGCACAAGAATATAACTACTATAATACTGCCCCCTATGTACAAGAATATAACTACTATAATAATGTCCCCTATGCACAAGAATATAACTACTATAATACTGCTCCTATGTACAAGAATAAAACTACTATAATACTGCCTCCTATGTACAAGAATGTAGCTACTATAATACTGCCCCCCATGTACAGGAATATAACTCCTATAATACTTCTCCCTATGTACAAGAATATAACTACTGTAATACTGCTCACTATGTACAAGAATATAACTACTAAAATGCTGCCTCCTATGTACAAGAATATAACTACTATAATACTGCTCCTATGTACAAGAATAAAACTACTATAATACTGCCTCCTATGTACAAGAATGTAACTACTATAATACTGCCCCCCATGTACAGGAATATAACTACTATAATACTGCCTCCTATGTACAAGAATATAACTACTGTCATACTGCTCACTATGTACAAGAATATAACTACTATAATGCTACCTCCTATGTACAAGTATATAACTACTATAATACTGCCTCCTATGCACAAGAATATAACTACTATAATACTGCCCCTATGTACAAGAATATAACTATTATAATACTGTCCACTATGTAAAAGAATATAACTACTAGAATACTGCCCCTTATGTACAAGAATATAACTACTAGAATGCTGCCCCTATGTACAAGTATAGAACTACTATAATACTGCCTCCTATGTACAAGAATATAACTACTATAATGCTGCCTCCTATGTACAAGAATATAACTACTATAATACTGCCCTCTATGTACAAGAATATAACTACTATAATACTGCCTCCTATGTACAAGAATATAACTACTATAATACTGCCTCCTATGTACAAGAATATAAGTACTGTAATACTGCCTCCTATGTACAAGAATATAACTACTATAATACTGCCCCCTATGCACAAGAATATAACTACTATAATACTGCCCCCTATGTACAAGAATATAACTACTATAATAATGTCCCCTATGCACAAGAATATAACTACTATAATACTGCTCCTATGTACAAGAATAAAACTACTATAATACTGCCTCCTATGTACAAGAATGTAACTACTATAATACTGCCCCCCATGTACAGGAATATAACTCCTATAATACTTCTCCCTATGTACAAGAATATAACTACTGTAATACTGCTCACTATGTACAAGAATATAACTACTAAAATGCTGCCTCCTATGTACAAGAATATAACTACTATAATACTGCCCCCTATGTACAAGAATATAACTACTATAATACTGCCCCCTATGTACAAGCATATAACTACTATAATACTGCCCCCTATGTCCAAGAATATAACTACTATAATACTGTCCCATGTACAAGAATATAACTACTATAATACTGCCCCCTATGTACAAGAATATAACTACTATAATACTGCCTCCTATGTACAAGAATATAACTACTATAATACTGCCCTCTATGTACAAGAATATAACTACTATAATACTGCTCCCTATGTACAAGAATATAACTACTATAATACTGCCCCCTATGTACAAGAATATAACTACTATAACACTGCCCTCTATGTACAAGAATATAACTACTATAATACTGCCCTCTATGTATGAGAATATAACTGCTATAATACTGCCCCCTATGTACAAGAATATAACTACTATAATACTGCCCCCTATGTACAAGAATATAACTACTATAATACTGCCCCTATGTACAAGAATATAACTACTATAATACTGCCTCCTATGTACAAGAATATAAGTACTGTAATACTGCCTCCTATGTACAAGAATATAACAACTATAATACTGCCTCCTATGCACAAGAATATAACCGCTATAATACTGCCCCCTATGTACAAGAATATAACTACTATAATAATGTCCCCTATGCACAAGAATATATCTACTATAATACTGCTCCTATGTACAAGAATAAAACTACTATAATACTGCCTCCTATGTACAAGAATGTAACTACTATAATACTGCCCCCCATGTACAGGAATATAACTCCTATAATACTTCTCCCTATGTACAAGAATATAACTACTGTAATACTGCTCACTATGTACAAGAATATAACTACTAAAATGCTGCCTCCTATGTACAAGAATATAACTACTATAATACTGCCCCCTATGTACAAGAATATAACTACTATAATACTGCCCCCTATGTACAAAAATATAACTACTATAATACTGCCCCCTATGTACAAGCATATAACTACTATAATACTGCCCCCTATGTCCAAGAATATAACTACTATAATACTGTCCCATGTACAAGAATATAACTACTATAATACTGCCCCCTATGTACAAGAATATAACTACTATAATACTGCCTCCTATGTACAAGAATATAACTACTATAATACTGCCCTCTATGTACAAGAATATAACTACTATAATACTGCTCCCTATGTACAAGAATATAACTACTATAATACTGCCCCCTATGTACAAGAATATAACTACTATAACACTGCCCTCTATGTACAAGAATATAACTACTATAATACTGCCCTCTATGTATGAGAATATAACTACTATAATACTGCCCCCTATGTACAAGAATATAACTACTATAATACTGCCCCCTATGTACAAGAATATAACTACTATAATACTGCCCCTATGTACAAGAATATAACTACTATAATACTGCCTCCTATGTACAAGAATATAAGTACTGTAATACTGCCTCCTATGTACAAGAATATAACTGCTATAATACTGCTCCTATGTACAAGAATATAACTACTATAATACTGCCTCCTATATACAAGAATATAACTACTATAATACTGCCTCCTATGTACAAGAATATAACTACTATAATACTGCTCCTATGTACAAGAATATAACTACTATAATACTGCCCCCTATGTACAAGAATATAACTACTATAATACTGCCTCCTATGTACAAGAATATAACTACTATAATACTGCTCCTATGTACAAGAATATAACTACTATAATACTGCCCCCTATGTACAAGAATATAACTACTATAATACTGCGCCCTATGTACAAGAATATAACAACTATAATACTGCCTCCTATGCACAAGAATATAACTGCTATAATACTGCCCCCTATGTACAAGAATATAACTACTATAATAATGTCCCCTATGCACAAGAATATATCTACTATAATACTGCTCCTATGTACAAGAATAAAACTACTATAATACTGCCTCCTATGTACAAGAATGTAACTACTATAATACTGCCCCCCGTGTACAGGAATATAACTCCTATAATACTTCTCCCTATGTACAAGAATATAACTACTGTAATACTGCTCACTATGTACAAGAATATAACTACTAAAATGCTGCCTCCTATGTACAAGTATATAACTACTGTAATACTGCTCACTATGTACAAGAATATAACTACTAAAATGCTGCCTCCTATGTACAAGAATATAACTACTGTAATACTGCCCCCTATATACAAGAATATAACTACTATAATACTGCCCCCTATGTACAAGAACATAACTACTATAATACTGCCTCCTATGTACAAGAATATAACTACTATAATACTGTCCCATGTACAAGAATATAACTACTATAATACTGCCCCCTATGTACAAGAATATAACTACTATAATACTGCTTCCTATGTACAAGAATATAACTACTATAATACTGCCCCTATGTACAAGAATATAACTACTATAATACTGCTCCCTATGTACAAGAATATAACTACTATAATACTGCCCCCTATGTACAAGAATATAACTACTATAACACTGCCCTCTATGTACAAGAATATAACTACTATAATTCTGCCCCTATGTACAAGAATATAACTACTATAATACTGCCCCCTATGTACAAGAATATAACTACTATAATACTGCCTCCTATGTACAAGAATATAACTACTATAATACTGCCCTCTATGTACAAGAATATAACTACTATAACACTGCCCTCTATGTACAAGAATATAACTACTATAATACTGCTCCCTATGTACAAGAATATAACTACTATAATACTGCCCCCTATGTACAAGAATATAACTACTATAACACTGCCCTGTATGTACAAGAATATAACTACTATAATACTGCCCCCTATGTACAAGAATATAACTACTATAATACTGCCCCTATGTACAAGAATATAACTACTATAATACTGCCCCCTATGTACAAGAATATAACTACTATAATACTGCCCCCTATGTACAAGAATATAACTACTATAATACTGCCCCCTATGTACAAGAATATAACTACTATAATACTGCCCCTATGTACAAGAATATAACTACTATAATACTGCCTCCTATGTACAAGAATATAAGTACTGTAATACTGCCTCCTATGTACAAGAATATAACTGCTATAATACTGCTCCTATGTACAAGAATATAACTACTATAATACTGCCTCCTATATACAAGAATATAACTACTATAATACTGCCTCCTATGTACAAGAATATAACTACTATAATACTGCTCCTATGTACAAGAATATAACTACTATAATACTGCCTCCTATGTACAAGAATATAACTACTATAATACTGCTCCTATGTACAAGAATATAACTACTATAATACTGCCCCCTATGTACAAGAATATAACTACTATAATACTGCGCCCTATGTACAAGAATATAACAACTATAATACTGCCTCCTATGCACAAGAATATAACTGCTATAATACTGCCCCCTATGTA
Organism: Eleutherodactylus coqui; assembly: GCA_035609135.1. Taxonomy (NCBI): domain Eukaryota; kingdom Metazoa; phylum Chordata; class Amphibia; order Anura; family Eleutherodactylidae; genus Eleutherodactylus; species Eleutherodactylus coqui. The sequence continues at coordinate 307,691,811 of CM069406.1, read as the reverse complement.
CAAGAATATAACTACTATAATAATGTCCCCTATGCACAAGAATATATCTACTATAATACTGCTCCTATGTACAAGAATAAAACTACTATAATACTGCCTCCTATGTACAAGAATGTAACTACTATAATACTGCCCCCCGTGTACAGGAATATAACTCCTATAATACTTCTCCCTATGTACAAGAATATAACTACTGTAATACTGCTCACTATGTACAAGAATATAACTACTAAAATGCTGCCTCCTATGTACAAGTATATAACTACTGTAATACTGCTCACTATGTACAAGAATATAACTACTAAAATGCTGCCTCCTATGTACAAGAATATAACTACTGTAATACTGCCCCCTATATACAAGAATATAACTACTATAATACTGCCCCCTATGTACAAGAACATAACTACTATAATACTGCCTCCTATGTACAAGAATATAACTACTATAATACTGTCCCATGTACAAGAATATAACTACTATAATACTGCCCCCTATGTACAAGAATATAACTACTATAATACTGCTTCCTATGTACAAGAATATAACTACTATAATACTGCCCCTATGTACAAGAATATAACTACTATAATACTGCTCCCTATGTACAAGAATATAACTACTATAATACTGCCCCCTATGTACAAGAATATAACTACTATAACACTGCCCTCTATGTACAAGAATATAACTACTATAATTCTGCCCCTATGTACAAGAATATAACTACTATAATACTGCCCCCTATGTACAAGAATATAACTACTATAATACTGCCTCCTATGTACAAGAATATAACTACTATAATACTGCCCTCTATGTACAAGAATATAACTACTATAACACTGCCCTCTATGTACAAGAATATAACTACTATAATACTGCTCCCTATGTACAAGAATATAACTACTATAATACTGCCCCCTATGTACAAGAATATAACTACTATAACACTGCCCTGTATGTACAAGAATATAACTACTATAATACTGCCCCCTATGTACAAGAATATAACTACTATAATACTGCCCCTATGTACAAGAATATAACTACTATAATACTGCCCCCTATGTACAAGAATATAACTACTATAATACTGCCCCCTATGTACAAGAATATAACTACTATAATACTGCCCCCTATGTACAAGAATATAACTACTATAATACTGCCCCTATGTACAAGAATATAACTACTATAATACTGCCTCCTATGTACAAGAATATAAGTACTGTAATACTGCCTCCTATGTACAAGAATATAACTGCTATAATACTGCTCCTATGTACAAGAATATAACTACTATAATACTGCCTCCTATATACAAGAATATAACTACTATAATACTGCCTCCTATGTACAAGAATATAACTACTATAATACTGCTCCTATGTACAAGAATATAACTACTATAATACTGCCCCCTATGTACAAGAATATAACTACTATAATACTGCCTCCTATGTACAAGAATATAACTACTATAATACTGCTCCTATGTACAAGAATATAACTACTATAATACTGCCCCCTATGTACAAGAATATAACTACTATAATACTGCGCCCTATGTACAAGAATATAACAACTATAATACTGCCTCCTATGCACAAGAATATAACTGCTATAATACTGCCCCCTATGTACAAGAATATAACTACTATAATAATGTCCCCTATGCACAAGAATATATCTACTATAATACTGCTCCTATGTACAAGAATAAAACTACTATAATACTGCCTCCTATGTACAAGAATGTAACTACTATAATACTGCCCCCCGTGTACAGGAATATAACTCCTATAATACTTCTCCCTATGTACAAGAATATAACTACTGTAATACTGCTCACTATGTACAAGAATATAACTACTAAAATGCTGCCTCCTATGTACAAGTATATAACTACTGTAATACTGCTCACTATGTACAAGAATATAACTACTAAAATGCTGCCTCCTATGTACAAGAATATAACTACTGTAATACTGCCCCCTATATACAAGAATATAACTACTATAATACTGCCCCCTATGTACAAGAACATAACTACTATAATACTGCCTCCTATGTACAAGAATATAACTACTATAATACTGTCCCATGTACAAGAATATTACTACTATAATACTGCCCCCTATGTACAAGAATATAACTACTATAATACTGCTTCCTATGTACAAGAATATAACTACTATAATACTGCCCCTATGTACAAGAATATAACTACTATAATACTGCTCCCTATGTACAAGAATATAACTACTATAATACTGCCCCCTATGTACAAGAATATAACTACTATAACACTGCCCTCTATGTACAAGAATATAACTACTATAATTCTGCCCCTATGTACAAGAATATAACTACTATAATACTGCCCCCTATGTACAAGAATATAACTACTATAATACTGCCTCCTATGTACAAGAATATAACTACTATAATACTGCCCTCTATGTACAAGAATATAACTACTATAACACTGCCCTCTATGTACAAGAATATAACTACTATAATACTGCTCCCTATGTACAAGAATATAACTACTATAATACTGCCCCCTATGTACAAGAATATAACTACTATAACACTGCCCTGTATGTACAAGAATATAACTACTATAATACTGCCCCCTATGTACAAGAATATAACTACTATAATACTGCCCCTATGTACAAGAATATAACTACTATAATACTGCCCCCTATGTACAAGAATATAACTACTATAATACTGCCTCCTATGTACAAGAATATAACTACTATAATACTGCCCCCTATGTACAAGAATATAACTACTATAATACTGCCCTCTATGTACAAGAATATAACTACTATAATACTGCTCCCTATGTACAAGAATATAACTACTATAATACTGCCCCTTATGTACAAGAATATAACTACTATAACACTGCCCTCTATGTACAAGAATATAACTACTATAATACTGCTCCTATGTACAAGAATATAACTACTATAATACTGCCCCCTATGTACAAGAATATAACTACTATAATACTGCCTCCTATGTACAAGAATATAACTACTATAATACTGCCCTCTATGTACAAGAATATAACTACTATAATTCTGCTCCCTATGTACAAGAATATAACTACTATAATACTGCCCCCTATGTACAAGAATATAACTACTATAACACTGCCCTCTATGTACAAGAATATAACTACTATAATACTGCTCCCTATGTACAAGAATATAACTACTATAATACTGCCCCCTATGTACAAGAATATAACTACTATAACACTGCCCTCTATGTACAAGAATATAACTACTATAATACTGCCCCCTATGTACAAGAATATAACTTCTATAATACTGCCCCTATGTACAAGAATATAACTACTATAATACTGCCCCCTATGTACAAGAATATAACTACTATAATACTGCCTCCTATGTACAAGAATATAACTACTATAATACTGCTCCTATGTACAAGAATATAACTACTATAATACTGCCCCCTATGTACAAGAATATAACTACTATAATACTCCCCCTATGTACAAGAATATAACTACTATAATACTGCCTCCTATGTACAAGAATATAACTACTGTAATACTGCTCCCTATGTACAAGAATATAACTACTATAATACTGCCCCCTATGTACAAGAACATAACTACTATAATACTGCCTCCTATGTACAAGAATATAACTACTATAATACTGTCCCATGTACAAGAATATAACTACTATAATACTGCCCCCTATGTACAAGAATATAAGTACTATAATACTGCCTCCTATGTACAAGAATATAACTACTATAATACTGCCCTCTATGTACAAGGATATAACTACTATAATACTGCTCCCTATGTACAAGAATATAACTACTATAATACTGCCTGCTATGTACAAGAATATAACTACTATAATACTGCCCCCTGTGTACAAGAATATAACTACTATAACACTGCCCTCTATGTACAAGAATATAACTACTATAATACTGCTCCTATGTACAAGAATATAACTACTATAATGCTGCCCTCTATGTACAAGAATATAACTACTATAATTCTGCTCCCTATGTACAAGAATATAACTACTATAATACTGCCCCCTATGTACAAGAATATAACTACTATAACACTGCCCTCTATGTACAAGAATATAACTACTATAATACTGCTCCCTATGTACAAGAATATAACTACTATAATACTGCCCCCTATGTACAAGAATATAACTACTATAACACTGCCCTCTATGTACAAGAATATAACTACTATAATACTGCCCCCTATGTACAAGAATATAACTTATATAATACTGCCCCTATGTACAAGAATATAACTACTATAATACTGCCCCCTATGTACAAGAATATAACTACTATAATACTGCCCCCTATGTACAAGAATATAACTACTATAATACTGCCTCCTATGTACAAGAATATAACTACTATAACACTGCTCCCTATGTACAAGAATATAACTACTATAATACTGCCTCCTATGTACAAGAATATAACTACTATAATACTGCCCCCTATGTACAAGAATATAACTACTATAATACTGCCCCCTATGTACAAGAATATAACTACTATAATACTGCCCCCCATGTACAAGAATATAACTACTATAATACTGCCCCCTATGTACAAGAATATAACTACTATAATACTGCCCCCTATGTACAAGAATATAACTACTATAATACTGCTCCTATGTACAAGAATATAACTACTATATTACTGCCCCCTATGTACAAGAATATAACTACTATAATACTGCCCCCTATGTACAAGAATATAACTACTATAATACTGCCCCCTATGTACAAGAATATAACTACTATAATACTGCTCCTATGTACAAGAATATAACTACTATAATGATCTTTTTATTTAAAACTTGCAACAAAATTATTACAATATACTAACTATAAACACATAAGAGTCAACAACGAAAACAGAACATCAGAACAGAAAAGCAGAACAAAATAAACTTCAGACCAACCGCACAGAAGTTGGTACCCGGATTCTCCTCCAGTTTATACTATGTACATTGTTTCCGTTCTTAGTCTTTACACTGTTCCCATTTATAGAGCAGACTCTCAAAACTCATTTAAGTCACTGATCTTTCTTGCTTTTCCTCCTCCGTCCGCTGCTGTCCCCTGCAGAGCCCCATCTTTTGGTGGACACTGATGGCTGAGGTTCCTCTTCCTGAAGGTCATCATCAGAGTTATGTAAAGAGACACATTCTTTTTCCGATTTCTCTGATTCTTCTCCCAGCACTCCATACTGTCCGGAAGTTATGGCCGGCCCCGGCTGATACGGGATTTTCTTTGCAAATTCTGCTCGAAAAATCGCCGCAGCAGTTTTATTCTTTCTTTTCACCGCCTGGAACCCCTCTTGATCCACAGAGGGGCGTCTGGGCCTTGCGGCTGGGTCGGAGGGTTCTGTAGCCTTACATGGCTGCTGTTCAGTTGATTTAGCAACAGGTTTACTGGATATTTTCTTCTTTTCATGAGGTTTCTCTTCAATAGCTGGTGCTTGTAGTACAACAGGGGATATTTCACTTCTTACAGCAAGGATTTTTCCTTTTCCATCAGATGCATTCTCGGTGGCTGGTACTTGTACTGCAGTGGGAGGACCATCCATCTCTCCCTCTGCTGGTACTTGTACTGTAATGGGAGGACCATCCATCTCTCCCTCTGCTGGTACTTGTAGTGCAGCGGGTGAGTTATCAGTCTCTAAAGCAGGGTCACTGGTACTTTGCACTACATTAGTATTAGGACTGTTGGATTCTGGGGCTGTATCTGCTCTTGCGGCGACATCCTCTTTACCTTCCTCCATGGGCTCTATGCCGATATCATCACCTCCTTTATTATGCTCTGCGTGTGGACACTCCCGGAATGTATGACCTGCTGCTAAGCACAGGTTACAAATGACGGGTCCTCTACAATCGCTTTTTGAATGTCCAAACTCTCCACATAATGAACACTTGACTCGAGAGCAGTTGAAAGCGAGGTGTCTGCCCCCACACCTATGACATAGACGAGGCTGACCAGGGTAATAGCATATTCCTCTCTCTGAGCCTAGATAGAAGGAGTGCGGTAGATGTCTGGTCACACCATTGGCTCGCTCTAATTGGATCTTTACAGTGTATCCACCATTCCAGATTCCCTCCTCATCATAGATTTTTTCTGGATAGTTCATGATCATACATTGCCTACTCAGCCAGTGCTCCAGATCTGCCAGCGCCACCACCTCAGACTGGAACAATATGGTGGCCCTCACCACCTGAGGCTTGGACAGCTGGATCACCTGGAGATACTCCCAGATTGACTGTCCCCTTGTGTCATTATATATACTCCAGAATGCATCCAAGTCATATTGCAGCTTAAAGCTGATGTCGTAGATCCTGCTGGAGGGGATATGGATCAGAGCGTACACCTCAGAGGCTTTGAACTTCATAAAGTCTTTTAGGAGACTCTTCCCGATGTACAGTCTAGAGGGAATGTTCTCTTCTGGCCCTGTGTACTTAATCCTGACAGCGTTTCTCCTCTGTGGTGGAGGGGTAGCTGGCTTTGTGACATTGGAGAATAGTCTGTTGAATTGTGGACGGTCAGCAGAGGGATGAGTGCCTGACCTTTCCTCATCAGCAGGCTTACTGACTCCTGATTGATCTGCAGACACACCTGCGGTGGTTTCACACTGTCCTGCAGACACACCTGCGGTGGTATGAGACTGTCCTGCAGACACACCTGCGGTGGTATGAGACTGTCCTGCATATTGCTGTACACACACCTCTGCAGATGGCTGAGAACCTTCACAAATCTCCACCATATCTACTCCGGACAATGCAGTTGTCTCTTCACTCATTACACTGCACGGTGTTTCATTTACAATGTCAGTACCTGAAGCATACACCAGTTTACTACTTGCATTCATTTCATCAGCACTGCAAACAGAGTCCTTTGCAATTAACCCCTTATTGGCTGTCACATTTTGCTCCTCAGTATTAGCAGCATTTTCAGAGTCTGATAGCTCAGCTCCCATACTCAGTGACCCTCCAGGCGCTGCACCCGCACATCTCAGAGGGGTTCCCTGCTCCACCATACTATACACAGCATTATAATCAGTACCTTTTTTCTCAATGACTTCTTTAATCTTCATGTTTTGCACTCTGGCCTCCCTCTTCATATTTTGCACTCTGGCCTCCCTCTTTTTCTCCATTGCCCAGTTTTCTACTTTAGGTATTGCATTTGCTTCTTTGTCTAGTCGCTCCTTTAATATAGCGAGCTCACGTGTGCAATTATCCAGGCACTCACACTTCATCAGCTTTGTCTTTGCATCCGTCTCTATCTTAATCTCTTCTCTTAACTTCAAAATTTGTCTTTCCAGTTTAAATAAACTTTTCTTAGTCACTTTCATACTCAATCCAAATGCTTTACATGATTCAGTAATCTCAGCAGCCACCATTTCCTGGTTACCACTTTCTTGATCTCCATGCTGCAAGCCACACTCCAGGCTCTGGGCTCTCCCAGGATCGTCAGCCCAGCTGCACTCACTTCCTCCTGGGTCAGAGGCCATGCCTCCTCCCTACTGGGAGCTCACAAGCACACGTCTATCCTCTCCTATGGACAAGAATAGAACTACTATAATACTGCCTCCTATGTACAAGAATATAACTACTATAATACTGCCCCCTATGTACAAGAATATAACTACTATAATACTGCCTCCTATGTACAAGAATATAACTACTATAATACTGCCCCCTATGTACAAGAATATAACTACTATAATACTGCCCCCTATGTACAAGAATATAACTACTATAATACTGCCCCCTATGTACAAGACTATAACTACTATAATACTGCTCCCTATGTACAAGAATATAACTACTATAATACTGCCCCCTATGTACAAGAATATAACTACTATAATACTGCCCCCTATGTACAAGAATATAACTACTATAATACTGCTCCTATGTACAAGAATATAACTACTATAATACTACCCCCTTTGTACAAGAATATAACTACTATAATACTGCCCCCTATGCACAAGAATATAACTACTATAATACTGCCTCCTATGTACAAGAATATAACTACTATAATACTGCTCCTATGTACTGGAATATAACTACTATAATACTGCCCCCTATGTACAAGAATATAACTACTATAATACTGCCTCCTATGTACAAGAATATAACTACTATAATACTGCCCCCTATGTACAAGAATATATTTTCTATAGTACTGCCTCTTATGTATGTGAATATAACTATTATAATTCTGCCACCTTTCTACAGTACAAAAATATAACTAGTATATTACTGGCCACTACTGCATACGTTACCTGGTCTATCTACAACGATCTCACATCTATCTCCAAAAAAGTCATCAAGGCATGCACACTTCACTCCATCAAATGTTCCACCATTAGCACAGAAAAGACCTGCATAAAATACAATAAGAAGAAGTTTATTTGTATTGTTATAATTATATAGGAAGTACATTCTTTTTAGTGCTTCCCCTAAAATTAGCACTTTGAGGGCTCTTAGTTAGTGAAACCCATAGGCGTAGCTTGAAGCTCCTGGGCCCCAATGCAAAACCTGTAATGGGGCCCCCATGTACAATGCTTTATTCATACTACTAGGCTCCCTATATGGAGAATAGAGGCATTGTGGGCTTCCTAAGACTCCCGGGCACAACCGCATCCTTTGCATCCCCAATAGTTATGCCCTGGGTGGAACCTATATAATTCATAAAACTCTATGAGGGCATCACACTGCGCTCCTTATAGAAATAGTTCTACCACAGTTATGGAAGGATATCCTAAAATATCAAAGTATTATATTGCTGACTTCCAGCACCAAATAGTGTACAAGGTTCACCTCTGGTGGTGAGGAAGCCATCAGAATATGGATAACCTGCACCAGGCCCATGTTATCACAAAGAAATCTAACTTTTCTTGTTCCTAGAACAGTCCCCCCAAAGCGCCACGGCCACTACTCTTGGAAACAGCTCCAACAGCACAAAGTTCCGAACTAGACCATTCTCTCTCCATGCCTCTGGCCATCTTCCAATGCACCAGTGACCCTGAAAATAGGCCCCAAACTCGGCACTGCCTGCCACATCAGTAAACTGTTCCAAGTCCACATTCTCATAAACCAACTCTATACCTACTGACAGCCCATTATATTTCTCCAGAAAAGAAGCCCATACCGCCATATATCCTTTATGGCTTCTTCTCAAGCAAATAAAGTGATGCAGAGCCTGCACCCCTGCCTTAGCTGCTGCCAGCCTCCTATAAAATACCCTGCCTATCAGCATTATGCGGCAAGCAAAATTGATCCTCCCCAAGAATGACTGCAGATCACACAGAGTGATTTTTGTCAGTACCCGCTCCTTCACCACTGCCTTCAAATCCTGCAGCTTCTCTTCTGGTAGCCGGCATTCCATTGACACTGTGTCAGTGGTAATGCCCAAAAACTCAAAAAAGTTGTGGTTCCTTCCATCTTCTCAGGGGCCAATGGCACCCCGAATCGATGGACGACCCTCTGCAAAGTCCCCAACAATGAGCGTATATTGGCGACCCTCCCGGACCTACACACGGAAAATCCTCAAGGTAGTGAATGACCGAATGTACTCCCTCACCACCCATTCCAGAGAAGAACTGAAGGCTTCAAAGTACGCACATGAGATGAAGCATCCCATGGGCAAACACTGATCCGCTAAATAGTGTCCCTCCCAGAAACACCCTAGTAACCGTATATTTTCTGGCGCCACTAGCAGCAGGCATAGAGCTGACTCAATAACGGCCTTCGCCACCAATGCCCCAGTCCATATTTTCTCACCCACTGAACTGCAGTGTCAAACGAAGTATACACCACCGAACGAAGCTCGGGGACTGTACCATCATTAAATGACGCCCCTTTTGGGTACGATAAATGATGAATCAACTGAAATTTATCCCGTTCTTTCTTATGTACCACCCCCAGCGGCGACACAATGAACACAAAGGAGGTTGCTTAAATGGTCCCACAATGCAATCTAAGCAAACCTCCTTATTGAGTTTCTCGGTTGCCGACCGTAAGTTCTTCCTGGAAAAAGGAACTACATGATCAGGGGGCGGAATTTTGAAACCATCCCGCAACCCTCACGTATCAGCACCACTTTTTTCCTATCCTGATATCTATTTAGGAATGGAACCATCTTTCCCAGCTTCCCTGGTGTCATCCCCTTTTCCACCTACACTTAGCCCCATTCCTCTGCCTTTTTGAAAATACTTTGCAGCCCCGTGTGATCCTGCATTGCAAAGGCAGCAGGCATGCTTAAACCGTTTGAGAATGATCGACAATGGTGGCTGTAGATGCACAAAACCACTGATGATACTTAGGGGCTGTTGTGTGGTGGTCTACTTCTGTTCGCTTGGAACTAGCTCTCCTCTTCAACTTTATCTTCAAGGTTTTCACTTTTGTCATCAACACAGTGAAAAATGTGATAACTGTCCGTTGGTTATGTTGTATGGATGGCCAATCGAGGACATTAAACTAATGTCCCCTTTATTGGCCATTTATTAAGCACAAGAATTGACTAAAATTTAGCCATCTCAGCCACTTAATTTTCCCTCTGAGAGTAGATGCTCAAACAGACACCCCCTGGATACACATTACTTAGACACTGGTCTACTTTGCATGAATAAATTAGGCTACGTTCACATATTTTTTGACTGATCCACTTTACTAAAAAACAGAAATTCGCAAGTTGGAAAGCTTTCCTTCTGTTTTTTTTTTTTTGTGGATTTATAAAACGGATCTCTGAAAAACTGGGTAGAATGCTCTCCGTCTGTCTGTTTCATAGTATTTAAAAGGATCCATTTTTTGTACAGCCTAGTAAAGATGAGAAATCCTAACATGTACAACAGTGGATGTTGCCCTTCTCCACCACAGAAGGTTTTTATGCTCCCTTTCGTACACTGGTGGCCATGCTTCAATTAATGTGGCTTGTTTCTTAACACACTAGCCATACAGTGCTGGAGCCCCAGGTTCAAATCTGAGCAAGGATAGCATCTGCATGGATTTTTAAAAACTCCATACAGCTGTCCGTGGTTAGATTTGAACCTAGAACTCCAGTGCTGCAAGGCAACAGTGTTAACAACTAAGCCACCATGACTGTTTGTCCTTTTCAGTAGAAGAACAAGAAACAAAAAAAGAATTTGCAAATTTCATGCGGGTGTTGTCCATGGCCAGTTTTAAGCCTAGAACACAAGCACTGTAAGGCAACAGTGCTAAAAAGTGAGCCACCATGCTTGTTCTTTCCTCTTCCATCTCCAGAGGTGGAAAGAAGAACAAAGCAAACATACAGATGTTGTCCTGGATCAAATTTGAACCTAGGACTCTAGCGCAAGAAGATAACACTGCTAATGACTGAGCCTCCATGCTTATCTTTCTTTTGTTTCTTCTTCTTCCTTTTTGTTCCAGAGGAGAAGTAGAAGACCAGGAAGAAGACTGTTAAAAAGGAGAGGAAGCATTTTTTCTTCTTCTCCCCCTCTGGAGGAGGAAAAGATGGCTAACATCTCTATGGACATTTTCAAGGTGGACATCATTCTTGGAGAAATTATAACCTTGAACTCCAGCTCCGCAAGGCAACAATGCCAACCACTGAACCACACTCATTGACAGAGACCTGCCATGACTCAGGGGCACCAAGGAGAGCGTGAAAACCTCCTGTGGTGCTCAGGAAACGAAATTGGAAGTAAAAAATGGATTGCTTTCCAGTTTCATCGTCTCAATTGACTACAAAGCAATAAAAATGGATCCATTTATAGTCCATTTTTGTAACTTCGGTGTTACTGTTCCTGCGTGAAGAAGAGAATGGAAACGGAAAATACAGAATTGGATTGAAACTGAAGACCTTCTGCTTCCATACATTTGTGTGGGTTGCAAAACTCAAGCGTTTTCTTTATATTTTGCTGTTCCCACAACGAACAGGTAGATGGAAATGAAAACGCTTGTGTGAAAAGGCCTAACATTGTTGTCTGTTTATACTGATAACCAAAATTAAATGAAAGACTCTTACCAGACACTGAAGAGGTTAATACCAGCACGATGGCAGGAGACCACAAAAGGGTCCTCATTCCCCAGGACCCACAATATTACTTTCACTACCAGATTGACATAAGAATCCTGACTTGGCAGTGAGAAACCTTTATAGCAGGGGCAGGGGCGGTGATTGTAGGTGTCAGTTACGTGACACAAGGCCCAAGTGACACATGGGTGACACATGGGTGACACATGGCTGAGATGCTTCATCTGAAGTGCAAAGGTTTATGGTGTTATTGGTTGCATAGAAACAATGATGAGTCCAGCATTAGTTGACCCTTTATTCTTAGCATGCTACAGGTCTCTGGGTATCATCGGGACAAGCTAGGAATTAGATAGTCAATTAAACCTATAGTATGTGGTGGTTTGTAGCCAGATCTGCAGTGGGGTAGGAGCTCAAGCTCATGACAAGCCCCTGTGGACAGGGCCAGTATGGCAGTGCATGGACCCTGTAAGCCTCACTCATTGGGTAGAATACCTCCATATACACAGTCTGATAGGACATGGAACAACTTGTTGCACCTATGAAATCAGAGGCAAACCCCAGGTACAGCAGAGGGCTCATGCACCTGCGTCTCTTTTTTGTTTTTTACTTTCAAAAAAATCCAAATTTTTATTTATTTGCTTTATGCTATCGACACCGACGTCTGAGGGCTTGTTTTTGGCTGGACGAGTTGTATTTTTCAAAGTTACTATTTACTAGTTGCTGAAAAACGTAGCGAAATAGAAAAAAATTAACACAATTTCGCAATCTTTAGGGAGGGTCTTGTTTTATAGAATACACACTGCAACAAAAATGACATCACTTTATTCTAGGGGTCAGTACCATTGGCACAGTACAACATTTATATATTTTTGTTTTTTGCTGTACTACTTAAAAAAAATAAAAAAAAAATATATATATATATATCTTTGGAAAAACATAAGATTATTTTCTGCCGCCGTCCTCTGACAGCCATAACCTTTGTATCTTTCTGCTGACATAATTGTGTGAGGCTCCTTCTTTGCATTCTTTCCTGTAGGATCGTCGATGAGGATTTTGTGGATAAAAGGCTTGACGAGGTACGTGACAAGTTTCTCCAGAGGGGATACCCCAAAACATTGATTGATAACCTAAAGGTCAAGGCTCGCTCTAAAGATCGTGAGTCATTATTGCAGCCTGTGTCCCAGAGAAATGAGGTCACTCGACTATTTGAAACCACATTTGGCCAAATGAGTGGGAGGATTCCCGCATTATTAACCCTTTCCAATCCAATTTGTATCCAGATTTTTCTAGGGGGCTTACTCTTTTTCTGCCGTTATACAGTGGCGCTGTCTGCTGGCTAAAGCCAGTACTGCATGAGGTGACACATTGGATAGGCTCTGACAGCAGAGAGGCTGGCAATATACAGTAAGAGAACCCTGACGGATGTCTTCCAACATCGGAGCTGTACAGCCTTAAATCATAATGTCTTTAGACGTCAGACAGTGGATTGGAAAGGGTTAACCCCTTTCTGCTTCAGGACGTACATTTACGTCCTGGAGCATCGGGGTATGAATGCAGAGAGGTCGCGGGGCTGTTTACTACAGCTGGCACCTGCAGGCAATAGCCGCGATCATCCGTTCGGCCAATCGTGGCTATTAACCCTTTAAATGCCCCATGTCAGTTCTGACAGTGGCATTTAAAACTACCGACTGATGTTCAGGGGTCCCGTGCGCCCCCCCACGGTGAGATCGGGGGAGCCGTGCAGGTGTCATGGCAGCCGGGGGCTGCCTTGGGAGACTGTCTATCAAGCCATCCCTGTGGGGTGGCTTGATAGGCTGCCTGTCAGAATGCAGTATGACGTAATGCTGTAGCATTACGTCATACTGCAGGAGCGATCAAAGCATCGCATATTATAGTGCCCCATGGGAGACTTAAAAGTAAAGTTAAAGAAAGATCAATAAAGCTTTTTAATTATAAAAAAAAAAGTTATAAAAGTTTAAATCCCCCCCTTTTGCTATATCTATAATTAAAAAGTCTAAATAATAAAATAAAAATACATATTTGGTATCGCCGCGTCCATAAAAGTCAGATCTATCAAAGTAGCACATTATTTACCCCGCATGGTGAACGTCGTCCGAAAAAAAAAATAAAGAACGCCAGAAATGCACTTTTTCAGTCTCCCAGAAAAAGCGCAATAAAAAGCGATCAAAAAGTCGTAGGTATCCTGAATTAGTACTAACGGAAATGACAGGACATCCCACAAAAAATAAGCCCTCGGTGAACTATGTCAACGAAAAAATAAGAAAGTTATTGTGCGCACAAGATGACAGCAGAAAATAATTGAAACAAATTAAATGTCTTTGAAAAAAAAAGAGTAGTATAGTAAAAAAAAAACTATACAAGTTTGGTATCGTAGTAATCATACCGACCCATAGAATAAAGTTATCAGGTCATTTTTATTGCAGTTTGTGCGCCGTAGAAACAAGACGCACCGAAAGATGGCGGGATGGCGTTTTTTTTGCATTTTACTCCACTTAGAATTTTACTCCACTCAGTACATTATATGGCACATTAAATAGCGCCATTAAAAACTACAACTCGTCCCGCAAAAAACAAGCCCTCATACAGCGATGTCGATGGATAAATAAAGGAGTTATGATTTTTTTAAAGGGGGGCAGAAAAAACGAAAATAAAGAAAAAAAGGGCCGCATCATTAAGGAGTTAAAAAAACACAAGCCTATAGTAGCACAAAGTCATCCTGAAATTATGGACTTCAGGAAGCCCCCTCTTATGGCATACCGAGGGGTCCAAACCTGAGGGACAGGGTAGTTTTCACCTTGAGGAGGCCATCTGAGCAACCCAGGCAGCAGGCACTCTTTCCTGTCAGGCATGGGTGTTTTCCCTGCATGGGTTGCGCCTGTTGCCACAATCTGCTTAAAGGGGACGGATTCACACACCCTAGATCTGGGGCCGAGTACCGTATCCACCAGAGGTACACTGGTCGGTCCACGTACATAATTTATATGATTTGCTACCCTTGTGGATTGCTGTATGTAGGCGAGACCACAATGAAGGTCAGATTAAGGACTACAAACCATAAAAGTACGATACGTAGGAGGAAAGTGATCTCTCTGTCGCCAAGCATTTTGTGGAAGCGGGTCATGCCGTAAGCAAGTTGAGGTACCGGGTTATTGATAGTGTTTCAGCTGATATGAGAGGAGGAGATTGGGGCTGCTTGAGTTAACATGGATTTTCGAACTCGACACGTTGTACCCTGGGGTCTTAACGTGGAATACCATGCTACATCTTATTTCTAGGTGGTGATTAGGACAATGAGGTTTATTGTATACAGTTTGGGGCCAAATAAGTCTATACTGACACTGTTTGATGTGTTTTTAGAATAATTGTTGTGTATATGTATTTCATGTTTTTATTTTTATTTATTTATTGGTTGTTTGTAGGTTGAAAATGGGAGGAGGACCGGTTGGTGCAGAAGGCCGGGGGCTTGCATATCATAACCATAAACCTGGTTGTCACCGAGCTTGAGGAACCCTGCCAAAGATTGAATAAAATGAATATCCCAGGGTAGATGTCTGTCTGATGAGTCTGTGTCTCTGGTCCGGCCACCCTAGCCAATATATTTTGCCTTCTGTTGGCTATCTTGGCCTACGATGATGATAAGGGGGGTTTAGGCTATATGCCTCTAGGCCCCTGTGGGAACTATTTGGTTGATCAGCTATTCAACATGTGGTCATATATACCCTTAAGATTGCATATGCTTATGCATAGAGTGTAGTAGAACATGCAAGTTAATAGAACATGGCTTTTCAGACTAGCAGTAATTACTATTTGTTAGTGGTGGTTCTTGACTGATGTACGGTGTAATAGAGGTGTTGTTGTCATGCGACTCCTGGCGAGACGCAAGCACAGTTGGGGACGTGCGAGACAGTGTTTAACCTGCCACTTAATTCCAGTATAGGCACATGGGATCTACACTTCACCTTAGGTGAATGCGCCTTATAGCTTATAATTTGATCTAGTGCTGCTGTGAAACGGTGCGCATGCGCGGCTGGCTGCACACGCGATAGCTATTTCTGCACCGAGCAGTCTTGATGATGCAAGGAGCTAGAGGCCATGCAATACTACGGGCGTCCTCTAGCACTTGCGTAGTGGAGTGCCAGGATGCCAGAGGTTACCGAGTCACTATAGGTGTCAGTGAGTGTACAATCTAGCGTTGTAACTGACAGGCATGCGATCCACTTGGTTCTCAGCAGTCGGCACCTAGTGGGATCCTCCTGGATGGCCTATCACATTGTAGGCATGTGGGGGGGGGGGGGTTGTTTTGGCACTGATTGGTAGGTAATAGCTCCTTAATGGTGTTAGCACTGTGTGAGCTAGAATAAGGTCAGATGGTGGCCGGAACGTCGCTTTTTAATATATAATAAAGATGCATCTTCGGATGTCATTATTTCAAACAAGAAGATTCCCGTGTGCTGCTTATGAAATATCTACATGCTACTACCCTTTATTGGACCCTAAGGATGTCAGGATCCAGACAGGGAGCGGGCACTCTGCATGCTTCCCCAAGAAATTTGGTCTGTTGGTTGTGCTGCTGGAGACCCTTCAGAGGGGCAGCGTATATCGACCGGTGGCGGGAAAACCCGGCTAATATACGCCCGTGTGAATAAGCCCTTATACTGTGATCACTGATAAAAAAGCCAAAATTGAAGATTTTGTTAATCATGCCTCTAGAAAAAAAACTGAATAAAGTGATAAAAGTGGTATATGTTCTTAAAAATGGGATAAATGAAGACTAGAGCTCCTCCCACAAAAAAAACAAGCCCTCTTAGACTTCCATTAATGGAAAAAAGAAAGCGTTACGGCCCTTGGAATGCGGCAACACAAAAACAAATTTTTTTTAAAAAGTGTTTTTAGTGTACAAAAGTAGCAAAATCTAAAAAAGACCTGTATAAACCCGGCATTGCTGGAATAATCTTATCACTACTCTGCATGCTGAACGCCGTAATAATGAAATTTAAAAAATGGTGGGATTTCTTCTTTTACAACTACCTCCCCCAAAGAATTAATAAACGTTACACAATACATTATATGTACCCCAAAATGTTGTCATTAAAAAATACAACTTGTCCCGCAAAAAACAAGCCCTCATTCGGCCATGTCGATGTAAAAATAAAAAAAAAGTTATGGCTCCTGGAATGCGACACTGAAATGAACTGAATAATTGATTGGACATTAGGGCATGAAATGGGCCTGTCACTAAGGGGTTAAAATAAGTTTATTAGTAGTAAATATTAATGAGTCGAACACATAAATAGACCTTTGGTCACCTAGCTGGCCCAGAAATCGTTTTGCATTGTGGCCAGGAATGCCAAGCTGTATCTTTTTATGGTCTGGATTGCTCTTTTATTAAGTGTACTGCCCCACTGAGGACTGATGAGAGCCGATTACCGCGAGGGAATCCCCTGCACGATCCAGTGGTGTCACATGTGATATTCAGATGTCTAACCCCCTAAAGTTCAGGCCTCATTAAGCATTTCTTTTTTCCCGTGTTGCTGCCATAACTTTGTGATTTTTCTATCATAATCCGCTTGTTTTCCGCAGGATGAGCTTCACTTTTCAATGGCAAAAGTTTTGGATACTTCTAACTTATTGATTAACTTTTTTTAACTTTGTTTTTGGAGGAGTTGACAAAAACAGCAGTTTTTGCATTTTAAATAGTGTTTTTCCAAGTTACTTCTGTTATATAGTTTTGGGCTCCCCATGCCAAAAACTATATAAAAGAAATATACTCACCGCAGTAGCAGACCGCCGTTTTGGTGGTCCGCTGTTGCGGCATCTGATAGGTGACATAAACCAGTCATGTGAGCTTCTAATGTAAAGCCCCAAGGCAGGTTTATAGGACGCTACTGATGATGTTCCTGCTTCCCTCCCATTGGCTGCTGTGGTCACCTATGTAAGCAACCCATGTGACCGTCACCGCTGATCTAAACAGAGCACTGGAGCAGCAGCCAGCAGCAGCAGCAGGGAAACAGTACATGGAGATGACTTTGTGTGGTTTTTGTTTTACACGCAACTCATTCCCCCACTGCCACCAAAGTAAAAAAAAAGGTCAGAAAACCACTTTACGTTTTGTGCCATTCGCCTTGTGGCATAAACAACATGTTACCTTTATTATATGGGTCGGTATGACTACAGCGATAGCAAATATGTCTAGGGTTTTTTTATTTTTTCCTAATTTCTTATATTAAAAAATGCTTTTTTGAGAAACAATTATTGTTTTGTGTTTATTTTGAGAGTCATAACTTTTTAATTTTTTTACATCAGTGGAACTGTGTAACGGTTTAAGTTTTTTTACATGATTTTGTTTAGCTCCACAAGATGAGTTGATCACTTGGGGATTTGATTGCTGGTATAATGCACTGCAATACTTTGGTAGTATGCCAGACAGGCATCCTATTAAGTCCTTCCATAAGAAGACACATTGCAGCTGAGCGGCCTGTTAAAAATTTTACACTGGGACTCAAATACTGAAAGTTATGCCTCTAGTAGGGCATTTCGATTCCCTGTGGCTGTTCTCCTGGCAATCTTTGGTGTTACTAGTACAGGGCTTTCACGACCCATGCTCCAGATTTGTGGTTTGGTGCCGTGGATTGCCGGGTGACCAGCACATTCAGCTATAGTCACTTCCTCGGGGTGCAGATATAGTTGAATACTATGGACATCAGCGCCTTGCACATCCACGCACTATGCACTCTAGTAGACCATGGGCTTGGCTGTGTAGAGGGATCACTTCACCATGATGCCTGCACTGTGCTTATTGCACAGGAAATAAGCTGCTCCACTCAATGTGGGAGCAGGGTAAGGTGAGTGTTGGGTGGTATTATTTTTGTAGGTGAGCACTATTATTGTGTGGAAGACACAGGGGGAGGGGTGAAGTGAAAATGGTTATTATTTGGGGAAATATTAGTGTGAGTCACAAAGGAGTTATTACTTTGGGGCACAGAAGGGGCACTTCTGCTTTACCATCGAGAGATACAAGGGGGGTTATTACTATGGAGGCTATAAATGAAGTTCTACTTCTGTGCGCAAGCACATGGGAGAAATTATTTCTTTGTGAAGGGCACAAAATGGGATTATTACTGTTCTAGGGCACAAAGGAGAGCACTATTAACGTAATACACAAAGGGGGCATTATTACTTTGGGAAGTACACAAAAGGGGTATTTTTACTGTGTGGGAGCACAAAGAAGGGCACTGTTACTGTTGGGCATAAGGAAGGCATTTTTTTGCGGAAGGAATAGGAGAATTATTACTGTGTATGAAAGGAGGCACTAGTAAGTGTGGCACACAAAAGAAGGCACTATTACCATGTAGGGAAGAAGCTATCCTTATTAATACAGAGGCTGGCCAGAAAGATAATCTATGAAGGGAGAGCTCACAACCTCAAAATTTGTGCTAAAGTGTATAGAGATAAAGTACAATATCGCATGGTGGTGTTTTTTTTTAAGGCAGCCATATTTGGATTAGGGTAGACATAACTTAGCATTGGACCACTAATTTTCTACACGATGTATAAATACATGAGGGGACAATACAAAGATCTGTTTATACCCAGGACTGTGACTGTAACAAGAGGGCATCCGCTACGTTGAGAAGAAAGCAGGTTTCATCACCAACACAGAAGGGGGTTCTTTACTGTAAGAGCAGTGAGACTGTGGAACTATGTGCCTGAGGACATGGTGATTGCAAAATCCATGGAGGAATTTAAGAAAGGACTAGATGTCTTTCTAGAATGCTACGATATTACATGATATAGACATTGGGTGACTAGTGGGGTTGTTGATCTCAAATGTTGATCCAGAGATTACTGCCATTATGGAGTCAGGAAGCATTTTATTTCCTCCAAATGAGCTAAATTGGCTCGTTTGTGGGTTTTTTCCCCTTCCAACAAGGGGGGTTGAAACAGGCTGAACTAGATGGACATTGTCTTCATTGAGCCCAACATACTATGACTCCACAACTGTAGCTAGCTGTATCAGTACAGAATAGTGCCAGCTACTAATGAGGTATAACTTACAGTAATTAAGATAAGAGAAGTGGAGCAGGTCAGGCACAACGTCACAGATATGGAAAGGTATTTCTGCTCCGTAATGTTATGCATGATACGTGCCATGCCCTTTATTATTGCTAATAATTACCTCACCCTAGATTGCGCATGAAGGTAATAAGCCTATTACAGAGATACAAGGGCTGAAATGACGTTCCATTACATGGAGTTCAGCTCTATTGGGAAGACTTTAAATTCCACGAAGTTTAGCACTTAGAGGGCCACTCCAGCAAAAACACATTTTTCCATGCCTCACCGGATTTCCTGTTACACCATGGAGGCCTCCTCTGTGTATTCCAGTCACTTCCGTGCAGTGCAGCCCCCTTATCAGACACCATCTTGATGGTGAGATTTTTATTCTTTTACTTTCAATTCCATGAGGTATCCGACCTGCGTTAATTAAAGCTATAATTTTTGCCTGCAAATGGGACAGTTTGATTATCATTACCTTCTATATTCACCTAAATAAGCTATAAGTATACAGTCAGGAGGATGAGCTGTGATGTCCTCTGTTATAACTGTGTGATAGGAGCTGTGTGATCATCATCAGTAAGTGTAACAGGAGATTCTGTGTCCTCCTCAAGCCAATTTATGTAGTAGGTCGATGTAACAGCATCACACAGACTGAGACATCGAATAGAAAATAAAACCAGAACCGCAAGTAGATCTAAGCTGGTTAGAACTGAGATCACATGACCATCTGAGGAAAAAGAGGCCAGGAGTTTCAAATAAAGACGAAAAACTAACCCAGCCCACTTATATATTTAGGGGAATAGGTACATAGTGAATGAATAAAGATTTCTGATGTCTTATGTGTGTCAGTTGGGTGATGCCTAACACTGCTCCCTGTATGGCAGTATGGTGTCTGACTCTTTCCCCTTGGTGTGAGGACACGTGCGCTAGCAATGGTTTATCTGTATGCATGTGAGGGGGGTTTCTGTGTTGGGTTTCTCTGTCACCCTAGGGTTTTGCATTTATGCAGGATGTGTGGTGCGTGTCTGTGCAGGTGGCCAGATGTGTGTGAACAGTGGGGTGTGCATTGGGTTTGTGCAAGTGCCAGACAAGGTGCATGAACAGTCCTGTTCTATTTTGCATGCAAGTTCCTGGGGTGTTGGTGTGAACAGTGGCATGTTCAGTGTCTGTCTAGGTTTCCAGACATCAGATGTGAACAGTCCTGTTCTGTAAGTTGGTGTGAGCTGTGTCCTGTCCTGCTGTAGATCTAGGGATAGGTGGATCCCTAGGTTCCAGTGCGGAGTTGTCCTTATCGGGACGATCGCTCTGCTTGCAGGCAGGTTTTCGCGTGGTGGATGTCTTGTTAGAGTAGAGATATCTTATGTCTGTCCGTAAGACCAATTCACAGCCCTACCTTGGTGTTCAGTATGCATTGTGTGTGTTCTTATGGCATTTGTGTGAATGCCGTCTTGCGTCCATGCTGAGGCTTGGTGCCCTGGTGTTGCACGGACGTAACACATAACCTTTTTATTTTCTGTCAACATGGCCATATGAGGGCTTGTTCTTTGTGTGGTGAGCGATAGTTTGTATTGGTACCATTTTTGGAGTACATACAATGTATTTTGTAACTTTTTATTTTTATGATGCTCACTATGCAGTATAAACAACTTGGTAACTTTTTATTGCAAGTTGTTCCAATTACAAAAATACCAACATTTCAATGAGTGCTGCAGTTACAAGCACCAGCCACTACACAAGGGTTAGACCAGCTGCTTCTGCTCTGACCCAGTGCATATGGGGTCCTGGGCAATAAACTATTGATGACTTATGTTGATGATAGATAATTTCCAGCATGCACCCACCGCTAGTTCTCTGTGGGCAGGAACTCTGTCTCCAATGCTCTCCCTATCTGTCCAATCAAATACTCTATGGCAATGATTGTTAGCTGTAAAGGTGTACTGCACACCCAGGATGTAAATGTACTCCCTGTGGTGTTAAGGAGTTTATGTTTATATCCCTGGCAAAGAGCACTAGAAGGGTTAATGCTGCATACTTGTGGTCCAGTGCTCACTTATGTATCCAGACTTCAATGTAGCCATGGTTGTAACTTCCCATTATCTCCCAGCACTGATCATAGAGATAAGTCATGACAGATATAGAGAACCACTGCACTGTAACTGTACAGCTTAACTGTTCTCCCTGTGATCAGGCAGAGTGATCAGGTTCTGCCCAATCACTAAAAGGAGAATCCCTCTGTGGTCAGCGGGGCCTATGGGCCGCCTGCAACTCCTATAGCTCAACTGCCATTCCATTAATTCAAGGGCATTCTAATATATCACACATCATTTAAAGTTTGGGTCTGCTCCCAAAGACCAGAGGGACATTTTGGGACTCCAGGCCTGGGTAAGACTGCAACTCTGCACCATTTATAATTACACTCTTGGACAAAGGGTTTTCCAGGATATGAAAACCATGGCTACTTTCTACCAGAAGAAGAAAATACACCTGTGCACAGGCTATATGTGTAATTACAGCTCTGCCTTGCAGAGGAGAGATGCAATACCAGACGCAACCCATGGACAGCAGTGGCACTGTTGTTTGAAGAAATCAGCCAAGTTTTTTATTTTCTACAATCGCTTTGCAGACTTGGAGTCCTGGCATAGTAATGCTTCTATGGTGTAAAAAATAACTGGAACCTGTGCTTTTATAATTCATTTTAATTACAAATGCTAAAAATCTCCAATATAAAATTAAAAAAAATTGGTGATCGATTTACAAAATAATTAGAAAGACACTTTTTACTTCATGGATTTTCTGAATGTCAGAGTTTACCACAGTCAGTTTATTTCCAGCTAGAGACATGGATCATTTCACAGCCTTCCAGTGAAGGGCTTTAAGCCTTAAAAGGGTTTTACCACCACCTATCCACAAGATGAGGGAAATAAATGTCACATCAATGGGAGCCAGACCACTGGGATACCCCGCTATCCCAAGAACCGCACCCCGTAATGCCCCTGTGAATGGAGCAGTGAAGTGAGACTACCACTCCATTTACTTCCACAAGATGGAGGAAGAGTCCCAAGTGCATCAATGTCCTCTTTCTCCACAGAAGTGAATAGAGTGCGATTGAGTAGTATTGAGTGAACCAAAACAGGCAAGCCCTCTTTCAGGTCAGGGGTTCATATTACAGCAAAACTGTGATAGAAAATATACTTCTAGGTTATGGCAGAACTACTTAAGAAGGCAAGAAGAAGCCAGTAGGCTTCAAAGAATGCAATGGCCTGCACAGTCTCCAGACATAAACCCCATTGTGCTTGTTTGGGATAAACTGGACAGAAGGGTGAAAGCAAAGCAATCTACAAGAGCAGCAGATTTGTGGGAACTTCTGTAACAATGCTGGGAAGAAATTTCTGAACAATATCTGAATGTAACTGTAGAGAGAATGCCTCGATGGTGTAAGGAGTCAAAAATCTAGATTTAGTTTGGTTTGCAGTTTGTATGTTCTTAGTGCATATGGGGGTGAAGAAGGAGTTTTATGGCCCTTAGACAGTGTCATGCACCAGTTTTAGGGGTATTGCTGAAGCTCTAGTTGGATTTGAATGAATTCAGACCAAACCAAACTTTTTGTCACAGATGAACCTGTCGATCCAAACTTTTCAAAACTTTGCTCAACACTACACAGTAGCATTAAAAGGTGCAGATCTTGGTATAGCTGGGGGTCCCAGAGGTTGGACCCTCAGAAGTCAGAAATGTTATCCTGTGAAAAGGGTATAAATGTTTTTGATGGTAAAAGCCCTTTAAGTAAATATATTAATACATCTCACTGTATACAGCAGAATCACACCATCCTCTAGTTTATATACAGACAACTGTAGAAGCCATAAGGGTATGTTGACACGGTCGGTCAAAGAGGCAGCAAACTTCAACCTGAAGTCCATGGGGAAGCAGCATCTAAAATTAGTTGATGTAAATTTCTGTGTGGAATACACATGGGTTCCTTGCCAAATTCCATTGTGTGAAGAAGGGGTCTAGCTGTTGTGCCTATATCAGAGTGCATTACTCCACCCTGCCTGCAGAGGGCAGAGGTTCTTTCATTGTACAGTTTATCCAGTCAAATGACGTCTTGGGAGAAACACCTGGTGAATAGAAAGTGTAAAGAAATAGAATTTTAGCAATGTTTTTATGAAACTGGATCATTCTAAGATTAAATACTAATGAGATGCATTTTTTGTACAGTCTTTAAATAAAATATGAACTAAAAGGAGGTTTTGGCTGAATGTTGCTATACAAGAAAAATAAATACTTAGGTTTTTTTTTCTATTGACCTTGGTGTTGTAGTAACTCTTGCTGAATGATTGTTAAAGAAAAAACAAAAAACAGCTGCTTTCTTATAAAACAGCGCCACACCTCTTCGTAGGTTGTATGTGGTATTGCAGCTCATCCCCATTCACTTCAATGGAATAGATCTGTAAGGCCATGGCAGGTGTAGTGCTGTTTCTAGAAGAAAGAAACCATGTTTTTCTAATCCTGTACCCTTTACAGCTTGGCTTCTCTTTACCCATAAACAGCACCACTCTTATCCATGGGCAGTGTCGGGTATTGCAATCCACAACAAAGAGCTAATGACCACAGGTTGAGTCTATCAGCATCTTCAGTCTTCATTGTTCAGCAGATGCCACGCTGTTCTCCCACCTATTAGCTATCTCCATCGATCACATGCACTCGGCCTGCCACTTAAAGGGCAGTGTGAACACCCAAATTTGCTCTTTCTAGGCAGTCTTGATGCTCGGTTTACTGAAGCTTCCCTTCCACACTAGAGAGTTCCTGAGCAAGAACTTCCATTAGGTTCCTCATATCCAGTAACAGTAACTCAGTGATCACTATTTGATCCAACCTTTGAGGAGCCGTTAAAAGTGAAGGAGGGCCACTAAGCTACTGTGTAACCCCACCCCTCATAATTAACATTGCTATTAAAAGGGTTTAGCTACAGAATGCATTTATTAGCAATCCATAGGACCTTCTCTGGATTGGGACCAGCACGAATACTAGAATGGGGGCCCAGACTTCCCTGTTCCTCCTCATTGCATGACTGTGGTGTGGAGGAGTGAGAATGTCAAGGCAGTCAAGCATGCATCCTTCCACTCCATTTTAAAGTCTATAGCAATGACAACGGAGTACATCGACAGCCAATGCTACTTGCAATGAGCTCTGCGGGAATATTTTCGAGCATTCTACGGTTGGCTTTGCTACTGCATCACCCTATCTAATGCTGCATCTCCCACTTCCAATTGGAAATTTATCACGAGAGGCAACTCGCTGAGACAGGGAGGACTGCCATTTCATACATTAGTCTTAATCCACGCTTCATTCTACCCCATAAGGGCACATGCATGTGGATATTTTTCTGTCCAATGTTTGGACCAAACATTCAGTCCGAAAGTTGGATGTAAATAGCAGAATGGGAGAATTCAAATAGTCCAAGTAAAAAAAAAAAATGAGCATGCCCTATTTTTGCCCAATTCTCTGATGAAAATAGTACATCCTTACATGGTGTCCTGCACGTCGGACAGGATGTCCATGTACTGCCAGATCTCAGGCACAGCTTTTTATGTATTTATGTCCTATACCCTAAAAGAGGCGCAAAACCATTGATAAATGCTCACGCTGTATGATGAAACTATACTCTGCTCCTCTAGTCTCTGTGTTTACACTCTGAGAATGGAGGCACACCAATTCTGAGATGGAACTCGTATGGGAAAAGCACCTATTCATTTCAATTGGTTACTTCAATCAAATGAATTTTCTCTTGGTCCAATAGTCCGAGTTAGAACAATTGCTGGATGTCCTGTTTTTGGGTGATTCTTGTTTGAGAATTATACATGATTTTCAATGAGAGCGTGAAAACAATGTAACATCCTCACATGACATGCGAGTGCCATCAGTTCATAAAATATTTTATTCTATTGGAACTACATTTGGTTTTTTCACGCATCAGAAGAATGTGTGTGAAAAACTGATATAAATGTGATGCAAATTGTACATTTTTGTGCAAAAAAGCATGACACACATGAAAATTGCAGGGGAACATGTGACTGTCCCCAGCAAGAGAAACCAAGTACTCTTGTGGATAGGATACTTTTTAGTGGCTAACAAAAATACATGATGTTCTAGTGAGCTTTCCAACCTCTCAGGGTTCTTCCTCAGGCAGGGACGTAACTATAGGGGATGCGGTTGCACCCGGGCCCAGGTGCCTTTGGGGGCCCATAAGGCCTTTCTTCTCTATAAAATAAGCCCAGTACTATGAATAAAGCATTATAGTTGGGGCCCTGTTCCAGGTTTTGCATTGGGGCCCAGAAGCTTCAAGTTACACCTCTGTCCTCGGGCTTAACCCTTTCCAATCCAATTTGTATCCTGGTTTTCCTAGGGGGCTTACTCTTTTTCTGCCATTATACAACGGCACTATCTGCTGGCTAAAGCCAGTACTGCATGGGGTGACACGTTGGATAGGCTCCGACAGCAGAGAGGCTGGCAATATACAGTAAGAGAACCCAGACGGATGTCTTCCAACATCGGAGCTGTACAGCCCTCAAATCATAATGTCTTCAGAGGTCAGACAGTGGATTGGAAAGGGTTAAGCCTGTGGTTTTTGGTGAGTAGTTTACTGTGGCTTGTGGTACTTCCTACGGTGTAATTCTATCTTGTGTGAAAGCTTTCTAAAGCCATATTCACATGGCCAATAATCTCATGCAAGTCTTCTGCGTTCCTGGATGTAAATAGCTTGCATGACAATACAGCCCATTATATGCAATGGGTTCTCTTATATGTGGGATTCTGCAAGAGAGAATATGCTGCGCCATTTCTATTTTTTAGGGGGTAGTAGCGCCCATTCTATTCTATTGAAGCCCAAAACAATCGCACTTGAAATAACATGTTTTTTACATGCAGAACAATCACAGGGAAAATTGCAAGTTTACAAGCGTGATATTGGTCTGAGTTTCACTTGCTGTGAGAATACAGCCTTACAAGGTATCAGTCCTGACAATCAATGGACTAGTAGCATAAACGTATCGCCTGCATGGAATTTCAGGCTTATACACTATGTTGGCAGAAGTATTGGGACGCACATAGAAGG
The DNA here is from genome assembly GCA_035609135.1 of Eleutherodactylus coqui. Taxonomy (NCBI): domain Eukaryota; kingdom Metazoa; phylum Chordata; class Amphibia; order Anura; family Eleutherodactylidae; genus Eleutherodactylus; species Eleutherodactylus coqui. The sequence continues at coordinate 307,664,511 of CM069406.1, read as the reverse complement.
TGACAACATTTTGTTTTATTCACATTCCTCATTCTGGTGTTGGGCCACCTTTGGCCTCAATGACTGCAGTCGCCCTCCTCGGCTGGTTTCCACCAAGTTCCCATAGATGTGTGAAGGAATTTGCCTCCATTCCTGGAGGAGCTTCAGATAGTGATGCGGACGATGATGGGCGCGCATAGATACACGGTCTAGTTTGTGCCAAAGATGCTCAATTGGATTGAGATTCGGACTTTGGGCCGGACAATGAAGTTTGCAGATGTTCTGCTCCTTAAACCAATCCTCAACACCGCGTGCCGTATGACATGGCGCTCAGCCATGTTGGTAGTGACATGGAGCTGTACAAGAATATTACCACAGGGTAGGTGATGCCACATTGTCCATAATGTCTCAGTACCCATTGGCATTGAGGGTGGACTTCACTATAACCAGTGGTCCTAGTCCTTCCCAGCAGAAACATCCCAAACACCATAACTGAACCCCATGCAAACTTCACTGTTGGCAAAATGCAGTGGTGTAGAAACCATTCTCCAGGCATTGGTGTACCTTGATTCAGCTCCAAGCCCCATTGCAAGCGCTGCTGTGCAGTCACTGCTGGGATGTTGTGTGCAGCCACTTATCCAGGCCGTTCCCTACGGATGGTTCTGGTGCTAATGTATCCTCCAATGTCCTGTGAGACCGCTTGAGCAAGGGCAGACGATGTGTGTGATGTCTTCACAGCTCCTACAAGGCTTTGTTGTCCAAGTTCTGTCATTTTACGAGGTCCCCCTGAATGTGGCAGCATCGCATACCGGACGGTCTCCATCTCCCAATGACATGGCCAACAGTGGACTCTAGAAGGTCCAGAAGCTCTGATGCCCCATACTGATTGGATGGTGACATCCAACCACCAGATCCTTTATACCTAATGCTCACACATCACCTGACAGCATGGGACTAGTGGGGGGCCAGTACTGTTGTCAACATAGTGTAGTTATTGCTTGCACTAATACAGAGCAAGAAACCCTCAAATATGTGAGCAGGATTAGTCAGTGCTGATTCTTTTGCTGGACTCTGTACATAAGTAATTTACCATTCACTGACAGCAAGGCAAGATCTTGAAAGCCATGAGGAATTGACACACAGAATATATAATGCTACATTTGCCACTTACGGATCTATGCCTGAGCCGCGGCGACGTCGACATAAAGCAACGACAAGAACTACAATGATCATGAGCAGCACAGTCAGACCAACGGTCACTCCACCATAGACACCCGGCTTACTAATTGCCGTCTGACATCGATCTCCCATGTACCAGAACTGGTCTGAGGTATCACAGCTGCAATGGAAAGACATCAATAACTAAATCACAGTGGACAGCTACAGATTATAAGAAAGCAGGGGAGAAAAATGTGGGAAAAGTGAAAAACAGTGAGATATTCCAGTTTAAAGTATGCACACACATAACAAATGCCAGTTTTATAGTGGATGTCAGCTATATACCCAGGGCATCGCATTATTGTAGATGGGCATGCAGACTTGGCATAGAGTTGTGAGTTATCCGGGGCCCAAAAGAAACATCAAATGACAAACCCAATTCTGCTATATCTGCTTAGTAAATGGAATTTCAAAACAGCTCCTTCTGCAAGTATTGTGGTTGCTCCTTAGAAGCTTATCTAGCAATGAGAGAGATGTTCTGACCAGCCTGGCAGGAAGGGGTCATCTATTCATGCTGCTTGTGCCAAATGCTGACCTCCCATCAGCAAACAGAAATCTTGATTTATCTGACCAGGAGATGTTTTTCTGCTGCTCAATGATACAATTTTTGTGCTGTTTTGTCAATTGGAGTCTCGTCTTTCTACTTCTACTTTCTACTTCTGCTTTCTACTTATCAGACATAATGGTGCTGGAACTGCTCATCTGCTGTTATAGCCCAAAAAACATAGAAATATTGACCTAAATCTGTATTTATGACTAGTGTTTAGTGAACCAAAACAGTTCAACTCTGTTTCAGGTCAAACTTGTTCAAAGTGCAGTGCAAACCCAAACCTGGGGCGGTTCATCTCAGCCAAACCCATTAAAACAACCTCCTCAACAACCTCCTCCATCTCAGCAACTTCCTGCATCTCAACAACCTCCTCCATCTCAACAACCTCCTTCTCAACAACAACCTGCTCCTTCATCTCTACAACCGTCTTCTAGCCTCCTTCTCCTCAACAACCTCCTCCTCAGCAAACTTCTCCTCTCCTACTCAACAACCTCTTTGTCCTCCTCCTTCTCAACAACCTTCTCCTCTTCCATCTCAACAACCTCCTGCTCAACAACCTTCTGCTCTCCTCCTCTTCAAAAACCTCCTCCTTTTCAACAACCTTCTCCTCCTCCATCTCAACAACCTTGTCCAGACACATCTGATCAAGGACAACATCTGGCTTCTCCTCCATAAATGTGCTAATTAAATCAAGGTAATTATTATGAGAAATAAACCAACACAAACACAGGGAGAACATAGAAACTCCTGGCAGATATTACCCTTGGTCAGATTTGACTAGAGAACCACAGCGAGGATGCTGAGAGCTTTTATGGCTCTTAGATAGTTGTATCAACCAGTATTAGGGGTACAGACGAAGTTTTGGTTCAGTTTGCGCTAATTCAGAATGGACTAAACTTTTTGCTGAAACTCTGCAAACTGAAACTCTTACAAAACAGGAGTCCATATAAACTAAGATCAGCGGAGCTGTCTTGGCCACTCCAACCACTTGTGTTCACCTGCGCTAACAGCCTGGTGACTGAATTTTGATGCATTTTTACAGCTATCTCTTAGACCTTATTATCATAGTTCAGTACAACAGCCAAGAAGAACAATGCGAAGAGGAACATTATGAGCAGAATTTCTTTCTTGGACTATTGGAAAGAATTAGGTTATACACATATTTAACTATATACAGATAGAGCAGAGTTGAGCTTATCACTTGGCACCACTCATGATGATATTTGCATGTGGTCATTTAAAATAGTACTGCATGTTGACCAACAGCATTGAGAGTTATCAAGGCACAGTTAGCATCGAAATCCCTTGATATAAGGCTCAGTTCACATCTACATCGAAGCCTCCATCAGGCACATTTGACTACAAGAATAGCATCAGGACTAGAGATGAGCGAGTATACTCGCTAAGGCCCTTTACTCGAGCGAGTAGTGCCTTAGCCGAGTATCTCCCCACTCGTCTCTAAAGATTCGGGGGCCACCGCAGGTGACAAGTGAGTTGCGGCGGGGAGCAGGGGGAAAGCGGGGTGGAGAGAGAGATCTCCCCGCTCTCCCCCGCCGCTCCCCGCCCCGCGCCGGCTCCCGAATCTTTAGAGGTGAGCGGGGAGATACTCGGCTAAGGCACTACTCGCTCGAGTAAAGTGCCTTAGCGAGTATACTCGCTCATCTCTAATCAGGACATATTGAGGTAACAGAGAGATAGGGATTCATAAGTTATAAGGGTCTTACTAGCATCGGGGTCCCACAAGACTGACAGAGCACTGCCCCCAGTTACAGTTTATTGGAGCTTGGTGCCTGATGCTGCACTTGGTGACACAGAGCAGATACTGTGACATGTTCACTCCATAGAAGTAAGGCCTCATATTCTGGGGAATGCACTTCTCCTCCAAGCACAGATCTAAAAATGGGCAGAATACAGCATAGGTGAACTCTTACATGGACCTTGTCACGCATCTAAACCTCAACTCCATAACGCTGGTGCACAATATTTCTGTACTGCAGTGGTGTGTATATTGGAACTTGGGGTGCCTGCAGGTCTACAGAGTGTATGATGCCTTAGGTAATCTTGTCTGAGAATACTGAAAGAGCAACGGACTAATGTTAAAATAATGTGTTTTCAGACATATATTTTACTTCTGATTCTACCAATAAACGATCACCTGCTTAAATGTATCTCTATCGGCCAATTAGCTAACTTAGGCCAGGCTCACACAACCGGGTTGTATTCCGCATGCGGGAGGCCCGCAGTGGATTCTGTCTGTGAGCCTGACCGGTGACCCTACGTATGGTGTGTAATTGTATTGTGTATCACCGCATACACATGCAGGCGGTCAAGAGCAGTGCAGCTTTTTTTTTTTGTATTTCCCATGCTGTGAATTAGCAATGGCGCGGGTACCCGCAGCCCATGCGCAATGTAATTTGGATTTTGTGGTAAAATAGAAAATGCTGCATTTATTTTCCACGAGCAGGTTCCAACCAGCTAATGTGAGCAGAATTGTGTGATCCCATGTATTTGATTGAACTGCATATTACTGAATGTTATACAATTGCGGAATCCGCAATTCAAATCTGGTCATGTGAGACCGGCCTTACATGTTCTTTATACACTTTTTACACTCTTTGTCAAAACAATCACGCCCCTGCAAAACTTGACACACAGCTACATCTCAGACTGCCCGGTCACCAGATTTATTGCCAATAGAACTTGTATGGGACCATCTGAGATGCCAATTTCCACTGCCTATGGGTTTGCAGAATCTAGAGGCTCAGTTACAGCAAATACGAAGAGATATGCTGCAGAATACCATACAGAACCTGCATGCCTCCATGCCCACCCGTATCACATCTTGTATCCAAGCAAAAGGCAGCCTAACAGGGTACCAGAGCCTCCATGCCCACCCGTATCACATCTTGTATCCAAGCAAAAGGCAGCCTAACAGGGTACTAGGGCATCCATGCTCACTCGTATCAGATCTTGCATTCAAGCTAGAGGCTGTACAACAGAGTACTAGAGCATCCAGTCCCTATTGCATCTTATATCTAAGCTAGAAGAGGTACAACAGGGTACTAGAGCCTCTATGCTCGTCCGTATCATACCTTGTATCCAAGCTAGAGGCGGTACAACAGGGTACTACAACCTCCATGCTTGCCCGTATCACACCTTGAATCCAAGCTAGAGGCACTTCAACAGGGTACTAGAGCCTCTATGCCCACCCATACCACATCTTGTATCCAAGCTAGAGGCCAATAAGTTCTCTGCCAGCAGTGTGTATGTCTGGAAAAGTGTAAAACACTGTGGGGAGATGCGCAGCACTTTACATATACGGCTGTGGGAATGAGCCCTTATATCAGCAATACAATCACACAGAGAAAGTTTCATTCCAGTCCAAAAACTTCTAGAGGAAGGATTGTTTTTACACTGCAGACATTTTGTTTATTTCACATATTATGTTGGCAAAACTCCCAGGAAAATGTTATTTAAAAAAGCTGCCAAAAGACCCTGTTATATGCCTAGGACTATAGATAATAGTGTAGCTCTCAGAAATTCCTATGTATATTTTCTACTTTGTAAGACAGGTGTCTCTGCAATTATTCATATACTCCCTATTTCTTGCTTTTTGTACCAACGATGTATATATTATTTTCACTAAGGGCTTAGTCACACGGGCGCATCCAGGCGCCGATGGGCCCGTCTTCCTGCACGAAGAAGACGGCCGCACTGCAGGTGCGGACGAGTCTTTGCAGCATCGGAAGAAAGAACACATGACCGGCAATGGAGACGGTCATGTGTTCTTTCTCCGCACCTGCAGTGCGGCCGTCTTATCCTGCAGGGAGACGGGCGCATCGGCGCCCGGATGCACCCGTGTGACTAAGCCCTAAAGATCTGCTGCAGCCCCACAGTCTCTGTTGACAGTGGAAGTCATCGCCTGCCAGTCAGAGACTGCAGAATCAGCTTTCCAAACTCCTGGCATCATGGTGCCCAGGATGTGAGTACTGATGCCAGGAGAATAGGTGATGCTGCGGCCGCTAAATTTTTAAAAAAAAGTTCATTTCTAAGCAGACAACCTCTTTAATATATTTTACCTGATTCTGTGATATTTTCGCTATTGATTGATGTTTTAGTGATGTTGAAGCAAAGTCTGTCTGTTGGAGAGAAGAGAAGTCATCAATCAGCGATTTATATGATCACAAGGCTGCGCTGAACCGCAGATGATGATAGAGAGCGAGAGATGTAACGACACAATAAAGGTCCTTCATAACGACATCCGATAATCCAGCACTTGGTTCTAACATAAAACGCTAGCAGAAATGTAGGTACTTCATGAGACTAGAATACAGTCTGATCATACGGAATTTCTGGTAATCCAGCACATATAGATGATTGATTTGTGAATAGGAATATACTGTACACGCAAAGAAAAAACATCTGCAATTCACTGAGTGCTCCCTTTTTAAAGCCCCCCTACCAGGGGCGTAACTATAGGGGATGCAGGGGATGCAGGGGATGCGGTTGCACCCGGGCCCAGGAGCCATAGGGGCCCATAAGGCCTCTCTTCTCCATATAGGAAGCCCAGTACTATGAATAAAGCATTATAGTTGGGGGCCCTGTTACAGGTTTTGCATTGGGGCCCAGGAGCTTCAAGTTACGCCTCTCCCCTCTACCATCTCACAATTGGCACTTCCCTGTATGTATATTCTCCCCGTGACCTCGGAGTGCAGCATAAATCACGTGCCAAGTTTTCTACAGATCAGTTTCAAGGTGAATCCACATTAGATGGGAAAATGTGAGCGACTTCTAATGAGGCCGGTCATCGGTGCTAGACTAGCTGGGGCCGGGATTTCACTGCCAACCGCATGGGGTTTTCTTATGTAACAGTGTGGAGAGTATACCGAGAATGGCGCGATTGGGGTAAAACATCCAGCAGAAGCGGATCTGTGGACGGAAACAACTCATTTCCATAAGAGGTCAGAGGAGGATGTCAGGAGTCACTCTGACCAACGGGTGTTGCACAGTCAAGAGCAATTGAATACAACTCTGGTGCTTCTACTAATGCCAACTCACTGTTCTTTAGCATGGATGGGCTATAATAGCGCACTATAAGTTCCAGCACCACTGTGTATAAGAGGAAGAGAAACAGAAAGGCAAGATTCCAGGGGGCAAAAAAGTGAAAAAAATTGGATCACTGAGCAGTAGAAAAACATCACCTGGTCAGATGGATACAGATTTTTGTTGCACCATGCTGATTTGGTGCAGGCAGCATGAATCGATGACCCCTTCCTGTCAGCTGGTCAGAACATGTCAGCACCGCCATCTAATCTGCAGCAACTACAAGAAGCTTCCTGTCCATGGGGGGCCAACTGCAGACTGGTTTAATCACCTAATGCAAAGAATTGCTGTGGTTCTGTAGGCCAAAGGTGATGCAATATGCTATTAGATGGGGGTCTTTAAAAAAGTGTATCTGTAAAAGTAGTATTACTGCTTCTATATTAATGCATCCACCTACTGGATACAACAAAACAATGAAAACATATAAAATGAGTGTATGAAGCTGTGAAGCCCTCAGTCTTTACCTGTCTCATTAGATGTGCAATTCAGTTCATGTAAGGTGGTACGTAGCTGGCTCTCTGCTTGTAGCGTTTCTTCCAAGCGAACTCTATAGTCCACCTTCAGGAGAAGCTCGTGGTCCACTATTATACTGCCTGGTCTGATAGAGACATGGAGGGTGACAGAAACAAACTACTCATAAGAAGTTGAAGGGGTATCACGGTGCCACAACGAGGAGATTTCATTTAGATACTCCAAGCGATGGTGAGGTGGAGTAGCGCCAACGTGAACAATCCAAACCCACCTGAAAGAGATGACTCTGATCTCCTTGAACCGAGAAAGTGTCCGGTATATCTTGGACATCTGTATAATAGAAGAGAAAAATGTTTAAAACTGAAGAAGCCCTCAATCAGGGGTGAACCAGTCTCCATAAACTCTATCTGTGCCACCTATACTCCCCTACTTTGTTTCCAATCAGGCTAAAGATCTCTGCTTGCTGTGAATGGCAGTGCTCTTGTTAAGCTCTTGCTCTCCCAGTGTCATCTGGACATGATCATGATGGAGTCTGGAGTCCAAGAAGCAATAATGGGACAGATTTACCATTTCTGTTCTACCAAAATTTCGGCATTAGTTGTACCAAAATTTTGGTGCTGACTATTTTGGACAATTTTATTAATAATCTGCTCTAATAAAGTACAAATGTTTGCCCCTTGCTAGAAATTTTTTAAAAGTGTCTAAAAGACGAGACACAAATTTGTCAAATTGCAAAAATACACTAGAATTAGTACTTGTGTGCACCAGGTAATTGGTGCAAAAAATGTGCCTAAGGTATATTGGCAAAGAAATGCTATAAAATAGGAAACTGAGTCAAACGTGCAGCACAAATGTGCCAAATCTATCATATAGTGTGCAGCACCGTGATAGATTTGGTGACTCTTTGGATTGCTTTAGTAACTACGCTGTCTATATATTAGACAGCCATAAAACAGCCTTCTTTTTTCAGAGCAAAGTTATGTTTAGGGACCAGGGGGAGGCGTTATATTTCCTGCCGTTGGTTCTCAGAGCCATTGCCCCACAGGTACACAACTGTAGGTTCAGTTTTCACTCATCCAAGGTGGTTGCCAAAATTGTTTACTAATCCCTATAGTGCATTCTCTGATTGGCCAGCACTCTCATGTGATCACCACTGGCTAATTAGAGAGCAGCACAAAGGTGCCTCAGACTACCTATGCACAGTGTGCATTACACAGCTAGAAGATTTCATTAGCCATCTTGGAAGAGCAAAAATCGGACAGATCGCGGGGCTACAAGGCAAAGGACCAATGCAGGTAATATAATACCCTCCTCCAGTACCTGGACAAAATTTTGTCCCAGAACTGGAGGGTAAGTTTAGTAAATCTGCCCAAAGCTTCCATCCACTAACAGCAGGTAGAGATCACAGAATTGGATTCTATCACTCTAATCAGAGTATCACACCTCTCTATAAATGGTCAATGGGTCAAATGTGTAGGAAACCTAAAGGACTTAGATTGAATCACCATCAGGCTAGTCAGGGTGGGAGAACTGAGGAAACGCTATCTTTTTTCTTTAGGGAGAGCAACTATAAACTAAGTAAGAAGACTCAAATGGCCATGCACACTCCTCTGGGTAATATGCAAATAAGGGAGATGGAATAAATCCTCTATAGTGTCATCTAATGAAAGGCAGCATTCCTTCATGCCAAAGTCAGACTTTTTATACAAGCCTTGTTACAATGACCGGGAATTACAGCTGTATGTACATGGAGTCTGGCTTTGCTTGTAGTTCCCGGTCATTGCTTGTACAAGGCTTGTATAAAAAGTCTGACTTTGGCATGAAGGAATGCTGCCTTTCATTAGGTGGCACTGTGGAAGATTTATTCCATCTTTCTTATTTGCATATTACCCAGAGGAGCGTGCATGGCCATTTGAGTCTCCTTACTTAGTTTATAGTTGCTCTCCCTAAGGAGAAAAGATAGCGTTTTTGACCCCGTTCCAGGCCTCTGAGTAGCAAAGCCAGACTTCTACTGTACACTTATGAAGGGCAAACATCCTGAAACAGCTGTATGTACATGGAGTCTGGCTTTGCTTGTAATTCCTGGTCATTGTAACAAGGCTTGTATAAAAAGTCTGACTTTTATTAGGTGGCACTGCGGAGGATTTATTCCATTTCCCTTACTTACATAACATATACATTAAAAAGTCACATGGGGCATGACTTAGCTACCAGCAGGAACGGACATGCAGCTCTATAGTTCTGGCTGCCTACAAAGGCATCCTCACCTTCCTTGCCTCTGGACAGCTTCCTAAAGCACCTGGGCATCCTTCCTCATCCTAGGTGAGAGTTCCCTGGGTCACACTTTGTGCCGAGCTGCGGCTTAGGCTTGTGGCCTGTTGCTGCCCACTGAAGCATTGCTGTCTTTGGCCTAGATTTTCTGTACTCTTTCGCCCAGTGGAGGCTTGGCCCTGCCGCTCACCTGACTGCATCGGTCGCCTCTCCTGCTCCTTTCTCAGGATAGCGGGGTTCGCCAACATCTGGCACCTGTGGCCTGGCTGGCGCTCTGGCCCACAAAGCTTCTGATAATGGTGCCAAAAAGAGAAGAGAGAAAGCTCTCCTGAAGCTGGTCACCTGAAGCGTTTCAGCCCAGTACCAGAACCCCAGAGTGGAAAGGTGGTCAGGCCTTCTGTGACCAGAGTCCTGGCAGATCCTTCACATCAGCCATGCACCACCTGGATCCGCTATCTTGACTTCACAGGGCTTTGCTTATACAGTGGCTGCCATTTTGTTGGGCAAAGTGGAGTGGGACTCTACTACTGCTACTCCAATTCTGGAAAAGAGCAGGGTAGGGAAGGGTACTGTGCCCTGTCTTTTCTGTGTAATCACAGGCCTGCAGCTCTCCTATTTTTAAGGGGGCACCTACAATAATTCTTCAACATAAGGATCATACCAAGACTCCGAAGAGACACCATATGTTGCATATTACTTCCCTGGATTGAATAACAGATCACCTCACTACATGCTGCCTTTCTCTCATTTTCTACAAATCTACAGATTTGTTTAATCTAAGATATGGTTCTTCCATACCATCTACCTATTGTCTCTAAACGATTACTGCCACCCAGTGGTAGACATAAGAATCTACTATCCTAAAACCAGACTCAGCCAATTTCTGAAGAAATGTCCAGTTAAAGGTCCATCCATAATAGCCTGAGGCACACATACCTAGACATTATTTTTCAACCAGCTTGATTAAGCGGGGGTTTTGTCTCCTCCAGATCTGTCAGCTTAATCTTTTGCTAACAACTATTCCATTTCATGTACTACGGAATTCACAAACATGACAAGAGCAAAAAGAGGGGCGCTAGTCCTCCTAAGCTAACTTCTTTCTTTTCTTATATGGCTCTCATCAAGATCTCAGTGAGATACAATGAACTCTAACTCTACCATTAAATGTGAGTCAAGTATCTCATCCTCCAAACTCTCCTAATAAAAATAATGGAGATTCTCCACACAAACAAGAAATCTCTTTCCAAGATGCCACACTGCCCCAACAAATCAATATAAAACCAGAACATATTTCACCAGAGATCCTTAAGGCCATGTTTCAAGATCTGAAAGAAACAATACAGAAAGATACTAAAGAAACGGTCTCTTCCATTGACAACGATATTATAGCTGAATGCACCTCGAAGAAAAAATGGAAGACTATTAGAGATGAGCGAGCACCAAAATGCTCGGGTGCTCATTACTCGAGTCGAACTTTCCGCGATGCTCGAGGGTTCGTTTCGAGTAACGAACCCCATTGAAGTCAATGGGCGACTCCAGCATTTTTGTATATCGCCGATGCTCGCTAAGGTTTTCATTTGTGAAAATCTGGGCAATTCAAGAAAGTGATGGGAACGACACAGAAACGGATAGGGCAGGCGAGGGGCTACATGTTGGGCTGCATCTCAAGTTCCCAGGTCCCACTATTAAGCCACAATAGCGGCAAGAGTGCCCCCCCCCCTCCCAACAATTTTTACTTCTGAAAAACCCTCCTTAGCAATGCATGCCTTAGCTAAGCACCACACTACCTCCAACAAAGCACAATCACTGCCTGCATGACACTCCGCTGCCACTTCTCCTGGGTTACATGCTGCCCAACCCCCCCGCACGAACCGTGTCCACAGCGCACACCAAAGTGCCCTGCGCAGCCTTCAGCTGCACTCATGCCACACGCTAGCCTCATAGCCACACAACCCTCATGTCTATTTATAAGTGCGTCTGCCATGAGGAGGAACCGCAGGCACACACTGCAGAGGGTTGGCACGGCTAGGCAGCGACCCTCTTTAAAAGAGGCGGGGCGATAGCCCACAATGCTGTACAGAAGCAATGAGAAATCCAATCCTGTGCCACCTCCATCAGGAGCTGCACACGTGGGCATAGCAATGGGGAACCCATGTGCCACACACTATTCATTCTGTCAAGGTGTCTGCATGCCCCAGTCAGACCGGGGTTTTTTATAAATAGTCACAGGCAGGTACAACTCCGCAATGGGAATTCTGTGTGCAACCACAGCATGGGTGGCTCCCTGGAACCCACCGGCAGTACATAAATATATCCCATTGCATTGCCCATCACAGCTGAGGTAATGTCAGGTTTAATACAGGTGGGCTTCGGCCCACAGTGCATGCCCCAGTCAGACTGGGGTTCTTTAGAAGTGGACACATGCAGTTACAACTCTGTGTGGACCGACAGCATGGGTGGGTCCCAGGAAGCCACCGGCGGTACATAAATATATCCCATTGCATTGCCCATCACAGCTGAGGTAACGTCCGATTAAATGCAGGTGGTCTTCGGCCCACACTGCATGCCCCAGTCTGACAGGGGTTTTTAATACATAGACACTGGCAGGTACAACTCCCTAATGTGAAGTCCCTGTGGACCCACGGCATGCGTGGCTCCCTGGAACCCACCGGCGGTACATAAATATATCCCATTGCATTGCCCATCACAGCTGAGGTAACGTCAGGTTTAATGCAGGTGGGCTTCGGCCCACACTGCATGCCCCAGTCAGACTGGGGTTCTTTATAAGTAGACACATGCAGTTACAACTCCGTGTGGACCGACAGCATGGGTGGGTCCCAGGAAGCCACCGGCGGTACATAAATACATCCCATTGCAGTGCCCTGGACAGCAAACTAACGTCAGATTAAATGCAGGTGGGCTTCGGCCCACATTGCATGCCCCAGTCTGACCGGGGTTTTTAATACATAGACACAGGCAGGTACAAATCCCTAATGTGAAGTCCCTGTGGACCCACAGCATGGGTGGCTCCCTGGAACCCATCGGCGGTACATAAATGTATCCCATTGCAGTGCCCTGCTCAGCAGAGCTAACGTCACATACAATACAGGTGTGCTTCGGCCCACAGTGCATGCCCCAGTCAGAGTGGTAATATGTACCCTAACAGTAACCGCGTTGGTGAAAATGTGGTGGTGACTGCGGACCTAGTAGCGCGGTTTTATTTAGTTGGTTTTCAGAATGTGGCCAGGATTAAGTGGGCCGTGGCCGGGGGATGGTGGGGGGGCTCTCTTGTTGTGTCGGTAAAGGTGAAATTCTTGGACTGCCACCAGACGGACCTATGCAAAGGTATTTGCCAAGAATGTTTTCATTGTTGGAGGAGGAGGGGGATGTTTTTGAGGCACTACGTGTCCTCTCCACGTGTCCGTGGTTATATGCACCTTAACAGTAACCGCGTTGGTGGTAATGTGGTGGTGACTGTGGACCTAGTAGCGCGGTTGTTTTTTGTTGCTTTTCGGAATGTGGCCAGGATTAAGTGGGCCGTGGCGGGGGATGTTTTGGAGGCACTACGTGTCCTCTCCACGTGTCCGTGGTTATATGCACCTTAACAGTAACCGCGTTGGTGGGAAATGGCCCCGCCACCATCATGTCTTTGGGAAGCCTCCGTTTCCACACCCCAGTGACATAGCATTAGCAGCGGTATAGGTAGAGCCCAGAATTAGTAACATTTTAGCGGTAGTATTAGGGACAGGCCCCAGTAACATATCACTAGCAGCATTATAGGGGGAGCACAGTATTGGTTCCATTTCAGTAGTAGTAGTAGTCCAGACAGGCCCCAGTAACAATTCCGAAGCAGCAGTATAGGGGGAGCACAGTCTTAGTTCCATTTCAGTAATAGTAGCACTCAAGACAGGCCCTGGTAACAATTCTGAAGTAGCAGTATAGGGGGAGCACAGTCTTAGTTCCATTTCAGTAGTAGTAGCAGTCCAGACAGGCCCCAGTAACAATTCTGAAGCAGCAGTATAGAGGGAGCACAGTCTTAGTTCCATTTCAGTAATAGTAGCACTCAAGACAGGCCCTGGTAACAATTCCGAAGCAGCAGTATAGGGGGAGCGCAGTCTTAGTTCCATTTCAGTAGTAGTAGCAGTCAAGACAGGCCCCAGTAACAATTCCGAAGCAGCAGTATAGGGGGAGCACAGTATTAGTTCCATTTCAGTAGTAGTAGCAGTCAAGACAGGCCCCAGTAACATATCACTAGCAGCAGTATAGGGGGAGCACAGTATTAGTTCAATTTCAGTAGTAGTAGCAGTCTAGACAGGCCCGAGTAACATATCACTAGCAGCAGTATAGGGGGAGCACAGTATTAGTTCCATTTCAGTAGTAGTAGCAGTCTAGGCATGCCCCAGTAACATATCACTAGCAGCAGTATAGGGGGAGCACAGTATTAGTTCCATTTCAGTAGTAGTAGCAGTCTAGACGGGCCCCAGTGACAATTCCGAAGCAGCAGTATAGGGGGAGCACAGTATTAGTTCCATTTCAGTAGTAGTAGCAGTCAAGACAGGCCACAGCAACATTCCCGTTGCAGCAGTTTAGGGAGATAACAGTCTCTTGCACATTTCAGTAGTTGCAGTATAGACAAGGCCCCAGTTACATTTATGTAGCAAAAGTGTAGGCCAACCCCACACACCTTGCTGTACCATGAGTGCAGGCGAAGCCCATAAAAATTACTAGGATTACACTGTAGGCGATGGCCTAAAAAATTGGTGTACCAACAGTACTAATGTACCTCAGAAAAATTGCCCATGCCCAGCCAAGAGGGCAGGTGAAACCCATTAATCGCTTTAGTTAATGTGGCTTAATTTGTACCTAGGCCAGGAGGCAGCCCAGTTAAAATAAAAATTGGTTTAGGTGCAAGTTTCAACGCTTTAATGAGAATTGAAACGTATAAACATTGTTTACTAAAGTCATATGACTGAGCCTTGTGGGCCTAAGAAAAATTGCCCGCTCGGCGTGATTACGTGAGGTTTCAGGAGGAGGAGCAGGAGGAGGAGGATGAATATAATACACAGATTGATGAAGCTAAAAGGTCCACGTTTTTGATGGTGATAGAGAACGATGCTTCCATCCACGGATGCAGCCTACGTATTGTTTAGGTACCGCTGCTGTCCACTGGTGGAGAAGAGAAGTCTGGGGAAATCCAGGCTTTGTTCATCTTGATGAGTGTAAGCCTGTCGGCACTGTCGGTTGACAGGCGGGTACGCTTATCTGTGATGATTCCCCCAGCCGCACTAAACACCCTCTCTGACAATACGCTAGCCGCAGGACAAGCAAGCACCTCCAGGGCATATAGCGCGAGTTCAGGCCACGTGTCCAGCTTCAACACACAGTAGTTGTAGGGGGCAGAGGCGTCATGGAGGACGGTCGTGCGATCGGCTACGTACTCCCTCACCATCCTTTTACAGTGCTCCCGCCGACTCAGCCTTGACTGGGGAGCGGTGACACAGTCTTGCTGGGGAGCCATAAAGCTGGCAAAGGCCTTGGCGAGTGTTCCCCTGCCTGCGCTGTACATGCTGCCTGATCTCCACGCCTCCCCTGCTACCTGGCCCTCGGAACGGCGCCTTCTGCCACTAGCGCTGTCGGATGGGAATTTTACCATCAGTTTGTCCGCCAGGGTCCTGTGGTATAGCATCATTCTCGTACCCCTTTCCTCTTCGGGTATGAGAGTGGAAAGGTTCTCCTTATACCGTGGGTCGAGCAGTGTGTACACCCAGTAATCCGTAGTGGCCAGAATGCGTGTAACGCGAGGGTCACGAGAAAGGCATCCTAACATGAAGTCCGCCATGTGTGCCAGGGTACCTGTACGCAACACATGGCTGTCCTCACTAGGAAGATCACTTTCAGGATCCTCCTCCTCAGGCCATACACGCTGAAAGGATGACAGGCAAGCAGCATGGGTACCCTCAGCAGTGGGCCAAGCTGTCTCTTCCACCTCCTCCTCATGCTCCTCCTCCTCCTCCTCAACGCGCTGAGATATAGACAGGAGGGTGCTCTGACTATCCAGCGACATACTGTCTTCCCCCGTCTCCGTTTCCGAGCGCAAAGCGTCTGCCTTTATGCTTTGCAGGGAACTTCTCAAGAAGCATAGCAGAGGAATGGTGACGCTAATGATTGCAGCATCGCCGCTCACCATCTGGGTAGACTTCTCAAAGTTTCCAAGGACCTGGCAGATGTCTGCCAACCAGGCCCACTCTTCTGTAAAGAATTGAGGAGGCTGACTCCCACTACGCCACCCATGTTGGAGTTGGTATTCCACTATAGCTCTACGCTGCTCATAGAGCCTGGCCAACATGTGGAGCGTAGAGTTCCACCGTGTGGGCACGTCGCACAGCAGTCGGTGCACTGGCAGATTAAACCTTTCCGAGCAGGTCTGACAAGCGTGGGTAGCTTTTCAGAAAGCGCTGAACCACCAAATTAAAGACGTGGGCCAGGCATGGCACGTGCATGAGGCTGCCGAGCTGCAGAGACGCCACCAGGTTACGGCCGTTGTCACACACGACCATGCCCGGTGGGAGGCTCAGCGGTGCAAGCCAGCGGTCGGTCTGCTCTGTCAGACCCTTTAGCAGTTCGTGGGCCATGTGCCTTTAGTTTCAGCACGGCCTGCTGGCGCTTGCCCACCGCTGTGCTGCCACCCCGAGCGACACCGACTGGTGGCGACGTGCTGCTGCTGACACATCTTGATTGCGAGACAGAGGTTGCGTAGGAGGAGGAGGGTGGTTTAGTGGAGGAAGCATACACCGCCGCAGATACCACCACCGAGCTGTGGCCCGCAATTCTGGGGGTGGGTAGGATGTGAGCGGTCCCAGGCTCTGACTCTGTCCCAGCCTCCACTAAATTCACCCAATGTGCCGTCAGGCAGATATAGTGGCCCTGCCCGCCCGTGCTTGTGCACGTGTCCGTTGTTAAGTGGACCTTGGCAGTAACCGTGTTGGTGAGGGCGCGTACAATGTTGCAGGAGACGTGGTCGTGCAGGGCTGGGACGGCACATCGGGAAAAGTAGTGGCGACTGGGAACCGAGTAGCGCGGGGCCGCCGCCACCATCATGTTTTTGAAAGCCTCCGCTTCCACAAGCCTATACGGCAGCATCTCCAGGCTGATCAATTTGGCTATGTGCACGTTTAATGCTTGAGCGTGCGGGTGCGTGGCTGCGTACTTGCGCTTGCGCTCAAACAGTTGCTGTTACGGCACTCTGCCCCCCGAGCGCCATGTGGGGTGCCCTGAACTTCCCGCACCCCACTGTCTCTCCCTACTTGCCTCGGCCCTGGCTAACCCCAGGCGGAAAACTGGGCGGCGGTCCCTAAGCTGGCTAGGGACCTGGCGACTGACAAGAGAAACTAACTCATGGGGGGACAGACTGCCGACAGAGGAGGCAGGTGGAACAGACCAACAGAACAAACCAGGCTACAGGCAGGCTGAAGGAAACTGACTGGCAAACTAGGGCTAGCTGAAAGTAGCTGCAGACAGACTAGCTAGTAGCAGACAGAACCAGAACAGACTGAGAAAAGGCAAACTAGGAAGAGACTGACTGGCAACTAGTACTGACTGACAGACACAGGCAGAACTGACTAGTGGCTAGCAGAACCAATAACTGGCCGTGAGCTCCAGTTACTGCCAGCCTTATAACTGCAAGGCTCCGCCCATGGGCGGAGAGTGGGAGGGGCCGACTCTCCAACTGCTGTATAAGAAGGGTGGAGGAGTGCGGGCGGCACCCTACGGGTGGACACGCCCACGCCGCCGCCCCAAGCCGCTGGGAGAGCCCCGACACAGAGCTCCAGGACGCCGGAGCGACGCGCACCGACCGTGGCTCCCTGCGCCACCCTGCATGGTAACAGTTGTGCTAGCGACGGCTGGACGCTGCGCTAAGAGACATTGCTGAATGGGGCCGAGGACAGCGGATGTGAGGGTGTGGGTGCAGGCTGGGAGACGGTCGTGCCTGTGTCCTGAGAGGGGGGTTGGATCTCAGTGGCAGGTTGCGGCACAGGGGGAGAGGCAGTGGTGCAAACCGGAGGCGGTGAACGGCCTTCGTCCCACCTTGTGGGGTGCTTGGCGATCATATGCCTGCTCATGCTGGTGGTGGTGAGACTGGTGGTGGTGGCTCCCCGGCTGATCTTGGCGCGACAAACCTTGCACACCACAGTTCGTCGGTCGTCTGCACTCTCAGTGAAAAACTGCCAGACCTTTGAGCACCTCGGCCTCTGCAGGGTGGCATGGCGCGAGGGGGCGCTTTGGGAAACAGTTGGTGGATTATTCGGTCTGGCCCTGCCTCTACCCCTGGCCACCGCACTGCCTCTTCCAACCTGCCCTGCTGCTGCACTTGCCTCCCCCTCTGAAGACCTGTCCTCAGTAGGCTTAGCAAACCAGGTGGGGTCAGTCACCTCATCGTCCAGCTGCTCTTCCTCCGAATCCTCTGTGCGCTCCTCCCTCGGACTTACTGCAATTACTACTACCTGAGTGATAGACAACTGTGTCTCATCGTAATCATCGTCCTCCTCACCCACTGAAAGCTCTTGAGACAGTTGCCGGAAGTCCCCAGCCTCATCCCCCGGACCCCGGGAACTTTCCAAAGGTTGGGCATCGGTCACGACAAACTCCTCCGGTGGGAGAGGAACCATTGCTGTCCATTCTGGGCAGGGGCCCGAGAACAGTTCCTGGGAGTCTGCCTGCTCCTCAGAATGTGTCATTGTAATGGAGTGAGGAGGCTGGGAGGAAGGAGGAGCAGCAGCCAGAGGATTCAGAGTTGCAGCAGTGGACGGCGTAGAAGTCTGGGTGGTCAATAGATTGCTGGATGCACTTTCTGCCATCCACGACAGGACCTGCTCACACTGCTCATTTTCTAATAAAGGTCTACTGCGTGGACCCATTAATTGTGAGATGGGGACCCCTGAAACTTGCCTCTCTCCTAATCCCGCAGCAGTCGGCTGCGATACACCCGGATCAGGAGCTCGGCCTGTGTCCACACCCTGACTTGGGCCTCCGCGTCCTCGCCCGCGTCCACGTCCTCTAGGCCTACCCCTACCCCTCAGCATGCTGTATTACCAGTAGTGCAGAAACAGAACGCTGTAATTAAATGTGCCGCTTATTGGCCTGTGGTTGGAGGCTGACTTCGCTTACGAAACGCACAGCAGAGCCAGGAAACAGTTTTGCGCATGCCTGTAGTGAGGCGTAGGTGCGTATGACTGAGCTAGTGGAATTCACAGCGCAGAGGCAGTCAAGTCGCCAAAGGGCAGTGGTACGCCTTAAGTATTTGGCTTCCCTTTTTTTAAATGGTGAGCTGAAACAGCAGATACTGTATGCAGCGTATACTATGTTTACTGTTTCCCTCTGGCGCTATGACGGCGATGATGTAACGGAGACAGCAGCGCCAGGAAACAATTTTGCGCACGCCTGTAGTGAGACCTAGGTGCGTAGGACTGAGCTAGTGGAATTCACAGCGCAGAAGCAGTCAAGTGACCAAAGGGCACTAGTAGGCCTTAAGTATTTGGCTTCCCTTTTTTAAAATGGTGAGCTGAAACACCAGACAAATACTGTATGCAGCGTATATATTGTATACTCTTTCCCTCTGGCGCTATGACGGCGGTGATGTAACGGGCACAGCAGAGCCAGGAAACAATTTTGCGCACGCCTGCTGTAACGCTTAGCTGCGTATTAATTAGGACTACTACCCCCAGCAGACACGCAGTACACTGAAGACGGTCACAGGCAGCCCAAAGATAGTATATTTCCCCAATTTTTTTTGAAAAAGCCCACTGCCTATATAGACAGTATATCTCTTTCACCTTTCCCTCTTTCCCTGCCTCACCAGTACTGCCCCTATACTCTGTACAATGACTGCAGACTGAGGACGCTATGGTCTGCACGCCCGATATACAAAAAAAAATAAAATTGTGCAACACTGCTAAAAGCAGCCTCAACAGTACTGCACACGGTCAGATGTGGCCCTAAGAAGGATGGTTGGGGTTCTTGAAGATTAATATAACTCCTAACGCTCTCCCTATAGCAGCAGCAGCATCAGCAGCACTTTCCCTGATCTCTGTCAGAATGCATCTGTGGCGAGCCGCGGGCAGGGCAGATTTTAATACTCGGGTGTCACCTGATCTCCCCAGCCACTCACTGCAGGGGGGTGGTATAGGGCTGGAACGTCACAGGAGGAAGTTGTAATGCCTCCCATGTCTTTCTATTGGCCAGAAAAGCGCGCTAATGTCTCAGAGATGAAAGTGAAAGTAACTCGAACATCGCGTGGTGCTCGTCCCGAGTAACGAGCATCTCGAACACGCTAATACTCGAACGAGTATCAAGCTCGGACGAGTACGTTCGCTCATCTCTAAAGACTACATTATAGCTCATAATACTTTGGTGGACTCTCATAATGAGGCAGAAGATGACAATCAAATTAAAGCTGGCAGATCTGGAGGACAGACCAAGGTGGGACAACATCTGTTACAGAAATATCCCCCAAGCCATAAAAGATTCACAACTCATGGAATTCCTCACTGATCTCTTTGTAGCAGTTATCCATAATGCATCCAAGTCCAACCTCCTGATTGTCAGAGATCATAGGGTACCTAAACCTAAAAACCTATCAGCTGCTGTGGTAATCCAGGGATGTTCTTGCAAGGCTGCACTTTTTCTATTTTAAAGATACTATATTAAAGACTTTATTGCAAATCAAGCATCTTCCAGACCACTTCCTGCAGGTTTCACTGTTTGCAGATCTCTCACTTGACAGGAGAAGAGAATTTGCAAGATTCACAAAGGTCCTGACTCCTGAGAGAAGACAAAATGCTGTATAAATGAGGCTTCCCTGTGAAATTCTTGGTTTTCACAGCTAGAACCACCCACGTGACCTCTTAACCCAAACAAGCTGCATTCTCAAAATGGTCCCTCGCTTTGCCTAGAGAAGAAGCCAAACCTTCTCCAAAAAAAAGTCAGCCATCTCTTAAACAGGAATCGTCAAAAGTCCCACCAAAGCATCCCTCCAAGACATTCTGCACAAATACAGAACTGCCACCTAATTGATTACACCACCTTTCTTATTCTAGCCATAAATTTTGATATTTGAAGATCTCTGAATGTTCTGAAAGTTCTACTACTATGTTTTGTGTCTTGGTGTAACATCTATATTTCTTCTTTTACTCTTTTCTATCGCCTCAATTTCTCATGCTGTAATCACCCTCCCATCATGAGTGTCATCACATGTTTCTTTTACAGCATCTATTTTGGTTTATGATCCATAATAAAAACAGCTGCCTCTGGTCTCCTTCCATAATTCAATATTACAAAAAACAAACCCTCATACAGCAACGTCGATGGATAAATAAAGGAGCTACGATTTTTTTTAAGGGAGGAGGAAAAAATGATAAACGAAAACTTGAAATTGACATTCAGAACTTATCTATGTCCCATTGGAAACATTAGGCTTAACCCATATTAACCAACTCTGGGAGGATGGGCGCTCTCTTACACTTTCAGAATTTTTTAACACATTTTGCATGCCTAAATCAGATTTTTTCAAACGCCTGCAAATTAGCCACCTTCTAAAGCACCCCCTTACCCCCTCAAGAATCAGTGTGCCACCCAAACTTGATGCCTGGCTTTCATCTCATCATGGTTCTAACAAAGGCTTATCCACCTGCTATACCATATTAAATCAGTCCTTAATGGATTCCATGGAGAATATCAACAAGAAAGAGAGAGATGATCTAAAAATACAGATCTCTGACAACCAGTGGTACAAGACATATTCCTTAATTGGCTCATTCTCCACCCACTTGGAAAATTCTCACAAAATTCTGTACAGATTGTATTTAACTGCCTGTACTTTGAATAAAATGGCTCCCTGTTTGGCCAAGTGTTGTTGGAGATGTGGGTCACCAGATGGTACACTGCTTCATCTTCATCTGTGGTGGGATTGCCCGTATGTCTGCAGTCTCTGGGGCCAGGCCTTTCAGCTTATCACAAAGTTCAGCAATATTCAGATTCCTCCTAGTCCTGCTCCAGCTTTATTAAACCGAGATGCAGATCAACTTCCAAATACTCTACGTACTCCAATGATGCACAGCTTGATTGCATGATTGAATGGTGAGGCTCCAGAGCTCTTACTGCTGTTCCCTAATCTAATTCTCTAATGACTGTGTACGATTGACCTGTTCCCCCAGTTACTTCACCCTAATATATCTGGTATGACAAATCATATTTTCACCCATTTATCTATGTTTATCTCCTTATCAATACTGTTTGGTTTGTAATAAGTTTATGCAATGATACCTACAACGTCATTACCTCGCATGTCCATACTCATATATCGCTTTATGGTCTTTGTTAAACACTTTGATTAAATTCCATAAAAATACATTGTTTTTTTAAAAAAAGTCACATGAAGATCGTTACCTCCTTCAGAAATCTTTTCTGGAATTTTTGATATTCTGAAGACAAAGGATTGTTCAATGAGGCGTTAAATTCTACATTCTGCACATGGATGGAAATTTCCAGTTTGGTAATGACCAAATCTACAAGAAGAGAAGAAAAAAGAGAACGGTGAACTAAAGGCCCTTCATTCACATTGGAGTTTAGATGTCTGAGGTATCCAATAATGGCGGGGCCGGACAACTTTTTGTTGTGTACAGAGAAGACTTAACTTGCTTCGTACAGATGATGTCTGGGGGAAAAAGAAGAATTGGGGACATTGAATTGCAAGCCTGATTCTTACATTTCCCATCAGAGAAGATAAATACATGACCGCTTTGGTCAAGCCGAACATTCATGTGTAGAGGAGGTGATAGAATGAATGACTGTTTGACTGGCAAAAAATCAAAAAGTACTCTCATCATACCTACCTAGTCTGATTTCATTGTGGATAAACATACAATTTCTCCCATACATGTATGGAGCACATGGATATACCCCTCCATCACAAGGCTCTGGAATAAAGAGAAATTTTGGCAAAGAGTCATCAAAATGTAAAAGATGATCCCTGGAAAACGCAGTAGCTATAAAAACTGTAAGTCATTAAGACTCAACAGCAACTACTGTCGGTGGTCAGATGGTCATCACTTGTGATGCTGGCCAAGGACGTAGGTTTTGATACTTCTTCAGATGTTATATTACCTTGTGCTGAAGGTTTAGTCCAATATTCACTTGTTTGCCCCTGGTTTGAAGTTGTTGTTTGCTCCGTTGACATTTTACTAGTGATTGTTGTTTCCGTTGTATGACTGATGGTAGTATCCAGTTTCATTGTGACGTTGCTGTTGGTAACCATCATTGGAGTAACTTGTGTTATATCTGTAAGTTGAGGTGTTGTCTGATCATTTGCGTTTGTTCTTTCTGTATGGCTGATTGTATTAACTGCAATCATTGTGGTAGTACTATTGTTGGCTGTGCTAGGAGTAACCTGTGTAACAGGGGAAAGACTACTGCTAATTCCAAGTGTTATCTGACTCTGATTGCTCGTTGTTTCTCCTGTATGACTACTTGTATTGTACTGCAATGGTGTTGTACTATTGTTATTGTGTGTCTTAGATGAACCTTGTGTAATGGTTTCTTTTCCTGTAAACTCAAGTGTCGACTGACTAATTTCACTGCTTGTAGTCTCCAGTATGATTGTTGTGTTACTACTGGAAGTTGTTATAGGAGTAACTTGTGTGACTGTGGACATATTTCCGGTACCTTCATTAGTTGTCTGACTGTTAGTGGCTATTTTTTCTGTTGAATGGCTACTAGTTTTATCCAGTACCGTTGTTGCATTATTACTGGTGGTTGACATAGAAGTCACTTTTGTAATGGTTGTTTGACTACTTGCCAATTCAGGTGTTGTCTGACTTTCAGTGATTGATGTTTTACCTGTATTACTGCTGGCACTATCCAGAACCATTGTTGTGTTACT
This sequence comes from Eleutherodactylus coqui, assembly GCA_035609135.1. Classification (NCBI taxonomy): domain Eukaryota; kingdom Metazoa; phylum Chordata; class Amphibia; order Anura; family Eleutherodactylidae; genus Eleutherodactylus; species Eleutherodactylus coqui. Next base: position 307,640,986 of record CM069406.1, on the reverse strand, counting down.
ATCGGTGGGTGAGATAGAAGAAGCCTGTGTTTTTGTTTGACTGTCTGGGATTGTTGTTTTGCTGCTATGGCTAACTGTATTATCCAGTAATACTGTTACGTTCTTATCAGTGGGTGTAATAGAAGTAACTAGTTTTGTTTGACTACCTGTTAGCTCATGTGTTGTCAGACCATCAATGATTGTTGTTTCTCCAGTATTACTCCATGTGTGATCTGGCACTATTGTTGTAACACTATAAGTGGGTGTAAAAGGGGTGACTTCTGTTATTGTCATCTGACTACCTGTAAGTTCAGGCGTTGTCTGATTCTCTGGGATTGTTGTTTTACTGTTATTGCTACTTGCATTATTCATTAAAATTGTTGTGTTACTATTGAAAGGTGTCATTGAAGTAACCTGTGTTGTTGTTGTTTGACTATCTGGAATTGTTGTCTTGCTGGTATGGCTAGTAATGTTATCCAGTAATATTGCTGTTTTGCTACTGGTAGGTGTAATAGGAGTATCTTGTGGAGTTTGGGTTTCATTACCTGTAAGCTCCATGATTGTTGTTTCCCATGTATTACTACTTGTATGATCTGGCAAGATTGATGTAACACTATTGCTGGGTGTAAAAGCTGTAACTTGTGTTGTTGGTGCTGTCTGACTACCTCTAAGTTCAGCTGTTGTTTGACCATCTAGGACTGTTGTTTTGCTAGTATGAATACTTGTATTATCCTGCATTGATATTGCTGTGTCACTCTTGGTATGTGCTTTTGATGTTTGACTATCAGTGATTCTTATTTGACTTGTGTGACTACTTGTATTTTCCAACATTATTGTTGTGTCATTATTGGCAGGTGTTATTGTTGTTTCACTACCAATGATTGCTGTTTCACCTGTATTACTACTTGTGTTATCTAGTATTATTTTTGTGTCACTTTCGATGAGTGCTATTGACGTTTGACTATTAGTTATTTTTGCTTTACCTGCTTCACTAATTGTATTATCCAGCATTATTGTTGTATCACTATTGGTGGGTAGTGCTGATTGAGTTTCTGTAATTTTAGGTTTTATTTGACTATCAGTGGTTGTTTTTTCACTTATATGACAGCATGTACTATCTGGCATTATTGTTGTATCACTATTGGTACCTGTTGTTTTTTGACTACTTGTAAGTTCAAATATTGTTTGACTATCAGTGATTGTGGTTTCGCCTGTCTGACTGCTTGTGTTATCTAGTATTATTATTGTGTCCCTTTTTGTGTGAGTTATTGATGTTTGAGTTTCAGTGACTGCTGTTTTGCCTGTATGAATACTTTTGCTCTCCGGCATCATGTTTCTGTCAGTATTGGTGGGTATTATTGTTGTTTGACTATCTCTGATTGTTGTTTCATCTTGGTGATATCTTGTATTATCCGGCATTACTGTTGTTTGACTATCTGTGATTTTTGTTTCATCTGTATGACTGCTTGTATTGTCCATCGGTATAGTAGTATCAGTATTGGGTGTTTCTGTCTGACTACCTTTAAGTTCAGATGTTGTTTGACTGTCAGTGATTGTTGTTTCACCTGTATTAGTACTTGTATTATCCAGTATTATTGTTGCACCACTAATGGTGGGTGTTGCTGTTGTTTGACTTCCTATAAGATCAGATGTGGTTTGACTATCAGTGATTGTTGTTTCGCCTGTATTACTACTTGTATTACCCAGTATTAATGTTGCATCACTAATGTTGGGTGTTACTGTTGTTTGGCTTCCTATAAGATCAGATGTTGTGTGACGATCAGTGATTGTTGTTTCACTTGTATTACTACTTGTATAATCCCGTATTATTGTTGCATCACTAATGGTGGGTGTTGCTGTTGTTTGACTTCCTATGAGATCAGATGTTGTGTGACTATCAGTGATTGTTGTTTCACCTGTATTAGTACTTGTATAATCCCGTATTATTGTTGCATCACTAATGGTGGGTGTTGCTGTTGTTTGACTTCCTATGAGATCAGATGTTGTGTGACTATCAGTGATTGTTGTTTCTCCTGTATCAGTACTTGGATAATGCAGCATTATTGTTGAATCAATGTTGCTGGGTGTTGTTTTTGCTGCACTACTTGTAGATTCAGATGTTGTTTGACTATCCGTCATTTTTGTTTCATCTGTATGCCTGCTTGTATTTTCCACCAGTATTGTAGTATCAGTATTGTTGGGTGTTTTTGTCTGACTACCTTTAAGTTCCGATGTTGTTTGACTATCAGTGATTGCTGTTTCACCTGTATTACTATTTGAAATATCCAGTATTACTGTTGCATCACTAATGGTGGGTGTTACTGTTGTTTGACTTCCCATAAGATAAGATGTTGTGTGACTATCAGTGATTGTTGTTTCACCTGTATTAGTATTTGTATTATCCAGTATTATTGTTGCATCACTAATGGTGGGCGTTGCTTTTGTTCGACTTCCTATGAGATCAGATGTTGTGTGACTATCAGTGATTGTTGTTTCACCTGTATTAGTATTTGTATTATCCAGTATTATTGTTGCATCACTAATGGTGGGTGTTGCTGTTGTTTGACTTCCCATGAGATCAGATGTTGTGTGACTATCACTGATTGTTGTTTCGCTTGTATTACTACTTGTATTATCTAGTATTATTGTTGCATCACTAATGGTGGGTGTTGCTGTTGTTTGACTTCCCATGAGATCAGATGTTTTGTGACTATCAGTGACTGTTGTTTCACTTGTATTACTACTTGTATTATCTAGTATTATTGTTGCATCACTAATGGTGGGTGCTGCTGTTGTTTGACTTCCCATGGGATCAGATGTTGTGTGACTATCAGTGATTGTTGTTTCACCTGTATTAGTACTTGTATTATCCAGTATTATTGTTGCATCACTAATGGTGAGTGTTGCTGTTGTTTGACCACCTTTAAGTTCAGATGATGTTTGACTATCAGTGATTGTTGTTTCACCTGTATCGGTACTTGGATAATGCAGCATTATTGTTGTATCAATGTTGCTGGGTGTTGTTTTTATTCCACTCTGTGTAGATTCAGATGTTGTTTGACTATCAGTGATTGTTGTTTCGCCTGTATTAGTACTTGTATTATCCAGTATTAATGTTGCATCACTAATGTTGGGTGTTGCTGTTGTTTGACTTCCTATAAGATCAGATGTTGTGTGACTATCAGTGATTGTTGTTTCACTTGTATTACTACTTGTATTATCTAGTATTATTGTTGCATCACTAATGGTGGGTGTTGCTGTTGTTTGACTTCCTATAAGATCAGATGTTGTTTGACTATCAGTGATTGCTGTTTCACCTGTATTACTATTTGAAATATCCAGTATTACTGTTGCATCACTAATGGTGGGTGTTGCTGTTGTTTGACTTCCCATGCGATCAGATGTTGTGTGACTATCAGTGATTGTTGTTTCACCTGTATAAGTACTTGTATTATCCAGTATTATTGTTGCATCACTAATGGTGGGCGTTGCTTTTGTTCGACTTCCTATGAGATCAGATGTTGTGTGACTATCACTGATTGTTGTTTCGCTTGTATTACTACTTGTATTATCTAGTATTATTGTTGCATCACTAATGGTGGGTGTTGCTGTTGTTTGACTTCCCATGAGATCAGATGTTGTGTGACTATCAGTGACTGTTGTTTCACTTGTATTAGTTCTTGTATAATGCAGTGTTATTGTTGCATCACTAATGGTGGGTGTTGCAGTTGTTTGACTACCTATAAGATCAGATGTTGTGTGACTATCAGTGACTGTTGTTTCACTTGTATTAGTTCTTGTATAATGCAGTGTTATTGTTGCATCACTAATGGTGGGTGTTGCTGTTGTTTGACTTCCTATAACATCAAATGTTGTTTGACCTTCAGTGATTGTTGTTTCACCTGTATTAGTACTTGTATTATCCCGTATTATTGTTGCATCACTAATGTTGGGTGTTGCTGTTGTGTGACTTCCTATGAGATCAGATGTTGTGTGACTATCAGTGATTGTTGTTTCGCCTGTATTAGTACTTGTATTATCCAGTATTAATGTTGCATCACTAATGGTGGGTGTTGCTGTTGTTTGACTTCCTATAAGATCAGATGTTGTTTGACTATCAGTGATTGTTGTTTCACTTGTATTACTACTTGTATTATCTAGTATTATTGTTGCATCACTAATGTTGGGTGTTGCTGTTGTTTGACTTCCCATGAGATCAGATGTTGTGTGACTATCAGTGATTGTTGTTTCACCTGTATTAGTACTTGTATTATCCCGTATTATTGTTGCATCACTAATGGTGGGTGTTGCTGTTGTTTGACTTCCTATGAGATCAGATGTTGTGTGACTATCAGTGATTGCTGTTTCACCTGTATTAGTACTTGTATTATCCCGTATTATTGTTGCATCACTAATGTTGGGTGTTGCTGTTGTTTGACTTCCTATGAGATCAGATGTTGTGTGACTATCAGTGATTGTTGTTTCGCCTGTATCAGTACTTGGATAATGCAGCATTATTGTTGAATCAATGTTGCTGGGTGTTGTTTTTGCTGCGCTACTTGTAGATTCAGATGTTGTTTGACTATCCGTCATTTTTGTTTCATCTGTATGCCTGCTTGTATTTTCCACCAGTATTGTAGTATCAGTATTGTTGGGTGTTTTTGTCTGACTACCTTTAAGTTCCGATGTTGTTTGACTATCAGTGATTGCTGTTTCACCTGTATTACTATTTGTATTATCCAGTATTACTGTTGCATCACTAATGGTGGGTGTTGCTGTTGTTTGACTTCCCATGAGATCAGATGTTGTTTGACTATTAGTGATTGTTGTTTCACCTGTATTACTATTTGTATTATCCAGTATTACTGTTGCATCACTAATGGTGGGTGTTGCTGTTGTTTGACTTCCCATGAGATCAGATGTTGTGTGACTATCACTGATTGTTGTTTTACCTGTATTAGTACTTGTATTATCCAGTATTATTGTTGCATCACTAATGGTGAGTGTTGCTGTTGTTTGACCACCTTTAAGTTCAGATGTTGTTTGACTATCAGTGATTGTTGTTTCACCTGTATTAGTACTTGTATTATCCTGTATTATTGTTGCATCAATTTTGCTGGGTGTTGTTTTTATTCCACTCGGTGTAGATTCAGATGTTGTTTGACTATCAGTGAATATTGCTTCATCTGTGTGACTACTTGGATTATCAGTCTCTGTTATTGTATCTGTATTGATGGTCGTCTTATACGTATTTTGTGTCATAGCTGTTAGACTACTTGGATCTTTTGTTGTTTTATGACTGTCAGTAATTGCTATTTGACTTATTGTATGGTTACTAGTATTTTCATGCATGGCTGGGGTATTACTATCAGTGGCTGTCCCTTGTGAAATATTAGAAATACTACTTGTAACTGCTGTACTCTCAGATACTGCTGTTGGATTGAGGTTGGTGATTAGAGGTGTTGGAGTTGGATCACAGTCAGCTGGGTCCTCCGTTATGGCTTCACAGTCATTGGCAGTGTCTTGAGATGTTGAACAGTCTATGATTGAGATCACTGTTACGCAATCTGTTATTTCCTCTGTGGTTATATCACATTCTGGTATTTCATTGGGTATGTCCTCACAAATATAATTACTATTTGTATTATCTAATATTTCTGTTGTGTCACTTTCAATGTGTGTTATTGATGTTTGACTGTTAGTGATTGCAGTTTCATCGGTATGACTCCTTGTTTTATCCAGCATTATTGTTGTATCACTATTGGTGAGTGTCACTCTTGTTTGACTACTTGTAAAATCAGATGTTATTTCACTATCAATGATTGTAGTTTTACCTGTCTGACCACTTGTATTATCCAGTATTATTGTTGTGTCACTTTTTGTGTGAGCTATTGATGTTTGACTATCAGTGACTGCTATTTTGCCTGTATCACTACTTGTGCTATGCAGCATCATTATTGTATCAATATTGGTGGGTATTACTGTTGTTTGATTATCTCTGATTGTTGTTTCAGCTTGGTGATATCTTGTATTATCCCGCATTATTGTTGTACCATGTTTGGTGGGTGTTATTCTTGTTTGGCTACCAGTAATTTTTGTTTTGTCTGTATGACTGCTTGTATTTTCTGTCATTATAGTTGTATCAGTATTGATGAGTGTTTTTGTTTGACTACCTTTAAGTTCAGATGTTGTTTTGCCCGTATTTCTGCTTGTATTATCCAGTATTATTGTTGTATCACTATTAGTGGGTGTTAGTGTTGTTTGACTTCCTGTAAGATCAGATGTTGTGTGACTATCAGTGATTGTTGTTTCACTTGTATTAGTTCTGGTATTATCCAGTGTTATTGTTGCATCACCAATGGTGGGTGTTGCTGTTGTTTGACCACCTATGAGATCAGATGTGTGACTGTCAGTGATTGCTGTTTCACCTGTATTAGAACTTGTATTATCCTCTATTAATGTTGCATCACTAATGGTGGGTGTTGCTGTTGTTTGACTTCCAATAAGATCAGATGTTGTGTGACTATCAGTGATTGTTGTTTCACCTGTATTAGTACTTGTATAATCCAGTATTATTGTTGCATCACTAATGGTGGGTGTTGCTGTTGTTTGACTTCCTATAACATCAGATGTTGTTTGACTGTCAGTGATTGTAGTTTCACCCGTATAACTACTTGTATTATCCAGTATTATTGTTGTATCACTATTGGTGAGTGTTACTGTTGTTTGACTACTTGTAAAATCAAATGTTGTTTGACTTTCAGTGATTGTTGTTTCACCTGTCTGACTGCTTGTGTTATCTAGTATTATTGTTGTGTCCCTTTTTGTGTGTGTTATTGATGTTTGACTATCAGTGATTTTTGTTTCATCTGTATGACTGCTTGTATTTTCCATCAGTATTGTACTATTAGTATTGTTGGGTGGCTTTGTTTCACTACCTTTAAGTTCCGATGTTGTTTGACTGTCAGTGATTGTTGTTTCGCCTGTATTACTACTTGTATTATCCAGTTTTAATGTTGTATCACTAATGGTGGGTGTTGCTGTTGTTTGACTTCCTATAAGATCAGATGTTGTGTGACTATCAGTGATTGTTGTTTCACCTGTATTAGTACTTGTATTATCCTCTATTATTGTTGCATCAATAATGGTGGGTGTTGCTGTTGTTTGACTTCCTATAACATCAGATGTTGTTTGACTATCAGTGATTGTTGTTTCACCTGTATTAGTACTTGTATAATCCCGTATTATTGTTGCATCACTAATGGTGGGTGTTGCTGTTGTTTGACTTCCTATAAAATCAGATGTTGTGTGACTATCAGTGATTGTTGTTTCACCTGTATCAGTACTTGGATAATGCAGCATTATTGTTGTATCAATGTTGCTGGGTGTTGTTTTTATTCCACTCTGTGTAGATTCAGATGTTGTTTGACTATCAGTGATTATTGCTTCATCTGTGTGACTACTTGGATTATCAGTCACTGTTATTGTCTCAGTATTGATGGCAGTCTTATACATATTTTGTGTCATCGTTGTTAGACTACTTGGATCTTTTGTTGTTTTATGACTGTCAGTAATTGCTATTTGACTTATTGTATGGTTACTTGTACTTTCATGGATGGCTGTGGTATCACTATCAGTGACTATCCCTTGTGAAATACTAGAAATACTATTTGTACCTGCTGTACTCTCAGATACTGCTGTTGGATTGAGGTTGGTAATTAGAGGTGTTGGAGTTGGATCACAGTCAGCTGGGTCCTCCGTTATGGCTTCACAGTCATTGGCAGTGTCTTGAGATGTTGAACAATCTATTATTGAAATCACTGTTACACATTCTGTTTCTTCTGTAGTTACATCACATTCTGGTATTTCATCGGGCATGTCCTCACAAAATGTAATTTCTATATTTATTTTTGAATTCAACATGCCTGAAATTAGAGAGACAACTTTGTTTAGGTAAGAGAGTTTATATGCCAGTGTAGAGTTTCATGGGGTCCTGCTGTGCCTGCATGAGCCCTTTTTCATATGAAGGCATACAGAGTTAATATACAGTTATTATATAAGGGGGGAGGCACTGCCTGCTCCTCCTTTTTACAGAAGAATGGTATGACAGATTGGCTTACAGCTGCAAGTATGATTTCCACCCCTTCAGGTCTAGTACATGGCCAGGAGGGGGCTTCTGTCTACTAGTGGATGGCCCGCCCTGATAAGGATGCATCCATCCTTGTTCCTGTGTGTTACGATCTGGATCAGGGTTGGAGTCCCTTAGTTGCAACCCGTGCGGATTGGTAGCGTGGTCAGGGAAGCCAGGGGTCGTTACATGGGTAGTTATCAGTTGCAGCACAAAAAAAACAGCCAGGTAACACAGTCAGGGAAGCCAGAGATTGGTACATGCGTAGATATCATTGTGGTACAAAAGTAGGAGGCGGGTAGCATAGTCCGAGAAGCCAGAGGTCGGTACATCTCAGGTGCCTGTGCCACTCACTAACCCTGATAAATGACAAAGACAAAACTACCATAAGATTAAACCAAAACCTCAAAGAATAAATCTCAGTAATAAATTTCAGAACTTATCTGAAGAGATACTGAAAGAACCATGGAAAACAGAGATGTCCTCACTCCACAGCATAAGGAGACTGCACTGAAACTGACCAGCACAGAACCCAGGCAAGGAGGGAACGAAAAACCCTCTATAATTTCCCCCAGGTGTACCTCCGCAGCTGACACACCCATCAGCGTCAAAGTAGACCAAATGCACAGTTAAGCTCAAACTGACACAACAGTACCTCCCCTTCTAGAAGGGACCTCTGGACCCTTTGGCCCTGGTCAACCAGGGTTATTTTTAGGATGGCTTTTTATGAGATGGTCTGCATTGACATCCATGGCCGGGTCTCACATCCTTTCCTCTGGCCCGTATCCACACTAATAAACCAAAAACTGTAGTGTGTTCCTCACATGGTAGAAGTTTATTACGACTAAGCTCAAATTGAAGAACGCCATCCACTTCGACCAGGGCAGGATGGGACGAGCCAACCCCAGGATCAATATATTGCTTTAGTAGAGACTTGTGAAGCACATTTGCTTTCCTCAAGGAGTCTGGAGCTCAAATCTAAAAGAAACCACATTGATCTTTTCCATCATTTTGAATGGTCCAATAAATTGCAGGCCTAGTTTGAAGGACTCTTGTTTAAAGGCCTTTTTCAGAGAGAATACTATTGATGACCGATCCTCAAGATAGGTCATCAATAGTTGATCGGCTGGGGTCTGTCGCTTGGGACACCGACCGATCAGCTGAGCGGGCACATATTGCCAGCATCTCAAATATACAGAGGTCGGCGGGGAAGCAGCTGAAGTCTCTGCTCAGACCTCTGTGTACTGGCTGGCGCTTGTAACTTGCGTTGATTTCAATGAGAGCTTTGCCAGAGACTACCACTACTTCTGCTCTGACCTCTGTGTATTTGCGGCGCTGACAGCATGCACCCACTGAGCTTATTGGTGGGGTTCCCAAGCGATGGATCAAAGACGATCAACAATTGATGACCTATCCTGAGGATAGTAATTACTTATGGTCCTCTTGAGATTTGCCTGGATCTCCTCCCAAATCATCTCACTACTAGAGGAAAACTCCCCTTTCTCTGGTACCTCCAAACGTGCAGTAGTAAACAAACCAAAACAAGAGTGAAATCCATAGTTACAAAAAATGGCAAAATGCCTGTAGATTCCAGAGACCTATTGTTCAGTGTGAACTCAGCCAAAGGCAAAAATTCAGGTTACTCTTCCCGATTATCCGAAATATAGCACCACAAGTATGGCTATATTCTCCTTGGAAAGTGGCAAATCCATAATAAAATTCATGGACAAATGAGTGCAAGGTTTTTAAGAGACAGGAAGGGGTAACAACCTTCTTTTAGGAAGAGTCTGAGGTGTTTTGGTTCTCGCACATACCTCACATGCAGAAACAACCCTGGCCACCAGAAAGTTCCAGTTAATAGTTTGCTACTATTATTTATTCCGGGATGGTAAGACTGAACTGTGTATCTTGGACAGAACTCAAAAAACGTACCAGCATGAAAAGCTTCTCAGGAAGACCCGATGGAGCCCAATCCTGAGCCTGATGAATCTACATAATGAAGTCCAGTGACACTCCTGATACTACTACACCTTCAGCGAGAATTAGCACCGGTGGCCCGTCTGGAACAGCTGGGGCCAAACTCCTGGACAAAAGCATCACCCTGACATTTTCACTACAGGGACAGTCTGCATATGTTGGCAGACATTGCAAGTGGAGGGGAAGAGGAAATCACACACACGAGTTGGGAGCTGGAAGTGACATCAGGTGGCAATCCAGGGAACAGGGGCAAAGGATGCATTGGAGCTGCCAGATGATCCGTCCGGTGGTGAGCCAGGAGAAAAGGAGTGGGCTGGAGTGGGAGGCAGCCAGTGAGAGCGGACATCAGTGAGAGAGGAGAGCAGCAGGTGCTGACACTGAAGCTATGCCTGGTGTAATGTCATTGGCAGCCCAACCAGGCTGGAGAGGAGCTGCGAGGAAAAAGACTGCTACTGATAAGTATATTCTTAAGTGAGAAAGTGTAAACAAGTGGTGTGTAAGTGAGTGTGTCTAAGTGAGAGTGATCGAGCAGTGAATGTGATATAGAAAAAAAAAGTGTGAATGGGCGAAGGCACAAGAGGAGCACGAACGGGCGAGGCAGGTGAGGAAGCGCAAATGGGCAGTCACATGAGGAGTGTGATCTAGTTGATTTTCGTTTCTTTTTTAAGTTAAATTGTAGATCCCACTAGAATGTGCCCCATGCTTAGCAATGCCATCCAGTGTGTATCTTGTGGCATGTATACAATCCTTGACTAGCTGGTTGAGGGTGCATACTGCTGTGCGAGATGTGAGTACGTTGTGCATTTGGAAGCCCAGATCCTGGATCTAAATGAGCAACTTACAATACTGAGATCCATTGACAATATGCATGTTACCACTGGCGTTACTATAGGGGATGCAAGGGATGCGGTTGCACCCGGGCCCAGGAGCCTTAGATTGCCCATAAGGCCTGTCTTCTGTATATATGGAGTCCAGAACTATGAATAAAGCATTATAGCTGGGGTCCTGTTACAGGTTTTGCATTGGGGCCCAGAAGCTTCAAGTTATGCCTCTGCATGTTACCATGAGGCCAGTCGGGGACCACACTTGGCAGAGGTGCAGTTCACTGCGGCGTTCTGGCATGGTGTTGCGCCCACTTGCGGGTCGGCAGGTGGCGGCAACGTGCTCCGGTGTGCGGACGCGGCGTGCTCAGCCGTGCGCGCGCATGCCTGCTGTAAGGTGCATGCACGCTCTACCTCTGTGAGTTATAGTGGCTGGCTGGGAGCTCCAGTCAGCCGACAATCTGTCTCCGGCCAAGGGAGGGAGACTCCTGAATATAGTCTGGCAGCTGCTGATAGCAGTTGCCAGTTATAGGGTTCGCTCCCTGTGTGTCTTACTTCGGTCCTGCTCCAGTGGAACTTACCTTGTCTCGATCCAGCTCTGCCTGTGTTCTGTGGTTCTCCTTTCGTGTTGGTTTATTCTATTGGCCTAGCCTGTCAGTACTAGTAAGTTGTCATCTGCATAGGTATGGCGGTTCCTTCCTGTCCTGCCACTAGGCAGCGTAGGGTCAGTGTTGGCTGCCTGAACCTGTCCACCTGTGGGGCTACCTCCAGGAAGGGACATTGGCGTGGGTGAGGGTCAGGGAGTCCCGCGCCATGCGTTTCTATGCACACTACTAGTACTGTAACACAATAACTGGCCCAAAAAATATTTTCCTGTGGTTTTGAGGTGGGATTCACAGTGTGAATGGAGTCCTACAATACGATTACCGGTCAGATTTGTGACCTGGTCGGGATGGTTCAGGTCCTGTCGGGGCGTCTCAGCCATCATGAGCAGCGGTTGCTTGTGCCCGCTGATCCAGTACCTGAACCTAAATGCCCATTACCCAAGGTGTTCTTGGGGGATCGGAAAAAATTATTTGTCTTCCGGAAGGCTTATAAGATGTTTTTTTGCTTGCGGCCTCATTCCTCTGGGTCCGAGCCCCATTGGGTGGGGATTATTATGTCTCTGCTCAGAGAAGGGCCTCAGTCATGGGCCTATTCTTTACCGTCTGATTCCGCTTGTCTGCAGTTGGTAGACTCTTTTTTCATTAAGTTTAGGAATATTTTTGATGAACCCGATCGTGCAAGTTATGCAGTTATTCAGGTGAATCTGCATGGAATGACTGTGCGCTCAAAGATTTGTTTTTGGTAGGCCTGTCTGACGCAGTAAAAGATCTATTGCTGTCCCATCCGTCACACTCCACTTTGAAGCAGGCTATGGAATTGGCAGTCAGAGCTGATAGTAGACTTAGGTCTAGAAGGGAAGCTAAGCTAGAGTACCGTCAAGAACGTGGTGCAAAATCTCTGGCGACTTCGACAGACTGTACCCCATTGTCAACCCCCCGGAGTTGATGGTATGGAAGTGGACCGGTTGAGTCCTGAAGAGTGGAGGCGGTTCCGTGTTTTAAACCATCGCGTTCTGCCAGGAAGAGGCAGATACGGAAGCAGCAGGAAAACGTCAGCTCCTAGGTGACTGTTGGGAAGATCATCTAGGAGTCAGGTGCTTTGTAGTGTGTCTTACAAAGCTTTTCACAGCGTGGGACAGGCATTTATTGATTCTGGGTCGGCCGCGAACCTTATCCATTTGCAGTTCGTAAGACCACTGTTATCAAGTTTTACAGCGTTGGGTTTCCCGATCCACTTTACCAGTATCGATGCAACCCCTCTGTCCTCAGGGGTAGTGCGTTGGAGAACACCAGAACTTCGGTTCATGGTGGGCGCATTACAATCGGAGGTTATTTCATTTCTGGTCATGGAGAAGATGTCCGTGGATATCGTTCTGGGATTGCCATGGCTAGGGACGAACAATCCTCAGTTCGATTGGACTACTCTGGAGCTAGTTCGGTGCAGAGGGTTCTGTCAAGATCATCTAGTGCCTGTTACTTTGTGCTCCACCGATACTATTAGTATTCCGGACTATTTACGGGATTTTCAAGATGTGTTCTCTAAGAAGCTTTCTGAGGTATTACCCCACACCGCGAATGCGATTGTAGGATTGATCTTGCCCCGCATAGTCCCATCCCTAAGAGGGCCATATATAATCTGTCGGGTCGGGAGCATGAGGCTCTTAAATCATATATTTCAGAGTCTTTAGCCAAGGAACATATCTGACCATCAAAGTCACCAGCTGAAGCAGGCCTATTTTTTCTTGAGAAGAAAGATGGGTCTTTGCGGCCTTGTGTTAACTATCGGGCTTTAAACAAGATCACCATAAAAAATCAGTGCTCGCTCCCTCTGATCCCTGATCTGTTGAATCAGGTGATGGGAGCACGCTGGTTCTCTAAGCTTGACCTTCGGGGGGCTTATAATCTTATACGTATTAAGTCTAGTGACGAGTGGAAGACCGCATTCAACAACCCGTTGGGGCACTTCGAGTGTCTGGTTATGCCCTTCAGGTTATGTAAAGCCCGTGTGGTTTTTCAGGGGTTTATGAACACAGTCTTCCACGATTATCTAGGGGTTTTTATGGTTGTCCATTTGGACGACATTTTTGTGTACTCGTTGGATTGGGACACGCATGTCACACATCTTCATTTAGTGTTAGAGCGGCTACGGGAGTACCAATTGTATGTTAAATTGGCAAAATGCTCATTTGGGATCAAACGCATGTCATTCCTTGGGTATATCGTTACTCCAACTGATGTGTGCATGAAGTCAGACAAGGTTGTGGCAATCACACAATGGGCTAAACCAGAAAGTTCATAAGCAAGTGGGTTTACTACATGCGTGATGACAAAGAGACCCACATAACGCGGCGCCAGTTTCAAAAAACGGAACCCTCAATTTGAGATTTCTAGAAAACAAATATACCTTCTGTCCCATCCAGTAAGGTTCAGATACAGATAGACTCCTCCCACTACACAACTGCATATGAGCCCCCGTTGCTTCCAGGTTCTTCTGTACTTCTTTCCATACCCCCTGCAGCGCATCTGTGGCGACATCAGTTACAGGCACCAGTAACGGTCTCAGAAGCCCCTCCAGATGCCGATGCCGACTTTTACTGCATGCACAGACAGAGCATCCCTTAGTAGTGTCTAGTACAAAGATCCAGAGTCCCCTGAACCCCCGGATGGCCTGCGAGAACAGATGGGTGAGACTCTTCAATGACTCTAAGACGCAAGGTCTCTGGCACAAACCATCTGTCCTCCGGTACCCCCGAGGGAGTGTCCTGCCTACAATTTTGTAGATAAGGTACGAGATCAGATTCTACAGCTGCCACCACCACCCCAGGTGCCAAGGTATTATCGGGAGCCACTGTCTCACTTTCCGGCGAACCAAAACTCCGTGAGAGGGCGTCTACCGTCACGTTCTTCTCCCCTGGAATATATGTAACGACGAGGTTAAACCTGGCGAAAAACAACGCCCACCTGGCCTAAAGAGCTGTGAGTCTCTTAGCGTTGGCGAGAAATAACAAGCTTTTATGATCGGTATACACGGTAATGGGATGTCTTGCTCCCTCAAGATGGTGACACCACTCTTCTAGAGACCACTTAATCGCCAATAACTCACGATTACCCACGTCGTAGTTACGTTCCGGCGAACTGAACTTCTGTGAGAAGAACGCACATGGACTATACCCAGATCTCCTGCTGACTTCCTGAGACAAAACAGCCCCGCCCCCACCTCAGACTCATCGACCTCAATGAAGAACGGTCACCTCGCGTCAGGCTGTACTAGCACCGGGGCAGCAGTAAACACCCTTTTGAGATGACTAAAAGCCTCTAGGGCCTCTGGCGACCATCTTACCAAGTCGGCACCCTTCTTGGTAAGATTGGTCAGGGGTTGAGCAATAACAGAAAAAATCTTAATGAATTTACAGTAAAAATTCACGAAACCTAAAAACTGCTGGATAGCTTTCAGGTTATCTGGTCTGACCCATTGAGAGATTGCTGCCACTTTATCAGACTTCAATTGAATCTCCGTGGGTGAAATCATATAACCAAGGAAAGACACTTGTTTAAGACCAAAAATGAATTTCTCCAACTTGACAAAAAGTTGGTACTCACGCAAACGGGTCAGAACCATCATCAGGTGCCGCACATGTCAATCCCATTCTGGTGAATAAACCAGAATGTCATCGAGATATGACCAAAAATACCCCCAGGAAGTCATGGAAGACCGCGTTCATAAACCCCTGGAACACAGCGGGGGCATTACAAAGTCCGAAGGGCATGACTAGACATTCAAAATGTCCAAACGAGGTGTTAAACGCGGTCTTCCACGCATCTCCCTTTCGGATGCAAATTAAATTGTAAGCCCCCCTTAAGTCCAATTTGGAAAACCAGTGGGCCCCTACCACCTGATTCAACAAATCAGGAATCAGGGGCAAGGAGTACTGTTTATTCACTGTAATTTTATTCAAAGCCCGATAATCCACACAAGGCCTCAATGTCCCATCCTTCTTCTCTACAAAGAAGAGACCTGTCCCGGCAGGGGACCTGGACTGCCTGATATGTCGTTTGTCCAGAGACTGTAAGAGACTTAAAGGGGTGGTCTCGCGAAACCAAGTGGGGTTATACACTTCCGTATGGCCATATTAATGCACTTTGTAATGTACATTGTGCATTAAATATGAGCCATACAGAAGTTATTCCACTTACCTGCTCCGTTGCTAGCGTCCTCGTCTCCATGGTTCCGTCTAAATTCGCTGGCAGCTTGCTTTTTTAGACGCGCTTGCGCAGTCCGGTCTTCTCCATTCAGCACGAGCCGCTTCAGTGTGCTCCCCACTACAGCTCTTCTGCGCATGCGCAGACGAGCTGTCACTGCTCGGGAGCGCGCTGCAGCGGCCATTCTGTACCTTCCTCTGTTAGAGGAAGGTGCAGAAACTGGAGCTGCCCAGCGGAGAAGCCCAGCCCAGCCCAGCCCAGCAGCCCCGAGAAGCGTCCCAGGTAAGTGATTTGTGGGGGGGGGGCTGCCGCTGCGCCGGGCTGCGCCGGGGGGGGCTGTCGCTGCGCCGGGGGGGGGCTGTCGCTGCGCCGGGGGGGGGGGCTGCCGCTGCGCCGGGGGGGCTGTCGCTGCGCCGGGGGGGGGGCTGCCGCTGTGATGGGGGAACTAGCGCTAGGCCGGGGGGGCTGTCGCTGCGATGGGGGGGCTGTCGCTAGGCCGGGGGGGGGGCTGCCGCTGCGATGGGGGGGCTGTCGCTGCGATGGGGGGGCTGTCGCTAGGCCGGGGGGGCTGTCGCTGCGATGGGGGGGCTGTCGCTGCGATGGGGGGGCTGTCGCTAGGCCGGGGGGGGCTGTCGCTGCGATGGGGGGGCTGTCGCTAGGCCGGGGGGGGCTGTCGCTGCGATGGGGGGGCTGTCGCTAGGCCGGGGGGGGCTGCCGCTAGGCCGGGGGAACTAGCGCTGGGCTCCGGAACCTAGCGCTGGGCTCCGGGGCCTTCACCTGGGCTGAGGGTCTAGCGCTGGGGAGCCGGGGGCTAGCGCCTTACCTGCTGCCTGGCGGTGGGCGTCTGGTCGGCGGCTGCGGGGCGTCTGGTCGGCGGCTGCGATGCGTCCGGTTGCCATGGAGACACAGCTGGCGGCGTCTCGGGAGCGCGCACGTCGGGCTGCAGCGAGCGACGGGGAAAGAGTCGGCGGCCATCTTGAGGAAACTTTTATAAGTTGCTGAAACGCTGGAACGGTAAGTACAAACCAGCTAGAAATGTCATTTACAGGGGGGCTTAGTAATGTGTACTTAATGGGGGGGACTGGGCAAAAAAAAAATTTAACTGCTTCCTCGAGACATCTCCTTTAAGGGCTTCGTGCTCACACCCAGACAAATTGACAATGGCTCCCTTAGGGATAGGACTGTCAGGGATCAAATCAGTACCACAGTCCCACTCCCTATTGCGAGGCAATGTCTCAGACAGTTTCTTGGAAAATACATCATGAAAATCAGACAAATACTCAGGAGCAAGTATGGTATCTGCTGAACACATGGATATAGTAGGTAAGTGATAAGTGACTATGACAGGACAACCTCCAATGTGTCAATTCCCGAGTGGAACAATCAAATCCGGGATTGTGGAGCACCAACCAGGACATACCAAGCACTACATCAACAGACATCCTTTCCATTACCAAGAACGACAGATTCTCAGAATGGAGAACACCCACAGTGAACTGTAAAATGGGAGTCCTCCATTGTACAACACCTGCAGACAGAGGGGTAGAATCAATACTGGTGAAGCATATGGGAATCTTTAACGCCAAGAATTCAGTCATCAGAGGTCTGACAAAACTTAAACTAATCAAATTGGCGGCAGCACCCGAATCAATAATTGCTTGACCGGACCAAATGAAATTACAGAAGCCAATCTGACAAGGCACCAACAACTTCGGGAGTACCTGTGATTCTAGGCGATCCACCCAAAAACCGCCTAGGATCTGAAGTTCTTCCGCCGGTTCGGACTGATGTTGTAAACACTTCTGAGGACAGGTCACTACACAATGTCCGGCTTTCCCACAATAGAGGCAGAGACGATGAATCATCCAGAACCGTCGCCGTTCCTCGAGACTTAGTGGGTCCACTTCCATAGGTTCAGCACCAGAAGTTGGCATGGGAGAAGTGGGAGCGGGTCTGCTGGATTCCCTAGCCTTACAGGCCTGACGTTCCTCTTTTCTAGATCTCAGCCTCCTGTCAGCTTTAACTGCCAATTCCATTGCATCATTGAGTGTCCCAGGAGTGGGATGAGAAATGAGTAGATCCTTGACATCGTCAAAAAGACCCAACAAAAACACATCTTTAAGGCTTTAAAGGCGCTATCTTTCCAAGATGTTTCACCTGCATACAGTCTAAATTTAGAGCAATAGTCTTCTACCCACTGCTGCCCCTGATGTAGAGACATGAGATAAGAGACCGCCAACCCTGCATGGTCCGGCTCATCAAAAATACCTACGGGTTCCCGAAAAAACAAATCAACTAACTGCAGGCATGCCGAACTCTCGGGTAAGGAGTAGGCCCATGTCTAGGAGGAACCCCAAAGCAAGGATATAATCAATCCAACTTTCTGAGATTCTGAGCCAGAGGAGCGGGGCCACATCCAAAAATACAATCTACATGCCTGCTGAAAAACAAAAAACTTGCTCCTCTCCCCTGAAAATACCTCAGGAAGGGGACACTTGGGCTCAGGAATAGAACGGTCGATAGAAACATGCACTAACTCCCGCTGCTCCTGGGCCACCATACGACCGGACAGGTCTTGGATCACGACCACTAAACCCTGCAACTGACTTGCAAGGGTACTCATAGCCTCCATTGGAGAGCAATTTTAGGGTCCAGTTATTATGTTACGGTATACTACCCTTGATACGCCGACCCGGGTGCCCTAGATCTCACCAACAACCCCTGTCCGTGCCTACTTGCCTCCACTCCTGGCTAACCCCAGGTGGGCAACTGGGCGATGGTCCCTACTCTCACTAGGAACCGAAAAAGGGACGTTGGCGTACCTGGATGGAATGGGTAGAATACCGACAGAAAAGGCAGATGTAAATAACCAACACAAACAATACTAAGCAGAACTGAGGCAGATGGAAAAACCTGGCAGATAATAGCAAAGTATAGCAGACAAGATGAAGGAAGCAGGAGAGCAACAGAGGCAGACTAGCTAGCACACTGAGGGAAACTAATAACTAGCAGTGATTGCAAGTCTCTGCCCGACCATTAAACAAAACCCTCCACCTAGGGGCGGAGAGAGGGAGACAGCCAACTCCCAACAGACACAACCAAAAGGGAGCTTGTGCATGGCAGCTACACTCATGGGTGCGCATACGGCGCCACACGCCACCAGCACCACGCTACCCACGCCGGCCAGGCCCCCGCGCCCCTGGCAGCCAGACAACAAGCCGGGGGGATGCACCCCGACTGCGGGACCAGCAACCGCCGCATGGTAACACCTGGATTTTTCTAAAGCATTTAACACCGTGCCACATAATAGGTTAATATATAAAATGAGACAGCTTGTGCTGGTTGAAAAAGTGTGTATCTGGGTTAAGAACTGTCTCGGAGATAGAAAGCAAAGGGTAGTAATAAATGGTTTGTACTCTGATTGGGCCACGGTTACTAGTGGGGTGCCATAGGGTTCAGTATTTAGCTAGAAGAAAGAAAGTTTCATCACCAACACAGCCTAGGAGAGTTTGGGCCTTGTCACGGGGCTCTACCATTTCCTGCCCTGAGGGTAGCAAGGGGACCCGTCCAAGGAACCGAGGGCAGGCTATTAAATAGAGTAACCCAACTATGGTTTACCTTTAGTCTTTGTCACGGGTGACGCCACCATTCCATCCTATGCAGTGAATCCGAAGACGTTAACAAAGAGTCCACACACACAGAGTTAACTTTTCAAGGCTGAACCAGGAATGGTCGGTAAAGCCTGTTTACTTGAAGAATACCTTGAACAACAGTCGAAAACAATTTACATCCACCGTAAGGACACTAGTACAGGAGGATTTATGGTGTGTCAGGGAGGAATCACAGGGGAACCGATGAATCCACCAGCCAAGTTATCTGTGGGGTTCTGTTCCTGGCCACTCTTCTTCTCTCTCTCTCTAACTCCCTACTGGTACACACTCACGCTCCAGGATAGGTACTCAGCACTGCACAAGAGCTCTTGCATATTTGCAGTTCTCCAAATCTTTAGCATAGAGGCCTGGGTGGATTGGGCCCAGGACACACACATAGCAATCGCTCTGCTTTTTCCATCTGCACTACACACAGACTGAAGGTGTCTGTCTGCAAGCAGGCTCTCCAACTCACACTCCAAGGAGAGATTGCAAAGACAAGCCTCTCTCATGCACCTTGCAAACACACACACACACACACACACACACACACATATATATATATATATATATATATATATATATATATATATATTTATAGCAAGGTCACATGACATACAACATTTTCCATCCGCAACCCAGACAGTAACCCATTCAGTACTGCAGCTATACAACACACATCAAATGCACTCACATAGAAGATGCTGACAATACATAAGCACAAGACATACATAAATCATTCGGAAACGTCTGGAAACTTCTGTACACTAACTTCTGTCCACTGCAGGGTAAATTGGCATCTGCCTCATTGGAGGTAATTTGCCTTTCTCTGGATGAGCCAGGTGAAGTAGAAACATGCTGAACTGGATGGACATTTTTCTTTTTTCAGCCTTGCATACTATGTTACTATGTACGTGATGACAAAGTTAAATGTAAAAAGATCAAGGGCAAGCGCACCTCTCGCGGATTAAGCCTTTTAGCCGACTCGAGGTAGATCAAGTTTTTATGGTTTGTGAACACCATACTTTTTGGTTGTGCCCCTTTAAGGAAATGATGCCACTCCCTAAAGGCTAACTTGCTGGTCAACAGTTTTCTGTCCCCTATATCATAATTTTGTTCAGCAACAGAGAACCTTCATGAGAAAAAGGCACAGTTATGAATGTTCTGTAGTGTGTCCATGCCCTGAGGAAGAACAGCCCTCACCCCAATCTCCAAAGCGTCCACCTCTACCACAAAAGACTTGGACTCTTCCGGCTGAATCAAGACTGGAGCAGTCGCAAAACTTCTTTTGAAAGACTGAAAAGACTGTAGTGCTTCTGAAGATCATTTTGAGGGGAAGCAAACCCTCCTAGTCATGTCCGTTAGGGGCTTAACAACACCAGAAAAACCTTGAATTAACTTGTGATAATAATTGGCAAATCCCAGAAATCTCTGGAGGAAACTCTGAGTTTCTGGTCTCACCCAGTCTTGAACTGCCCAAACCTTCTCTTGGTGCATTCTGAATCCCTTTGAGGTGTCAATATGACCCAGAAAGGAAACTTCCGGAACAGCAAAGACACATTTTTCTCTTTTTGCAGATAATGTATTCTTGCATAGTGCATGAAGAACATGACAAACATGAGAAACTTGAGATTTAAAGTCTAAAATCAGTAAAAATTAAAATATCATCCAAATACATGAGTACAAAGTGACAAACTCATACAGAACCTCATTTATCAAGGTTTGAAACACCGCAAGCGCATTGGTTAGGCCAAAAGGCATAACCAAGCTTTCAAAATGTCCCTTCGGGATGTTAAACGCTATCTTCCATTCATCTCCCTCCTTGACCCGAATCAAATTCTAAGCAACCCGTAAATCCAACTTAGTAAACCAGCTAGCCCCAGATAACTGACTAAAAAGATCTGGGATAAGTGGCAATGGATATGGGTCTTGGTTCGTAATTTTGTTCAATTTCCTGAAATTTAAACAAGGCCGTATGACGGTGATGTCATCACAGGTCCTTTATTCTCCCTCTGCAGTAAATGAGGAATGATGGGCAGACTAACATAGTAACATAGTATGTCAATCTAGTTCAGCCTGTTTCAACCCCTTGTTGATCCAGAGGAAAGCAAAAAAAACCCAAGCAGCCATTTTGGTCATTGGAGGAAAAATTCCTTCCTGACTATATAATGACAGCCAGGGTAATCCCTGGATCAACATTTGAGATCAACAACCCTCTGGTCACCTAATGTCTATCTCCTGTAATATCATAGCGCTCTAGAAAGACATCTGGTCCCTTCTTAAACTCCTCTATCGATTTTGCCATTACCATGTCCCCAGGCAGAGAGTTCCAAAGTCTCACTGCTCTTACAGTAAAGAATCCCTCTTTGTGTTGGTGATAAAACCTGCTTTCCTCTAGACATAGCGGATGCCCTCTTGTTACTGTCACAGTCCTGGGTACAAACAGATCATGAGAGAGATCCTTGTATTGTCCCCTCATGTATTTATACATAGTTATTTGATCGCCCCTTAACCGTCTTTTTTTCCGGGGTGAATAATCCTAATTTTGATAGCCTCTCTGGGTATTCCAGTCCTCTCATTCCATTTATTAATTTAGTTACCCTTCTTTGAACCCCCTCAAGCACTGCAACATCTTTCCTGAGCACCGGTGTCCAGAACTGTACACAGTATTCCATATGAAGCCTGACAAATGCCTTATATAGTGGGAGGATAATGGTCTCATCCCTCACCCCTATACCTCTTTTAATGCACCCAAGACTTTATTTGCTTTTGCAGCAGCTGACTGGCATTGACTGCTCCAATTAAGTCTACAGTCAACTAGTACCCCCAGGTCTATTAGTGACATCCGTTTCTCCTGCCCATGTGCATAACCTTACATTTATCATCATTAAACTTCATTTGCCATTTTTCTGCCCAAGCCCTCGGCTTATCTAGATCTGTTTGTAGCCGCACATTGTCCCCTGTTGTATTAAATACCTTGTATAATTTTGTGTCATCTGCAAATATTGATATTTTGCTGTGCAGCCCCTCTATCAGGTCGTTGATAAATATATTGAACAGAATGGGACCTAATACTGAACCAGTCACAGAGGCAGAATTGTCTAATAATCAATCAAAAAAAGCCCTTCACAGTTTAGACAAAGTGAAATAAAATCAATAAACTTTAATAGATATATTTAAAACCAAAAACACAAATAGGGCACTACACACACAGCCTCTATATATCAAGAGGTTTACAAGTCTCTATGACAAAAGAGACTATCACCACGATTTACTATGCATCCGGAGGCCCTTATATGGGTACACTCCTGGTACGTGGTGAAAGGAAAACGCAGGAACTAATAGATCAAAAAATTCCTTTTCAGATTATTTTTTTCCAACTTTTTGTCCTTGCTCTACACGTGTTCATATTTGGGAATGTTTTCTTGGGGTAGATTAATTCTCATCATTACCCCAAAATTTCCTCTAATACGTGTTTATGAAAAAATGCAAGGTAGGGAAGTATTTTTTCTCCTTTATTTTAGGATTATGGAATTATTTAGGTGATAGTATGGTAGAGACATTTATTATGAGATGCTATATTGTCTCCAAATATCTCAACACTATCACCTCATATACTTCCGTAGTGTACAGAGAAGGTATAGACAGTAATCTACTTTTTGAACAGAATTACTCTTATGAACAGCACTTTTTGTTTTCACATATACTTCAGATGTCAACTAGTAGTACTATATATAATCTCGATCTAGGTCTTAGTTTTCTCTCTCTCGACGCGTTTCACCGTTCATAGAACGGATCATCAGGAGATCTTATTAGTTAGTACCATCTGTATTTAGTCGTATCTGTTCCAGTATTTTAAAGAACAGTAACATAAATCAATATCTGTTCCGGCGTTTTTGAGAACAGTGACATATATCATATGTTACACTTCTATATCCCTTCAGTTATAGGAGCAGAAAGACAGTGGCCGATGTCGTCACTATACTGTTTGGTTGTTTAAGCAAGTAACCACCAATCACATAAGTAATATTCGTTTATCGAAATATTCGTTTATCTGAGTATTTTCTGTGAGCTAGAGAAGCAGTTATACAGTGCATTGTAGTAGCGATTCGTATATTGTGCACGTAATTTTCTTTAGGCTTTCTTTTTTATATATATATAGCTCATAAACGACTCTGCTATCTAATAAGAAAATTTTCTTATGTATAAGTGGTATTGGATGTATTGTCTCTTTTTTATATATATATTTTTTGCATCCAGCTGGCCAGGGTAACAAGACCCTATAAAATATGCGATTGCTATACCAATTGAGGAGTGTGGCCTATATTTCATTGGCATCTCCTTAGTAACCCAATCGCATCTATGTTCATTGTGAAGCTGCAAAGTGTATGCAGAAAACACAGTGTGCTAGGACGCAAGCAAAATCAGAGACTAGCATAAGTAGATTGTCATTCTGACTAGAGATATAGTTTTCCTTGCTAAAGGTTGTATAGTCTTTTCTGCTATGCTATAGAAGTGTCCATATGTATAGGATCAGAGAGGTAGCGCCTCTGGCCTTAGTGGTAGGTCAGGGCTATCTGTGTGGTGTTGGATTGTTCAGCCTTATAAGGCTAGCTTCTTCCCTCCTCTAGGGGAGGTGTCTCAGGTCTTTGGCCAATGGTTATGTAGGTGGGCGGGAATCTTTCTAAACTATCATATTTCTTCACTTTATATTTCTATATTCCCTCTGATGGGATATCAATATTGTTTGTTCAGTCCTCAGGGAGAGGGGATATATAGGTCGATCGTTTGTATCTTTGTTTCGATTGTATGTATTGCTATCGCCGTACTCAGTATTGTGTACATAACATTCCCCAGCATGAGGTTGTGCCGTATTTGCCTTATTCCTATAGGTTGATGAAGGGGGCGCTGTCTCCGATGCGTTATAGCAGCGCCACAATGCCAAGCTCCTCCTCTCATTCAAGTGCGCGGCATACAGACCTGGCCCCGCTCGATAGTGCAGCGCGTCATATGACGCGTCAGGAGCGCGTCGCTTAGCATAGACGCTGCCGGGACTGTTTTGTCATGTGACTCAGTAGCGTTAGTGACGCGATGACGTCATGCAGGCGTCACTACGTTCATAGTCATGGTGTTCTGTATTGATGCAGCGTTTGATAAAGTTGCAGAGTGGAACGCATAGTCACATGACTTAGCTATGATTGGCCCATAATGCTCTGAGAGATTTCTAAAAGAGAATACGGTGTAATGAGGGTGTAGTAATCGCTCAGCACTACTAAAACGGGAAAGGTATAGCTTGGCATTAGTCATATGGGGAAGATATGAAAACAACCAGTGATATATTAAAGGTTGCTATAATTAAAGTATCGTCTTTATTTTTTATATATACATATATGTTGTTTTTCAGCCTTCATCTAATTGAAAATGTCATTATACAGGATGTTTTAATATGATTTATTGAACGATTATGCATAGTTAATATGCCCGTCGATAGTCCAACCATTCATCTTAGGAGGATGGGACCACTTTTATGACTCCGCTATTTAAAGGAATAAAGCGTCAGGACTGCATTATTCACATGAAAAAAATCAGGACAACCAGTAATAAATTAAAGATATATTCTAGTTAAGGTGTCGTATTTATTTTTGTGGTTTTTCAGCCTTCATCTAATTGGATATTTGACTGTACATGATATTCTAATATGATCTATTAAGCGGCAAATTGGTAACGATATGCATAATTGGTATATATATTAATAAATTAGTAACAAATATGCATAATTGGTATGTATATTGCCAGTCCAACCATTCATCATAAAAGGATGGAACTAAGTAGGTCATAGTTATAGATCGTGATTTGCAGAATTTGGTAGAATATCAATTATTGTATTTTCCTCCCTTTCTTTTTTATTTATTTATTTTCAATCATATTTTATCGATCCTTTTTATATATCCTTTTTAATAGTTTATAAGTCCCAATCTCAGTATATGGCCACATGTTCTATGGTCGAACCTATTATGTTAAGCCAGATTAATCGCTTTGGCATTCTCTGTTTATCCTCAAATAAAACAGTTAAAGGTAAGTTGTTCGTTTAGCCCATTAGGCTGTACTGTTTCCATCCTATAGATCCACTTAGTTTCTTTCTGGAGGAGTAACTTCTCAAGATTTCCTCCTCTTATATCTCTCTTTATCAGTTCTATCCCCTGAAACTTGAGGCAGAATTCGTTGCCTTTATGTACATCCCAGACATGATTTGATACTGGAGTTTTCTCCTTTCGCCTGACATTACCAATATGTCCAAGAATCCTTCTTCTGAATTCTTGTCGGGTTTTACCGACATATTGTTTTTTGCATTCACAAGTTATGAGGTAAACCATGTTACGAGTAATGCAATTAAAGAAGTCTCTTGTCATATATGTTTTACCCGTTGTGTTAGACATGAAAGAGTTGCTTTTTTCAATGAAATCACAGGCGGTACATTTGGAGCAACGAAAAGTGCCATTGGGAAGTTGTCTTGATAACCAGTTTCCATCGGATTTTTTTCTTTCAAAATGGCTCTTTATGAGGTGGTCTTTTAAATTCATACCTCGTCTATAGGTAATTCTCGGACCTTCAGTAATACTGTCCTTTAGATCTTTGTCATGAAAGAGTATATCCCAGTATCTCTTGAGTATTTCTTTTACTTCAGTATGGGCCGTATCATAGGTGCCTACAACTCTCATGTTGGGGATTTCTTTTCTTTCTCTTGGAATCAGTAACTGCTGTCTGTTCTGTTCTGCGGCAAAGTTATATGAACTTTTTAATACTTCAGATGGGTATCTTCTCTCTTTAAACCTATCATGTAGTTTTTTGCTCTCATTTTCAAAATCTGTTGTCTCAGAGC
Source organism: Eleutherodactylus coqui (assembly GCA_035609135.1). Classification (NCBI taxonomy): domain Eukaryota; kingdom Metazoa; phylum Chordata; class Amphibia; order Anura; family Eleutherodactylidae; genus Eleutherodactylus; species Eleutherodactylus coqui. Next base: position 307,614,746 of record CM069406.1, on the reverse strand, counting down.
AATTCCTTCTTACCCGCAGGTATTGTCCTTTGGGTATTCCCCTTTTTAGGGGGTATGGGTGGAAGCTATCCCATCTTAGTAGGTTGTTCGTTGCCGTTGGTTTTCTATATAAGTTGGACGAGATGGAACCATCTTGTTGGATTTCGATGGATACGTCTAAGAATTCAATAGATTGTTTACTGATATTAGAGGTGAACCGCAGATTTAGCTCATTTTGATTCAGGAATCTCACAAAGTCGTTGAATTTGTCTTCGCTGCCAGACCATAGGATCAGTATGTCGTCGATGTATCTCGTCCACAGGACGACATATTGAGACCAGATGTTATTTTCTTCAGCAAAGACGATCTTTTCCTCCCACCAGCCCAGGTACACGTTGGCGTACGACGGGGCACATGGTGTCCCCATCGCCGTGCCCCTGAGCTGGTGGAAGTACTTCGAATCGAATATGAAGAAGTTATGGGTTAGAATAAATTCTAACAGTGCAAGCACAAACTCCGTGTGTCTGGACATGTATCTACCTCTTTGTGCAAGAAAATGTTTAGTTGCTCTGATGCCACCCTGGTGTGGGATAGAACTATATAGTGCTTCCACATCCAGGGTGGCAATCAGGGTGCCAGGGTCAACCGAAATATTTTGTAGCTGTCTTAGAAGATCCATAGTATCTCTGGCAAATGATGGTAGAGATGAAACAAAAGGCCTTAGAATCCTATCTATATACTGACTTGGATTCTGGGTCAAGTTGTTAATGCCCGATATGATAGGTCTACCTTTCAATGGGTTCAGGCCTTTGTGCACTTTTGGGAGGGAATAAAAAGTAGATGTCCGCGGAGTGTCATTGAGCATGAATCGATATTCTGATTCACTGATCAAATTATCATTTTTTGCTTCGCTTAGGAGATTTCTGAGCTCGGTCCAGTACTTTTGTGTGGGATCGGATGCCAGTTTGGTGTATGTTTCCCGGTCTTCCAACAGTCGGTTGCACATTTGTATATATTGTTCAGTTTGCATAAGGACTATATTACCTCCTTTATCTGATGATTTAATAACCACGTTGTCCAAATTTTTGAGTGTATTAAGTGCCTCAAGTTCCTGTTTTGACATATTAGGGAACCTGAAAGTCCGAGGTCTCAGAGTCTTCAGATCCCGAAGGACAAGTTGTTCAAACATGTCTAGCTCTGGACTGTGGACTTCTGGTGGGGAGGTTTTGTTTAATATTTTCAAGTCGGTAAAAGGCCCATTCCCTATTATTTCATTTTCTAGGGACTCCAAAATATCAATAGCTTGGAGATCGCTAGGTTCTAGGCCTAGCTCTTGTGCTTTTGTTTTATCCTTCTGGATGAAGTATTTCCTCCACCTTAATTTTCTGATGAAGAGGGAGATGTCCTTCGCCCAGACGAACGGATCGTATTGGGTCGTCGGGACGAAGGACATCCCCCTCTCCAGTACAGAACACTCAGCCGTGGTAAGTATATGTGTCGATAGGTTAATTATTTGCAAATTTTCATTATGCTGCCGAACTGTGGAAGCCGTGTTTGTATCGGGAATTTCCATTTCTACCGTTGTGTGTAGGTGTCTCTGCCTCCCCTCAAAAAATATCTTGATATTGGTTGATCAAGAAAGTTGTTGGTATTCTGTCTACCTCTTCCTCTTCCCTGTTGGGGTCGACGACCTCTATTATGTCGAGGTGGGAGGTATGTTCTTCTACTGGAAGTTGCCTCGCTATCAGATGGTTCGATATCAGAAGAACTAGCTTCTGTCTCAGAGGGAATTTTTGCGTTCTCATAGGCTTTTTGATCTCTAAAGTCTTGGAGATCCCTCATAAACAATGAATGCTTTCGTTCTTTTATATGTTGAGTGTACTTCTCAATTTGATTTTGTAACGCTTGACGTCATCGCGTCACTAACGCTACTGAGTCACATGACAAAACAGTCCCGGCAGCGTCTATGCTAAGCGACGCGCTCCTGACGCGTCATATGACGCGCTGCACTATCGAGCGGGGCCAGGTCTGTATGCCGCGCACTTGAATGAGAGGAGGAGCTTGGCATTGTGGCGCTGCTATAACGCATCGGAGACAGCGCCCCCTTCATCAACCTATAGGAATAAGGCAAATACGGCACAACCTCATGCTGGGGAATGTTATGTACACAATACTGAGTACGGCGATAGCAATACATACAATCGAAACAAAGATACAAACGATCGACCTATATATCCCCTCTCCCTGAGGACTGAACAAACAATATTGATATCCCATCAGAGGGAATATAGAAATATAAAGTGAAGAAATATGATAGTTTAGAAAGATTCCCGCCCACCTACATAACCATTGGCCAAAGACCTGAGACACCTCCCCTAGAGGAGGGAAGAAGCTAGCCTTATAAGGCTGAACAATCCAACACCACACAGATAGCCCTGACCTACCACTAAGGCCAGAGGCGCTACCTCTCTGATCCTATACATATGGACACTTCTATAGCATAGCAGAAAAGACTATACAACCTTTAGCAAGGAAAACTATATCTCTAGTCAGAATGACAATCTACTTATGCTAGTCTCTGATTTTGCTTGCGTCCTAGCACACTGTGTTTTCTGCATACACTTTGCAGCTTCACAATGAACATAGATGCGATTGGGTTACTAAGGAGATGCCAATGAAATATAGGCCACACTCCTCAATTGGTACAGCAATCGCATATTTTATAGGGTCTTGTTACCCTGGCCAGCTGGATGCAAAAAATATATATATAAAAAAGAGACAATACATCCAATACCACTTATACATAAGAAAATTTTCTTATTAGATAGCAGAGTCGTTTATGAGCTATATATATATAAAAAAGAAAGCCTAAAGAAAATTACGTGCACAATATACGAATCGCTACTACAATGCACTGTATAACTGCTTCTCTAGCTCACAGAAAATACTCAGATAAACGAATATTTCGATAAACGAATATTACTTATGTGATTGGTGGTTACTTGCTTAAACAACCAAACAGTATAGTGACGACATCGGCCACTGTCTTTCTGCTCCTATAACTGAAGGGATATAGAAGTGTAACATATGATATATGTCACTGTTCTCAAAAACGCCGGAACAGATATTGATTTATGTTACTGTTCTTTAAAATACTGGAACAGATACGACTAAATACAGATGGTACTAACTAATAAGATCTCCTGATGATCCGTTCTATGAACGGTGAAACGCGTCGAGAGAGAGAAAACTAAGACCTAGATCGAGATTATATATAGTACTACTAGTTGACATCTGAAGTATATGTGAAAACAAAAAGTGCTGTTCATAAGAGTAATTCTGTTCAAAAAGTAGATTACTGTCTATACCTTCTCTGTACACTACGGAAGTATATGAGGTGATAGTGTTGAGATATTTGGAGACAATATAGCATCTCATAATAAATGTCTCTACCATACTATCACCTAAATAATTCCATAATCCTAAAATAAAGGAGAAAAAATACTTCCCTACCTTGCATTTTTTCATAAACACGTATTAGAGGAAATTTTGGGGTAATGATGAGAATTAATCTACCCCAAGAAAACATTCCCAAATATGAACACGTGTAGAGCAAGGACAAAAAGTTGGAAAAAAATAATCTGAAAAGGAATTTTTTGATCTATTAGTTCCTGCGTTTTCCTTTCACCACGTACCAGGAGTGTACCCATATAAGGGCCTCCGGATGCATAGTAAATCGTGGTGATAGTCTCTTTTGTCATAGAGACTTGTAAACCTCTTGATATATAGAGGCTGTGTGTGTAGTGCCCTATTTGTGTTTTTGGTTTTAAATATATCTATTAAAGTTTATTGATTTTATTTCACTTTGTCTAAACTGTGAAGGGCTAATACTGAACCATTACTGCACCCCACTAGTGACTGTGGCCCAATCAGAGTACGGACCATTTATTACCACCCTCTGCTTTCCACCTCTGAGCCAGTTCTTAACCAGATACACACGTTTTCACCTAATCCGAGTTGCCTCATTTTATATATCAACCTATTATGCGGCACGGTGTCAAATGCTTTAGAGAAATCCAGATATACAAGATCAATAGACTCTCCCAGGCCCAGCCTAGAACTTACTTCATCATAGAAGCTGATCAGATTGGTCTGACATGATCAATCCCTCATGAACCCATGCTGGTGAGGAGTTATACCGTTGTTTTACTTAAGGTATTCTAGGATATTGTCTCTCAGAAACCCCTCAAATATTTTTTCTAGTTATTGAAGTGAGAATTACCGGCCTGTAGTTACCACAAAATACCTAGAAGCAGCAGCACTCAGTCATACAACACCATCTGGTGCGAGGTGCGGGTCCTGTATGCAAGCTCCACTGGTCCCCAATCCTGGGACCCAAGTAGCAAGTGTTTGTAGGAAAACGGAACACTGGCCTGTAGTTACCAGGCTCACTGTTGGACCCCTTTTTGTAAATTGGAACCAGGTTGGCAATGCGCCAATCCAGTGGTACAACCCCAGTCCCGATAGTGTTCATAAATATAAGAAATAATGGTCTAGGTATCACATCACTTAGATCCCTTGGAATCCTTGGGTGTATTCCATCTAGACCTGTTGATTTATCCTCTGTAACCGGCTCCGCACTTCCTCCTCTGTTAGGTATGCAATATGTAGCGGAGGTTCGTTTTATTGCCCTGCATCTAATGTAACATTTCCTTTTCGTTCATGAATGCACTTGAAAAGAAACCATTTAATAGATTTGCCTTCCCCCATCGTCTTCTTTGATTTTTCCTGCATTGTTCATTAAAGGGCCAGTGCTCTCAGTGCAAATCCGTTTGCTGTTAATATAGTTGAAGAATAATTTAGGGTTATTTTTGCTCTCTTTGGCGATCAGTCTTTCTGCCTCCTTCTTAGCAATTTTAATCTGTTCTTAACATATTTTTTTTTTCCTGTATGATTTCAGCGCTTCTTTACTGCCTGTCATCACAGGTCCTTTATCCTCCTTCTGCAGTGAATGAGGATTTATGGGCAGACTACATGCCTCACAAACCCCTGCAGCTTCAGTTGCTATACATACAGCAGTACTCAGTCTGCCAGTTTGTACCTGCTTGTGAGACTTCTGGACACCTGTGTGGAGATTCCAATAAATGACACCTCATGAATGTAGGCTGCATACACATGGCCAGGTCAGATTCTGCCTGTGAGATCTCGCAGCAAAATCCGGCCCTGTGCCAGCCAGTGACCCCCCGCATACCTGTCTCGGATGCACTGTGGATGTGACGGCTGGTGCACTGCCCCACATGTGCAGTGCATCTAAAATCAGGACAGGCGATCTCGGCTAGTTATACTCCCGCTGTGACTATACTTCCCATGATGAGGAACCACCATTTAACGAGTCACACTGGGTCTGGAGAATATCAATTCTCAAAACCTTGCAATAGGGGCAGTATACCCCTAGTTTAGAGAGTAAGGGATCTTGTCATTAACAACTGGATTATATACCTCATGTAATAACAATCTCAAATATACTGTATCTAAGATATCCTGGTGAAACGCATAGTCTTGAATCTGAGCTTGAGTATCGAATATTCCAGGCTCAAAACCGCTCACATTAAAACGTCTATTCTTGGTCCTGCATAGTAGAACCAAATGGGCATATAATCAAGGACCATATAGACTTCTCTGTTATGTGTTGAGGTTTGTCTATGGTTAGTCAATGTGGTAGGTGTGCCTGACTAGTCAGGAAATTTCCCACGCAATAACTATTGTGCCCAATAAGTATATGTGTTTTTAGGAGAAGACAAAGATGTGTTTTTATTAGAAATTCTAATCTGGGAAAGTGCTTATTTTAGTGGTTATAGGCTTTTTTCCTGCGCTCTGTGAGTTACAAAACATATATCTGGATAGTCCCATCATGTTTTGGTCTCCCAATGCTAAAACTCCACACAAAATTCCTCAATTGAAGATCAACCCTGATGCAAAGCCCTGATCTTTCCTTCTGCCAATGACACTCTGTCTGGGTCATCATAAATCAGCCAGAGAGCGGAAACAAATAACAAGGCCTCAAACGTGAGGGATAAAGAAAAGGCCCAAGCCTACTGGTCTCCCTGTAATCTAGAGATCACGATCCCCAGTCTTTGACTCTTATCACCTGAGAAAAAGGGGCACAATCTAAAATATAATGTACAGGAGTCCATAAAGGTAGTAAACTTTTGTCTGTTACCTGAAAACCTGTCTGGTAAGTCCAGTTTTGATTCTTTCACTGAGACCAACTGAACGGGTTGCTGCTTAACTTTGGCGACCTCAATCACCAATGCCCTGAGCTGATTGGACTCTATGGGTCTTTATAGGATCCATACTACTACACACAAGATTCTACGGAACAGTGTAGGCTGGTCAATCTGTCATGCCTGCTTAGTACGTGCATTATCTGCAAACTAAAATATAAACTCTCTGGCAATGTTCACACTACACTAACAGGAACCCCCTTCAGAACGAGGAGAAAATCAACAAAAGAGAGAAACTTTCTCTAAGGGGAACTAGAGAGTGACATACCTTACCTACTGGTGGATGAACCTCCTTAATAAGGACACATCCACCCTCGTGTCTGTGCCACTTATTAACCCTGATAAATGACAAAAGAAAAACAACCAGAATAAACTAAAACCTCAAAAAATAAATCTCTGAATTTACCCTAAGAGACGCTAAAAGAACCATGGAAACTAGACCCAGAGAGGTCCTCACTCCACAGCAGAAGGAGACTGCACTGAAGGAGCTGCAGTAAATTCATTTACATATTCCCTGTGCATTCTGGGAAGATTAAAAGAATCACTGTAAATAGGAAGATTGTTGGGATTAGCCAGGTCTAGCTGTTCAGAGAACATCGCCAGACTAGAGATTGGAGCTGCAGAAAATTAATTTACATATTCCCTATGCATTCTGGGAAGAGCAAAGACTCACTGTAAGCGAGAAGATTGTCAGGATTAGCCGGGTCTAGCTGTTTGGAGGATACTTATTAGTATCTTGACTATCAGTAGTAACCACTATATTTCTTGACTTTTAGAAATTTGGAGGTGGACATCATTTGACAGCATGGAAAAGGAGAGGAGCCATATGGTGAACTGCAATGCATGCTATATGTTTACAGTCCTACCAGAGGAAAAGCCAAACTTCACCTGCCAGAAATGCAAGCTTGTGTCTCTACTGGAGGAAAAGGTGCAAAGTCCTCAGGAGAGAATAGCTACCTTGAAGCTCATGAATGTGAGGAATTCCTTGACAGAGCAGAAGAAAGTCTTCAGAATGTTGAAGGAAAATAAATGTCCAGAGTACCCGCAGAAGCCCAGAAATAAAGGCATGTGACCCAAAGAAGCAGGAGAATTAGGAGTCATCCAGCACCCATACTGCTCAGGAACCAGTACCAGGTTCTTGAGCAGAAAGAGAAAGAGACATATCAGGAAATGACTCTATCCACAAACTGTGCAGTAACACACAGAGTCCTTTTGAATGGAGAAAAGGAAGTGCTGTTGTGAAAAAGAAAAGGAGAGTGGTGGTTGTGGGGGATTCCCTATTGAGAGGAACAGAAGCTGCTGTCTGCAGACCTGACATAACATCATGAGAGGTGTGCTTCCTTCCAGGTGCACAAATCAAAGATGTGTCTGATAGGCTATCAAGACTCTTCAGTCCTACAGAACACTACTAGAGATGAGCGAGCACCAAAATGCTCGGGTACTCGTTACTCGAGTCGAACTTCCCGCGATGCTCGAGGGTTCGTTTGGAGTAACGGACCCCATTGAAGTCAATGGGCGACCCGAGCATTTTTGTATGGGACCTATGCTCCGCTAAGGTTTTCATTTGTGAAAATCTGGGAAATTCAAGAAAGTGATAGGAACGACACAGAAACGGATAGGGCAGGTGAGGGGCTACATGTTGGGCTGCATCTCAAGTTCCCAGGTCCCACTATTAAGCCACAATAGCGGCAAGAGTGTCCCCCCCCCCCCAACAACTTTTACTTCTGAAAAGCCCTCATTAGCATGGCATACCTTAGCTAAGCACCACACTACCTCCAACAAAGCACTATCACTGCCTGCATGACACTCCACTGCCACTTCTCCTGGGTAACATGCTGCCCAACCACCCATTTCAGTAATAGTAGCAGTCAAGACAGGCCCCAGTAACATATCACTAGCAGCAGTATAGGGGGAGCACAGTATTAGTTCCATTTCAGTAGTAGTTGCAGTCTAGACATGCCCCAGTAACATATCACTAGCAGTAGTATAGGGGGAGCACAGTATTAGTTCCATTTCAGTAGTAGTTGCAGTCTAGACAGGCCCCAGTAACATATCACTAGCAGCAGTATAGGGGGAGCACAGTATTAGTTCCATTTCAGTAGTAGTAGCAGTCTAGACAGGCCCCAGTAACATATCACTAGCAGCAGTATAGAGGGAGCACAGTATTAGTTCCATTTCAGTAATAGTAGCAGTCAAGACAGGCCCCAGTAACAATTCCAAAGCAGCAGTATAGGGGGAGCACAGTATTAGTTCCATTTCAGTAGTAGTAGCAGTCTAGACAGGCCCCAGTAACATATCAGGGGCCTACCCTTACCCCTCAGCATGGTGTATTACGAGTAGAGCAGAAACAAAACGCTGTAATTAAATGTGCCGCTTATTGGCCTGTGGTTGGAGGCTGACTTCGCTTATGGAACGCACAGCAGAGCCAGGAAACAATTATGCGCAAGCCGGTAGTCAGACCTAGGTGCGTATGACTGAGCTACTGGAATTCACAGGGCAGAACCAGTCAAGTGGCCAAAGGCCAGTGGTAGGCCTTAAGTATTTTGCTTCAATTTTTTTAAATGGTGAGGTGAAAAACCAGACAGACACCGTATGCAGCGTATATATGTATACTCTTTCCCTCTGGCGGGATGAAGGCGATCATGTACCGGACACAGCAGAGCCAGGAAACAATTATGCGCAAGCCTGCTGTAACGCTTAGCTGCGTATTAATTAGGACTATTACCCCCAGCAGACACGCAGTAAACTGTACACGGTCACAGGCTTGGCTGGGTAATAATGAGCGACTACTACCCCCAGCAGACACGCAGTAAACTGAAGACGGTCACAGGCAGCCCAAATATAGTATTTTTTTCCAATTTTTGGGAAAAAGCCCACTGCCTATATAGCCTGTATATGGATTTCCCTGTTGGAGGATGACTGTGGTTATTGAAAGCACAGTGCAGCCAGAAAAAATTATGCGCAAGGCTGGGTATTAATGAGCGACTACTACCCCCAGCAGACACGCAGTAAACTGTAGACGGTCACAGGCTTAGCTGGGTAATAATGAGCGACTACTACCCCCAGCACACACGCAGTAAACTGAAGACGGTCACAGGCAGCCCAAATATAGTATTTTTTTCCAATTTTTGGGAAAAAGCCCACTGCCTATAAAGCCTGTATATGGATTTCCCTGTTGGAGGATGACTGTGGTTATTGAAAGCACAGTGCAGCCAGAAAAAATTATGCGCAAGGCTGCAGTAACACCTAGCTGGGTAATAGTGAGTGACTACTACCCCCAGCAGACACGCAGTAAACTGAACACGGTCACAGGCAGCCCAAAGATTTTTTTTCCAATTTTTTTGAAAAAGCCCACTGCCTATATAGCCAGTATATCTCTTTCCCTGTATCACTGTCCCTGCCTCACCAGTACTGCCCTTATACTCAGTAAAATGACTGCAGACTGAGGATGCTATGGTCTGCACCCCCGACATACAAAAAAAAAAAAAATGTGCAAAACTGCTAAAAGCAGCCTCAACAGTACTGCATACGGTCAGATGTGGCCCTAAGAAGGACCGTTGGGGTTCTTGAAGATGAAGATAACAGCCTAACACTCTCCCTATAGCAGCTACAGCAGGAAGGCACTTTCCCTAATGTCTCTCAGCGTGCATCTGTGGCGAGACGCGGCCGGCCCTAGTTTATATACTCGAGTGTCACCTGATCTCCCCAGCCACTCACTGCAGGGGGTGGGATAGGGCTGGAACTTCACAGGAGGAAGTTGTAATGCCTTCCCTGTGTTTCTATTGGCCAGAAAACGGCGCAAACTTTTCTGGGAAGAAAATGGAAGTGACTCGAACACCGCGTGGTGCTCGTCTTGAGTAACGAGCATCTCGAGTACACTAATACTCGAACGAGCATCAAGCTTGGACGAGTACGCTCGCTCATCTCTAAACACTACCCATTCCTACTAATAAATGTAGGGACAAATGACACTTCAAAAAAGGACCTTGCATCTATCTGCAGAGACTTTGAAGACCTTGAAAAGAAGGTGAAGAAACTAGGAGCACAAGTGGTATTCTCATCCATCCTCCCAGTGGATGGCAATGGAATAAGAAGATCGAACAGGATTCCAGAGGTGAACAACCGACTACGTCGATGGTGCCATCAGCAAAAATTTAAATTTCTAGACCATGGAATGAATTACCTATATGATGGACTTCTTGCTAGAGACAGGTTGAACCTTACAAAAACAGGTAAGCATATATTTGGTGGTCGCCTTGCTTCACTCATTAGGAGAGCTTTAAACTAGAACAATATTGGAAGGGAAGTGAAAGGCCAGGTAAAAATATACAGATAATGAATACATTTGAGAACCTTGCTATTAGAAGTGGAAAAAAAGAACAAAGACAAAAATTCAGAAGGAAAGTAGAGGAGCAAGAAACACTGATCACAAACTAAGATCTTTCTACACAAATGCACAGAGCATGGGAAACAAACCAGGAAAATTTGAACTCTGAACACAAAAAGAGAAATATGATATCATAGGCATCACGGACACTTGGTGGAATGATAAACATGATTGGAATACAAGGCTTGAAGTATACAACTTATTTATCAGTAACAGGCCTAAAAAAAGGGAGGAGGTGTTGCGTTGTATGTTAGGAAAACATTCATCTCCACCGAGATTCAAGCTTCAGAGAATGGTAGTTCTGTAGAAACTGTTTGGGTAAGAATACAAAGAGAGAACAATGGAAAGGACACCATTGTAGGCATTTACTATAGTCCGCCTGGACAAGCAGAAGATATTAATGACCTCTTTCTACATCAGATGGCCAAGCTCTCAAAAAAGTGTGACATAGTGATTATGGGAGATTTTAACTATGCAGACATTAGTTGGAAATCTCTCTCAGGTAAAAGTAGTGGATCCAACACATTCTTATCTGCCCTTGCTGACAACTTTATCTTCCAAAAAGTTGAAGAGAAAACAAGGGGATCTGCTATCTTGGACATAATTCTTACCAACAGAGAGGAAATGGTTGAGGAAGTAAGAGTGGCTGGGACCTTAGGAGGCAGGGATCATGCTATCCTTGAATTTTGGATTAAAAGGGGAGGAAGACCTGAGAAAACTCAGATCTCAAGGTTGGATTTCAGAAAGGCAGATTTCAATGAACTCAGAAAGAAGATAGAAAGGATCCAATGACTGGATGTTCTTAAGGATACAATTGATGTCCGAGAAGGTTGAGAAATATTGCGAAATTAGATTCTCAAAGCACAATCGTTAATAGAGAGGAGCGAACGTACTCGTCCGAGCTTGATCAGGGAAAGTGCTGCTGATGCTGGAGCTGCTATAGGGAGAGTGTTAGGAGTTATTTTAGGCTTCAAGAACCCCAACGGTCCTTCTTAGGGCCACATCTGACCGTGTGCAATACTATTGAGGCTGCTTTTAGCAGTGTTGCACTTTTTTTTTTTTTTTGTATATCGGCCGTGCAGAGCATTGCGTCCTCAGTCTGCAGTCATTGTACATAGTATAGGGCCAGTACTGGTGAGGCAGGGACAGTGGGAAAGGTGAAAGAGATATACTGTCTATATAGGCAGTGGGCTTTTTCAAACAAATTTGGGGAAAAAATATATATATTTGGGCTGCCTGTGACCGTCCTCAGTGTACTGCGTCTCTGCTGGGGGTAGTAGTTCTAATTAATACGCAGCTAAGTGTTACAGCAGGTTTGCGAAAAAGTGTTTCCTGGCTCTGCGTTGCCCGTTACATCACCACCGTCATCCCGTCCAGAGGGAAACAGTCTGCAGTAATTTTACATAGTATAGGGCCAGTAGTAGTGAGGCAGGGACAGTGGGAAAGGTGAAAGAGATATACTGTCTATATAGGCAGTGGGATTTTTCAACAGAATTTGGGAAAAATACTATCTTTGGGCTGCCTGTGACCGTCTTGAGTGTACTGCATCTCTGCTGGGGGTAGTAGTCCTAATTAATACGCAGCTAAGTGTTACAGCAGGCTTGCGCAAAATTCTTTCCTGGCTCTGCGTTGCCCGTTACATCACCGCCGTCATCCCGTCCAGAGGGAAACAGTCTGCAGTAATTTTACATAGTATAGGGCCAGTAGTGGTGAGGCAGGGACAGTGGGAAAGGTGAAAGAGATATACTGTCTATATAGGCAGTGGGCTTTTTCAAAAAAATTTGGGAAAAATACTATCTTTGGGCTGCCTGTGACCGTCTTGAGTGTACTGCGTCTCTGCTGGGGGTAGTAGTCCTAATTAATATGCAGCTAAGTGTTACAGCAGGCTTGCGCAAAATTCTTTCCTGGCTCTGCGTTGCCCGTTACATCACCGCCGTCATCCCGTCCAGAGGGAAACAGTATACATATATACGCTGCCTACAGTATCTGTCTGCTGTCTCAGCTCAGCCTTAAAATAGAAGCAAAACACTTAAGGCCTACTAGTGGCCTTTGGACACTTGACTGCTTCTGCGCTGTGAATTCCACTAGCTCAGTCATACGCACCTGCGTCTCACTACAGGCTTGCGCAAAATTCTTTCCTGGCTCTGCTGTGCGTTTTGTAAGCGAAGTCAGCCTCCAACCACAGGCCAATAAGCGGCACATTTAATTACAGCGTTCTGTTTATGCACTACTGGTAATACACCATGCTGAGGGGTAGGGGTAGGCCTAGAGGACGTGGACGCGGGCGAGGACGCGGAGGCCCAAGTAAGGGTGTGGGCACAGGCCGAGCTCTTGATCCAGGTGTATCGCAGCCGACTGCTGTGGGATTAGGAGAGAGGCACGTTTCTGGCGTCCCAAGATTAATCTCACAATTAATGGGTCCACGCGGTAGACCTTTATTAGAAAATGAGCAGTGTGAGCAGGTCCTGTCGTGGATGGCAGAAAGTGCATCCAGCAATCTATCAACCACCCAGAGTTCTGCGCCGTCCACTGCTGCAACTCTGAATCCTCTGGCTGCTGCTCCTCCTTCCTCCCAGCCTCCTCACTCCATTACAATGACACATTCTGAGGAGCAGGCAGACTCCCAGGAACTGTTCTCGGGCCCCTGCCCAGAATGGGCAGCAATGGTTCCTATCCCACCGGAGGAGTTTGTCGTGACCAATGCCCAACCTTTGGAAAGTTCCCGGGGTCCGGGGGATGAGGCTGGGGACTTCCGGCAACTGTCTCAAGAGCTTTCAGTGGGTGAGGAGGACGACAACGATGAGACACAGTTGTCTATCACTCAGGTAGTAGTAATTGCAGTAAGTCCGAGGGAGGAGCGCACAGAGGATTCGGAGGAAGAGCAGCAGGACGATGAGCTGACTGACCCCACCTGGTTTGCTAAGCCTACTGAGGACAGGTCTTCAGAGGGGGAGGCAAGTGCAGCAGCAGGGCAGGTTGGAAGAGGCAGTGCGGTGGCCAGGGGTAGAGGCAGGGCCAGACCGAATAATCCACCAACTGTTTCCCAAAGCGCCCCCTCGCACCATGCCACCCTGCAGAGGTCGAGGTGCTCAAAGGTCTGGCAGTTTTTCACTGAGAGTGCAGACGACCGGCGAACAGTGGTGTGAAACCTTTGTCGCGCCAAGATCAGCCGGGGAGCCACCACCACCAGCCTCACCACCACCAGCATGCGCAGGCATATGATGGCCAAGCACCCCAAAAGGTTGGACGAAGGCCGTTCACCGCCTCCGGTGCCACTTCCTCTCCCCCTGTGCCCCAACCTGCCACTGAGATCCAAACCCCCTCTCAGGACACAGACACGACTGTCTCCCGGCCTGCACCCACACCCTCACCTCCGCTGTCCTCGGCCCCATCCACCAATGTCTCTCAGCGCACCGTCCAGCCGTCGCTAGCGCAAGTGTCTGAGCGCACGCTCAAGCGTTAAACGTGCACATAGCCAAATTGATCAGCCTGGAGATGCTGCCGTATAGGCTTGTGGAAACGGAGGCTTTCAAAAACATGATGGCAGCGGCGGCCCCGCGCTATTCGGTTCCCAGTCGCCACTACTTTTCCCGATGTGCCGTCCCAGCCCTGCACGACCATGTCTCCTGCAACACTGTACGCGCCCTCACCAACGCGGTTACTGCCAAGGTCCACTTAACAACGGACACGTGGACAAGCACAGGCGGGCAGGGCCACTATATCTCCCTGACGGCACATTGGGTGAATTTAGTGGAGGCTGGGACCGAGTCAGAGCCTGGGACCGCTCATGTCCTACCCACCCCCAGAATTGCGGGCCCCAGCTCGGTGCTGGTATCTGCGGCGGTGTATGTTTCCTCCACTAAACCACCCTCCTCCTCCTCCTACGCAACCTCTGTCTCGCAATCAAGATGTGTCAGCAGCACGTCGCCAGCAGTCGTTGTCGTGCGGCGTGGCAGCACAGCGGTGGGCAAGCGTCAGCAGGCCATGCTGAAACTACTCAGCTTAGGAGAGAAGAGGCACACGGCCCACGAACTGCTGCAGGGTCTGACAGAGCAGACCAACCGCTGGCTTTCGCCGCTGAGCCTCCAACCGGGCATGGTCGTGTGTGACAACGGCCGTAACCTGGTGGCGGCTCTGCAGCTCAGCAGCCTCACGCACGTGCCATGCCTGGCCCACGTCTTTAATTTGGTGGTTCAGTGCTTTCTGAAAAGCTACCCACGCTTGTCAGACCTGCTCGGAAAGGTGCGCCGGGTCAGCGCACATTTCCGCAAGTCCAACACGGTTGCTGCCACCCTGCGCAACCTGCAACATCGGTTTAATCTGCCAGTGCACCGACTGCTGTGCGACGTGCCCACACGGTGGAACTCTACACTCTACATGTTGGCCAGGCTCTATGAGCAGCGTAGAGCTATAGTGGAATACCAACTCCAACATGGGCGGCGCAGTGGGAGTCAGCCTCCTCAATTCTTTACAGAAGAGTGGGCCTGGTTGGCAGACATCTGCCTGGTCCTTGGAAACTTTGAGGAGTCTACCCAGATGGTGAGCGGCGATGCTGCAATCATTAGCGTCACCATTCCTCTGCTATGCCTCTTGAGAAGTTCCCTGCAAAGCATAAAGGCAGACGCTTTGAGCTCGGAAACGGAGGCGGGGGAAGACAGTATGTCGCTGGATAGTCAGAACACCCTCCTGTCTATATCTCAGCACATTGAGGAGCAGGAGGTGGAGGGGCATGAGGGGGAGGGGGAAGAGACAGCTTGGCCCACTGCTGAGGGTACCCATGCTGCTTGCCTGTCATCCTTTCAGCGTGTATGGCCTGAGGAGGAGGAGGAGGAGGAGGATCCTGAAAGTGATCTTCCTAGTGAGGACAGCCATGTGTTGCGTACAGGTACCCTGGCACACATGGCTGACTTCATGTTAGGATGCCTTTCTTGTGACCCTCGCGTTACACACATTCTGGCCACTACGGATTACTGGGTGTACACACTGCTCGACCCACGGTATCAGGAGAACCTTTCCTCTCTCATACCCGAAGAGGAAAGGGGTTCGAGAGTGATGCAATACCACAGGACCCTGGCGGACAAACCGATGGTAAAATTCCCATCCGACAGCGCTAGTGGCAGAAGACGCAGTTCCGAGGGCCAGGTAGCAGGGGAGGCGCAGAGATCAGGCAGCATGTACAGCACAGGCAGGGGAACACTGTCAAAGGCCTTTGACAGCTTTATGGCTCCCCAGCAAGACTGTGTCACCGCTCCCCAGTCAAGGCTGAGTCGGCGGGAGCACTGTAAAAGGATGGTGAGGGAGTACGTAGCCGATCGCACGACCGTCCTCTGTGACGCCTCTGCCCCCTACAACTACTGGGTGTCGAAGCTGGACACGTGGCCTGAACTCGCGCTGTATGCCCTGGAGGTGCTTGCTTGTCCTGCGGCTAGCGTCTTGTCAGAGAGGGTGTTTAGTGCGGCTGGGGGAATCATCACGGATAAGCGTACCCGCCTGTCAACCGACAGTGCCGACAGGCTTACAATCATAAAGATGAACAAAGCCTGGATTTCCCCAGACTTCTCTTCTCCACCAGCAGACAGCAGCGGTACCTAAACAATGCGTAGGCTGCACCCGCGGATGGAAGCATCATTCTCTATCACCTAAAAAACGGGGACCTTTTAGCTTCATCAATCTGTGTATTATATTCATCCTCCTCCTCCTGCTCCTCCTCCTGAAACCTCACGTAATCACGCCGAACGGACAATTTTTCTGAGGCCCACAAGGCTCAGTCATAAAACTTTTGTAAACAATGTTCATACGTTTCAATTCTCAATTCAATAAAGCGTTGAAACTTGCACCTGAACCAATTTTTATTTTAACTGGGCCGCCTACAGGCCTAGTTACAAATTAAGCCACATTAACCAAAGCGATTAATGGGTTTCACCTGCCCTCTTGGTTGGGCATGGGCAATTTTTCTGAAGTACATTTGTACTGTTGGCACACCAATTTTTTTAGGCCCTCACCTACATTGTAATCCTAGTAATTTTTAGCCCACGTGCATTAAAGCTAACGTTACCTCAGCTGTGCTGGGCACTGCAATGGGATATATTTATGTACCACCGGTGGGTTCCAGGGAGCCACCCATGCTGTCAGTCCACACGGAGTTGTAACTGCATGTGTCCACTTCTAAAGAAACCCAGTCTGACTGGGGCATGCAGTGTGGGCCGAAGACCAACCTGCATTAAACCTGACGTTACCTCAGCTGTGATGGGCAATGCAATGGGATATATTTATGTACCGCCGGTGGCTTCCTGGGACCCACCCATGCTGTCGGTCCACACGGAGTTGTAACTGTATGTGTCCACTTCTAAAGAACCCCAGTCTGACTGGGGCATGCAGTGTGGGCCGAAGACCACCTGCATTAAACCTGACTTTACCTCAGCTGTGATGGGCACTGCAATGGGATTTATTTATGTACCGCCGGTGGGTTCCAGGGAGCCACCCATGCTGTCGGTCCACACGGAGTTGTAACTGCATGTGTCCTCTTCTAAAGAACCCCAGTCTGACTGGGGCATGCAGTGTGGGCCGAAGACCACCTGCATTAAAGCTGACGTTACCTCAGCTGTGATGGGCACTGCAATGGGATTTATTTATGTACCGCCGGTGGGTTCCAGGGAGCCACCCATGCTGTGGGTCCACAGGGACTTCACATTACGGATGTGTACTTGCCAGTGTCTATGTATTAAAAACCCCGGTCAGACTGGGGCATGCACTGTGGGCTGAAGACCACCTGCATTAAACCTGACGTTACCTCAGCTGTGCTGGGCACTGCAATGGGATATATTTATGTACCGCCAGTGGCTTCCTGGGACCCACCCATGCTGTCGGTCCACACGGAGTTGTAACTGCATGTGTCCACTTCTAAAGAACCCCAGTCTGACTGGGGCATGCAGTGTGGGCCGAAGCCCACCTGCATTAAATCTGACGTTACCTCAGCTGTGATGGGCAATGCAATGGGATTTATATATGTACAGCCGGTGGGTTTCAGGGAGCCACCCATGCTGTGGGTGCACACGGAATTCCCATTGCAGAGTTGTACCTGCCTGTGACAATTTATAAAAAACCCCGGTCTTACTGGGGCATGCAGACACCTTGACAGAATGAATAGTGTGTGGCACATGGGTTCCCCATTGCTATGCCCACGTGTGCAGCTCCTGATGGAGGTGGCACAGGATTGGATTTCTCATTGCTTCTGTACAGCATTGTGGGCTATTGCCCCGCCCCTTTTAAAGAGGACCGCTGCCTGGCCGTGCCAACCCTCTGCAGTGTGTGCCTGCGGTTCCTCCTCATGGCAGACGCGCTTATAAATAGACATGAGGGTGGTGTGGCATGAGGGCAGTTGAAGGCTGCGCAGGGACACTTTGGTGTGCGCTGTGGACACTGGGTCGTGCGGGGGGTGGGGGGGTGTGTTGGGCAGCATGCAACCCAGGAGAAGTGGCAGCGGAGTGTCATGCAGGCAGTGATTGTGCTTTGTTGGAGGTAGTGTGGTGCTTAGTTAAGGTATGCATTGCTAATGAGGGTTTTTCCGAAGTAAAAATTGTTGGGGGGGGGGGCACTCTTGCCGCTATTGTGGCTTAATAGTGGGACCTGGGAACTTGAGATGCAGCCCAACATGTAGCCCCTCGCCTGCCCTATCCAATGCTGTGTCCTTCCCATCACTTTCTTGCATTGTCCAAATTTTCACAAATGGAAACCTTAGCGAGCATCGGCGATATACAAAAATGCTCCTGTCGCCCATTGACTTCAATGGGGTTCGTTACTCGAAACGAACCCTCGAGCATCATGAAAATTTCGTCTCGAGTAACGAGCACCCGAGCATTTTGGTGCTCGCTCATCTCTAATCGTTAACAATCCCTAAAAGAAGTACGAATGGGAAGCATTTAAAGAGACCAGGATGGATGAACACAGAACTTGCACACATGTTAAGAACAAAGAAAAATCTGTTTATCAAATGGAAAGAGGGAGGAATGTCTAAAGAAGTATATAATGAGGTCTGTAGAAACTGTAGAGCAAGTGTCAGAAAAGCTAATGCTAATAATGAATTGAGGCTTCAAAAGAGGCCAAAAGCAATAAAAAGGATTTGAGGGGTATGTCAAAAGAAAAAGAAAAGTCAAAGATGCTATCGGATGCTTACAAGATGAAAATGGTGAATTGGTTAAGAATGATGTTGAGAAGGACGATCTTTTAAATTCCTATTTTGTATCTGTTTTCTCTCAGAAAGTAGATGGAACATCAACTGATCTTCACTGTGCTATTGGGGGAATAAAAGATTGCAGGCTATCTACAAGCAGAGAGATGGTGAGAGAACGCTTAGCTAACTTAAATGAATTCAAGTCTCAAGGTCCAGATGAATTACATTCTAGGATACTAAAGGAAGCAGCAGAGGTAATTGCTGAACCACTCACCATAATCTTAGAAAATTCCTGGAGAACAGGAGAAGTCCCAGAAGATTGGAAAAGGGCAGATGTTGTCCCTATCTTCAATAAAGGGAAGAAGGTGTATCCAGGAATCTACAGGCCTGTGTGCCTGACTTCTATACCAGGAAATATCTTTGAACAAATTATTAAACAGCATGTATGCAAGTACTTGGATGAAAATGGAGTAAATAACCAGAACCAGCATAGGTTTGTAGCAAACAAGTCAAGCCAGACTGATCTAATTTCCTTCTATGACAGTATCACCGACTCGGTTGATCAGGTAAATGCGGTGGATATAGTTTATCTTGACCTCAGTAAAGCATTTGACAAAGTATCTCATACCATACTTATGTTTAAAAATGACCAAATATGGGATTGACAAGGCATCTGTTAGGTGGATTCACAACTGGCTGAGTGATCGTACTCAAAGAATGGTCATAAATGGCTGCACCTCCAAGTGGAGGAATGTATCAAGTGGGGTACCACAAGGCTCTGCCCTGGGCCCAGTGTTGTTCAACATTTTTATAAATAATCTGGAGGAGGGAATTGATGGGAAACTGATCAAATTTGCCGACGACAAAGCTAGGAGGGATAGCTAACACTAGGCAAGAGAGAGTATTTTAAAAGACCTAGAAAAGCTTGCACAATGGGCAGCGACTAACAGAATGGTATTTTAAAAGGAAAAATGCAAAGTCCTACATATATGCAAGAAAAATGAAGAAAACACATACAGAATGGGAGGAATTGGGCTAAGCAGCAGCACATGTGAAAAAGACTTTGGTATACTAATAGATCATAGACTGAACATGAGTCAACAATGTGATGCAGCAGCCAAACAGGCAAACACAATTCTGGGATGTATTAAGAGAAGCATAGAGTCTAGATCACGTGAGGTAATTTTCCCCCTCTACTCTTCATGGATCAGACCTCATCTGGAATATTGTGTCCAGTTCTGGGCACCCCACTTTAAAAAAAGACATAGACAAACTGGAGCAAGTTCAGAGAAGAGTTACCAAGATGATGAGTGGTCTGCAAATAATGTCTTAGGAGGGATGGTTAAAGAATATGGGAATGTTTCTCTGTGGGTAGAAATACAGTGAGAAAAAAATAACAAAATCCTGATAGGGGTTTTCTATAGGCCACCAAAAGCAACAGAAGAAACTGAAATCTTATTATTAAGAGGTATCAAACCACAATGAAGTAATTATTATGGGGGACTTTAATTATCCAAATGTAATATGGGAAGACGAAACCTGCAAATCTCACAAGGGTAATAAGTTCTTGAGAACAATTAAAGATGATTAACTAGCCCAACTTGTACGGGAGCCAACTAGAGGGAGGGCTACTCTGGACTTATTATTAACTAACAAACTGGACCGAATAATGGGGGTGCAGGTTGAAGGTCACTTGGGAAATATTGACCACAATATAATTAATTTCCAGCTGTGATTCAATAAGAGCGACAAAAAACTAAACTTTAGTAAAGCAAAATTTGATCAGCTCAGAACTACTATCGGTAACATTAAATGGGACAATATCCTCAAAAATAAAAGCACAAACGACAAATGGGAAAATTTTAAAAACATCCTAATCACCTTGTGTGAGCAGTTCATTCCCTTTAAAAACAAAGAACTACAAGTAGAAGGAAACCAATGTGGCTCGACAAGACTGTAAGGGGGGCAATAAATGAAAAGAAGACAACGTTTAAACTACTAAAGCAAGAAGGCAGCGAAGAAGCGCTAAAATCATACAGGGAAAAAAACAAAATATGTAAAGAAAAGATCAAAATTGCCAAGGAGGAGGCAGAAAGACGGATCGCCAAAGAGAGCAGAAATAACTCTAAACTATTCTTCAGTTATATAAACAGTAAAAGGATTTGCACCGAGAACACTGGCCCTATGACAAATAATGCAGGAGAAACCATAGAAGATGATGGGAGGAAGGCAAACCTATTAAATAGTTTCTTTTCAAGTGTATTCATGAATGAAAAAGAAATGTCACACGAGATGCAGGTGAAAGATTATGAAAATCGATAAATCATTGGGCCTAGATTGAATACACCCAAAGATTCTAAGGGAATTAAGTGGTGTGATAGCTAGACCGATATTTCTTATATTTATGGACACTATCAAGACCGGGGTCGTACCATTGGATTGGCACTTTGCCAATGTGGTTCCAATACACAAAAAGGGATCCAAAAGATAGCCTGGTAACTACAGGCCAGTAAGTCGCACTTCAATAATTGGAAAAATATTCGAGGGGTTTCTGAGAGACAATATCCTAGAATAGCTTAAGTAAAACAACGGTATAACTCCTCATCAGCATGGGTTCATGAGGGATTGATCTTGTCAGACCAATTTGATCAGCTTCTATGATGAAGTGAGTTCTAGGCTGGACCTGTGAGAGTCTATTGAGCTTGTATTTCTGGATTTCTCTAAAGGATTTGACACTGTGCCGCATAATAGGTTGATATATAAAATGAGGCAGCTCGGTCTTGACGAAACATGTGTATCTGGGTAAGGAACTGTCTCAGAGACAGAAAGCAGAGGGTGGTAATAAATGGTTTGTACTCTGATTGGGCCACTGTCGCTAGCGGGGTGCCACAGAGTTCAGTATTATGCCCTATTCTGTTCAATATATTTATCAATGACCTAATAGAGGGGCTGCACACTAAAACATCAATATTTGCAGATGATACAAAAGTATACAAGGTAATTAATACAATGGAGGACAATATGCAGCTACAAAAGGACCTAGATAAATTGGGGGCTTGAGTAGAAAAATGGCAAATGAAGTTCAATGTTGACAAATGTAAGATTCTGCACATGGGCAGGAGAAACTGATATCACCAATATACACTAAATGGGGTACTGCTAGGGAAAAGTGAGATGGAAAAAAACCTGGGGGTACTAGTGGATTGTAGATATAACCGGACCAATCAATGCCAGTCAGCTGCTGCAAAGGCTAATAAAGTCTTGGGATGCATTAAAAGAGGCATAGGGGTGAGGGACAAGAACATTATTCTTCCACTATATAAGGGACTTGTCAGGCCCCACATGGAATACTGCGTACAGTTCTGGAATCCGGTGCTCAGGAAAGATGTTGCAGTGCTTGAGGGGGTTTCAGAGAAGGGCGACTAAATTAAAAAAGGGAATGGGAGAACTAGAATATCCAGAGAGGCTAACAAAATTGGGATTATTTACCCTGAAAAAAAGACTGTTATGGGGCGACCAAATAACTATGTATAAATACATGAGGGGACAATACAAGGATTTCTCCCAGATCTGTTTATATCCAGAACTGTAACAGTAACAAGAAGGCATCCGCTATGTCTAGAGGAAAGCAGGTTTCATCACCAACACAGAAGGGGGTTCTTTGCTGTAAGAGCAGTGAGACTGTGGAACTCTCTGCCTGAGGAGGTGGTGATGACAAAATCCATAGAGGAGTTTAAGAGAGGACTAGATGTCTTTCTAGAGTGCAATGATATTACAGGATATAGATATTAGGTGACCAGTAGGTTTTTGACCCGGGTCTTACATTCAGGTTGGAACTATCAAACATTAATCCAGGGATTATTCTGACGGCCGTTATGGAGTCGGGAAGGAATTTTTCCCCCAAATGGGCTATTTGGCTTCTGCTTCGTTGTTTTTTTTCCCTTCCTCTGGAACAACAAGGGGGGGGGGGGGGGGGGGAGGTTGAAACAGGCTGAACTAAATGGAAATTGTCTTCATTCAGCCTAACATACTATGTTACTATGTTTAGCTTGCAAGAAGAAGGCTGTGAGGAGGCTTAATCTCTATCTACACATATCTGAAGGGCTGTCACAGTACAGAGTGATCAATCCTATTCTCATTTACACAAGGAAAGACTAGAAGCAATGGGATGAAACTGAAAGGGAGAAGACACAGATTAGATATTAGACAATGAGGGGGATCAATGAGTGGAACAGGTTGCCACTGAAGATGGTGACTTCTCCTTTAATGGAAGTCTTCAAACAGAGGCAGGACAGACATCTGCCTGGGATGATTTAGAAATCCTGCATTGAGCAGGGA
Organism: Eleutherodactylus coqui; assembly: GCA_035609135.1. Taxonomy (NCBI): domain Eukaryota; kingdom Metazoa; phylum Chordata; class Amphibia; order Anura; family Eleutherodactylidae; genus Eleutherodactylus; species Eleutherodactylus coqui. Next base: position 307,591,588 of record CM069406.1, on the reverse strand, counting down.
GTTTGACCAGATGACTCTGAAGGTCCCTGCCAACTCCACAATTCTATGATTCTATGAGGCCTTTTAAGAAATACTCCAGTTACAATCCAACGATATTAAGCAAGAGAGTCAGGGCTTGACCGATTTTGCTGAAGACTTTGGTGATTTTTTTGTAAGGCTACATGGGTGGAAGAACCATCTGCATCTCCACATAGGAGCTATTAAATGATAGACCTGTGATCAGCAGCTGACCTATACGCCTATTTGAACTTTTTCTAGGTGAAGTTGAGGTTTTGCGAAGTTACTGCATGCACTGGTCTTAACTGTCATGTTGGATCACAATAAATCTTATGGTGTATTAACAGTACATAGCAGATATGTCAGGGTATGTCCTATTCTGAAGAATGTTACAAAGGTTGTGTTTTTACTTTATAACAATACTATGAGGCATCAACACTTAACAATGGCACATAAAACATGTAAAATCAAATACTTGTGCCCTAATACTCAATCACAAAGAGCTGGTTCGTCAATTACTGTTTATCACATTGACTTGTGAGTCCAGGAGGAGATGTTTCTCCTTGTGGAGAGCATCATGAGGGTTAAGGGAGTCTTAAAGCTGATGCAGTGCTCCCTGGGAAAAAGCTACCACCTTGGATTTACTTTGATAGCCTCTCTTCTAGCCAACTAGACTCCTACTGTAAAGGGGCAAGAACCCCCAAACCAGCTGTCGGTACGTGGATATTCTGGTTTGGTTTACATCCCTAGTCATGTTGAAAGGCCTGTTAAAATTCAAATATTGACTTATAAAGTAGCTACTTTCAAATAGGTGGCTCTGTGGAGGATTATTCTGTCACTGATTTGCAAGCCATAAGCTGAGAGGTATGATCAGATGCTTCCCCAGAATAGAATCCTATGGCAAAAGTTGTCACCCCTTCTGGTAATGCCACCTCCATCCTAACCATTGCTACCAACTATTGCAACCCATTGTCAGAACTCAAACTCAAGAACTCCTATTCTCCAAGCGGCAACTCTTCTGGCATATCCATGGCCTTGTTCCTTGCTCCTGATCTAGTTTCTTGTTTGACTCTATGCTGTTTGCTTAATTGGACATTATATAAAAGCCTGGCCTTTCCTCCAGTGTCTTACAAGATTATTGTGTCTTCCACCTATAGTCAAGCTCCTCTACCTGCCTGCTCCTTTAGGCCCCCTGTCCACGACCATGAATTCGACGGTGGTAAATCTACGGCGAATCACGCAGGCTGAAGCTTTCCATAGCGTTGCTATGGAAAGCGCCAGCCCCGTGTCCATGAGCGGAGAATCATTGCAATTCTCCACTCGCGGCAGGCAATTCGCAGCATGCAGCGAATTGCCCCAATTCTTCGCGGTCAGCTTATCTATTAGATTAGGCTGACCGGCAGAGATTCGTGTGCGGCTCCTGCTCCTGGGTGGCGGCTCCCGCGGTGGAGATCTGCCACAGGACTTTGCAACGCCGGTGGACAACCGGCCTTAGGGTGACTACCCACGCAACGCAACGCATTGCAACTTGCGTTTTTGGTGCGTTTCGTTTTTAACAGTAGAAAGTCCCATTGACAATTGGAAAAAAAACCGCTGCGAATTCGCAGCATAAAAAAAACGCTAGTGGGTAGTCACCCTTTAACTGATACTGCTACTCCTGTGTACCAAACTGTGGATTACCTTACTGTGTTATCGGTCCGCACTGGTTGTAACAAGAGGCTCCTAACCCGAATCGGATCATGACACTCATGTTGGGGCAAGAGTGCACATTACATTGTCTACCTGCCCTGTGCCTTTTCCTAAGCCTCCTAAAAAATACAAAGCAGTTTCTCTACTCCCTTTATTTATAATTGTCATCAGCCAGGGTGAATATAAAGCCCCATTTACACGCAACGATTATCGCTCAAAATTCGCTCAATGTATTTTAGTGATAATCGTTGTGTGTAAATGCTACGATCATTTGCATTTTGTTCGAACGATTATTTTTAGTTGAGTTTAAAATCCATCGTTCTGCTGCAGAGCTGATAGTAGTGACTGCATGCTGTGAGTCTCCACAGGAGCGCTGATAAGATTGTATGCAGATAACAGACCACCTGCTGCTTTCTGCATACAGCTCAGGTAGGCTTATTTACATGCAAATGAAGCTAATAAGCTACTAATGGGTGTTAGTGGTCATTAGCAGCTTATGCAAAATCATCGCTCAAACTGTCATTCTGCCTATATTCTGAACGAATTTTGAGCGATCATCTTTGCGTGTAAATGGGGCTTAAAAGTCCCAACTATAGCATAAGCACACTGAGAGTTATAGCCACATAATACCTACCATAGAGGCCAGCTAAATGTGGCTCACAACCATAACAAATAAAAGTCACCCAATATAGATATTTTTAATGTACTATGTAAAAACCAACCCACAAAGAACATCTGAAAAGGTGCAGTGAAGGGAGCAGCAGAGGACTTGGTGCTGCTGCCTAAGGGAAGAAGCCATTGAGAGACTTGGTGTGCAGCCTGCAAGCGCTGTGCTCCGGGAAAACTCCTAGAGGTGCAAAGCTATAGGAAAACGTTTCAGAAGTGCACAAACTACAGTAAGGTCACCACTACTGGAACTGTATCATCTATTTGATTGGCACTACTGGAACTGTGACACATAGCGACATGATAGAGTGACACATTAGTGTGATACATCATCCTACAGCTTGTTGAATCGAAAGTCACCACCGGACTTTTGAAACAAGTCACTACAAACATAATACTAGGGATGCCTGATGAAGTAAATGAGAACAGAAATAAAAAAAAACCAAGTGTGAGTAAATCGCAACAGACAGTAAACAGGCCGGCTAGAAAGAGCAGACCTATCACACTGTATAGTGCGACACGAACACATTCATTGGCAATTGTACGTTGCGGGAGATGAGACAGCTGTGATGGAACTTTGCACCAAATGCACTTGACGCTGTCAAAGCTGATACTGGCATGGATATCAGACAACTAAAAGAAGCAGTGCAAAACCGAAAACTATGGAGGGAGCTCGCCTTTAGGGTCGCCGAGGGTTGTGAATAACTAAATAGCTAACAACAACAACCAAATGCATATCGCTTTGGCTTCTGTGGACAAAGTCCTTATGATTGCTTTGTCAGATACAGACAGTAGGGAGGAAAACTGCCAGCTTTAAGTTAGCTCCTTCTGCATAAGGGCTCCACACGAGCATGACGTTTTAATGCTTGTGAGAGTGTGACATAATTGCACTCTGAATCACATTGTGCTAGATCATATTTTCTCCAGCAGGCTTCGAGGTATTTCTGTAGCTTCCAAATTGTATAGTGTGCACACATCATCGACCAGATCAGACACAAGTTATTAGTCTCATATCCAAAATGGCTCTGAAGAGAAACACCCAGACAGCCCCTTTTGTTGCAAGACATAACACCTGCCCTTTAATGGGCGTGCAACAGATTACATCGGTAACATATAGGATTCTCATTTGTCGGATCATATAGAATCCCCCGCCTCTCTGCCCACCCTTCCTCAAGTCTTGATGTAGCGTGGACTTTGTCCTAGCTGAAAGCATTTCTGTGGGCGTGTCATCTCATTGTTTAACTAACTTCAGTGTGGGGGGGTGGAAGAGGGCTAGGAAAACACTCAGTATCGGACAAGTATACATATAACACTATGACCTTTAACTCTTAGAGGCTGTTTGTGCAACTTATGTACTCATCTAACATTACACCACACATCTTTCACCATCCCATTGTCTAGCAAATGCCATGATGAGATTGTGTGGCCATTACCCTCCACTAAGTTAAAAGTCATTACAATAGCATAATACATTTGGTTTATACAAATCAATAGACATTTTATACTAACTAATCATCATGTCTATCACAACATCTTGCTAGTGGTTCTGCGCAGGTAACTATTCTTTTTTGCGCTGCCAGGCCTGTTTACATCTGCATGAGAGACACTTGCCCTGGTTTTGAACCGATTCAGCAGCCTAATTAGTCCCAGGTGTTAGCAATTACCACCGCAAAATTGTGCAGTTATGTGCATGATTGTGTGCAGACGGTGTGCATTTGTGCACTCCTATAAACTCATATTTAGTCTCGGATGCTGAAGTGTGCACACAAATAAAGTATTGCCGCCTGCAGACGGCTGAGTCGGATCCGGCAGCGAGAATTCTCGCCGCGGGACCCGACCCGAGCGCCTGCAGAGATCAGCGTGTACTTACCCGCGCCCCACAGCTCCGGATCTTTCATGTGCCGGGCAGCCGACGCATGCGCAGACCGGAGACGGCGGTGGATGACTGACATTGCTGTGTGGGGCTCTGTGAGCCCCGCACAGAAATAGAACATGCCGCGGTTTGTTTGCCGCGCAAGATTTCACGCGGCCGTCTGCATAGGATTGCGTTTGTTAACGCAATCCTATGCAGGCTTCCAGTGGTGGAAATCCCGCCGCAGAATTTCCACCCGTCTGCAGACGGCCTATGTTGCGTATTTTTTCACCCAACAAAAATACAGATGCAAAAACCCAATATAACCAATGGGCTCTTCTGGATGTGGTTTGTGCGAGTGATTTTGCGCCTGTGGAGGAGCCCTAAGCGTAATAGAGCTTGTTGTACGGGAACCTTATTGTAAGTGTGTTCTGTAAATTGCGCACCTTGCAGGCTAAGCGTTGTTTCTCGCAAGCAAAATCTACACTTCTGCTTTTTTTGTGCGCGTGATAGCGCTGAGTTTGAACAGTAAAAAATATGAAGACTTCTAACTTCTTCAGGCGCAAACAGGCTCTCTTGTGGTAAGCATATTTGCGCACAAGTTCATCTGTTTAGCCCTACGATTTTAAGCATGTTGTTTTTTTCCTATGTTATCCCAGAAATTCTAAAATAAAGACGTCTTCTATGCTGTTCACCTGCTAGGAAACCTTGATTTTCTTCTATGCTAATAGGCAATGGTGGGGTGGAACAGCAAGGCTGACGATTTCTCCAACTAATATTCTTCTATGATGTTGGGCTCATTCTACGTTACTTATGAAAAATATGAATACTAGATGTTTATGACCACTAAGAATTCCACAAAGACCAAGACCCCATGCCGAGATGAAAGTTCATATCAAATAAATGAGTCTTGGTAGAAGAAGAGAAATGTCGTTTTGATCTACTAACCTTGAACACATATTGATTAACTTACCTCTAGCTTGGCGTAGAATTACCAGTAGAATGAGTGAAGTTAGATGAAGATCCATCACCCAGAAGGTAAAGTCCTCTACGAGTCTCCAGGTCTGTCCTTCATTGTAATATCCACATTAAATCTATTGACAAACTCTACATGTTCATGGTTTTGACCGGTCATAATCATCTTCTTAAAATGGTAATTGCTATCAACTTTGTTCTTCATTCTTATCTCATACTGTTGTGTTGGAATAAGGGTGTGACATTTAGTATCCTTTATAGGGTTTAGGATATTTTTACCTACAGATATGTCCTACCTTACCCTTACGCTGGATATGGTCAGATATGTGTGTCATAAGATGACCAGCTTGTCAAAACACTATGATTGCATAATACTCTGTCACAAGATCTCTATCCTATAGGTATCTGTTGTGGCCACCCAATATTTAATGGTTTGGCCTAGATGTTGTGATATTGTAATGAACTGGTTTTATGAGAAACTGCCGTCTTTAATTTAATTGGAGATAAGGTGAATGTGAACGCACCGGTATATAAAAATAAGACATTTCGTGTGTCCAGGTGGATTTTCTATGAGTACTAGTTTAGTGATATTTCTAAAGATTGAGACGTGATTTATATAAGAGGTTACTTTTTCATATATATATATATATATATATATATATATATATATATATATATATATAGACCTGATGTCTTGAACTGCCCACCCACAACACAGGGTGTTATCCGGGTGTCATGGAAGCCTGGCGCCTGGGACTGCTATGAACGCTTGCCTAAAAGAAAGTTCCTCAGGTACCTGTTAAGACATGCCTGTAACAAGTCTAAATAGAATGCTGGTCAGAGCACAGTATAATGTAATACTATAGCATTGTGTCATACTGTATGAGCAATCAAATGTTCACAAAAATGTAAAATAAAGTTGTTCTAGTTATTAAAAAATATATATATTTACAGTTTAAAAATACCCTTTTCTCATTTATTGCATCAAAACATGAAAAAAATTGTATCATTTTGTCCATAAAATACAAATTCTTAAAATATCACAGTATTAATCCCACATGGTAAAAACCGACAAAAAACAAAAACTGCAATACCAGAATTGTGCTTTATTGCTCACCCCGTCTCAGGGAAAAAATTGCATAGAAAGCGATCAAAAAGTCATATGTATCCCAAAAGGGTACCAATAAAAACTACAGGTCACCTCACAAAAAAACGAGCCCTCACACAGTGGCATCAACAGAAACACAAAAAAGTTATGGGGTCAAAGATGGCAACAGAAAGGTATTTTATTTTTTTAAGTATTGCTACATAAGAAAACTACATAACTTTGGCATCGCAGTAATCCTACTGGCCCACAGAATAAAAGCAACATGTCATTCTTACTGCACTGTGAATACCGTAAAAGCATGTATCCCACACGAAAAAGGCGCAAATGCGATTTTTCCATTTTGCACTACTTAGAAATTTTAAAAGGTTTTCCATTATATTATGTTGTATAGTAAATGATATAACTGAAAATCACAATTTCTATAAAAACAAGCCCTCATCTAGTTATGTCACTGGGCAAAGAAAAAAGTTAGAATTTTTTGAAAAATGGAAAGTGGAAAATAAAGGTCTGCAGCGGGAAGGGGTTAAACAATGAAACATTGTTGCCAGGCAGAGTCACACTTGTATAATAAATTCCAAAACACCTTTAAAATCAACCAATAAAGCTGTCCTAGAGATAAGGCCGGGTTTGTGGGCCTATAAAGCTGTCATTATTTGCAGCCACTGAGAATGCATGAGAAAGGCAAACCGATCACTAGAAGCGGTGATTTCATAGTCTCGCCAGATCTGTACATGCTAAAGAGGCCAGAATAAGGGCTTATTCGGATGGGCGTGATTGGGTTCCATTATACAGCCATGATAATCACACCCGCATGACAGGGTGACACTAAATCAGTGATTTCAATGGTTTCGTTTTCACTAGCGACCTTCTTGCCCGTTATTAGTATGGGTGAGAAAAGATAGGAATTGCCCTATCTTTCTCGCACAAAGTTAATACTTAGAGATGAGCGAACGTACTCACAGGGGGGCCGTGGGTGAGCGGGGGGTTGCGGAGGGGAGTGGGGGGGGGGGAGGGAGAGAGAGAGAGCTCCCCCCTGTTCCGCGCTGCTACCCCCCGCTCCACCAATCCACGCCCCGCCCCCCCGGCGACCCCTGAATCTTTTCACCCGAGTAGTGAAGTACTCGAAAATCGCGGTGCTCGATTGCGAAATCGACCTTACCGAGTACGTTCGCTCATCTCTATTAATACTACATGTGAGAAAGATAGGGCCGGACCTACCTTCCCGATTTTTTTTTTCAGATTCGCCCGCACTAGCGTGGAGTTTGAGAAGTCAGAGAAAAAAAAAACCTGTTCATGCGCAACTATACTCCATAGTGGCGAGCGTTGTTGTGCTCACACACCCATCTGTTTAAGCCCCAAGGGTAAAGTACAGTATAAACCTGTTCCTTTAACTAAAGTATCTGGAAATACAAAAGGACTATTTTTAACCCTTTCAAAACCAGAGATCATTTGGTTTTCATTTTTGTTTTTATTGTCCCCGCCTACGAAGACCCATAACTTTTTATTTTTCCATTGTTATAAGTATATGAGGGCTTGTTTTTGCAGGGCAAGTTGTATTTTTTTAACTGTACAATTTAAAGCGACCCTCCGGTTTCAGGACGAAATTCTGTCCCAGGACCACAGAGGGAAGGGGTATGTTGCCTGTGTAGTGGCCCAAATTCTATATTTTTGCCCCCCTCTGTAACTGTCATACATGTCATGTTTTCAGTGGGGATGCTCTGTGCAAATTGTCTTCTCTCTAGTTATGCATATTGCATAGATAAAGCATGTAAGAGGTTAATGTCTGTGACTGGCTGGGATATGTCTGGAAAATGTATCACACTGTCTTATCACGTGATTATGTAAGAGATAAATATGGGTGCAAGCTATAAGGTGAGAGTTCAGAGGGCTCCATTGCTTCAACGGTAGAGTGTGGAAGGAGAGCGTCGGTTACATGGGGGTACCTTCAACCCTCATGTGGTTAAGAATGGAGGCTGAGGAGAGGTATTCTGATGTTCCCATGCCCAGACCCCTACCTAGAGAGTGAGTGGAGAAAAGAGCTTGCCGTGCAGTGTTCAAGCTACTAAGCACAAGTGAGTGTCTACAGAGTGTTTTGTCCACCTCTGCTGTGTCTGTCCAGGAGGAGCGTTATACAGATAACTCATCCTGTAGGCCTGGTGTCATGCAGTGTCCTGGAGTGTGTATGTTCATCCAGGAGTGAAGTCATATAGATAACTAGGACTGTAGGCCCTCTGTCATACTGTGTCCCAGAGTGTGCATGTTTGTCCAGGAGCTAAGTCATGCAGATAACTCAGCCTGTAGGCCTGTTGTCATCCTGTGTCTCAGAGTGTGCGTATTTGGCCAGGAGCAGAGCCATACAGATAACTTAGACTGTTATCTGCATCTGTTAGACTGTTATCTGTCATCCTGTGTCTCAGAGTGTGCGTATTTGGCCAGGAGCGGAGTCATACAAATAACTAAGACTGTAGGCCCGGTGTCATCCTGTGTCCCAGAGTGTGCATGTTTGTCGAGGAGCTGAGTCATACAGATAACTAGGACTGTAGGCCCAGTGTCATCCTGTGTCCTGAAGTGTGTGTTTCCAGGAGCTGAGTCATACAGATAACTAGGACTGTAGGTCCAGTGTTATTCTGTCTTATCCTCCCTGACATTTTCTGAACTGTTCTTCCTGTGTTGGTGTGTGAAGTTAGCATTGAAGACGTAAAGTTCCAGTCACTGCTCGTTCCCAGTGATTGAGGTATTTAAATATAACTGTGTGTGTGTACTCCATTATTTTCCCGGCGTACATCCAACGGTGTGAAAGAATCGTGGCAATCACGAGTGACAACTTCTCAAGTCCACTACACCACTATACAGGTAACCACTGTCCCAGCATTGCCTGGAAGAGGCCTAACAGCGCCTTGGCTGAGGTTACGTGTGTCCCTCTGGGTAGGAGTTTGGTAGAGCCACCGTGAGATGTGCCATCTCTACCCCCGCCATCTCCTCAGCGTGTGCCTTGTTTCGGTTACTGCAGGACACCACAGCCTGTGTAGTGGCTCAGCGGGTCCTACAGAACATTCACATACACACTTGTCTTGTCTCACCTGTCTATGTGCCATCCATGGGCATAGAAGGTGCCGTCTGTAGTAGAGACCCTGGTTCTCCGCTGCTCTCCTTAGCCTAATATCAGCTGGACCCCTATTAGCTGACAGTCAGGTTTAATTTCACTGGTGCAGAGTTCCAAGGGCGGAGAAACAAACACACTAGTCCCTAAGCAAGAATGGGAGGAGACCAGAAAGTGCGGGAACTGAACAGAGGAGATAAAAGGGGGAGTCAGTGAGTGGTTAGGCAGACTCAGCCAGACGTCAGAGAGCAGAGGCGGCAGTCAGCTGTGTCAGTAGAGAGGAGGTGCCTGTGCAGGAGCAAGTCAGAAATTCAACACGCTCCTGTCAAGGTTGAGGATGCTAAAAACCCATTCCCTTATCATTCTGCTGCAGAGGGAATCACAGCCTTTCCGAGGTTGCCCTTCTATAAACAGTAAGCCATAGCTATCCAGTGAATTCAAAGCCAGGATTAGTCACTCAGTCACTAGCTACTCTACTGCGCTGTGATTGGTTGTTTGTGTCGTATACAAATCAATAAATGCACGGCATTGGTTGGATGTTTATTATCTATCATTCACATGCAGTGTGGCTTTAAGACTCCAGGGGGAGCCCAGGGTGGCAGTACCAATGTGGTTCACTGTTTGAAATGCAGGGCAACCCGCCGAATTATCATGGCGTCATTAATAAGTTGCTGGTCTGCATGGTGAACTACATATATCAGAATGGTCTGGCACCCTGTATCCACTATGTGTGGGAGTATACACCAAGCATCCACCCCCCTCATTATCAGGAGGCAGTGTCAGTGGCTGTCTCATCGGTGCCCTCACAGGTGTTATTGGCTCCTCCTTTTGGTAGTCAGCTACCTGCATGGTGAGAGGAGGATGCATCTATATGCAGTCCTCACTCAGTAAGTAACGGCCATTTTCTGTGATTGTTTTTAATTTTTTGTTTTCCCTTCTGTGACGCATACTTTTATTACCGCCTAGAATTCTTGCCATACCAAGATACGCAGCATTGTAGAAAAACACTGGCCAGTTCTATTACACGATCCTTCTCTCCGCAATCGTCTACCGTCTCGGCTACATATTACCCTGAAATCTTCCCTGGCCCCCAGCAATTTCAGAACTACTAGACCTCCATCCAGCTTTGTCATATAGCTACTGGAATGTCCCTGTAACCTCCAGTCTGTTGGTCGCACCACCCAAACCCTGAGATGCAGAATTAACAAACACAGGCCCACCAGTACAGCTTTTTAAACCATAGCGTCTCCAGACACGCATCGTTGGCCCACAGCAATAATTTTGAGTTATTTTCTATTACTATTTTAGAAGTGGCCCCTCCTCACACTGATTTGAAATGCTAAAAAGAAGGGAGATGTTTTGGATCTTTAAACTTAATACACTTATACCCATGGACCTTAGCGAACGCCTGGAAAACATCTTTGAAAATACAGCTCCTGTTATCCACCACCCCTTTAAACTTTTTAGTTTTTTCCCCACCAATAGCAATCTTCTCATCACGGGCTTCCATATCTACCAATTTGGCACGGGGCAACGAGGTCATCGGTTCAGTACCGATGTGGTCCGATAACTCGTAATACACAGTGAAAAATCACCCGCGGACATGAGGCCTAAAGGGATTCAGCCCTGGGTCCAACTTCATTACCATGGTAACAGATTCCCTTTAAAGACTCAAACTGAGTCAGAAAAGTGTTAACTTGGTGTTTTCATGGTTTGCACACGGCGAGTTTTTCAAGCGACTTACGAAAGAAGATGAAGTTTTCTTTTTACCTTCGGTGCTGGAATCCACCAGTGTTACCCTACACGTCTCCCTAATAGTGCTGAGTGTCTGTATGTGAGTGTCCGCAGCTCAACCCCTCCTCGGTATTGGGAGTTCCTCCACCTGGGGGCGCAGTACATGATGAATGGAGGAGGCACAATTCTCAGGTCCCACCAGTCAGACCCCAAGTGGACAGACATTTCACCTCTATCCTGTAGGTTGGGGATATTGTCTTTGGTAGTAAAACCCCTTTAAATGGAGCATGTTATCAGAAAATAATCAATTCCCTTCTGACACAAACCACACATGTTCCGGGGTCAGTTTTGGGTATTATCACTGATTATTGTACAGTGGGGTTCTGGTTGGCTGAGTGAGAACCCATCAACTTAATTTTAGAAGGGGAATGGATAATACCCCCCCCCCCCCCCCCCATCCCTTCCTTTGTAAGAGCACTAAAAGTGTGTAGTGAGCCTTGTAGGCCAGGCATTGCTTCATGGGAAATAGCTATGCGAATGCTTGATGCAATATTGTCTCCACAGTGCCACCTATTGGTAACTAGCCACCCTGCAAGAAGAGGTACTGTAGGGGAATTGTTCCATCAGCCATCTGTATGTTCCGATGCTGCAGCTTTGCTTGTAAGATACATTGTGCCCATCAAATACAGAGAGTTTATAACTTCCTAGTTACTTATTACTGTACAACTAACTGGCCACAGAGCCTGGATTATTCTGGTACAAAGATTGTTTTATTATTTCTTGGTTCTCCTTTTAAAATGTAAAAACTTTTAATAAAAATCATTGGAACAAAGAAGGAGGGTTTTACCACCAAAGCCATTTATCCCCTGATCACAGAATAGAGGAAAAGATGTCTGATTGCTCGGGGTCCGACTGCTGAGACCTGAGAACTGCGCCCCCGAATGCCTCTGTGAATGGGGTGGTGGTGTATATGCTTGACCTCCACTCCATTCACTTCTGTGGACAGATCTTGCTGAGAGCTTTCCTTTTCCTAGAAGTGAATAGAGTACACCATCTGTCTATCCAGAGACGCAGACCGTGGCAGCGCTGGGCGGTTCAGTAATCAGATATTTAAGCTTACTTTTATGGACAGCTGGTAAATGTTTTTGGAAATAATTTTTTAACAGCAAGGAAAGCTCGCTGCACTTCATGGGGTCGATTTAACTTTCATACTTGTAAGTAAAGTTGCAGCATCAGAACATCACACCTCCTGAGACATCAGATCAAGGGGTGCAGGAGTCTTGTGTAATCAGACACTCAGCCTCCGCCATTCATCATGTACTGCACCCCCTGGTGGAGGAACAGGGAAGGAATAACCTCACTGATGATACAAGGAAAGAGGTTGAGCTGCGGACACTCACATACAGACACTCACCACCATTAGGGAGACGTGATACATAATACACTGCCTCAGAGGGAAAATGTCCCACCATGGAGAAATGCTCGAAGTGAAACAAAATTCAACCTACAGACAGAGAATTAAGTTATGAACAATCAATTTTAATTTCAAACAATTCTACGTTTCCTGGGACCCAATAACCAGGATGGACAGTAAGTAGTGGGGCCACCATGTTAACACGATTTGGCATTAATTTGGTGAGTGCTGGCATGCTGTTCTTTGGTAGTGCTGATGTAGTGGCCCAGAGTTAGTGGGGCCCCTCCATAAAGTCTGTGGAGTGCCATTGTCATGTCTGTGTTATACTTGGGTCTATGTGTATTGCACTTCTGCAGTAGTGAATGGGTTAATGTCTGGGTTATATCTGGAAAATGTATCATTTTGTTAGTCATTTGATTGTGCTATGTATGTGTTTGCAAGGTGCAGTGCAAGTTAGTGTAGCCTCAGTCTGCAAGAGGGAGAGAGGAGTCTGACACCCACACTACAGAAGTCGGTCCATGTGTAGGGAGAAATGGAAGAAGTTGAGTGACTTGCGCTTGGCCTGGGCCCAGTCTACCCAGGATATGCCAGTGCTACCACTAAGCACTGAGTGAGAAAACGATCACTGAATGGCAAGAAGAAAACACAAGTAACGGGAGTGTGAACCGGTAGAGAGTGTGAGAGAGAGAGAGTCACTATGTCAATGCTTGATGCAATTTTGTCTCCACAGTGCCACTTATTGGAAGCTAGTTACCCTGCAATAGGTGGTACTGTAGGGGCATTGTTCCATCACCCATGTGTATGTTCTGATGCGGCAGCTTTAGGCCTCATGCACAAGGCTGGGTCGGATTCAGTGGGATGCGAGCCGTCATCCTGCAGTGACCCGCAGCTTACCTGCCCGGCCTCTTCTCTCTGCTCTGTGATGTGCCAGACATAGGGCATGCCGCGATTTTGTTACCAGATGGATTTTCCACTACCAAATTCGCGGCTGCCTGCATGCGGAATCTCCGTCCGTGGGCATTGGGCCTTACTTGGAAGTTTAAAAGATGCGTCTGTGAAATACAGTTTCTAACTTCTTAGTTGTAATTCAGTTACTAATTACCGTACATCTGACTGGCCACAAAGCCTGGATTATTCTTGTACAAAGATTGTTCTATTATTTCTGTATTCTGTTTTTAAAATGTAAATACTTTTAGGCCCCTTGTCCACAGGCAAGAAGAACACTAAAGTCACCGTGATTTTCCGTGATGAACCTGTCATTAATGGGTTAATCGTGGAAAACTACGGCCAAATCGCGGCATGCTGCAATTTTTATATGAGAGCGGCAAATCGCAGTGATCTTCCGCTTGTGTACATCCAGCTGCTCTTTCCACAGTTATGCTACGGAAAGCGTTCATTGCGTTACCTGCGTGCGGATTGTCGCCGTGGATAACTCAATCATATATCGCCCGTGGACAGGAGACCACAGTGAAAACCATTGGAACAAAGAAAGGGGTTTACCACCAAAGCCATTTATCCCCTGATCACAGGATAGAGGAAAAGATGTCTGATTGCTCGGGGTCCGACTGCTGAGACCTGAGAACTGCGCCCCCTCTGTGAATGGGTTGGTGGTGAATATGCTTGACCTCCAATCCATTCACTTCTGTGGATAGATCTTGCTGAGAGCTTTCCTTTTCCTAGAAGTGAATAGAGCACACCATCAGTCTATCCAGAGACGCAGACCGTGGCAGCGCTGGGCGGTTCAGTAATCAGATATTTAAAGGGGTTGTCCCGCACCAAAACCTAATTATTTTTTTTTCCCAGTCCCCCGGTTCCTCAAAGGGCATACCGTCGCCATGTTTTGCTTTTAAAAAAAAATTTGCTTACCTGGATCCCCGTTCAGCAACTTTTAAAATTCTTCTTTTAAAGATGGCACCTCTACACTTCTCCCACGGTGCACCGTGGGACCTCTCCCATGGTGCACTGTGGATCTTCTTCCTCTGCGTGCGCGCTCCCGATGACGTCGTTCACATGATCAAGTGACCGACGTCATCGAGGTAGGCAGGCAGCTTCCAGATCCAGCTGCCAACAGGGAAGAGTGGCCGGCCGAGGGAGGAGTCCAGCCACAGCTCCTGCTCCCGAACCAGAAGCGCACAACCACGCTGAAGAGGCTCCAACAGCGCAGGTGCGACTGTTTCAGCCGGGAGAAGAGGATCGTTGGTCGGCGCCAGGGCAACGGGGACGCCAACACGGGGAGGGCAGGGGGGGTAGGTGAGTATATAACTTCTGTATGGCACATACTTCATGCATGATGTATATTACAAAGTGCATGTTAATGGCCATACAAAAGTGTTTAGGTTTACTTTAATTTGCGGGACAACCCCTTTAAGCTTACTTTTATGGACAGCTGGTAAATGTTTTTGGAAATACATTTTTTTTTAACAGCAAGGAAAGCTCGCAGTATTTCATGGGGTCAATTTAACTTTCATACTTGTAAGTAAAGTTGCAGCATCAGAACATCACACCTCCTGAGACATCAGATCAAGGGGTGCAGGAGTCTTGTGTAATCAGACACTCAGCCTCCTCCATTCATCATGTACTGCGCCCCCTAGTGGAGGAACAGGGAAGGAATAACCTCACTGATGATACAAGGAAAGGGGTTGAGCTGCGGACACTCACATACAGACACTCAGCACCATTAGGGAGACGTGATACATAATACACTGCCTCAGAGAGAAAATGTCGCACCATGGAGAAATGCCCGAAGTGAAACAAAATTCAACCTACAAACAGAGAATTAAGTTCTGACCAATCATTTTTTAAATTTCAAACAATTCTACGTCTCCTGGGACCCAATAACCAGGATGATCAGTAAGTAGTGGGGCCACCATGTTAACACGACTTGGCATTAATTTGGTGAGTGCTGGCATGCTGTCTTTCGGTAGTGCTGATGTAGTGGCCCAGAGTTAGTGGGGCCCCTCCATAAAGTCTGTGGAGTGCCATTGTCATGTCTGTGCATTTGGGTCTATGTGTATTGCACTTCTGCAGTAGTGAATGGGTTAATGTCTGGGTTATATCTGGAAAATGTATCATTTTGTGAGTCATGTGATTGTGCTATGTATGTGTTTGCAAGGTGCAGTGCAAGTTAGTATAGCCTCAGTCTGCAAGAGGGAGAGAGGAGCCTGACACCCACACTACAGAAGTCGGTCCGTGTGTAGGGAGAAATGGAAGAAGTTGAGCGATTTGCTCTTGGCCTGGGCTCAGTCTACCCAGGATATGCCAGTGCTACCACTAAGCACTGAGTGAGAAAACGATCACTGAATGGCAAGAAGAAAGCACAAGTAACGGGAGTGTGAACCGGTAGAGAGTGAGAGAGAGAGAGAGTCACTATGTCAATGCTTGATGCAATTTTGTCTCCACAGTGCCACCTATTGGAAGCTAGTTACCCTGCAATAGGTGGTACTGTAGGGGAATTGTTCCATCACCCATGCGTATGTTCTGATGCTGCAGCTTTAGGCCTCATGTCCACGGGGAAAATCAGGCCCGCTCCGGATTCTCCATGGAGAATCTGCAGCGAGTCCCTCCTGCCCCGCGGACATGAGCGCTTAAAAAAGAAATTTAAAAGAATTAACGTATCCGCAGCGGGACGGGAAGGTCTTCTCTTCCTCACGGCCGGATCTTCTTTTTCGGCCGGTGGATGAACTCGGCACGCCGGTGGCATGTCGCCGGCGTGCCGTCCGCATGCGCCGGGCACATCCGACGAGCCGAAGCAAGAAAGATCCGGCCGTGAGGAAGAGAAGACCCTCCCGGCCCGCTGCGGGTGAGTTAATTCTTATTTTAGGTCTCCCGTGGATCTGGACGGCTTCCATAGGCTTCAACAGAAGCCTTCGGGAGCCGTCCCCGCGGGAGACCCGCACGAAAATGGAGCATGGTCCAGATTTTTTCATGCTCCATTTAAAAAAAAATCCCTTTTATTGACCATCCGCGGGAATTTATCTACCCGCGGGTGGTTAATGCATCCCTGTGGGGTGTGGATCCACGGGCAGGAGAAGAGTTAAAATCCGCTGCGGATTTTAATTCTTCTTTTGCCCGTGGACATGAGGCCTTAGGCCTCATGCACAAGGCTGGGTCGGATTCAGTGGGATGCGAGCCGTCATCCTGCAGTGACCCGCACCTTACCTGCCCGGCCTCTTCTCTCTGCTCTGTGATGTGCCAGACATAGGGCATGCCGCGATTTTGTTACTACATGGATTTTCCGCTACCAAATTCGCGGCTGTCTGCATGCGGAATCTCCGTCCGTGGGCATTGGGCCTTACTTGGAAGTTTAAAAGATACGTCCGTGAAATACAAACAGTTTATAACTTCTAACTCATTTACTAATTACCGTACATCTGACTGTCTACAAAGCCTGGACTATTCTTGTACAAAGATTGTTTCATTATTTCTGTATTCTGTTTTTAAAATGTAAATACTTTTAGGCCCCTTGTCCACAGGCAAGAAGAACGCTAAAGTCACCGTGATTTTCCGTGATGAACCTGTCATTAATGGGTTAATCGTGGAAAACTGCGGCCAAATCGCGGCATGCTGCGCTTTTTATATGAGAGCGGCAAATCGCAGTGATCTTCCACTTGTGTACATCCAGCTGCTCTTTCCACAGTTATGCTATGGCAAGCGTTCATTGTGTTACCTTCGTGCGGATTGTCGCCGTGGATAACTCAATGATATATCGCCCGTGGACAGGAGACCACAGTGAAAACCATTGGAACAAAGAAAGGGGTTTACCACCAAAGCCATTTATCCCCTGATCACAGGATAGATTACTCGGGGTCCGACTGCTGAGACCTGAGAACTGCGCCCCCGAATGCCTCTGTGAATGGGTTGGTGGTGTATATGCTTGACCTCCACTCCATTCACTTCTATGGGTGGACAGATCTTGCTGAGAGCTTTCCTTTTCCTAGAAGTGAATAGAGCACACCATCAGTCTATCCAGAGACGCAGACCGTGGCAGCGCTGGGCGGTTCAGTAATCAGATATTTAAGCTTACTTTTATGGACAGCTGGTAAATGTTTTTGGAAATACATTTTTTTAACAGCAAGGAAAGCTCGCTGCACTTCATGGGGTCGATTTAACTTTCATACTTGTAAGTAAAGTTGCAGCATCAGAACATCACACCTCCTGAGACATCAGAACAAGGGGTGCGGGAGTCTTGTGTAATCAGACACTCAGCCTCCGCCATTCATCATGTACTGCGCCCCCTGGTGGAGGAACAGGGAAGGAATAACCTCACTGATGATACAAGGAAATGGGTTGAGCTGCGGACACTCACATACAGACACTCACCACCATTAGGGAGACGTGATGCATAATACACTGCCTCAGAGAGAAAATGTCGCACCATGGAGAAATGCCCGAAGTGAAACAAAATTCAACCTACAGACAGAGAATTAGGTTATGAACAATCAACTTTAATTTCAAACAATTCTACGTCTCCTGGGACCCAATAACCAGGATGATCAGTAAGTAGTGGGGCCACCATGTTAACACGATTTGGCATTAATTTGGTGAGTGCTGGCATGCTGCTCTTTGGTAGTGCTGATGTAGTGGCCCAGAGTTAGTGGGGCCCCTCCATAAAGTTTGTGGAGTGCCATTGTCATGTCTGTGTTATACTTGGGTCTATGTGTATTGCACTTCTGCAGTAGTGAATGGGTTAATGTCTGGGTTATATCTGGAAAATGTATCATTTTGTGAGTCATGTGATTGTGCTATGTATGTGTTTGCAAGGTGCAGTGCAAGTTAGTGTAGCCTCAGTCTGCAAGAGGGAGAGAGGAGTCTGACACCCACATTACAGAAGTCGGTCCGTGTGTAGGGAGAAATGGAAGAAGCTGAGTGACTCGCTTATGCTTGGCCTGGGCCCAGTCTACCCAGGATATGCCAGTGCTACCACTAAGCACTGAGTGAGAAAATGACCACTGCATGGCAAGAAGAAAACACAAGTAACGGGAGTGTGAACCGGTAGAGAGTGAGAGAGAGAGAGAGTCACTATGTCAATGCTTGATGCAATTTTGTCTCCACAGTGCCACCTATTGGAAGCTAGTTACCCTGCAATAGGTGGTACTGTAGGGGAATTGTTCCATCACCCATGTGTATAATCTGATGCGGCAGCTTTAGGCCTCATGCACAAGGCTGGGTCGGATTCAGTGGGATGCGAGCCGTCATCCTGCAGTGACCCGCAGCTTACCTGCCCGGCCTCTTCTCTCTGCTCTGTGATGTGCCAGACATAGGGCATGCCGCGATTTTGTTACTGCATGGATTTTCCGCTACCAAATTCGCGGCTGCCTGCATGCGGAATCTCCGTCCGTGGGCATTGGGCCTTACTTGGAAGTTTAAAAGATGCATCCGTGAAATACAGATTCTAACTTCTTAGTTGTAATTCAGTTACTAATTACCGTACGACTGACTGGCCACAAAGCCTGGACTATTCTTGTACGAAGATTGTTCTATTATTTCTGTATTCTGTTTTTAAAATGTAAATACTTTTAGGCCCCTTGTCCATAGGCGCCGCGGAAGAGCGCTAAAGTCACCGTGATGAACCTTTCATTAATGGGTTAATCGTGGAAAACTGCGGCCAAATCGCGGCATGCTGCGCTTTTTATATGAGAGCGGCAAATCGCAGTGATCTTCCGCTTGTGTACATCCAGCTGCTCTTTCCACAGTTATGCTACGGAAAGCGTTCATTGCGTTACCTGCGTGCGGATTGTCGCCGTGGATAACTCAATCATATATCGCCCGTGGACAGGAGGCCATAGTGAAAACCATTGGAACAAAGAAAGGGGTTTACCACCAAAGCCATTTATCCCCTGATCACAGGATAGATTGCTCGGGGTCCGACTGCTGAGACCTGAGAACTGCGCCCCCTCCGTGAATGGGGTGGTGGTGTATATGCTTGACCTCCAATCCATTCACTTCTGTGGACAGATCTTGCTGAGAGCTTTCCTTTTCCTACAAGTGAATAGAGCACACCATCAGTCTATCCAGAGACGCAGACCGTGGCAGCGCTGGACAGTTCAGTAATCAGATATTTAAAGGGGTTGTCCCGCACCAAAACCTAATTATTTTTTTTTCCCCAGTCCCCCGGTTCCTCAAAGGGCATACCGTCGCCATGTTTTGCTTTTAAAAAAAAATTTGCTTACCTGGATCCCCGTTCAGCAACTTTTAAAATTCTTCTTTTAAAGATGGCGCCTCTACACTTCTCCCACGGTGCACCGTGGGACCTCTCCCATGGTGCACTGTGGTTCTTCTTCCTCTGCGTGTGCGCTCCCGATGACGTCGTTCACATGATCAAGTGACCGACGTCATCGAGGTAGGCGGGCAGCTTCCAGATCCAGCTGCCAACAGGGAAGAGTGGCCGGCCGAGAGAGGAGTCCAGCCACAGCTCCTGCTCCCGAACCAGAAGCGCACAACCACGCTGAAGAGGCTCCAACAGCGCAGGTGCGACTGTTTCAGCCGGGAGAAGAGGATCGTTGGTCGGCGCCAGGGCAACGGGGACGCCAACACGGGGAGGGGGGGGGGGGTAGGTGAGTATATAACTTCTGTATGGCACATACCTCATGCACGATGTATATTACAAAGTGCATGTATATGGCCATACAAAAGTGTTTAGGTTTACTTTAATTTGCGGGACAACCCCTTTAAGCTTACTTTTATGGACAGCTGGTAAATGTTTTTGGAAATAATTTTTTTTAACAGCAAGGAAAGCTCGCTGTACTTCATGGGGTCGATTTAACTTTTATACTTGTAAGTAAAGTTGCAGCATCAGAACATCACACCTCCTGAGACATCAGATCAAGGGGTGCGGGAGTCTTGTGTAATCAGACACTCAGCCTCCTCCATTCATCATGTACTGCGCCCCCTGGTGGAGGAACAGGGAAGGAATAACCTCACTGATGATACAAGGAAAGGGGTTGAGCTGCGGACACTCACATACAGACACTCACCACCATTAGGGAGACGTGATACATAATACACTGCCTCAGAGAGAAAATGTCGCACCATGGAGAAATGCTCGAAGTGAAACAAAATTCATCCTACAGACAGAGAATTAGGTCCTCAACAATCAATTTTCATTTCAAACAATTCTACGTTTCCTGGGACCCAATAACCAGGATGATCAGTAAGTAGTGGGGCCACCATGTTAACATGACTTGGCATTAATTTGGTGAGTGCTGGCATGCTGTTCTTTGGTAGTGCTGATGTAGTGGCCCAGAGTTAGTGGGGCCCCTCCATAAAGTCTGTGGAGTGCCATTGTCATGTCTGTGTTATACTTGGGTCTATGTGTATTGCACTTCTGCAGTAGTGAATGGGTTAATGTCTGGGTTATATCTGGAAAATATATAATTTTGTGAGTCATGTGATTGTGCTATGTATGTGTTTGCAAGGTGCAGTGCAAGTTAGTATAGCCTCAGTCTGCAAGAGGGAGAGAGGAGTCTGACACCCACACTACAGAAGTCGGTCCATGTGTAGGGAGAAATGGAAGAAGTTGAGCGACTCGCGCTTGGCCTGGGCCCAGTCTACCCAGGATATGCCAGTGCTACCACTAAGCACTGAGTGAGAAAACGATCACTGCATGGCAAGAAGAAAACACAAGTAACAGGAGTGTGAACCGGTAGAGAGTGCGAGAGAGATTCACTGGGAATGGAATCACGCAGATAACTTGGACTGTGGATTTATCCAGATATCCCTAGAATCCTCCCTGTTGCACCACTTGATCTTGTTGTATCTATGCCAGTACTGCTGTTGTAAGTTGGACTTTGCTAAAGTTACTGTAAATGGACACTAAGGACCGTTTCCGGTTTTGTCCAGAATGGCTTCCCAGTGTGTGGACTACTTTATTCACCATAGAGGAGCGGAACGGTGGCGTCACATGTGACACTCGGATTACAGGTAACCTTCCCCAGCAGTAACTTTGGGTCCCAAGCTACCCCTAGAGGAGGAGATGGCAGAGCCCTGTGACAAGGTCTTTATCTACCCTGCTCCTCGAATGCTGCACTGACCATGTGGTATTGACCGTAGTTCACGGTTCATCTTCATTGTGAGGTTGTAGCATTCAATCAGCTTTGAATTGTGCCCAGAGATTCCACATTGGAGAGAGCATCGGCGATCATGATGCCATGAAATCATCTGGACATCTTCTATAGCATCCCTGCTGATCTCTTTGTACTATCCTGCTGAAAAACTATCACATTCCTTACCAGTGGACTCAGCCCTAATATTAGCTGATGTTTTGCAGGGACATAACAAATTCAACCCCCTTAAGGACGCGGCCATTTCTTTTTTCCATTTTAGTTTTTTCCCTCTTCCCTTTTAAAAAATCATAATGCCTTTATTTATCCATCGACGTCGCTCTATGATTGCTTGTTTTTTTTACGGGACGAGTTGCTTTTTTCAGTGGCGCTATTTAATGTGCCACATAATGTACTGAAAAACTTTTGAAAAAGTGGAGTAAATTGAAAAAAACAAAACAAAACAACATTCCGCCATCTTTCAGGGCGTCTTGTTTCTACGGCACATTAACTACAACAAAAATGACATGATATCGTACTGACCCATAGCATAAAGCTTACTACGATACCAGACTTGTATAGTTTTGTTTTTGCTGTACTACACCATCTTCTGCGCATAATAACTTTTTAATTTTTCCGTCGACGTACTTGTTCGAGGGCTCATTTTTTGCAAGATGTCCTGTAGTTTATATTGGTACCATGCTAGAATACGACTTTTTGATTGCTATTAATTGCATATTTTTCTGGAACAAAAAAGTGCATTTCTGGCGTCCTTTAATTTTTTTTTTCGGACGATGTTCACCGTGTGAGTTAAATAATGCACTACTTTGATAGATCGGACTTTTACGGACATGGCGATACCAAATATGTATATTTGTTTTATGATTTAGATTTTTTTTACTATAGACACGGCAGAAGGGGGGTGATTTAAACTTGTATTACTTTTTTTTTTCATAATTACTAAAAGTTTATTGATCTTATTTTAACTTTTTTTTAGCCCCTCTAGGGGACCACAACGTGTGTCAGCTATAATAAACAGCTGACGCCTGCGCTGTACGAAGAGAGCTCGCCCTGCAATCTCTCTTTATAATACCCCAACGCTGCACATCCTGGAGTGTTAAGTGGTTAAAGGGGTTATCCAGGAAGCGCCAATGAGAGATGTGCTCGCAATTCCAACCTCTGCCCGCTGCAGCGAGGTCAGAGCAGTGTTTTCCCTCAGACGTCAGAGTATCCCGACGGACGCTGCTTGGGTAACCCCTTTAAGTCCTGAAAGAAAGGGGGATTGTAGCGCATAAAACATGGAGGCAAGGAAAAGGAAAAATCAAGATGGAGACATAAAAGACAACCCATAATCAATCACAAATAATAAATATAAAGGTAGATGCAATAACTGCTGCACAAACAGATGCAGATATAATAGATATTAATGAGGTATGAGACATACAATCACATCGGGAGTTTATAAACCTGTTTATTGGTGTTGAGCAAACTGAACTAGTTGCTAAAAGTTTGGTTCATGACAAACCTAAACCTAAGTGGTTAGTACTAGAGATGACCAAGCGCACTCGTCCGAGCTTGATGCTCATTCGATTATTAGTGTGTTCGAGACGCTCGTTACTCGAGGCGAGCACCACGCGGCACTCGACATTTCCTTTCCTAAGAAATTTGCTCCCTTTTCTGGCCAATAGAAACACAGGGAAGGCATTACAACTTCCTCCTGTGACGTTCCAGCCCTATCCCACCCCCCTGCAGTGAGTGGCTGGCGATATCAAGTGACCCCTGAGTATTTAAATCAGCCCCACCCGCGGCTCGCCACAGACACATGCTAAGAGAGATCAGGGACAGTGCCGCTGCTGCTGCTATAGGGACAGTGTTAGCGTCTTCAAGAACCACAACGGTCCTTCTTAGGGCCACAGCTCACCTAGTGCATTACTGTTGTGGCTGCTGTGAGCAGTTTTGCACTTTTTTTTTTTAATGTATATCGGGCGTGCAGGCTATAGCATTCTCAGGCTGCAGGCTGTACTTGAGTATAGGGGCAGTATTGGTCAGGCAGGGACAGTGGTAGTGTAGAATCCTTTCTACAAGAACCCCAACGGTCCTTCTTAGGGCTACCTGTGACCGTGTGCATTTAACTCCGTGGTTGCTGGGAGTTGTAGTACCTCAGTATTGCACAGCAGAGCCAGCGTGCAGCCTTCATGTAAATATTTTTCGGTCCGCAGTTAGTGTAGCGTCAGCGCTGTCTGCCTCTTAGTCTACGCCAAGAAACCACAAATTTTTTACACCGCTCTGTATTACACGTGTGCTGTCTCAGAAGTGTACGGTATGTCAGACACCCATAGATTGAAAGTGTAATACACACTGCATAGCCTCAGCCTGCATAGCATAGAAAAATAAGGAAATTTTAAAAAGAAATCCTTTTTACGGCTGACGGTGACCCAGTGCATTTGCCTGCGTGGCCTGTGGGACTTCACGTCCATCCAAACATTTGTACCACTCTGTCTCTGCTCGATTCCTAATCCACCATGCTGAGGGTTAGGGGTAGGGGTAGAAGACGGGGACGCGGGCGAGGACGCGGGGTTCCAAGTGAGGGTTTGGGCACAGGCCGAGTTTCTGGTCCAGGCGAATCACAGCCGGCTGCTGCGGGAGTAGGAGAGAGGACAGTTTCTGGGGTCCCCAGCTTCATATCACAATTTTTGGGTCCACGTGGTAGACCTTTATTAAAAACCGAGCAGTGTGAGCAGGTCCTGTCGTGGATGGCAGAAAGTGCATCCAGCAATCTATCGACCACCCAGTCTTCTACGCCGTCCACTGCTGCAACTCTGAATCCTCTGGCTGCTGCTCCACCTTCCTCCCAGCCTACTCACTCCATGAAAATGACACATTCTGAGGAGCAGGAAGACTCCCAGGAACTGTTCTCGGGCCCCTGCCAAGATTGGGCAGCAATGGTTCCTCTCCCACCAGAGGAGTTTGTCGTGACCGATGCCCAACCTTTGGAAAGTTCCCGGGGTCCGGGGGATGAGGCTGGGGACTTCCGGCAACTGTCTCAAGAGCTTTCAGTGGGTGAGGAGGACGATGACGATGAGACACAGTTGTCTATCAGTGAGGTAGTAGTAAGGGCGGTAAGTCCGAGGGAGGAGCGCACAGAGGATTCGGAGGAAGGGCCGCTGGACGATGAGGTGACTGACCCCACCTGGTGTGATAAGCCAACTGAGGACACGTCTTCAGAGGGGGAGGCAATTACAGCCGCAGGACAGGTTGGAAGAGGCAGTGCGGTGGCCAGGGGTAGAGGCAGGGCCAGAGCAAATAATCCACAGCTGTTTCCCAAAGCACCCCTTCGTGCCAAGCCACCGTGCAGAGGCCAAGGTGCTCTAAGGTGTGGCAGTTTTTCACTGAGACTGCGGACGACCGGCAAACAGTGGTGTGCAACCTTTGTCGCGCCAAGATCAGCCGGGGAGTCACCACCAGCATGCGCAGGCATATGATGGCCAAGCACCCCACAAGGTGGGACGAAGGCCGTTTACCGCCTCCGGCTTGCGCCACTGCCTTTGCCCCTGGGCCCCAACCGGCCACTGAGATCCAACCCACCTCTCAGGACACAGGCACGACCGTCTCCTGGCCTGCACCCACACCCTCACCTCCGCTCTCCTCGGTCCCATCCAGCAATGCCTCTCAGCGCAGCATCCAACTGTCGCTAAGAGAATCGTTGGAGCGAAAGCGCAAATACGCCGCCACGCACCCGCACGCTTAAGCTTTAAATGTCCACATAGCCAAATTGATCAGCCTGGAGATGCTCCCCTACAGGCTTGTGGAAACTGAGGCTTCTAAAAACATGATGGCGGCGGCAGCCCCCCGCTACTCTGTCCCCAATCGCCACTATTTTTCACAGTGTGCCGTCCCAGCCCTGCACGACCACGTCTCACGCAACATTGTACGTGCCCTCACCAACTCGGTTACTGGCAAGGTCCACTTAACAACGGACACGTGGACAAGCACAGGCGGGCAGGGCCACTATATCTCCCTGATGGCACATTGGGTGAATTTAGTGGAGGCTGGGACAGAGTCAGAGCCTGGGACCGCTCATGTACTACCCACCCCCAGAATTGCGGGCCCCAGATCGGTGCTGGTTTCTGCAGCAGTGTATGCTTCCTCCACTAAACCTTCCTCCTCCTCCTCCTCCTCCAACGCAACCTCTACTTTGCAATCAAGTCGTGTCAGCAGCAGCACGTCACCAGCAGTCGGTGTCGCGCGGCAGCACAGCGGTGGGCAAGCGTCAGCAGGCTGTGCTGAAACTACTCAGCTTAGGCGATAAGAGGCACACGGCCCACGAACTGTTGCACGGTCTGACAGAGCAGACCGACCGTTGGCTTTCGCCACTGAGCCTGCAACCGGGCATGGTCGTGTGTGACAACGGCCGTAACCTGGTGGTGGCTCTGCAGCTCGGCAGCCTCACGCACGTGCCATGCCTGGCCCACGTCTTTAACTTGGTGGTTCAGCGGTTTCTGAAAGGCTACCCCCACTTGTCAGACCTCCTCGGCAAGGTGCGCCGGGTCAGCGCACATTTCCGCAAGTCCAACACGGACGCTGCCACCCAGTGGACCCTGCAACATCGGTTTAATCTGCCAGTGCACCAACTGCTTTGCGACGTGCCCACACGGTGGAACTCTACGCTACACATGTTGTCCCGGCTGTATGAGCAGCGTAGAGCTATAGTGGAATACCAACTTTAACATGGGCGGCGCAGTGGGAGTCAGCCTCCTCAATTCTTTACAGAGGAGTGGGCCTGGATGGCAGATATCTGCCATGTCCTTGGAAACTTTGAGGAGTCTACCCTGATGGTGAGCGGCGATGCTGCAGTCATTAGCGTCACCATTCCCCTGTGCTGCCTGTTGAGGAGTTCCCTGCAAAGCATAAAGGCTGATGCTTTGCAGTTGGAAACGGAGGCGGGGGAAGACAGTATGTTGCTGGATAGTCAGAGCACCCTCATGTCTATATCTCAGTGCGTTGAAGAGGAGGAGGGGGAGGAGCCTGAGGAGGAAGAGACAGCTGGGCCCACTGCAGAGGGTACCCATGCTGCTTGCCTCTCATCCATTCATTGTGTATGGCCTTAGGAGGAGGAGGATCCTTAAAGTGATCTTCATAGTGAGGACAGCCATATGTTGCGTACAGGTACCCTGGCACACATGGCTGACTTTTTGTTAGCATGCCTTTCTCGTGACCCTCGCGTTAGATGCATTCTGGCCACTACGGATTACTGGGTGTACACACTGCTTGACCCACGGTATAAGGATAACCTTTCCACTTTCATTCCCGAAGATGAAAGGGGTTTGAGAGTGATGCAATACCACAGGGCCCTGGTGGACAAACTGATGGTAAACTTCCCATCTGACAGCGCTAGTGGCAGAAGGCGCACTTCCGAGGGCCAAGTAGAAGGGGAGGCGCGGAGATCAGGCAGCATGTTCAGCGCAGGCAGGGGAACACTCTCCAAGGCCTTTGCCAGCTTTATGGCTCTCCAGCAAGACTGTGTCACAGCTCCCCAGTCCAGGCTGAGTCGGAGGGAGCACTGTAAGAAGATGGTGAGGGAGATTGTACCACCGTCCTCTGTGATGCCTCTACTCCGTACAACTACTGGGTGTCAAATCTGGACACGTGGCCCGAACTCGCGCTGTATGCCCTGGAGGTGTTGGCTTGCCCTGCGGCTAGCGTCTTGTCAGAGAGGGTGTTTAGTGCAGCTGGGGGAATCATCATGGACAAGCGTGCCTGCCCGTCCACTGACAGTGCCGACAGGATTACACTCATAAAGATGAACAAAGCCTGGATTTCTCCAGACTTCTTTTCTCCACCAGCGGACAGCAGCGCTACCTAAAGACCTTTGTCAATCTGTGTATGATATTCATCCTCCTCCGGCTCCTCCTCCTGAAACCTCACGTAATCACCGCGAATGGGCAATTTTCCTGTGGCCAAAAGGCTCATATAACTTTCCTAAATAATATTTATCTGTTTCAATTCTCATTAAAGCATTTAAACTTCCACCTGAACCAATTTTTATTTTGACTGGGTTGCCTCCAGGGCTAGTTAAAAATTAAGCCACAGTACGCTAAGCGATTAATGGGTTTCACCTGCCCTCTGGGTTGGGTATGGGCAATTTTTTGTGGGGTACATTTGTACTGTCGGTACACCAATTTTTCAGGCCCTCGCCTACAATGTAATCCAAGTAATTTTCATGGGCTTCGCCTGCACTCATGCTACACCAATGTGTCTGGGGTTGGCCTACACATTTGCTACAGAAATGTTACTCTGTTCTGCCTACCTATACTTCTGCCACAGTAATGCTACAAGGGTCTGACTATACTTCAGCAACAGAAATGTAACTTCGGTCTGCCGATACTTCTGCTCCTGAAATGTTACCTTGGTTGGTGTATACAGTTACTACTGTAATTTTACTAATACTGGGCTCTGCCCATAATGCTTCAACGGAAATGTTACTGGGGCATGTCTATACTGCTACTACTGAAATGTTGCAAATACTATGCTCTCCCTACACTGCTGCCAGGGAAATGTTTTTCTGCTGCTTTGACCATACTGCTTCTACATAAATGTTACTGG
The DNA here is from genome assembly GCA_035609135.1 of Eleutherodactylus coqui. Taxonomy (NCBI): domain Eukaryota; kingdom Metazoa; phylum Chordata; class Amphibia; order Anura; family Eleutherodactylidae; genus Eleutherodactylus; species Eleutherodactylus coqui. Next base: position 307,563,412 of record CM069406.1, on the reverse strand, counting down.
GGCCTGTCTATACTGCTACTACTAAAATGTTACAAATGCTGTACTCTCCCTACACAGCTGCCAGGGAAATGTTTTTCTGCTGCTTTGACCATACTGCTTCTAAGTAAATGTTACTGGGGCCTGTCTTACTGCTACTACTGAAATGTTGCAAATACTATGCTCTGCCTACACTGCTGCCAGGGAAATGTTTCCCTGCTGCTTTGTCCATACTGCTTCTACGTTAATGTTACTGGGGTCTGACTATAGTGTTACTACTGAAATGTTACAAATGCTGTACTCTCCCTACACAGCTGCAAGGGAATTGTGAATCTGCTGCTTTGTCCATACTGCGTCTATGTTAATGTTACTGGGGTCTGAGTATACTGCTATTACTGAAATGTTTAAAAAAAAAATGCTCTCCCTACACTGCTGAAAGGGAAATGTGAATCTGCAGCTTTGCCCATACTGCTTCAACGTAAATGTTACTGGGGTCTGACTATACTGTTATTACTACTGAAAAGTTACTGCACTCTGTCAGTACTGCTGCAAATGAAATGTTACTGGGTTCAGCCTACACTGCTGCAACGGAAATGTTAAAGGGGTGTGTCTATACTGTTACTACTACTGAAATGTTACTGGGGTCTGTCCGCACTGCTGGAACTGAAATGTTACTGGGGTCTGTCAATACTGCTGTAAATGAAATGTTACTGGGGTCTGTCTATACTGTTGCTACTGAAATGTTACTGGGGCCTGTCTCTAATGATAGTACTGAAATGTTACTGGGGTCTGTCTGCACTGCTGGAACTGAAATGTTACTGGGGTCTGTCCGCACTGCTGGAACTGAAATGTTACTGGGGTTGTCTACACTGCTGAAACTGAAATGTTACAGGGGTCTGTCTATACTTATACAACTGAAATGTTACAGGGGTCTGTCGATACAGTTACTACTGAAATGTAACTGATACTGTGCTCTGCCTATACTGCAGCTACTGAAATGTTACTGGGGTCCGTCTATACTGTAACTACAGAAGTGTTAATAGGGTTTCCCTAGACTTCTGCAACATAAATGTTAGTGGGGTGTGCGTATACCTTAGCTACAGGAGTATTACAGGGGTCGGTGCATACTATGGGTGCACTAAGTGTTCCCATCGCGGTGTTCCACGTACATGGCCCAAGAAAAAAATTACCCAGTCTGACTAGGGCATGCAGTGTGGGCCAAAGCCCACCTGTATTTAATCTGATGTTAGCTCTGCTGTCCAGGGCACTGCAATGGGATATATTTATGTACCGCGGTGGGTTCCAGGGAGCCACCCATCCTGTGGGTCCACAGGGCTTCACATTAGGGAGTTGTACCTGCCTGTGTCTACTTATAAAAAACCCCAGTCTGACTGGGGCATGCAGTGTGGGCCGAAGCCCACCTGTATTTAATCTGACGTTACCTCAGCTGTGCGGGGCAATGCAATGGGATATATTTATGTACTGCCGGTGGGTCCACAGGGACTTCACATAGGGGAGTTGTACCTGCCTGTGTCTATTTATAAAAAAACACAGTCTGACTGGGGCATGCAGTGTGGGCCGAAGCCCACATGTATTTAATCTGACGTTAGCTCTGCTGTCCAGGTTACTGCAATGGGATGTATTTATGTACCGCCGGTGGGTTCCAGGGAGCCACCCATTGGTGGTTCTCCTGTAGTCTGCTTGGCCTCCACCCTATTTCCTCAGACCCTGTTTTCGAGATCATGGGGCTCCCAAAGGGTGGACCTCTACCAATCATAAAGTTATTCTCTATCCGGTGAGTAAAGGATAACGTTACAACTTGGCACAATCCTTTAAGTACATTTTAGAACTACATACTTCACCCAAAAGCTCATATCACCTTATGATGATGTTGGTTCTAGTCATGTGAACCATGGTCATGCCAGGATGCATTCAGAGTACTAGGGTTGCTAAAATGCGCAGCTATGAAAACAGGGAAAAAAACAACAAAGAAGAAATAAAGAGAAAGACGGCAATGTAAACCAAAACACTACTGAAGAAAACCCTTTGCTAAAATATACCTTCACTGACTGTACATAAGAGCTGGTGCAACACCCCCGAGGGGTGACCCTGGGCACCTAGCTAACGTGAAGAGCTGGGAGAGATAAATGCTGACTTGTCACAGTGGCACTTACCAGGCTCTGGTCCCAGAGGGAGGACATGCAGACAAGGCCAGTGTAGGATCACAGACCAGCTTCGACACCCCTATGATAGGGAATGCCAATAAATGGGATGGGGGGAGTAGTAGTACAAATCACTCAGGACGCCACCATTCCCACACAGCGGTATTCTATACAGCAGAGAAATAAACACAGAGACTTGTGTATCGTACCTCGGGTCCCCAGGAACGGTTAGGGCCTGGTATAATTCTTACTGAGGAAATAAACTTGCATAACAGGTAATGCAGATACAATTCACTTCAGAGCATTAGCAGGTTATATAGCTCAGAGGTAGGGAGGATACACAGGATGAATATGGTCCTACAGTCCACATTATCTGTATGTCACCAGTCCTGGCTTAGGAGCACTCCAGAGGAGGAAGGAGGGTAGGCGTCACTCCGCAGACACTCTGGTAGACAATTATTACAGAAGGCTTAACCAATACACACCCTGCACAGCAATTGCATGGGTGTCACAATGAAGTACCTCTGTGTGGTGATCCTAACTATGGACGGCCGCACAGAAAAAGCCTGTAGTGTGAACAGGTACCTGTTTTGGAACTTTTGGTAGGGCTCTCTCACTGCTGATGGGACTCACTCCTCTCACATCCACACTTCAAACGCTACAGGATATTGCTTCTCTTCCTCCATCTTCACCTACATGGAAGCTGAAGGTGCTAGCACTCTTCCAGGTAGACAGGATGGAAGACCTCTTCCCGCTCTCAAGAACTCACATTTATAACTTCACTTGTACCACATGACAAGACAAACTGATACATTCACATGCAGTCAGTGATTTTATTACTGTTAACTCCTCAAGCGCCGCAGCTGTGCAACACACTCAAGGTTTGCACAATGCATCTACATAGGACAAAATATGTATGACATTTCTGGAGGGGACCAGGATGGTGATCTGGGCTATTACACTGGCAAAAAAACATATCAATAACCAAAACTCTTCATTGAGCGATGCCACATGGCCAGATAATACTCTGGCCAACAAGATCCCCAGATCTCTCTCTTAGGCCTCATGTCCACAGGTAAAAGAAGAATTAAAATCCGCAGCGGATTTTAACTCTTCTTCCGCCCGCGGATCCGCACCCCATAGAGATGCATTGACCACCCGCGGGTAGATAAATACCCACGGATGGTCAATAAAAGGGAATTTTAAAAAATGGAGCATGAAAAAAAACGTGACATGCTCCATTTTCATGCGGGTCTCCCGCGGGGACGGCTCCCGCAGGCTTCTATTTAGGGAGACCTAAAATAAGAATAACTTACCCGCAGCGGATCGGGCACCTCTTCTCTTCCTCACGGCCGGATCTTCTTGCTTTGGCCTGGCGGATGTGCCCGGCGCATTCGCGCGGCACGCCGCCGACATGCCGAGTACATCCGCCGGCCGAAGAAAGAAGATCCGGCCGTGAAGAAGAGAAGACCTTCCCGGTCCGCTGTGGGTAAGTTAATTCTTATTAATTCTTATTTTAAGCGCTCTTGTCTGCGGGGCAGGAGGGACCCGCTACGGATTCTCCATGATTTTCCCCGTGGACATGAGGCCTTAGGGTGCATTTGTCCTCACGATTCCTGTGCGTTGTGAGATGCACAGAAATCATACGGGTAAAAAAATCTATTGTTTATAATGCGGGATTTTACACGTGAGAGTTTTCTCTTGCATCGCTGTGAGAAAAAGTGATGTGACAGAAAAAGTGATGTAATTTTTTTACCCCCCCAGGGAATAATGGGCAATTTTCAAGCGCGAAATAATCACAACTGCTGCTTTTTCTTGTTAAACGCATTGCACTTGTGTAAAAATCACATCTTTGCAAGTACGATAATTAGAGATGAGCGAGTATACTCGCTAAAGGCAATTGCTCGAGCGAGCATTGCCTTTAGCGAGTATCTCCCCTGCTCGAGACTGCAGGTTCGGGTGCTGGCACGGGGGAGCAGGAGGGAGCGGGGGGGGGGGGGGAGAAGAGGGAGAGAGAGATCTCCCCTCTGTTCCGCTCCGCTCTCCCCCGCAGCTTCCTGCCCGCCGCCGGCACCCGAACCTTTAGTCTCGAGCGGGCAGGTACTCGATGTTCGCTCGAGCAATTGCCTTTAGCGAGTATACTCGCTCATCTCTAACGATAATGGTCCGAGGTTCTTGGACTGATATCTTACTGGCATAAATGCACCCCAATGGAGAATCTCTGGCACAGGATTGGATGTGCAGGGATCGCTCTCCCACATCCTCGTAATGAAGGTCACCTGTGGACTATGGTCAATATCACATGGTCAGCCCCACCGAGGACAGTATGCCCGCACTCACTAAATCCATGTCACGCTGTGGTAACAACTATATCACCCAACATTGCAGCCCCACTTACTTACTGATCATCCTGGTTATTGGGTCGCAGGAGACGGGGAATATTCTGAAATTAAAATCGATTGTTCAGAACTTATTTGTGTGTTGAGTTTCCGCTGTGAGGCATTTTGTCTCTGAGGCAGTGTATTATGTATCACGTCTCTCTAATGGTGGTGCGTGTCTGTATGTGAGTGTCCGCAGCAATAACATGAAAGCTGTGCTGTGATTGGTTGTTATATATTATACTGCTGAGGTAACATGAAAGCTGCGCTGTGATTGCTTACCATATATTATACTGATGAGGTAACATGAAAGCTGCACTGTGATTGGTTACCATATATTATACTGCTAAGGTAATGTGTAAGCTGCGCTGTGATTGGTTGTTATATATTATACTGCTGAGGTAACATGAAAGCTGTACTGTGATTGGTTGTTATATATTATACTGCTGAGGTAACATGAAAGCTGTACTGTGATTGGTTGTGATATATTATACTGCTAAGGTAATGTGAAAGCTGTGCTGTGATTGGTTGTTATATATTATACCGCTGAGTAACATGAAAGCTGCGCTGCGATTGGTTGCTATATCTTATACCACTGATGTAACATGAAAGCTGTGCTCTGATTGGTTGTTATATATTATACCGCTGAGGTAACATGAAAGCTGCGCTGTGATTTGTTGTTATATATTATACCGCTGAGGTAATATGAAAGCTGCGCTGTGATTTGTTGTTATATATTATACCGCTGGGGTAACATGAAAGCCGTTATTATCTCAGAAGACAAGAACCTACCACCACCACAGAGATCCAATGGACTAAAGAACCTGTGGTGATGTCACAGCTGTGGGAGGAGTCAAGCTGTGTGTGTGTGACGTGCATGTAGCAGAGCTGTGTGGCACATTGCGCCACCAGAAACACTGGTACTATAATTTCCTACACAACTCAGCAGTCTTGACAGAAAACATTAACCTACAAGAGAGATGCGGTGGGCTGATGGACCTGTGGTGATGTCACTGCTGTGGGAGGAGCCAAGCTGTGTTTGTCTTTTGTGGTAATCAAGCTACTGTGAGTGTGTGCCACCAGAAGCAGGGGGACTATAATGTCCTAATAATTACCAGTGTCACCCTACACGTCTCCCTAATGGTGCTGAGTGTCTGTATGTGAGTGTCCGCAGCTCAACCCCTCCCCTGTATCATCAGTGAGGTTATTCCTTCCCTGTTCCTCCACCAGGGGGTGCAGTACATGATGAATGGAGGAGGCTGAGTGTCTGATTACACAAGACTCCTGCACCCCTTGATCTGATGTCTCAGGAGGTGTGATGTTCTGATGCTGCAAACCATTTGTCCTCCACTCTCTAGTTTTGGGATATTGTGTTTGGCAGTGAAACCCCTTTGGGGTGCATTTAAATGTTGTGGAAACGTTGCAGTTCTGCTGCAGAACTTCTTCAGGAGGAACCGAGCAAAACTGCAGGTTAGAGTTAGGGCCGCTTCCCACGGGCGTGTGCGCAAATGTGCCGGCATCAGTGCAGCAGATTCGTGCTATGAATGTGGTTGACTTGTGAAGGCCTGTACATTGTGCTGTACTATTTGTGCACGCAGGGCCTGCTCATAGGCACAACAACGCACCCCCGCCATGACTTAAGTGGCTATTTAGCCTAACGAGGTCCCGATGTGTTCCGTTTTTCTCAGAATTGCACCTCGTCTCTTCCCATAAACGTCTGTGGGGAACTTTGGTTCCCAATGCTACGCACAATGGAGCGGCCCCATGTTTATGTGTGCAAGAAAAGGAAATGAGAACGAACAGATTGAAATCAATGGGTTCTATTCTCTGTGTCTTGGAAGGAGACCTTACAGAACAGTCATAGCAGGAAACCCGCAGCAGCAGAATGTACCCTTAACGGCCGGGTGGTATCAGAATGTAACCCGCTGCTCAGGGCAGGGTTATATGTTTCTTCACACTTGCTTTATTGCTTCCTAACTTTGAAGCAGGTTTGTAAATGGGTATTATCCCTCTGGAGAAGACTCTGGCTTTGGCTAATATTCCCAGTCATTGTTATAAGGCTTGTTTGAAGGTCAGACATGGACTTGCAGCAATGCTATCTTGTTATAGGTGGCGCTGTAGAGTCATCGTACCATCTTCTATTTGTACATTCAGAGTTCCCAGAGGAGCATGCATGACCTTTTAAGTCTACTGACACTTTCCAAGTCCTCTCCCTAAGGAGAAACCATTGCCTTCCTGCCACCAACCACACATGTAGTGGGATGAGTTTTGGGTTGTTATCACTGATTGTACAGTGGGGTTCTGGTTGGCCAAGTTAGAGTCCAGCAACTTAATTTTAGTCTGGCTATACATGACCGGGTTGGATATGCAATTCGACTTTGTGCCTGGCCGGTGACCTCGCGTACCTGTCTTCTTATCTATGCTACGGATGGTCTGGCCAATAAGTCGTTGGACATACGCAGTACAGATTTTCCCATGCCAGCGCTAGGTGATGATGCGGAATCTGCAACCCGTCTGCAATGTTACTTGCGGACAGGCTGCAGGTTGGACGCCGTCCATGCGGAAACCACACTAAAATCGAGCATGTTGCAATTTTTCCTCTGCAAGTGGAAAATTGCAGTTAATTTCCGCTCGTGTGTAAGAAAAGGCGCTTTTTTATAACATGCTATGGGCAGCATTTGCTGCGGAATCCAGAGGCGGACGCCTGCTTCAGATTTCGCAATGCAAATCCAGCCATGTGCAGCCTTAGAAGGGGAGGGGGGTGAGTAATGTCCCCCCTTTGTAAGAGCACTATAAGTGTGTAGTGAGCCTTGTAGGCCAGGCATTGCTTCCTGGGAAATAGCTATGCGAATGCTTGATGCAATATTGTCTCCACAGTGCCACCTATTGGAAACTAGCCACCCTGCAAGAAGAGGTACTGTAGGGGAATTGTTAAACTTTTAATAAAAAATCATTGGAACAAAGAAGGAGGGTTTTACCACCAAAGCCATTTATCCCCTGATCACAGAATAGAGGAAAAGATGTCTGATTGCTCGGGGTCCGACTGCTGAGACCTGAGAACCGTGCCCCCGAACACCTCTGAATGGGGTGGTGGTGTATATGCTTGACCTCCACTCCATTCACTTCTATGGATGGACAGATCGTGCTGAGAGCTTCCCTTTTCCTAGAAGTGAATAGAGCACACCATCAGTCTATCCAGAGACGCAGACCGTGGCAGCGCTGGGCGGTTCAGTAATCAGATATTTAAGCTTACTTTTATGGACAGCTGGTAAATGTTTTTGGAAATACATTTTTTTTTAACAGCAAGGAAAGCTCGCTGTACTTCATGGGGCCGATTTAACTTTCATACTTGTAAGTAAAGTTGCAGCATCAGAACGTCACACCTCCTGAGACATCAGATCAAGGGGTGCGGGAGTCTTGTGTAATCAGACACTCAGCCTCCTCCATTCATCATGTACTGCACCCCCTGGTGGAGGAACAGGGAAGGAATAACCTCACTGATGATATAAGGAAGGGGTTGAGCTGCGGACACTCACATACAGACACTCACCTCCCTTAGGGAGACGTGATACATAATACACTGCCTCAGAGAGAAAATGTCGCACCATGGAGAAATGCTCGAAGTGAAACAAAATTCAACCTGCAGACAGAGAATTAGGTCCTCATCAATCAATTTTAATTTCAAACAATTCTACGTTTCCTGGGACCCAATAACCAGGATGATCAGTAAGTAGTGGGGCCACCATGTTAACAGGACTTGGCATTAATTTGGTGAGTGCTGGCATGCTGTTCTTTGGTAGTGCTGATGTAGTGGCCCAGAGTTAGTGGGGCCCCTCCATAAAGTCTGTGGAGTGCCATTGTCATGTCTGTGCATTTGGGTCTATGTGTATTGCACTTCTGCAGTAGTGAATGGGTTAATGTCTGGGTTATATCTGGAAAATGTATCATTTTGTGAGTCATGTGATTGTGCTATGTATGTGTTTGCAAGGTGCAGTGCAAGTTAGTGTAGCCTCAGTCTGCAAGAGGGAGAGAGGAGTCTGACACCCACACTACAGAAGTCGGTCCGTGTGTAGGGAGAAATGGAAGAAGCTGAGTGACTCGCACTTGGCCTGGGCTCTATCTACCCAGGATATGCCAGTGCTACCACTAAGCACTGAGTGACAAAACGATCACTGCATGGCAAGAAGAAAACACAAGTAACGGGAGTGTGAACCGGTAGAGAGTGAGAGAGAGATAGAGTCACTATGTCAATGCTTGATGCAATTTTGTCTCTACAGTGCCACCTATTGGAAGCTAGTTACCCTGCAATAGGTGGTACTGTAGGGGAATTGTTCCATCACCCATGTGTATGTTCTGATGCTGCAGCTTTAGGCCTCATGCACAAGGCTGGGTCGGATTCAGTGGGATGCGAGCCGTCATCCTGCAGTGACCCGCACCTTACCTGCCCGGCCTCTTCTCTCTGCTCTGTGATGTGCCAGACATAGGGCATGCCGCAATTTTGTTACTGCATGGATTTTCCACTACCAAATTCGCGGCTGCCTGCATGCGGAATCTCCGTCCGTGGGCATTGGGCCTTACTTGGAAGTTTAAAAGATGCGTCCGTGAAATACAGTTTCTAACTTCTTAGTTGTAATTCAGCTACTAATTACCGTACGACTGATTGGCCACAAAGCCTGGACTATTCTTGTACAAAGATTGTTCTATTATTTCCGTATTCTGTTTTTTAAAATGTAAATACTTTTAGGCCCCTTGTCCATAGGCAAGAAGAACGCTAAAGTCACCGTGATTTTCCGTGATGAACCTGTCATTAATGGGTTAATCGTGGAAAACTGCGGCCAAATCGCGGCATGCTGCGCTTTTTATATGAGAGCGGCAAATCGCAGTGATCTTCCGCTTGTGTACATCCAGCTGCTCTTTCCACAGTTATGCTACGGAAAGCGTTCATTGCGTTACCTGCGTGCGGATTGTCGCCGTGGATAACTCAATGATATATCGCCCGTGGACAGGAGACCATAGTGAAAACAATTGGAACAAAGAAAGGGGTTTACCACCAAAGCCATTTATCCCCTGATCACAGGATAGATTGCTCGGGGTCCGACTGCTGAGACCTGAGAACTGCGCCCCCTCTGTGAATGGGTTGGTGGTGAATATGCTTGACCTCCAATCCATTCACTTCTGTGGGTGGACAGATCTTGTTGAGAGCTTCCATATCCACCAGAGCCCTGGAAGTGAATAGAGCACACCATCAGTCTATCCATAGATACACTCAAGCACGCAGATGTGCTGGGCGGATCACGCTGAAGCTTTCCATAGGATTACTATGGAAAGCGCAGAGTCAGCATCTACGAGGCGAGAATCATAACGATTCTCTGTGGTGAGCCTATCTATTATCGCTAGCGATATTCCATCTCGGCTGCGGACAGGGGCCCTAATTATTAAGAAAACTCTATATTTCATAAATATGATTAAACTTTAAGTGAACTTGTATCATCAGAACATCACACCTCCTGAGACATCAGACCAAGAGGTTAGGGAGTCTTGTGTAATCAGACACTCAGCCTCCTCCATTCATCATGTACTGCGCCCCCTGGTGGAGGAACAGGGAAGGAACGACCTCACTGATAATACAGAGGAGGGGCCTCGCTGCGGACACTCACATACAGACACTCAGCACCTTTAGGGAGACGTGTAGGGTAACACTTGTGGACTCCAGCACTGAAGGTAGAAAGAAAACGTCATATTTTATTTGTAAACCGGTTTAAAAACTTGCCATGCACAAACTATAAACTAAGTAAATGTGTTTCTGACTCAGTTGGAGTCCTTAATCCCTTGGGTGCTTTTATACTTAGCATATGGCTAGTTTTTAAACCCGTTTTCTAGTAAGGCTTCGTTGCAGGGTGTCCCTTGGGTGTTTTCATAGTTAGCATATAATCGATTATCGTTTAGGATTTTATGCAGCTTAAAGTCCTAAATGATGAGCGATAAGTGTAAATAGCAGTCGCTCAGTACTGAACAGCCGCTATGTTAAGTAAATGGAGAGGGGCGGGGGAGAGCGAGGAGAGAAATCACCTCCAGCCTCCCCTATGTGAAGCAACAATACCCGCTCCTGTGCAAAAGCAAGTGAGCAGGTACTTGCAGGGACAGTGTCCGGCATCGTTTGCCCAACATTTGTCCCGTCTAAATGGACCTTAGGGCTTTTACCCACTAGTGGTTTTTTAATGCTGTGATATCGCTGCGTTTTTTTCAATGGGCCTTTCTAATGTTAAATCTCATTGCACAAAAATCAAAAGTTTGCGCTCTTTCGATTTTTGTGTGATGCGATTTTAACATTAGAAAGTCCCATTGAAAAAAACGTAGCGATATCACAACGTTAAAAAAAACGCTGGTGGGTAAAAGGCCTTAATTATTCCATTTTCTATGCGCTTTTTTAGTATTTTTGTTTTGCCCTTGTCATAGTTATAGGTTCCTGATGAGTTGTTTACTCAACGAAACGTGGTGCACTAATCTCGCATAGAAATATTGGCCCATTTATTTAGGGCATCTTTACTAAGGGGTTCACAGAGGGTAGGCAGTTGAAGTCAAACTAATAAATTTAAGGCCCAATTCACAGACGTGACTTATATTAAAACTCAAATTTTAATAAGATACAATTAAAATACGAAAAAGGGGCACTACACTAACAAACATACAAACACAAAAAAACCAGGTAAGGTAAACCACGGAGAATGGCGGTACCCGCAACAGCCTGGATTTATGATACTCGATGAATATTATTTCAAACACTCCACTAGAGTGAGAATCAGGAAGACCCCAACAGAACCAGAGTGGGAATTGAACAGGCTCATTTAATAGTACAAGAGCCTAATGGAGTCTTATGGGACCTCGAGGCTCCACTCTGTCTCTGTAAGAAGGCTTGTTAAATGAGTGTCTATTTTGTAATTCGCATTGAGCATGTATCGCTCGGTGCAAATTAGAATTCCAAGTCCTATATGGACAAGATTTTGTGGGGTGTTATAATGCAATCACCCGATATTTATATTTATAGAACACTCAAAAGCCAGCAGTTCGAAGTGAAATAAATGCTAAGGGTCAAACCTAGATAAATTAAACTAGTAGTGTATTTTTCTCCAGATGTTTTAAATACAAGACTCTGGGGTGGTACAGTATCTGCATTTAGCAGTTGATATATAAGAGAGTAGTGTTTTTAGACTCACTGCATTAAGCAGTTGATGCGAAGAAATAGTACTTTAGGCTCAAGAAAATAGTGTTTTTGGACTCTCTGCATTAAGCAGTTGATGCGAAAAAATAGTACTTTAGACTCTACGCGTTTCACCACATATTCTTTGTGGATCATCAGGAGATATAGTACTCAAGTTTTGGATCAGGTCTTTGTGTATAATAGGAGGATGACAAGGTTGTCTCGAATCACAGAGTATCATGAGCAGTTTACAACTAAAATAAGTGATAGACTCTCAATTTCACTTATAGCGAAAAATAGGTGCACCTGGAATAACCAAGTGCCCTAATTCAGGAGTTTAAGGAGATAAATCCTAACTCTAAGTGCAAATAGCTTCCGCTCCTAACTGATGCGAAGCAAGCTATTTCTCAGTATGAGGGGCTATAACATAATAGTTATACCCTTGAGGTTAGAAAATAGCCTGATGTTAGAAAATGAGGCCCTATGGGGGAGACAGCAATGTGTGTCTGTTAACCCCAGTTTTAGCTGGATACCTCGACAAAGAAGCACTATGGGGGAGACAGCAATGTATGTCTGTTAGCCCCAGTCTTAGTTGGATACCCCAACAAAAGAAAGCACTATGGGGGAGACCACAATGTGTGTCTATTAACCCCAATCTTAATTAGATGCCACAAGAGACTAGTGCTTTTTGTTGTCTTAGTTGGACATCCCAACAAAAAAGCACTATGGGGGAGACAGCAATGTATGTCTGTTAACCCCAGTCTTAGTTGGATATCCCAACAACAAAGCACTATGGGGGAGACAACAATGTGTGTCTATTAACCCCAGTCTTAGTTAGCTGCCACAAAGGACTGGTGCTTTTTGTTAGAGAGTAGAATAAACCTAAGAACTAACGCCAGGTCTATATCTAAAATCCCAATGGTGGATTTTAAGAGTAGCAAATTAGTCAAGAACAGCCTCAGGTAAAAGCCAATGCCCTCATACAAAAGAAAAAAAGAGCTCCAGCAGGAGCGTAGCGGAGAGAGTAACCCGTCGCCTTGATGGTAGGCTAGGGAATGAAGATGATCATTGAGTGAGCTCATTATATATAAATGGCTCCTCCCACAGTGGGTTTGGTTTGAGTAGATTCATCCAATCAAATCGCTTACAAGCATCAACAATAGCCATGTGCAGTAGTTTGTTGATCTTAAGAACGTTATAGTACCTCCACAATAGTAAGATGATAAATACATGGTTGCTCACCTTAATAGTCTACCATAATGCAGGAAACCTTTACTGTTAAGTGTGGATCGTAGATCATGGCAGGTAAGTAAATGGGCGAAGCTGGTGGGCGTAACAGAGGCGCCTGACGCCGCCGGAGGGGCGTAGGACGTCATTACGCAAAGGGGCGTGCTTATGGCTCAATGCCCCGCCGCGAGGCGGCGTGACGCAGGACGCACAACGAAGGCGCCTAACGGCGCCGGAGGGGCCGGGCGAAGCGCACGACGTCATTGCGCAAAGGGGCGTGCCTATGGCCTAACGCCCAGCCGCAAGGCGGCGTTACGTAGGGCGCATGTCTCCGCCGGCGCAGCACACGTGAGCACGTAGAGGGCGCGCTCGTTGATGGGAATTTCGCCCACAAGGGGCGTGGTTGCGCTGCGTGTCACAGCCAGCACTTACGTCAGGGCGCCATGACGTCTGTACGTCAGAGGGCAACCCGGTATCGCTACGCTTATTCACAAAGATAAGTACGTAGCAGGCGTATTCTTGATACTAAAGCGTAACTACAATGTACAATATGCATGACTGTTTTAATTCTATTAAGGTATTCAACGTAAATTAGCACAATGGAATAGATAAATAGCAATCTTGTGGGTAAGTATTTTTACTAGTGTATCTTTAATACCACCAGGGGAAGGAAGTAGGGGAAAGAATATATATTCCACCAAGTGCATATTTACATAAAATATGCAGGAGCTCTATTTTATGCATAAAATATTTAGTCCACTGAGAACACAGATCGTTAATTGTGAGTATGTTCTAGTGTCTTGCCCCTTTCTTTGGGACCGATAGTGTACACCGATTCTAAAATAAAGATATAAATTGATACACGATAAAGGGTGAAAGCTCAATTTAGAGCATGTCAATATGATGATGCAGAGATCAAGAAATATTTGCACCAGAATGGACGGCATGGACCAAGATTATAAAATATGCCAACAAAAATCAGCCTCAAAGGAAACAGTTAAACAAAAGTTGTTCGTTAAGACCAGCCGGTTGAACAGTGTCGCATCTATAGATCCAGGCCGCTTCTTTTTGCAAAAGCAGTGAATCTATGTCACCTCTTCTCCCATCGGACTTCACAATTTCCATCCCCTGAAACTTCAGACAATTAGCATCCCCTCCATGCTGATCCAACACATGGGTGGACACTGAAGTTGCTTCCTTTCTACCAATGTTGCCTACGTGTGCCAGAATCCTACGGCGAAATTGCTGCCTAGTTTTTCCAATATATTGTTTCTGACAAACACAGGTGATAATGTAGACAACATTGGTAGAGAGACAGTTAACGAATTCTCGTATGGTGTATTCTGTCCCTGTTGAGCTTGACATGAAGGTACTTCCTTTTTTAATAAACCTACACGCCAAGCATTTAGCACATGAAAAGGTGCCATTGGGGATGGAGCGTGTAAGCCAGTTATTTTGGGGTGTAGATGGTTTCAAAAAGCTTTTGACTACATGATCCTTGATGTTGCGGCCCCGGCGATATGTTACTTTCGGATGTATTGGAATGTAAGTACTGATGTCTTTGTCATTTTGAAGGACATCCCAGTATGTATGCAAAATCTCTAATATTTTTTCCCGTCCAGTATCATAGGTTCCCATGATACGCATTTCTGCTGTCTCATTCCTTATTTTTGGGATCAATAGCTCATTCCTATTGCAAGTACGTGCAAAGTGTTCTGCTTGATCCAAGACCTGAATGGGATAACCCCTTTGTAGGAATCTATCCCTCAGTTTTTGACACTCGATGTTAAAGGTACTTTCTTCGGAGCAATTCCGTCTGATCCTCAGGAATTGCCCCTTTGGAATACCTTTTTTAAGGGGTTGTGGGTGAAAGCTGTTCCAGGAAAGTAAGCTATTTGTAGCTGTATTCTTACGATAAAGGTTGGTCGAGATTTTGCCATCGGGTTGGATTATGATAGTTATGTCGAGGAAAGTCATAGATGTTTTGTTGATGTCGGCCGTAAATCTCAGATTAAGCTCGTTGGTATTGAGCCAAGTTACAAACTCAGAGAACTGTGATTTAGACCCTGTCCACAAGATGAGTATGTCGTCAATATATCTTATCCATGACAAGACATATCTCGACCAGGTACAGTTCTCAGTGGAGAAGACACACTTTTCCTCCCACCAGCCCAGGAGCAAGTTGGCGTACGTGGGGGCACATGGTGTCCCCATCGCGGTGCCCCTGAGCTGGTGGTAGAATCTCCTGTCAAAAAGGAAGTAATTGTGTGTCAACACGAATTCCAGCAATTGTAGAATAAATTCGTTTTGAGCCTGATACTGCATCCCTCTCTGAGATAAAAAATGAGTAAGAGCTCGTAATCCCACTGGATGGGGGATCGAGCTATACAGTGCCTCGACATCAAGACTTGCCACCCATGTATCGGAGCTGACTGTGATTCCTTCAATTTGACGTAGGACGTCCATCGTATCCTGTGCAAATGATGGTAATGCTGAGACAAATGGTCTCAGCATGCGGTCCAGGTAGACGCTAGAGTTCTGGGTGATGTTATCAATGCCGGACACGATTGGACGTCCTTTCAATGGACTAATGCCCTTATGGATCTTAGGTAGAGCATAGAATACTGCTATTCTCGGAGTTACTGGGGTCATAAACTTGAATTCTGTATCACTGATACACTTCAGTTCTTTACCCCTGAGTAGAATTCTGTTGAGGGCTGTTTGAAAGACATTTGTTGGATCTTCTTCAAGTATGGCATATGTAGATCTATCACTCAGGAGGTCCATGCACATTTGGATATACTTGCTCCTGTCTAATACCACCACATTACCCCCTTTGTCGGATTGTTTGATCACCAATGTTTCATTATTTTCGAGATCTTTTAGGGCTGACTTTTCTAGTCTGGTCATGTTTAGAGCTTTATTATGATTCGGCCTGATTTTCCTCAGGTCCCTTAATACCAATTTTTCAAATAAGTCCAATTCTGGACAATTAATGGCTGGTGGGTTAGTTTTATTACGGAGTTTACAGTCGGTACTTGCTAGGGGCATAGTCATCTCATCCTCAAGACTCTGGAGAATTCTGACTGCTGGAATATCAGATTTATCAATACCAAGGTCATTGGCTAATTTATCATCCTGAATGGAAAAGTATTTCTTCCAGCGCAATTTTCTGACGAAGAGGGAGATGTCCTTTGCCCAGACGAACGGTTGGTAGCGGGTCGTCGGGACAAAGGACAGCCCCCTCTTCAGCACTGTAGTTTCATGACTAGTTAGTACATGTGTAGATAAATTGACAATTTTCATTTCTTCCTCAGCCGACGAACTACCAGAGAATGCCTGAATTCTTCCAGGCTCCTCAGATACTGTCAGTAGCTCGGTGGCTGATCTCTGCGCCCCCGTAAAAAATATTGTGAAATAGGGAAATCTTGAGGTGGTTGCTGGTGTAGTCGTCCCCTACCTCGACCTTTATTCCGTACTCGATTAGGACGTGAATAATTCAATGTACGAGATCGAGCGACCTCAGTGTCAGACTGTTCCGTTTCTGAGGAACTTGGTTCAGTTCCCGAATATTTATTTGTACCAAAATAAGCTCGATTTTCCCTAAAGTCTGCCAGATCTCTCATAAACAAAGAGTGTTTTCTATCTTTTATGTGTTGGGTATACTTCGAGATACTGTCTCGTAAGGTTTTTTCTAAGGAGGAATATTCAGGGTCTGTCGAGAAGATTTTTGATTTTTCTATTAGATCTTCTAATTGTTTCTGATTTTTAACGAGGGTGATTTTCTCCTCTTCTAGCAAGAGGTTGATGAGTCTGAGTGATGAGTTAGTTGCTTCGGTCTCCCATTTTTTGAGAAATTCGGGGTTACGGCAACGGACTGGAGGCAGCACTGAGACTCTCAAACCTCTTGGTACAATTTTATCTTTACTAAGGGCGCCTACCCACTTGCGTTGTTAATTTTCGCGCGTGAAAAACGCGGCGTTTTCCGTGCGTTTTTCGCGGCGTTTTTTGCAGCCCTCTATTGACAATCATGGGTGCATTAAGTGAAAAATAAGGACACATATGCAACTGACAGTTCCTATGTGAAAAAACCCCACGAAACGGAAAAAAAACCCAGATGGACAAGAACACATTCTATACTAATTGCTCTTGAGAAAAAACGCAAAACATCACAGGAAAAAAAATCGCAAGTGGGTAGGCGCCCTTAGACGGAAGGAAAAAACGCAGCGACAAACTGGCTCTTATATGGAGGGTCTCACTTAAGAAATAAAGACAACCAACTGGCTCTAGAAAACTGGTGTGAAAGCAGGTTCAGACTACAGTATTTAAAGGGGTTGTCCCGTGCCGAAACGTTTTTTTTTTTTTTTTTCATAGACCCCCCCGTTCAGCGCGGGACAAACCCAAGGGACGTGATAAAAAAAAAAATAATAATTTTACTTACCCGAATCACATCTCTGCAGCTTCTTTCTTCTTTGCAGCCAAGATGGCCGCTGGGATCTTCACTCACGATGCACCGTGGGTCTTCTCCCATGCTGCACCGTGGGCTCTGTGCGGTCCATTGCCGATTCCAGCCTCCTGATTGGCTGGAATTGGCACACGTGACGGGGCGGAGCTACGCGATGACGCGTAGAAGGGGGCGGGGCCAGAACGCCGCTCGTGCCGAGACCCAAAAGAAGGGAGAAGACCCTTCTGCGCAAGCGCATCTAATCAGGAGATTAGACGCTGAAATTAGACGGCACCATGGAGACGGGGACGCTAGCAACGGAGTGGGTAAGTGAATAACTTCTGTATGGCTCATATTTAATGCACGATGTATATTACAAAGTGCATTAATATGGCCATACAGAAGTGTATACCCCCACTTGCTGCCGCGGGACAACCCCTTTAACATCCAGGGTCACCTGGACAAATGTGTCTCTGACGATCATCCCCGACTCTTCCAGACAGGGGTGGAGAAATATCTCCTTTACCAACTCCTTTACTGCCCTCCAAGCCAGTAGGCGTCTTGTTGTATCTTGTGACCCTATTTACTATTATCTTGGGGATCTCATGCTGAAGTAACTAACAAACCTCTTGTACTACAGTGGGCTATTAACAGGACCGCACCGTTCGAATGTGATCACACCGACTTAAGTACATATTATCATTGTTTGGTAATGGAATTGCGGAGAGACGACCGTTTTATCGTGAATACCCTGGGGATTAGACATCAAGGACTAGTGTCACTATAGGGATTAACCCTTGGCATTACCATTACCTATACATTATTTAGGCTTAGCGTGGAAGACTCAGCTATAGATATAAGAGAGAGGCTCCGGTCTATCAACCCAAGGGATATCATTGTGGTGTTGTATCACCTTTGGGTGGTGGGTATAATTTTTGTAATTAGTTTTGCGCCCGGGATAGTCCTACACATTTCTCTTAAATAAGTCTTAATCAAAGTAATTTTTTTATTTGTTTTTTCTCTTCTCAAAGGAATCAGATCAGGGAATTTTTCAGTTCTAAACTGATCCTTCTGACCCAGTGAATAGCCTTAGGCTAGGTTCCCGCAGGGCGGAATCCTGCAGGAAATCTCGCGGTTTGGCTGCCGTGAAAAACCGCAAGATTTCCACCGGGAAAGCACTGCTTTGCGGCCGGCGCTCCCATAGAGTAGAGCTCGGTCGTAACCGAAATAAAAAATTGATATGCTGTGGCCGGGGAATCCACACTGCACGCCGGCTTCTGACGACTTTGCTGTAACAGAATGGCCGTCCCGTGTGGACGAGAATTTTGACAACCTTGTCCACATGGCTGGCTAACCGCAGGATTAGCGGCCGCAGGCTGATTTGCCACAGCGAAATTCCAGACGTAATTTCTGTGGCAAATCCACCCTGTGTGAAGCAAAGCTTAAATTGGAATATTAGTAAAAAAAAAAAAAAAAAACTCACCAAAAATTAAAATAGTAAATTATTCTAGCTGCAGATTATTTTAACACCAAGTATATTTATCGCCTTTCCACAGGATATACGATAAATGTCTGACCGCTTGGGGTCCAACTGCTGGGAGCTGCACCCCCAAATGCCTTCATGGAGCATTGGTGTGAGTGGGAAAAAGAAATAATGCCTCAACAGTGCCACCTATTGGAAGGCAGCATTCCTGCAAGTCAACGGCAGAACTTTCAATAAACCCTGTAACAAAAGCTGAGAATATGGATCAAAAACAGAATCTTCTCCAGGAGAAAAGGACAAACATACATAGAAAGACTGCTTAAAGGGGTTGTCTAGGATGAGAAAAACATGGCTGCTTTCTTCCAAGCACAGCTCCACTCTTGTCCATAGCATTGTATGGGGTATTGCAATGGTATTGCAGTTCAGCTCCATTGATGTGAATAGGAGTTGTTGTTGGGGCCGAATTTCACATGGGCAATAAAAACGCAGAATTCTGAAACCCATGCTTTTCAATGGTTTCTTTTCCACTTGTGATGTTTTCACTCATGCAATATTGCGTGAAAAAAAACACGACATGCTCTATCTTTTTGCTCTTCTCTGCTCGCTCCACCGCCTGCGCAAGAGACCATCTCCCCTCACACCTCCTCCGTTCCCTCTCCCCAATGGTCATCTCCCATCTCACTACTATATTTAACCTCTCTCTGACCTCTGGCATCTTTCCCTCTCCTTTCAAACATGCCGTCATATCCCCACTGCTAAAGAAGCGGACATTTGACGCGACTGATGCTGCCAACTACCGAACCATCTCTAATCTCCCCTTCATCTCCCAACTATTAGAACGCCTAGTTTACTCCCACCTTGTAAGCTATCTATCAGAGAACTCTCTCCTCGATCCCCTACAGTCTGGCTTCCGACTCGAACACTCGACAGAAACTGCCCTTACAAGGGTATCCAATGACCTACTGACAGCCAAATCGAGGGGCAATTACTCCCTACTGATTCTCCTCGACCTCTCCGCAGCATTTGACACTGTTGACCACAAACTCCTCCTCAGTATGCTTCGCTCCATTAGCCTAAAGGACACTGGTCTCTCCTGGTTCTCCTCCTACCTGTCTGACTGATCTTTCAGCGTCTCCTTTGCTGACTCTACCTCACCTCCTCTTTCCCTTGCTGTTGGGGTCCCCCAGGGCTCGGTCCTCGGCCCCTTCTTTTCTCTATCTACACTGCCTCTATTGGACAAACCATCAGGAGATTTGGCCTCAAATACCACCTCTATGCTGACGACACTCAGCTGTACACCTCTTTCTGTGACATCTCTGCACCTTTCCTCCAAAACATCACTAACTGTCTGTCCGCTGTCTCTAACACCATGTCCTCTCTCTACCTAAAACTAAACCTCTCTAAAACTGACTTATTGGTATTTCCACTCTCCACTAAACGACCACATCCTGACATCTCCATCTCAGTGTGTGGCACCACTATAACTCCCAGACAGCATGCCCGCTGCCTTTGGGTCATATTCGACTCTGATTTGTGATTTACCCCCTACACTTTCGTCCCAGAAGTGACGTTAGACGGCAGGTAACGGGCGCCAGAAGCAGGAGCGGGGGACACCAGAGCAGCGCAGGAGCTGGCAACGCCAGAAGTCCGAGGGAGCGGCCGATCAGTTAGCAGAAGCGGAGGAGTGGGTCCCAGAGTGGCAGGAGGACAGAGAGCGTGGCCGTCGGGTGAGATGTCCTGCCGGTGAGACTGCAGGAGCTGCGGAGGAGCTGCTGACAGAGCCGATAAATATAATCTGTGTGTCTTAGTGTGTGTGTGTGTGTGTTTGTGCGCCTGTAGGTCTAAGTGTGTGTCTTAGTGTGTGTGTACCTGTGGGTCTAGGTGTGAGTCTGTGACTAAGGGAGGGGGTATTAGAGTAGGAGTGTGTAAGTGTCTGTGTGCAAGGTGTAAGTGCAGCAGGATTAGGGGATTGAGAGAGAGTGCAAGCGTTAGATTTAAAAAAAAAATGTGTATGCAGTGGCGCATAGGCGGCAGCGTGTGAGCGGTTGCGCATAGGCGGCAGCGCGTGAGTGGAGAGTGAGCAAGTCTATCTTCACTACTTCCATAATTTCATTGTAGATCCCCATTAGGATGAGCTCCATGCCTGGCAATGTCATCCAGTGTGCTACTTGTGCAATGTATGTGGTCCTTGATCAGCCGATCAAGGGTGCATGGTGTTGCGCAAGATGCATGCACGTTGCACATTTAGAAGCCCAAATTCTGGATCTCAATGGGCAACTGGCAACACTGAGAGCCACTGACATCATGGAAAGGAGTTTGGTGCTCACTGAGCAGACATTCGCTGGGGTAGAGGCGGGGGCGGATGGTGCTACGGAAGAGCAGGGGGAGCAGGCAGTAAGCAGGGTGACATACAGAAGGAGGGGTAGAGGGAAGAGAAGGCTAGTCCTGAACAGGCACAACCCAACAAGTTTGCAAAGTTGGCAGATGAGGGGAATGCCATTACAGAGCCAGCACCGCTGCAGCACAACATGCCCTCTGAACGCCAGGGAGATGACTTCTCCAGTGAGATGGGGATGGGGAGCGCAGGGCAGGCTAGACAGGTCCTAGTGATGGGTGACTCAATTATAAGGGGGGCAGATAGGGCAATCTGCCATAAAGACCGGCATCGTCGAATGGTGTGTTGTCTTCCTGGCGCTCGAGTTCGACACATCGCGGATCGGATTGACAGATTACTGGGAGGAGCTGGTGAGGATCCAGCGGTCATGGTGCATGTTGGCACCATTGAACAAATTAGAGGTCAATAGAGGGCCCTCAAAAATGATTTCAGGGACTTAGGGTCCAAGCTTAGGGTGAGGACCTGCAGGGTAGTTTTCTCGGAAATACTACCTGCACCACAAACCACACTAGAAAGGCAGCAGGATCTTGGGGAGGTAAACAAGTGGCTCCGGAGTTGGTGTAAGAAGAAGGGGTTTCGGTTCCTGGAGAACTGGGCTGACTTTGCTGTCGGCTACAGGCTCTACCGTAGGGACGGGCTGCATCTTAATGGGTAGGGTGCAGCTGTGCTGGGTGAGAAGATGGCTAGAACGCTGGAGGAGTGTTTAAACTAGGGACTGGGGGGGAGGGCAAAAAGAGAAATAAGGGGGCAGTCAGCGTAGCTAGCGACCTGGGTCTAAGCAATGAAATGGGGGTCGAGCAGGGGAAGGGGTTAGTACAGTTAGAAGTGTCAGATCAGCCAATAGAACCATTAGTAACAAAATGAATTTAAAGATAAAAAAAAAATTGTATAAACTAGCGGGGTGCCACAGGGTTCACTATTGGGCCCCATTCTGTTCAATATATTTATCAACGACCTGATAGAGGGGCTGCACAGCAAAATATCAATATTTGCAGATGACACAAAATTATACAATATAATCAATGAAACGGAGGACAATGTGCGGCTACAAAAGAACTTGGATAAGCCGGGGGCTTGGGCAGAAACATGGCAAATGAAGTTCAATGTTGATAAATGTAAGGTTATGCACATGGGCAGGAGAAACGGATGTCACCAATATACACTAAATGGGGTACTGCTAGGGAAAGGTGATATGGAAAAGGATCTGGGGGTACTAGTGGATTGTAGACTAAACTGGAGTAACCAATGCCAGTCAGCTGCTGCAAAAGCTAATAAAGTCTTGGGGTGCATTAAAAGAGGTATAGGGGCGAAGGACGAGAACATTATCCTCCCACTATATAAGGCACTTGTCAGGCCTCACATGGAATACTGTGTACAGTTCTGGACACTGGTGCTCAGGAAAGATGTTACAGTACTGGAGGGGGTTCAAAGAAGGGCAACCAAACTAATACATGGAATGACGGGACTGGAATACCCAGAGAGGCTATCCAAATTGGGATGATTTACTCTAGAAAAAAGACGGCTAAGGGGTGATCAAATAACTGTGTATAAATACATGAGGGGACAATACAAGGATCTCTCCCATGATCTGTTTGTACCCAGGACTGCGACGGTAACAAGAGGGCATCCGCTACGTCTAGAAGAAAGCAGGTTTCATCGCCAACACAGAAAAGGGTTCTTTACTGTAAGAGCAGTGAGATTGTGGAACTCTCTGCCTGAGGATGTGGTGATGGCAAAATCCATAGAGGAGTTTAAAAGGGGACTTGATGTCTTTCTAGAGCGGAAGGATATTACAGGATATCAGGCAGGTAGGAACTATTAGGGGTTGATCCAGGGAACAGTCTGATGGCCATCAGGGAGTCGGGAAGGAATTTTCACCCAAAAGGGCTAATTGGCTCCTGCCTCTTGGGGTTTTTGCCTTCCTCTGGATCAACAACATAGGAGAATAAACAGGCTGAACTAGATGGACATTGTCGTCATTCGGCCTTACATACTATGTTACATCCAATCTCTGGCCCGAACATGTCAGCTGCACCTCAAGAACATCAGAAGAATCTGCTCTTTTCTCACTGTAGACACGCTAAAAAAACCTTATTGTTGCCCTCATTCACTCATGGCTCGATTATTGCACCAGACTCTACTCTCTCCAATCCATCCTGAATGCGGCAACCAGGCTCATCTTCCTGACTAGCCGCTACTCAGACGCCTCTGCCCTGTGCCGGTCACTGCACTGGCTGCCCGTTAAATGCAGATTACAATTTAAACTTACTACCTTCATCCACATAGCCCTCCGGTGCGCAGCACCACCCTTATATCGCCTCCCTCATTTCAATCCATCACCCAGCCCGGGCTCTCCGCTCTGCTAATGAAACTAGACTGCGCACCTCTCTCATTCCCGCCTCCAAGACTTCTCCAGAGCAGCACCAGTCCTCTGGAATGCACTACCAAAGGCTACCCGGGCAATCCAGGACTCGCAGAACTTCAGGCCTGCTCTAAAAACGCACCTCTTCAGGGAGGCATACCGCATTCCCTAAACAAACCCCTCTGTACTCCGCCTGATAACATGCTCCCTGACCTACTGACTGCAATCCCTGCTAGCCATCATAAACCGCTCCTGCAGTCATACGGTTTCTGCCGTCACACGGCTAAATGTCTGACCATTGTCTGTGTGTATAACATCGCTCACTCTCCACCCCACCATACAGTGCTCATCTCCAGCCCCTTTACCTTCTGTATCAGCCCACTATTCGTAGTATGTAAGCTCGTTGGAGCAGGACCCGCACCCCTATTGTATCAATCAACTGATTACTATATGTAACCGTGGTTCTGTAATGTTTGTACTTTTGTCTTTCTGTATTCCCCCTGTCTATGTAAGCGCTGCGGAATATGTTGGCGCTATACAAATAAAGTTTATTATTTTGCCTTTTGCTCTTTTCTATCGCCCATGTTTCCCTATGGAGTTTTTGTTTTATCGAATTGCAATGCACAAACTTGTAACGGAATGCGTTTTTAACGTCAGAAAATTGCAAGTGGCAGCAAGAAAAAGCAGCGCTGATGCTCAAAAATTTTGGGAACAAAAACACGATTTTGCCACAATCACCCATATAAAACTATCCTAAAGGGTTTGTATCTCTCATCAGTGTACAGAAGGTTTCTGGCTTGCCTACTGAGAGGCGTTTAGATGTTGGTCACGAAGGGTATTGTTTCTCCCTAGGAAGAGCGCCTAGAAGGTGTGAGGAGACTTAGAAGGTCATTCATGCTCCTCTGGGTAATATGCAAATAAGGGAGTTGGAACAAACCCTCCACAGTGCCACCTATTGGAAGGCAGCATTCCTTCAGATCAATGTTAGACTTTTTATACAAGCCTTGTATAAAGACCGGGAATTGAAAGCAATTCCAATAGGTGGCACTGTGGGGTCTTGTTCATGCGTCAAAATAGCCCATGCAAGTCTATAGGAGTGTTAAAAATATGCAGTGAAAATGTATAAAATGTACGTATTCACTGTGAATTTATATAGAAGGAGAAATCTCCTGCACCGCCTTGTTTTCTTTCTTTTTGTTCCCCTAAATACACTGAGAATTTGTACTAATTTACCACATGGATACGAGATGAGCCGCTTTAGCCTCAAAACATATTTCTTAAATGTAATCCAACCTTTATACTTGTAAGTAAAATTACAGCATCAGAACATCACACCTCCTGAGACATCAGATCATGGAGTGCGGGAGTCTTGTGTAATCAGACACTCAGCCTCCTCCATTCATCATGTACTGCGCCCCCTGGTGGAGGAACAGGGAAGGAATAACCTCACTGATGATACAGGGAAGGGGTTGAGCTGCGGACACTCACATACAGACACTCACCACCATTAGGGAGACGTGATACATAATACACTGCCTCAGAGAGAAAATGTCGCACCATGGAGAAATGCTCGAAGTGAAACCAAATTCAACCTACAGACAGAGAATTAGGTCCTCAACAATCAATTTTCATTTTAAAAAATCCCACATCTCCTGTGACCCAATAACCAGGATGATCAGTAAGTAGTGAAGAGGGGGCCACCATATTGGTTGACATACTTGTTAACTTGGGTTTGCCACAGAACAAACTTTTAGCAAATTTCTACTGGTTCAGTTCGCTCAACACTAGCAAACAGGTTTATGTGCTTGTATGTGCCGCATACCTCCATATAACCTGGCCATGTGTCATACCTCATTAATACCTATTATATTTGTGCTTGTGCAGCAGTTATTGCATCTACCTTTATATTTATTATTTGTGATTATAGGTGGTCTATTATATCTTCTTGCTCTGGATTTTCCCTTTTCCTTGCCTCCATGTTTTATGTTCTACCTTCCCCCTTTCTCTCTGGACTTAAAGGAGTCATCCAAACAGCTCCCACTGGGAAACTCCGGGGTTGGAGCAGAAGCCGCTGCTCCGTCCTCTGTGTAGTGGCCGGTGCCTGTAATTGCGCTGCCTGGAAAACCTCTTTAAATTAGTTATGTCAATGCAACACCTCAGCTAAGCTTTAGGCCTCATGTCCACGAGTGTATGCATAAAATGCTGCATGTAATTAGCTGCATAACTCTGGATTGAATCTCTTTCTCTTTGCATATGATCTCGTGTCCATTTTTTGTGTGCACGTATGGCTGTGTATGTTCTGTGTATGCACCGGATTTTAGTACACATGCAAAAAAAAACCCGCAACAAACCCTGCTTTCTTATCACTTCATTGCATGTATCCAGGCAACATGTGTTTTACACACAGTGGTTATGCAAACAATTATGTAAGTACTGTGTTAGTAATGCTGGAGCCGGAGCCTGGAAGGCAATAGAAGCAGGCAGGCATGACAGGGTTAACGGGGAATGAAAGGGTTAAGCAAAAGGGAGATTGTTCTGGAAAAGGGGAGGGGAGAAGGGGTGGAGACATCAGAAAAAGGTCACATGACTAGGCAATTGGGAGCCATCTTTATAATAATAATAAATCTTTATTTGTATAGCGCCAACTTATTCCGCATCGCTTTCAGGCATAGATAAATGCCAGAAGGAGAAGATGGAGATCCTGGAGAAGAGTGAAGAAAAGGCCTGAATATTAGCCGGAAGAGTGAAGAAGGATGAAGAAAGAAGTCTTGCAGGTGGCAATGAGAAGTCCCAAGACTGCGGGGAGAAGCCTAAGGACCACTGGGAGAAGGTAGAAATCCCAAGACCGCGGTGAGAAGCCTGAGGAAGACAGTGAGAAGGTAGAAGTCCTAAGACCGCGGTGAGAAGCCTGAGGAAGATAAGGAGAAGGGAGAAGATCGAAGCCCCAAGACTTACCTCATATGGAGGCCTTGCTAAGGAAGATAAGAGCGGAGGAGGAGAAGAGAGGCCTGCAGTGGAGATGTCCGGAGCTGTGCTGGTGATGGGGGACTCAGTACAGGCGGCAAGAGCAGTGAAGGAGAGGAGGCTGCGGAGGGCGCATGCGCTTGCATGCCTCAGCCCGGGGCAGCGTCCCGTGTGCTGCTGCATAGGGAGTCTGTCTCCCGTTGCTTCGGGTATGTCTTCCTCTGAGACATAGCAAGTGGGGGAGGACAGACCCAGGAGAACTTCTGTCAGGCGGTGTGGCAACGCGTCCCGTGCTAGGCCCTGTGCTGCCAGGGGGTTAGGGCTTAGCTTGGGACAATATACAGTGTCAGCAGGCAGAGGTTGCGGCTGCTCACCCAGTGAGATTCCGTGTAGGGAGCATGTCTTCATGGAGGGACAGAGCTTCTATCAATAGTGGGAGCCCCAGGAGACATGAACGTGGGGGTGCAGTGAGGGGGCAGCAGTCGGCTGGCCCTGAGATGATAGGAAGAGGAGGAGACTCAGGAGGAGCAGTGGCAGCTGCAGCCACAGCGGTGCAGGAGCAGTAGGGATGGGAGCAGACTGTTCGGATGATAGGCATAGGAGAATAGGAGCCTGAGTGACTTGAAGATGGACCAGCGGCTAGCGGGTTCACAGCCCCCGGGCAGCCGGGTGAGTTAACATCATTGTCCTGTGTGTCAGCTTTAGCGGGGCCGTTTGTGGCCTGCAAGGGGAGAGGTGACCGTAGGGGAAATGCGTGGTGGGGTTGGAGACTTCCGGAATTTTATTAGTCAGCTGTGGGATTTTTGTCAGAGACGAGAGCTGGGGGTGGAGGGGGAAAGGTCTGTCACCAGTGTCAGCATCGACCATGCCGTCACGAGCGTCGAATAGCAGTGAGAGCGTTCAAGTTTGAAGTTTGGCTGGGGTGACTGGGATGGAACAGATGGTGGGGGTAGGGGTGACATTACATACCGAGAAATACGGTGATAGGGTGAGGCTAGATAAGGCCAGGGGTGAGGTATACATGTGATTTGAGGGGCATTAGGGGCACACTTAAAAAAGGAAGGGAGGGAGAAGATCTGGCAGGACGAATACGTTAAGATATTTTCTCTGCTCCCACTGGAAAAGTTTGATTTAGATAAGGGGAGAAGAATGGAGAATAAGTTAGAAAAGCAGAGATGGAGGGTAACTCCACAGACATTCACAAATTGGCTTCAGGCATTTGCCATTTTGGCGAGTGTGATCGAAGAAAAGGCGCCAGAGAATTGCTCGGGGCTTTTGTTGCTATTTAGATTCTATTGGGGAGCCCCATAGGGTGTATGGGGGGCAAACCTGGCTGCACTATGACGAGCAGTTTAGGTTGTCCGTCCATCTATCAATTGGGATCAGAAGGACATAGGGCTATGGTTAAGATTGATGGCCCCGGTGAGATACAGGCAGCCCTTTCATGGGGGCACCGGGGCGGCAGGCAGTTCACAGGGAGGGAGTCAGGCTGGGCATGGTGGAGGAAACCGGCCTGAATTTTGTTGGCAATTTAATGAGTTCAGGGGAGGTTAATGCAAGTTCAGGCAGGGTGCAGATTTAAGCACATTTGTAACCTTTGCAATGAGGGATCACAAGGGGCCGCAAAGTGTTTTAAAAAGGGAAAAGGAAAGGGACAGGGTTTTGGTGGAAAAAGGGATGACGCCAGTGAAACTGGAAAAGATGGTCAGTAGATATCAGGATAGGGATAAGACAAAACTGTTGTTCGAGGGTTCCAGGACGGTTTCAAAATTCTGTCCCTGGAACACGTAGTTCCATTTTCCAAAAAGAATTTATGGTCAGCACTGTTGTGTCTGACCAAAGTAATGGAAAAACTGGCAAAGGAGGTTCACTTGGGTCACATGGCGGGACCTTTCAGGGAACCTCCTTTTAGGGATTTCATTGTTTCACCACTAGGGGTAGTGCCCAAAAAAGAACTGAAAAAGTTTTGGTTGATTCATCATATAGCGTACCTGAAAGGGATGTCGGTTAATGATGGTATAGACGCTGAGCTTTGTTCGGTGGTGTGTATGTCATTTGACATCACGGTTCGGTGGGTGAGAAGGTACAGGTCCATGGCTTTGTTGGCGAAGGCTGATATTGAGTCGGCTTTTCGTTGGCTGCCAGTGGCACCGGAAAGTGTATGGTTGTTGGGCTGTTTTTGGATTGGGGACTATTTTGCGAATCGTTGTTTGCCCATGGGCTGCTCCATCTCATATGCTTACTTCAAAGCCTTTAGATCTTTTCTGGAATGGGTGGTGAGGGACATCGTAGGAATGCAATCGGTCATCCATTATCTATATGATTTCCTGTGTGTGGGCCCAGGCGGGTCGCCAACATGTGCTGTTTTGTTGGGAACGTTTCAGTGTGTCACGCATTGTTTTGGGTGCCGTTTGCCCCTGAGAAGACAGAAGGTCCCATGACATGTTTGAGTTTTTTGGGCATTAACATTGACACAGAGTCAATGAAATGCAGGCTGCCAGAGGAAAAACTGAAGGATTTGAAGGCGGATATAGAGAGAGCTAAAGAGTTGACAAAAATCATGCAGTCATTATTAGGGAAATTTAAGTTTGCTTGCCGAATAATGCCTCTGGGGAGTGTTTTTTGCATGAGGTTGGAAGCAGCCACGGCGGGAGTGAAGGCGCCGCATCATTTTATTTGGGAGGAAGCCATAAAGGTGACTTTGCAGTCTGGCCTTCCTTTAAAAAAAAAAAATATTCGGCAGTCAGTAGTGATGGATGAGGCATGTGAAAACATGGACTTTGAACTGTTTACACGTGTGGCAGGCAGTTCTGGTTTTGGGGCCTACTTTCAGGGCCCGTGGTGTGTGGGGAATTGGCCGGAAGCATTGAGGGAGAGCGGGTTGGTTTGAAACCTGGTACTATTATAATTGTTTTCTATAGTCGTGGCAGTGGCGCTGTTTTAAGAATAAGAAATTTAGGTTCTTGTGTGACAACATGGGTGTGGTTCAGGTCATCAACTCACTGACGGCCTCATCACCGCCGGTAGTAATTCTAGTACAGTATCTGGGGGTCCTGGGGAGTCAACAAATTGGGTTGGAGGATGAAGGCAGGGGCTAGAGAGCTGCCTTCCTGCCTTCCTCCTCTTTTTAGTTATAAGTGGGAGTTGGTGGATCTGTCGCCTCGTGGCTTTGACAGGACAGTGGCTGTCAAGATGGGTGGAGTTTCTAGCCTGCGTAGGGCTAGTGCGCCTCAGTGTCGGGAGGTAGGCGACTAGAGGCCAATCAGTGAGTATGGTTCTCCCGAGGCATGTTGTTGGGAAATTGAGTCTCTTGAGTCAGTGGTATGCGGCGTGAGGCAATAACAAATATTTCCCTGATTGTGAGGCGACATATTAGTTTGGGGCTCCTAGGACCTCCCCTGGAGTTTTTCTATTGTAATGTTATATTTTGTTATTTTTAATTAAATGGCTGCTGTGGCCAGTTTAATGCAGTTGGTGTGTTTATGTTTTTTTGGTAAGGGGGGAGTAAGGTCACAGCGACAAGGGCTCCGTTATACCCATGTCATGCATTGCATATTCACACACACCCATAGAGATCAATATGGCTGTAGGAATGTTACACATGGTAAAATAGTGCATGCTGCGATTTTTTTTCTCATGCATATCGACATACAGTGTTCATGGACACATGTGCATGGATCAACAAAAATGCATTGACTTTAATTGACTGCATTCACCGTGTATCCCGTAACCGTGCGACACACGTGTAATACACGGTGAAAAATCACCCACGGACATGTGGCCTAAAGGGATGCAACCCTGAGTCCAACTTCATTGCCATGGTAACAGATTCCCTTTAAAGACTCAAACTGAGTCAGTGTTAACTTGGTGTTTTTATAGTTTGCACATGGCGAGTTTTTCAACCAGCTTACGAATGAAAATGAAGTTTTTTTTCTGCCTTCTTTCTACTTTCGGTGCTTGAGTCCATCATTGTTACCCTACACGTCTCCCTAATGGTGGTGAGTGTCTGTATGTGAGTGTCCGCAGCTCAACCCCTTTTCTTGTATCATCAGTGAGGTTATTCCTTCCCTGTTCCTCCACCAGGGGGTGCAGTACATGATGACCGGAGGAGGCTGAGTGTCTGATTACACAAGACTCCCGCACCCCTTGATCTGATGTCTCAGGAGGTGTGATGTTCTGATGCTGTGACTTTACTTATAAGTTAAACTACTTTTAGGAAATCCTTACGGTTATTTCTGTTATTAGGATTGTTTTATTCCCAAAACATTTATTTTCTGTTTACCTGACAGAGAAGAAATGTCTTATTGTTACAACCCCCAGCGATACTGAGACCGGTGTCCCAGAATGCACCTGTTATCGGAGTAGCAGTGTGCTCACTTCATAGCTTCTATGGCATTGGCTAGGACTGATGCGCTTTTTTTAATGCAGCTAGGGCTTATTTTGGGGGAAACAGTAGGACTTCCTACTGTAAAAGTTGCATCGCACCATACGTAAACCGCAATGCAACACCAAGCAAGGCTCCATAGGAAAACAGTCTTAAAAACATCACAAATAGCGGGAATATTCAGCAAGCTGCGATTTTTTCCTCCCCCCCCCCCCCCCCCCAATGTAGCAGCCTACAAAACTTTGCTAAGGTGAAGGAAACCATTGAAAAGCCTGGGCTTCACATACATGAGATCTGTAGCACTGATGCATCAGGAGAAAAGCGGGCGATTTTATCTCCCCTGTGAAAGCGGCCTCAGGGAGACGTGATACATGACACACAACCTCAGGACAAAATGTCGCACCATGAAGAAATGCTCGAAGTGAGAAGAAACTCAACGCATAAAAAAAGCGAAGTTCTGAACAATCGATTTTAATTTCAGAATATTCCCCGTCTCCTGCGACCCAATAACCTGGATGATCAGTGAGTAGTGGGGTCGCCATGTTGGGTGATATAGTTGTTACCACAGCGTGACATGGATTCAGTGAGTGCGGGCATACTGTCCTCGGTGGGGCTGACCATGTGATATTGACCATAGTCCACAGGTGACCTTCATTATGAGGATGTGGGAGAGCGATCCCTGCACATCCAATCCTGTGCCAGAGATTCCCCATTGGGATGCATTTAGACTGGGGGGGGGGGGGGGGGGGGGGGGTTCATGCCAAAGAGATATCAGTCCAAGAAACTCAGACCATTATTGCACTTGCAAAAATGTGATTTTTATGCAAGTGTGATTTGTTTTATAAGAAAAAGCAGCAGTTGTTATTTCCTGCGCCTGAAAATTGTCCATTATTGCCTTATGGGAACAAAACTAATTTGCATCACACTCACATGTGTACGCAGGCATGATGCAAGTGCTTTAGTTTTTTTTCTTTGCTTGTCTCACATGATGGTTGCTTAGCTCAGTTGGGTTAGTGCATGCTGCTACCAGTCATGCCAAGGTCGTGGGTATGATCCCTGTATGGGTTGGCTTATGAAGTGTCTGAAGAGCCATCAAGCTCTTCTTGGACATAGGTAACAGCCTGTTTGCTTGGAAAATGTTTGCAGGCTATCTTGATGTAGAAAAGGGAGCAGTGATGCATGTGTATGTGGATCAAAGAGGCCAAAAACACAGGCACAAATCATGGGCCGGTTAGCTCAGTTGGGTTAGAGCGTGGTGCTAATAACGCCAAGGTCGTGGGTTCGATCCCCGTACGGGCCAGCTTACGTAGTGTCTGAAGAGCCGACAAGCTCTTCTTTGGAAAAGTTAGCAGCCTTTTTTCTTTTGAAAAGTGGAGCAATGAGGCATGTGGCTCAAAGAGGCAAAATGTGCCATTCTGCCTCATGGCGCATTAGCTCAGTTGGGTTAGAATGTGGTGCTAATAACTCCAAAGCCAGTGGAAAGTGGAGCAGTGATGCATGTGGCTCAAACAGGAAAAATGTGCAATTCTAGCTTAAGGCCCATTAGCTCAGTTGGGTTAGAATGTGGTATTAATAACACCAAGGTTGTGGGTTTGATCCCCGTATAGGCCAGCTTACATAATGTGGGGGTCACTCTGCAGGTGACAGCATAACTCATGTTTATATGTAGTGGAAATGCTGCAGCTTCCATATCCACAGTCAAAATCTGTTACTGCAGCTGATTTCATATTATGCAGTGCTCCCCAGCTTCTGGTTCCTATTAGACCTGCATCTCCTGACCAGGCCACTTGGAACTGGAGCCCTCAGAGCAGGTGAGGGGAAGTGCTGCATAGTATGTAATGAGATGTTCGTTTATGACTGATTTCTGGTCAAAAAAAGCACCAATTTTAACTGCTTTTTTTAGATGCAGAAATACTGCAGAATTTTCTCCCTGTATTTTGAAACGGCCCTGTACTTTTTATAACACCGAAGGTAAAATCATAGGCCGTGATAAGCCCCGCCCCTGACCACACCCCTCTGTCCCGCTTTGAGCCCGGGAAAATCTGGTCATCTTATCTAATAAAAAGCAAAACAGGTGTGAAAAATACAGCCCTGTGATAAAGGGCCCTCAGGGTGTTTTATGTCCTTGAGTACCTGCCCACCACACCTATTTGTTTTCTGCGTTTCAGTAGTTCTGAATTTTTGGACATAATAACACAAATTTCATTTTTGGGGGGTTGAGGAGGGTATACGAAAACACCAAGTATATTTATCGCCTTTCCACAGGATATAAGATAAATGTCTGACCGCTTGGGGTCCAACTGCTGTGAGCTGCAACCCCGAAATGCCTTCATGGAGCATTGGTGCGAGTGGGAAAAAGAAACAATGCCTCAGCAGTGCCACCTATTGGAAGGCAGCATTCCTGCAAGTCAACGGCAGAACTTTCAATAAACCCTGTAACAAAAGCTGAGAATATGGATCAAGAACAGAATCTTCTCCAGGAGAAAAGGACAAGCATACATAGAAAGACTGCTTAAAGGGGTTGTCTAGGATGAGAAAAACATGGCTGCTTTCTTCTAAGCACAGCGCCACCCTTGTCTATAGCATTGTGTGTGGTATCGCAGTTCAGCTCCATTGATGTGAATAGGAGTTGTTGTTGGGGCCAAATGGGCCCCTGTGAGTTCACTCTGTGGGCCAAATTGGTTATTGAGAAGTTTTGTGCACAAAGAGTAACAGACCGACACAATGCTTGTATCAACCCAGTACACTTCTGATGTATTCAAAGGAACACAACAGCTTTTTATGGACATCCCAAAATAGGAGTATACAGAAAGGGTTATTGTGCTCACACCGGATTGGTTAATACAATAATATGGTAATTCACGTTAGTGCTGAGGTATGGTGAGGAGCTTCTATCAGAATGTAGAACTGCTCCACGAGAAAGACCTGCGGGAGCTCAGTTCAAGGATCGAATACATTCTGGTTTATACTATGATCAAGTTAACCATTTAACTGCTGCAATTTACTAAGAAAGTAGATAGACCTATATATATATATATATATATATATATATATATATATATATATATGTATTAGCCCAGGCTGATGTGAGAAACATATGAAAAGATATGTATAAATACATATATTATTACTGCAACAGAGCTGAGCTGTAATACTGGTCACAACCCATGGATAAGGGTGGCGCTGTGTTTGGTAGAAAGCAGCCATGGTCTTCTTATCCTGGACAACACCTAAAGGCTGGTTTCACATGGGCAATAAAAACGCAGAATTATAAAACCCACGCTTTTAATGGTTTCTTTCCCACTTGTGATGTTTTCATTCATGCAATATTACATGAAAAAAACCACGACATGCTCTATCTTTCTGCATTTTGCTCTTTTCTATCGCCCATGTTTCCCTATGGAGTTTTTTTTCATATTGCAATGCACAAACTTGTAATGGAATGCGTTTTTAACATCACAAAATTGCAAGTGGCAGCAATGTTTTTGCAAGAAAAAGCAGCGCTGATGGTCAAAAATCGCTTGGACAACAACACGATTTTGCCACAATCACCCATGTAAAACTATCCTAAAGGGTTTGTATCTCTCATCAGTGTACAGAAGGTTTCTGGCTTGGCTACTGAGAGGAGTTTAGATGTTGGACACGAAGGGTATTGTTTCTCCTTGGGGAGAGTGTCTAGAAGGTGTGAGGAGACTTAGAAGGTCATTCATGCTCCTCTGGGTAATATGCAAATATGCAAATACTGCACTTCTATGGGATGAACGGAAATTGAAAGGTTTATTGATCTCTGCCTGTCCTACAGAAGTGAGTGGAGAGAGTGCACTGTCACTACATATATAGGAGCATTCCAGAACACAGACCTCAGTACATTTATGGGCTCATTCACATGAGTGCCTATCATATGTGTATTTTTTATATGCATCAGAAACGCTATCTTTTCTCCTTAGAGAGAGCATCTAGAAGGTAAGTGGGGATACTTAAAAGATCAATCATGCTCCTCTGGGTAATATGCAAATAAGGGAGCTGGAACAAAACCTCCACAGTGCCACCTATTGGAAGGCAGGATTCCTTCAGATCAATGTTAGACTCTTTATACAGGCCTTGTATAAAAACCAGGAATTAAAAGCAATTCCAATAGGTGGCACTGTGGGGCTCTTGTTCATGCGTCAATTAAAAATTGCAGTAAGTCTTATTTTGGTCCTTATTATGGACCAAAATAGCCCATGCAAAGCTATGGAAGTGTTAAAAATATGCAGTAAATATGAATAAAATGTACGTATTCACTGCGAATTTATATAGAAAGAGAAATCTCCTGCACCGCCTTGCGCCCCTGAATACGCTGAGAATTTGTAGTAATTTACCACGTGGATACAAGATGAGCAGCAAAGCTCTACGTATTTCTTATGTGTAATCTAACCTTTATACTTGTAAGTAAAGTTGCAGCATCAGAACATCACACCTCCTGAGACATCAGATCAAGGGGTGCGGGAGTCTTGTGTAATCAGACACTCAGCCTCCTCCATTCATCATGTACTGCGCCCCCTGGTGGAGGAACAGGGAAGGAATAACCTCACTGATGATACAGGGAAGGGGTTGAGCTGCGGACACTCACATACAGACACTCACCACCATTAGGGAGACGTGATACATAATACACTGCCTCAGAGAGAAAATGTCGCACCATGGAGAAATGCTTGAAGTGAAACAAAATTCAATCTACAGACAGAGAATTAAGTTCTAAACAATCAGTTTTTTATTTTTTTAAATTCCACTTTTCCAGCGACCCAATAACCAGGATGTAAGTAGTGAAGAGGGGGCCACCATATTTTTATCGGTTCAGTTCGCTCAACACTAGTAAACAGGTTTATGTGCTTGTATGTGCCGCATACCTCCATATAGCCTGGCCATGTCTCATACCTCATTAATACCTATTATATTTGTGTTTGTGCAGCAGTTATTGCATCTACCTTTACATTTATTATTTGTGATTATAGGTTGTCTATTATATCTCCTTGCTCTGGATTTTCTCTTTTCCTTGCCTCCATGTTTTAGGTTCTACCTTCCCCCTTTCTCTCAGGACTTAGGGCGCCCACCCACTGGCGTTTTTTTACCTGCGTTTTGCGTTTTGCATTTTTCCTGCACAGGCATAGAGATAACATGTGTTCCTGTCCACTGGCGTTTTTTTTGCGTTGCGTTTGCGTTTTTAACATAGGAACTGTCAGTTGCATATGTGTCCTTATTTTTCTCCTAATGCACCCATGAAAGTCAATGGAAATTAATGGAAAAGCCGCGAAAACGCCGCGAAAAACGCGCGGAAAAATCGCGGTAAACGCGGCGAAAACGCTGCGTTTTTTCCCCGCGGAAAACGCAAACGCCAGTGGGTGGGCGCCCTCAAAGGGGAGGTCTCGCGAAAGCAAGTGGGGTTATGCACTTCTGTATGGCCATATTAATGCACTTTGTAATATACATCGTGTATTAATTATGAGCCATACAGAAGTTATTCACTTACCTGCTCCGTTGCTAGCGTCCCCGTCGCCATGGTTCCGTCTAACTTCGGTGTCTTCTTGCTTTTTTAGACGCGCTTGCGCAGATGGATCTTCTCCCTTCTCCACCCCATGACGTGTGCCTGTTCCAGCCTCCTGATTGGCTGGAATCGGCACGTGACGGGGCGGAGCTACGCGATGACGCGTACAAGGGGGCGGAGCCAAAACGCTGATGCTTCCGAGCGGAGCCGAAGGGAGAAGATCCATCTGCGCAAGCGCGTCTAAAAAAGCAAGAAGACACCGAAGTTAGACGGAACCATGGCAACGGGGACGCTAGCAACGGAGCAGGTAAGTGAATAACTTCTGTATGGCTCATATTTAATGCACGATGTATATTACAAAGTGCATTAATATGGCCATACAGAAGTGCATAACCCCACTTGATTTTGCGAGACAACCCCTTTAAAGGAGTCATCAAAGCAGCTCCCACTGGGGAACTCTGTTTAGAGGCTGGTGCTTGTAATTGCAGGTGCAGCTCTCATTGAAATCAATGGTTTCCCAGCCTGCAATTGAAAGCATAGATCGCATTGATTTCATTGATAAGAGCGAAGGCGGAGAACAGAGGCCTGCAGAGGCTGGAAGAGAAGTGCAGAGCTGCACTGGTGATGGGGAACTCGGTGCAGGCGGCAAGAGCGGTAAGGAAGAGGAGGCTGCAGAGGGTGCGTGCACTTGCATGCCTCAGCCCGGGGCAGGGTGTATGGTTGTTGGGCTGTTCTTGGAATGGGGACTATTTTGTGAACTGTTGTTTGCCCATGGGCTTCTCCATCTCATATGCTTATTTCAAAGCCTTTAGCTCTTTTCTGGAATGGGTACTCAGGGACATCGCAAGAATGCAATCGGTCATCCATTATCTGTATGATTTCCTTTGTGTGGGCCCAGGTGGGTCTCCAACATGTGCTGTCTTGTTGGGAATGTTGCAGTGAGTTGCCCATCATTTTGGGGTGCCATTGGCCCCTAAAAAGATGGAAGGTCCCATGACACTATTGAGTTTTTTGGGCATTACCATTGACACAGAGTCAATGAAATGCAGGCTGCTGGAGGAAAACCTGAAGGATTTGAAGACGGATGTAGAGAGGGCTAAAGAGTTGACAAAAATCACGCTACGTGATTCGCAGTCATTATTAGGGAATAGAGATGAGCAAACGTACTCGTCCGAGCTTGATACTCGTTCCAGTATTAGGGTGTTTGAGATGCTTGTTACTCGTAACGAGTACCACGCGATGTTCGGGTTACTTTCAGTTTCCTCTCTGAGAAGTTAGCGCGCTTTTCTGGCCAATAGAAAGACAGGGAAGGCATTACAACTTCCCCCTGCGACGTTCAAGCCCTATACCACCCCCCTGCAGTGAGTGGCTGGGGCGATCAGGTGTCACCCGAGTATATAAATCGGCCCCTCCCGCGGCTCGCCACAGATGCATTCTGACATAGTTCAGGGAAAGTGCTGTCTTGGTGGAGTTGCTATAGGGAGAGTGTTAGGAGTATTTTAGGCTTCAAGAACCCCAACGGTCCTTCTTAGGGCCACATCTAACCGTGTGCAGTAGTGTGGAGGCTGCTTTTTGCAGTGTTGCACTTTTTTTTTTTGTATATCGGCCGTGCAGAGCATTGCGTCCTGCAGTAATTTTACATTGTCCAGGGCCAGTAGTGGTGAGGCAGGGACAGAAGACATTTAGTGTATATGGGCAGTGGGCCTTTCCAAAAACATTTGGGAAAAAAAATCTATTTGGGCTGCCTGTGACCGTCCTCAGTGTACTGGGTCTTTGCTGGGGGTAGTTGTCCTAATTCATACGCAGCCAGCTAAGTGTTACAGCAGGCTTGCGCAAAATTATTTTCTGCCTCTGTGTTGCCTCTTACATCACCGCTGTATTCCTGTCCACAAGTGTACTGGGTCTCTGCTGGGGGTAGTTGTCCTAATTCATACGCAGCCAGCTAAGTGTTACAGCAGGCTTGCGCAAAATTCTTTTCTGCCTCTGTGTTGCCTCTTACATCACCGCTGTATTCCTGTCCACAAGTGTACTGGGTCTCTGCTGGGGGTAGTTGTCCTAATTCATACGCAGCCAGCTAAGTGTTACAGCAGGCTTGCGCAAAATTCTTTCCTGCCTCTGCTGTGCGTTCCATAAGCGAAGTCAGCCTCCAACCACAGGCCAATAAGTGGCACATTTAATTACAACGTTCTGTTTCTGCACTACTGGTAATACAGCATGCTGAGGGGTAGGGGTAGGCCTAGAGGACGTGGACGCGGGCGAGGACGCGGAGGCCCAAGTCAGGTTGTGGGCACAGGCCGAGCCAGTGCGGTGGCCAGGGGTAGAGGCAGGGCCAGACCGAATAATCCACCAACTGTTTCCCAAAGCGCCCCCTCGCGCCATGCCACCTTGCAGAGGCCGAGGCGCTCTAAGGTGTGGCAGTTTTTCACAGAGACGCCTGACGACTGAACAACAGTGGTGTGCAACCTTTGTCGCGCCAAGATCAGCTGGGGAGGCACCACCACCAGCATGCGCAGGCATATGATGGCCAAGCACCCCACAAGGTGGGACGAAGGCCGTTCACCGCCTCCGGTTTGCACCACTGCCTCTCCCCCTGTGAACCAACCTGCCACTGAGATCCAACCCCCCTCTGAGGACACAGGCACGAGTGCCTACCGGCCTGCACCCACACCCTCACCTCCGCTGTCCTCGGCCCCATCCAGCAATGTCTCTCAGCGCAGCGTCCAGACGTCGCTAGCGCAACTGTTTGAGCGTAAGCGCAAGTACGCCGCCATGCACCCACACGCTCAAGCGTTAAACGTGCACATAGCCAAATTGATCAGCCTGGAGATGCTGCCGTATGGGCTCGTGGAAACAGAGGCTTTCAAAAGCATGATGGCGGCGGCGGCCCCGCGCTACTCGGTTCCCAGTCGCCACTACTTTTCCCGATGTGCCGTCCCAGCCCTGCATGACCACGTCTCCCGCAACATTGTACGCGCCCTCACCAACGCGGTTACTGCCAAGGTCCACTTAACAACGGACACGTGGACTAGCACAGGCGGGCAGGGCCACTATATCTCCCTGACGGCACATTGGGTGAATTTAGTGGAGGCTGGGACAGAGTCAGAGCCTGGGACCGCTCACGTCCTACCCACCCCCAGAATTGCGGGCCCCAGCTCGGTGCTGGTATCTGCGGCGGTGTATGCTTCCTCCACTAAACCACCCTCCTCCTCCTCCTCCTCCAACGCAACCTCTGTCTCGCAATCAAGATGTGTCAGCAGCAGCACGTCGCCAGCAGTCGGTGTCGCGCGGCGTGGCAGCACAGCGGTGGGCAAGCGTCAGCAGGCCATGCTGAAACTACTCAGCTTAGGAGAGAAGAGGCACACGGCCCACGAACTGCTGCAGGGTCTGACAGAGCAGACCGACTGCTGGCTTGCGCCGCTGAGCCTCCAACCGGGCATGGTCGTGTGTGACAACGGCCGTAACCTGGTGGCGGCTCTGCAGCTCGGCAGTCTCACGCATGTGCCATGCCTGGCCCATGTCTTTAATTTGGTGGTTCAGCGCTTTCTGAAAAGCTACCCACGCTTGTCAGACCTGCTCGGAAAGGTGCGCTGGGTCAGCGCACATTTCCGCAACTCCAAGACAGACGCTGCCACCCTGCGGACCCTGCAATATCGGTTTTATCTGCCAGTGCACCGACTGCTGTGCGACGTGCCGACTCGGTGGAACTCTACGCTCCACATGTTGGCCAGGCTCTATAAGCAGCGTAGAGCTATAGTGGAATACGAACTCCAACATGGGCGGCGTAAACTTCCCATCCGACAGCGCTGGTGGCAGAAGGCGCAGTTCCGAGGGCCAGGTAGCAGGGGAGGCGCAGAGATCAGGCAGCATGTACAGCGCAGGCAGGGGAACATTCTCCAAGGCCTTTGCCAGCTTTATGGCTCCCCAGCAAGACTGCGTCACCGCTCCCCAGTCAAGGCTGAGTCGGCGGGAGCACTGTAAAAGGATGGTGAGGGAGTACGTAGCCGATCGCACGACCGTCCTCCGTGACGCCTCTGCCCCCTACAACTACTGGGTGTCGAAGCTGGACACGTGGCCTGAACTTGCGCTGTATGCCCTGGAGGTGCTTGCTTGTCCTGCGGCTAGCGTCTTGTCAGAGAGTGTGTTTAGTGTGGCTGGGGGAATCATCACGGATAAGCGTACCCACCTGTCAACCGACAGTGCCGACAGGCTAACACTCATCAAGATGAACAAAGCCTGGATTTCCCCAGACTTCTCTTCTCCACCAGCGGACAGCAGCGATACCTAAGCAATACGTAGGCTGCACCCGCGGATGGAAGCTACGTTCTCTCTCACCATCCAAAACGGGGACATTTCTGCTTCATCAATCTGTGTCTAATATTCCTCCTCCTCCTCCTGCTCCTCCTCCTGAAACCTCACGTAATCACGCTGAACGGGCAATTTTTCTTAGGGCCACAAGGCTCACTCATATAATTTTTCTAAACAATTTTTATATGTTTCAATGCTCATTAAAGCGTTGAAACTTTAACTTGAACCAATTTTTCGTTACACTGGGCTGCCTCCAGGCCTAGTTACCACTTAAGCCACATTAACCAAAGCGATTAATGGGTTTCACCTGCCCTCTTGGTTGGCCATGGCCAATTTTTTGGAGGTACATTAGTACTGTTGATACAGCAATTTTTGTGGGCCCTCGCCTACAGTGTAATCAAATGAATTTGTAGCCCACCTGCATTACAGCTGACGTTACATCCGCTGTGTTGGGCACTGTAATGGGATATTTTTGTGTATCGCCGGTGGGTTCCAGGGAGCCACCCATGCTGTAGGTGCACACGGAGTTTAACCTACATCTGTCCACTTGTAAAGAACCCCAGTCTGACTGGGGCATGCAGTGTGGGCCGAAGCCCACCTGTATTAAGCACAACATCACTACCTCAGCTGTGTTGGGCAATGCAATGGGATATTTCTATGTACCGCCGGTGGCTTCCTGGCACCCACCCATGCTGTGGGTCCACAGGGAATTATAAATGCATCTGTTTCCACTTGTAAAGAACCCCAGTCTGACTGGGGCATGCAGTGTGGGCCGAAGCCCACCTGCATTAAACATGACATTACTACCTCAGCTGTGATGGGCACTGCAATGGGATATTTTTATGTACCGCCGGTGGGTTCCAGGGAGCCACCCATGCTGTTGGTCCACAGGGACTTCACAATAGGGAGTTGTACCTGCCTGTGTCTATGAATTAAAAAGCCCGGTCTGACTGGGGCATGCAGACACCTTGACAGAATGAATAGTGTGTGGCACATAGGTTCCCCATTGCTATGCCCACGTGTGCAGCTCCTGATGGCGGTGGCACAGGATTCTATTTCTCATTGCTTCTGTACAGCATTGTGGGCTATCGCCCCGCCCCTTTTAAAGAGGGTCGCTGCCTAGCCGTGCCAATCCTCTGCAGTGTGTGCCTGCGGTTCCTCCTCATGGCAGACGCACTTCTAAATAGACATGAGTGTGGCGTGGCATGAGGGCAGCTGAAGGCTGTGCAGGGACACTTTGGTGTGCGCTGTGGGGGGGAGGGGGGGCGGTTGGGCAGCATGTAAGCCAGGAGAAGTGGCAGCGGAGTGTCATGCAGGCAGTGATTGTGCTTTGTTGGAGGTAGTGTGGTGCTTAGCTAAGGTATGCATTGCTAATGAGGGCTTTTCAGAAGTAAAAGTTGTTGGGAGGGGGGGCACTCTTGCCGGTATTGTGGCTTAATAGTGGGACCTGTGAACTTGAGATGCAGCCCAACATGTAGCCCCTTGCCTGCCCTATCCGTTGCTGTGTCGTTCCCATCACTTTCTTGAATTGCCCAGATTTTCACACATGAACGCTACTTTACTCAGAAGTGCCAAAATACTACACATGGAATGCATCAGCGAAAAATTTTCAACGTCGTAAACAGGGCAAATCAGTTGAAGGACATACGAATATATATTCGTCCGACACGTTAGGCCGCCTGTATACAGTTCATCCAAACAATCAAGAATGTTTTTACTTGCGCTTACTGTTAGTTAACATGCGTGGACCGAAATCCTTCCAAGAACTGAGAACAGTAAATGGTGAAGTATGTGCGACCTATCGAGAAGCTTGCCAACAATTAAATGTTATTGAAAACGATGCCCATTGGGACACAGCACTCCATGATGCATCGAATACTGCTCAACCACAGCAAATACGCACGTTATTTGCGATAATATTGACAACGTGTTTCCCATCCAATCCAAAAGATCTTTGGGAAAAATACAAAGATTACATGAGTGAAGACCTCCTACGTCGTTTGCGAGCAACGAATCCGGAGATGCAATTCACAACAAACGTGTATAATGAGGCGTTAGTTTCGATCGAGGATATATGTTTGGCAATCGCTAACAAAGGATTGGTGCAGTTGGGAATGTGTGCACCGAATCAAGCGGCAAATAACGCTTATGATCGTGATTTGCAACGTGAAACACACTTCGATGTCGATGATTTGGGTACATTTGTTGAAAAGAATCTTCCAAAATTGGTTCCAGAACAACGCATTGTATATGACACAATCATGAAAGCAATTACAAATCAAAGCAGAGGATTGTACTTCATAGATGCGCCCGGAGGCAC
The DNA here is from genome assembly GCA_035609135.1 of Eleutherodactylus coqui. Classification (NCBI taxonomy): domain Eukaryota; kingdom Metazoa; phylum Chordata; class Amphibia; order Anura; family Eleutherodactylidae; genus Eleutherodactylus; species Eleutherodactylus coqui. The sequence continues at coordinate 307,520,290 of CM069406.1, read as the reverse complement.
TGGCAAAACGTTTCTCATTTCAATCATTTTGGCAACTATACGATCATGGAATAAAATTGCACTGGCAATTGCATCATCTGGAATTGCGGCAACACTTTTGGATGGTGGTCGAACAGCACATTCAGCACTGAAATTGCCCTTGAATTTGTAAGCCACTGAGACGCCAACATGCAATATCACCATAAATTCCGGAATGGGCAAAGTTCTCCAAACTTGTGAACTTATCATATGGGACGAATGCACAATGGCTCACAAAAAAGCATTGGAAGCGCTTGATCGTACACTGCAAGATTTGAGGGGAAATGCACAGCCCTTCGGTGGAGCACTCATTTTATTGTCTGGTGATTTTCGACAAACTCTGCCAGTTATACCCCGTTCAACACCCGCTGATGAACTTAATGCATGTCTCAAATCATCAGTTCTATGGCGACATGTAAAGAAATTGACTTTGAAAACCAATATGCGTGTTCAACTACAAAATGATGCATCCGCCGAACGCTTCGCAAAACAATTGCTGGATATTGGAAATGGGAAAATGCCTATCGACAGATCTACACAATGTATCACATTGCCAAAAAACTTTGGAAAGATGACATCAACCAAAGACGAATTGATTCAAAAGGTGTTCCCAAATATTGCGCGGAATTACCAAAATCATCAGTGGCTCAGCGCACGGGCTATATTAGCAGCTACCAACAACGATGTCAATGCCATCAATTTCAGCATTCAAAACGGAATACCAGGCGAAGCGACAACGTATAAGTCCATCGATACTGTGATGAATCAAGATGAAGCTGTCAATTACCCAACGGAATTCTTGAATTCACTCGATTTTCCAGGTATGCCACCGCATATTTTAACATTGAAAATAGGCGTGCCTATCATTCTTCTCCAAAACATCAACCCACCACGACTTTGCAACGGTACAAGACTTTCAGTGAAAAAGATGATGAACAATGTCATCGTAGCTACAATTCTGAGTGGGAAATTCAAAGGGGAAGATGTCCTGTTGCCACGTACTCCAATTATCCCAACAGATATGCCATTTGAATTCAAACGTTTACCGTTTCCGGTGCGACTCGCTTTTGCAATGACCATCAACAAAGCACAAGGACAATCGCTGCAAGTGTGTGGGATAGATTTGGAGAATCCGTGCTTCTCACATGGACAACTGTATGTGGCCAGCTCACGCGTCGGAAAACCTTCGGATTTATTCGTCTACGCACCAGACGGAAAAACAAAAAAATATTGTGTATCCACAAGCACTTGATTAAATACATAGAAATAAAACAATAAATTCAATGTTATAAGAACGAGTTTCCTTGATTTTCCTTTCTTCTGATGTTGCAGCAACGTTTAAAAACGAATGTATGTCTGTCTGTCTGTCTGTCTTCGCAGCAACGCGCGACGGGTAAGCTAGTATATATATATATATATATATATATATATTCATATATCCACTGTGGGAAGACAGCTCAGTAGAGTGTGTGTTTGCGGGGTGTTCGGCAGTCAGAGACGGAGACACATATTTAAAGTCCAAGTACAGGCTTGACCTGTATTTATTTTAGTCCAACAAATCAAAAGCAAATCCAGCCTTGGCTTCAGGCATGAAAACAAGCATTTAGTATAACATTTAGTATAACAGGATTTAGTATAACAGACAGTCCCTGACTGTACAGGTTACTTGCTGCAGGTGCACCAAACAGCAGGGCTTTTACCTCCAGTAGATATATCAGGCTGTCTGGGTCCAGCAGCCATCCAGTCTCCCTCTGTGTCAGTGCACACTGCTATTTATATACAACACTTTCTGGCCCACTCTCAGCACCTGTGCTGATTAACCTTGCACATAACCCGGAGTGAAGGAGGTGGAATGGATGGTCCCACTACCAACCTGTCATCAATTCCAAAAATCCAGGCCCAAAGATTTTTAAAGAAAAGATCTCCAGCAACTACTTGCTGGAGATTACATTGCACTCCTGGATTTTCATGTCTCAAACAGTGGGACAGGAACTTCCTCCAGCTCTACTAGGCATAATAGCGGAACCTAGGGGTGATGTAATGATCATCCACTATCACGCTCCTCAGTACCTCACACCACCTGCATAGAAAATAGCTAGCAGTTAAATAGTTAACAAGCTCCAAATTATAGGTTGATATGTACAAGTAGAAGTTGAAGCTCCCAAGTATGGTTCCCATAGCTTGCTAGCAAGGGGAGGAACTTCTTATCTCTGACTGCATACTTTCAGTCCAGATTGGAATATAAATAAAGTCTATACTACTTGGGTATATAGATGTTCACATAGCAACATATACCTGGGGCATACACATATGTTAATCATTAGCGTCATTACATACTAGGCCAATCATGAGTTATTATGTTGTTGGGGGCATGCATGTAATTGGTGCGTCATATTCAGTATATTTATATTGTACTTCCTTGGAATAAACTAGAAGAGTATGGGGGCTGACGGATAGCATCCATGAGTTCAAATACATATATTCATGCATGAAGCTTCTCATTATAACCAATGTGGAGCAAACCAGTGAAATCTTCTGGAGTATGATTTATTCCCATAACAGGATGGATGGATGGATGGATGGATGGATGGATGGATAGATGGATAGATATTATTATATCTTCCTCTTTAGTGGGTAACCAGCATCTAAATAGTTAACTCAGTTTGTGTTGTACACTGGTATATAGATGTAGGCCCATATCCTGTCACGGCTTAGGAATGTCTAGAGATAACGGTTTCTTATACCCTACGCATATAGAAACTGCTAAAACAGTTTACACAGAAGTCCGTTTCAGGTTCCTAGGAATAACATATTTAGTAGTGACATGCCTTGAGGTGTTAACATATGGTAAACCATTAGCACCTAGGGCCAATCATGAGTTCTTATGACTACAGGGGGCATGCATTTCTGATCATACATAAGTGAACTTGTATATACATTGTCTGCTTTGTTATAAACTCAGAAGAGCTTTCATTGTCAGATGATAAAGACTGTGTCATGTGTCAGGGATTCGTATAGAGGACTTCTCATATTTAGGACCAGGCAATGAAACACACTAAGAAATCTCTTATGATTTTAATTGGAGAAACTTCAGTAGTGAGGTGAGTCATATAATTCATATGTACTATCAGTAGTGAGGTGAGTCATATAATTCATATGTACTATATACCTTCACACCTTATATTGTCTCTTGTCTGTCTTAAGAGCTTTTGGTCGGGTACGTCAAATCCACATATGGGTTCTTTGTATAATTTATAGCCTCTCTCCCTTAGCAAGTAAGAACCCTGATTCGTTTCATTGTACTGGGGAATGGCTTGGTGCTGTGTAGGGTTTGTTTGTTTGCCATTCATCCAGGGTTTTCCTGTGTTTGATGAAACACTGATGGTATGCTGAACGAACTCTCAAAGGTTTTTATAAAATAGTCATTCCAAGCAAAGGTACGCATTCCTGCTGAATGATGGGTGATCTAGGAGTAGCGCAATTTTTACAGGACTTGGGTTGTGTATATAGATCATATTAAGTGGATAAGGTAGGCAGTAAGTGAATGGATGTTGAAAATGTTACACAACACTGCAAATGGTACTTCACATAGAAGAGAAACAGAATGTGAGCAAGTTGAAAAAGGTTGATGTTAATTGCAGAATCTAACTTGGGAGGTAAGTTAAGTGAGCCTTATGGCAAGAATGTGTTGATTAGGAAAAAAGAAAGGGTATGGGAATGAAAATGGTGGATTCATGTATAGTTATTGTCTCTTGGAGAAGGAGGAGGTGGTTTCTTCTTTCTTGTGGATGATGGAAAGTCAAATGGTGATGCTGCCCCCTCTGATAAGGAGGCAGCACATGATGTGCTTGCTCCTATTGCGTCGGCCCCACCCCCATACAAGCCCTTGGATAGACTTGTTGGCATTGCAAACAAAGGAATAAGGCATGGCAAGATGATTGCCTGGCTTGATAGTACTCATAGTCACAGCACGCTCTTGGTGGCCATTTTAGTGCCAGTCATGGCCTGCAGCTATTTTAGAATCTGCTGTAACAATACCTTTGGCCACTGCCCAAGCACCATCTTAGCTCCATAGCAGGCACATTCTGGAAGGGGGTTGTTTAGGTTGGAGGAACAAGTGACTCTGCAGATGAGGGGAATGGTAGTAGTTGCATAAATTTTTATGCTATGCAGTAAGCATTGTGTGTATAGAATTATATGGTCATTAAGATTTATATGAGAGAGAAAGACTTGGCCGCATGGATGGATGATAGTTAATCACAAGTGTTCAAGCTGTGATGAATGTAAAATGTGTGATGGAAGATATTGACTAGGGATAAAAATTTCTCTCCCATATAAGGCTCTACTGACCGCTCATCCACACTTTTGTTTTCTTTTTTTATGCCTTTGCATATGTACTTGTCAGTGTACACTGCAGTTCTGGCATTAGATTCATGAACTCAAAAGTCCAGGATAAGCAATAATAAACACTGTGCTAAAGTGCACTTTTTTGTAGATGAATGTTTATGCAATGAATCTTTCTACTCCACTGACAAGGCATTACAGGAAAAGAAAAAAAAGCACTAAATTTTACACACATTGTAAATCAAGCTTTTGAAATATTGTTTGTGGTGTGCTCTCTTGTGTTAGAAACAGTAGCATCATCTGGACAGAAGTTCTGAGATAGCTTTCGATTTTTCTGTGACAGTATTAGGCCACATGATGTCACGGCCAATACTAGCACAGGTTCTGCTCAAACTTTGGTTGACAGAATGACACTTTTGCCTACAGTGCACTGTGTTCTTGTCACTTTACGTGTGGGTGCTGCAACACCCTCAATCAAGCTACCATGCTACATCTGGAAAAGGAGGGGAGGGATATTCATGTGATAGTTCTCCTTTCAGCTAATGGCCCAGTAGATAGGGGATTAAGTCATGATGTTGATCAGTCATTGAACAACCCTGATTTTATACTCTTTATGGATGGATTGAGGTATGGTCAAGAAGGCAGGTTCTATACAGGGTATTCTTCCATCTCACATGTCAGCCCGAATTGTGAGCTCTGGAAGAAGCATGCAAGCATGCTCAAGAGAACACGGCTAACATCTATATGCACTCATGCTATGCCTTTGGCATTGTTCATCCCTACTAACCCATCTGGAAAGTGAGGTCATTCTTGACAGCAAATGAAAAAAACAAAACAATTAAAAACAGTAAAGTTGTACAAGAACTGATGGTCCTTTTGGGCAACTCTTGCTGCCCAAAAGAGTGGCATGAAAATGCAACAAAAGGCCACTCCAAGGATGGCACAAAGGAGGCAAACATAAATCATCGGAGGAATTATGATCTGCTGAACCAGTTACAAATGGAATAATGGGAACCAGTGGGAAGGGAAGAGACATTTTTTGAAAAGTGGAGCAATAAGGTATGTGTCTCAAACAGGCAAAATGTGCCATTCTGTCTCATGGCCCATTAGCTCATTTGGGTTAGAATGTGGTGCTAATAGATCCAAGGACACTGGCCATGTTCTCCAGTATCCGAAGAGCCGTCAAGTTGTCTTTTGTCAAAGTTTGCAAGCTTTTTTGATGTAGAAAAGGGAGCAGTGATGCATGTGTATGTGGATCAAAGAGGCCAAAAACACAGTCACAAATCATGGCCGGTTAGCTCAGTTTTGTTAGAGTGTGGTGCCAATAATGCCAAAATTGTGGGTTCGATCCCCGTACGGTCAGCTTAAGTAGTGTCTGAAGAGCCGACAAGCTCTTCTTTGGAAAAGTTAGCAGCCTTTTTTCTTTTGAAAAGGGGAACAATGAGACATGTGAACGTGGATCAAAGAGGCCAAAAACAGAGTGACAAATCATGGCCGGTTAGCTCAGTTGGGTTAGAATGTGGTGCTAATAACGCCAAGGTCGCGGGTTCGATCCCTGTACGGGCCAGCTTACGTAGTGTCTGAAGAGCTGCCAAGCTCTTCTTTGGAAAAGTTAGCAGCTTTTTTTCTTTTGAAAAGTGGAGCAATGAGGCATGTGTATGTGGCTCAAAGAGGCAAAATGTGCCATTCTGCCTCATGGCGCATTAGCTCAGTTTGGTTAGAATGTGGTGCTAATAGCTCCAAGGCCACTGGCCAGGTTCTCCAGTATCCGAAGAGCCGTCAAGCTGTCTTTTGTCAGAGTTTGCAAGCTTTTTTGATGTAGAAAAGGGAGCAGTGATGCATGTGTACGTGGATCAAAGAGGCCAAAAACAGTCACAAATCATGGTCGGTTAGCTCAGTTGGGTTAGAGCATGGTGCCAAGGTCGCGGGTTCGATCCCCGTACGGGCCAGCTTACGTAGTGTCTGAAGAGCCGACAAGTCTTCTTTGGAAAAGTTAGCAGCCTTTTTTCTTTTGAAAAGTGAAGGAATGAGGCATGTATATGTGGCTCAAAGAGGCAAAATGTGCCATTCTGCCTCATGGCGCATTAGCTCAGTTGGGTTAGAATGTGGTGCTAATAGCTCCAAGGACACTGGCCACGTTCTCCAGTATCCGAAGAGCCGTCAAGTTGTCTTTTGTCAAAGGTTGCAAGCTTTCTTGATGTAGAAAAGGGAGCAGTGTTGCATGTGTACGTGGATCAAAGAGGCCACAAACACAGTCACAAATCATGGCCGGTTAGCTCAGTTGGGTTAGAGCGTGGTGCTAATAACGCCAAGGTCGCGGGTTCGATCCCCGTACGGGCCAGCTTACGTAGTGTCTGAAGAGCCAACAAGCTCTTCTTTGGAAAAGTTAGCAGCCTTTTTTCTTTTGAAAAGTGGAGCAATGAGGCATGTATATGTGGCTCAAAGAGGCAAAATGTGCCATTCTGCCTCATGGCGCATTAGCTCAGTTGGGTTAGAATGTGGTGCTAATAGCTCCAAGGCCACTGGCCACGTTCTCCAGTATCCAAAGAGCCGTCAAGTTGTCTTTTATCAATGTTTGCAACCTTTTTTGATGTAGAAAAGGGAGCAGTGATGCATGTGTATGTGGATCAAAGAGGCCAAAAACACGGTCACAAACACAGTCACAAATCATGGCCGGTTAGCTCAGTTGGGTTAGAGCGTGGTGCTAATAACGCCAAGGTCGCGGGTTCGATCCCCGTACGGGCCAGCTTACGTAGTGTCTGAAGAGCCGACAAGCTCTTCTTTGGAGAAGTTGGCAGCCTTTTTTCTTTTGAAAAGTGGAGCAATGAGGCATGTGGCTCAAAGAGGCAAAATGTGCCATTCTGCCTCATGGCGCATTAGCTCAGTTGGTTTAGAATGTGGTGCTAATAGCTCCAAGGCCACTGGCCACGTTCTCCAGTATCCAAAGAGCCGTCAAGTTGTCTTTTATCAAAGTTTGCAAGCTTTTTTGATGTAGAAAAGGGAGCAGTGATGCATGTGTATGTGGATCAAAGAGGCCAAAAACACAGTCACAAATCATGGCCGGTTAGCTCAGTTGGGTTAGAGCGTGGTGCTAATAACGCCAAGGTCGCGGGTTCGATCCCCGTACGGGCCAGCTTACGTAGTGTCTGAAGAGCTGACAAGCTCTACTTTGGAAAAGTTAGCAGCCTTTTTTCTTTTGAAAAGTGGAGCAATGAGGCAAGTGGCTCAAAGAGGCAAAATGTGCCATTCTGCCTCATGGCGCATTAGCTCAGTTGGGTTAGAATGTGGTGCTAATAGCTCCAAGGCCACTGGCCACGTTCTCCAGTATCCAAAGAGCCGTCAAGTTGTCTTTTATCAAAGTTCGCAACCTTTTTTGATGTAGAAAAGGGAGCAGTGATGCATGTGTATGTGGATCAAAGAGGCCAAAAACACAGTCAGAAATCATGGCCGGTTAGCTCAGTTGGGTTAGAGCGTGGTGCTAATAACGCCAAGGTCGCGGGTTCGATCCCCGTACGGGCCAGCTTACGTAGTGTCTGAAGAGCCGACAAGCTCTTCTTTGGAGAAGTTAGCAGCCTTTTTTCTTTTGAAAAGTGGAGCAATGAGGCATGTGGCTCAAAGAGGGAAAATGTGCCATTCTGCCTCATGGCGCATTAGCTCAGTTGGGTTAGAATGTGGTGCTAATAGCTCCAAGGCCACTGGCCACGTTCTCCAGTATCCAAAGAGCCGTCAAGTTGTCTTTTATCAAAGTTTGCAAGCTTTTTTGATGTAGAAAAGGGAGCAGTGATGCATGTGTATGTGGATCAAAGAGGCCAAAAACACAGTCAGAAATCATGGCCGGTTAGCTCAGTTGGGTTAGAGCATGGTGCTAATAACGCCAAGGTCGCGGGTTCGATCCCCGTACGGGCCAGCTTACGTAGTGTCTGAAGAGCTGACAAGCTCTTCTTTGGAGAAGTTAGCAGCCTTTTTTCTTTTGAAAAGTGGAGCAATGAGGCATGTGGCTCAAAGAGGCAAAATGTGCCATTCTGCCTCATGGCGCATTAGCTCAGTTGGGTTAGAATGTGGTGCTAATAGCTCCAAGGCCACTGGCCAGGTTCTCCAGTATCCGAAGAGCCGTCAAGCTGTCTTTTGTCAGAGTTTGCAAGCTTTTTTGATGTAGAAAAGGGAGCAGTGATGCATGTGTACGTGGATCAAAGAGGCCAAAAACAGTCACAAATCATGGTCGGTTAGCTCAGTTGGGTTAGAGCATGGTGCCAAGGTCGCGGGTTCGATTCCCGTACGGGCCAGCTTACGTAGTGTCTGAAGAGCAGACAAGTCTTCTTTGGAAAAGTTAGCAGCCTTTTTTCTTTTGAAAAGTGAAGGAATGAGGCATGTATATGTGGCTCAAAGAGGCAAAATGTGCCATTCTGCCTCATGGCGCATTAGCTCAGTTGGGTTAGAATGTGGTGCTAATAGCTCCAAGGACACTGGCCACGTTCTCCAGTATCCGAAGAGCCGTCAAGTTGTCTTTTGTCAAAGGTTGCAAGCTTTCTTGATGTAGAAAAGGGAGCAGTGTTGCATGTGTACGTGGATCAAAGAGGCCAAAAACACGGTCACAAACAGTCAGAAATCATGGCCGGTTAGCTCAGTTGGGTTAGAGCGTGGTGCTAATAACGCCAAGGTCGCGGGTTCGATCCCCGTACGGGCCAGCTTACGTAGTGTCTGAAGAGCCAACAAGCTCTTCTTTGGAAAAGTTAGCAGCCTTTTTTCTTTTGAAAAGTGGAGCAATGAGGCATGTATATGTGGCTCAAAGAGGCAAAATGTGCCATTCTGCCTCATGGCGCATTAGCTCAGTTGGGTTAGAATGTGGTGCTAATAGCTCCAAGGCCACTGGCCACGTTCTCCAGTATCCAAAGAGCCGTCAAGTTGTCTTTTATCAATGTTTGCAACCTTTTTTGATGTAGAAAAGGGAGCAGTGATGCATGTGTATGTGGATCAAAGAGGCCAAAAACACGGTCACAAACACAGTCACAAATCATGGCCGGTTAGCTCAGTTGGGTTAGAGCGTGGTGCTAATAACGCCAAGGTCGCGGGTTCGATCCCCGTACGGGCCAGCTTACGTAGTGTCTGAAGAGCCGACAAGCTCTTCTTTGGAGAAGTTGGCAGCCTTTTTTCTTTTGAAAAGTGGAGCAATGAGGCATGTGGCTCAAAGAGGCAAAATGTGCCATTCTGCCTCATGGCGCATTAGCTCAGTTGGTTTAGAATGTGGTGCTAATAGCTCCAAGGCCACTGGCCACGTTCTCCAGTATCCAAAGAGCCGTCAAGTTGTCTTTTATCAAAGTTTGCAAGCTTTTTTGATGTAGAAAAGGGAGCAGTGATGCATGTGTATGTGGATCAAAGAGGCCAAAAACACAGTCACAAATCATGGCCGGTTAGCTCAGTTGGGTTAGAGCGTGGTGCTAATAACGCCAAGGTCGCGGGTTCGATCCCCGTACGGGCCAGCTTACGTAGTGTCTGAAGAGCTGACAAGCTCTACTTTGGAAAAGTTAGCAGCCTTTTTTCTTTTGAAAAGTGGAGCAATGAGGCAAGTGGCTCAAAGAGGCAAAATGTGCCATTCTGCCTCATGGCGCATTAGCTCAGTTGGGTTAGAATGTGGTGCTAATAGCTCCAAGGCCACTGGCCACGTTCTCCAGTATCCAAAGAGCCGTCAAGTTGTCTTTTATCAAAGTTCGCAACCTTTTTTGATGTAGAAAAGGGAGCAGTGATGCATGTGTATGTGGATCAAAGAGGCCAAAAACACAGTCAGAAATCATGGCCGGTTAGCTCAGTTGGGTTAGAGCGTGGTGCTAATAACGCCAAGGTCGCGGGTTCGATCCCCGTACGGGCCAGCTTACGTAGTGTCTGAAGAGCCGACAAGCTCTTCTTTGGAGAAGTTAGCAGCCTTTTTTCTTTTGAAAAGTGGAGCAATGAGGCATGTGGCTCAAAGAGGGAAAATGTGCCATTCTGCCTCATGGCGCATTAGCTCAGTTGGGTTAGAATGTGGTGCTAATAGCTCCAAGGCCACTGGCCACGTTCTCCAGTATCCAAAGAGCCGTCAAGTTGTCTTTTATCAAAGTTTGCAAGCTTTTTTGATGTAGAAAAGGGAGCAGTGATGCATGTGTATGTGGATCAAAGAGGCCAAAAACACAGTCAGAAATCATGGCCGGTTAGCTCAGTTGGGTTAGAGCATGGTGCTAATAACGCCAAGGTCGCGGGTTCGATCCCCGTACGGGCCAGCTTACGTAGTGTCTGAAGAGCTGACAAGCTCTTCTTTGGAGAAGTTAGCAGCCTTTTTTCTTTTGAAAAGTGGAGCAATGAGGCATGTGGCTCAAAGAGGCAAAATGTGCCATTCTGCCTCATGGCGCATTAGCTCAGTTGGGTTAGAATGTGGTGCTAATAGCTCCAAGGCCACTGGCCAGGTTCTCCAGTATCCGAAGAGCCGTCAAGCTGTCTTTTGTCAGAGTTTGCAAGCTTTTTTGATGTAGAAAAGGGAGCAGTGATGCATGTGTACGTGGATCAAAGAGGCCAAAAACAGTCACAAATCATGGTCGGTTAGCTCAGTTGGGTTAGAGCATGGTGCCAAGGTCGCGGGTTCGATTCCCGTACGGGCCAGCTTACGTAGTGTCTGAAGAGCAGACAAGTCTTCTTTGGAAAAGTTAGCAGCCTTTTTTCTTTTGAAAAGTGAAGGAATGAGGCATGTATATGTGGCTCAAAGAGGCAAAATGTGCCATTCTGCCTCATGGCGCATTAGCTCAGTTGGGTTAGAATGTGGTGCTAATAGCTCCAAGGACACTGGCCACGTTCTCCAGTATCCGAAGAGCCGTCAAGTTGTCTTTTGTCAAAGGTTGCAAGCTTTCTTGATGTAGAAAAGGGAGCAGTGTTGCATGTGTACGTGGATCAAAGAGGCCAAAAACACGGTCACAAACAGTCAGAAATCATGGCCGGTTAGCTCAGTTGGGTTAGAGCGTGGTGCTAATAACGCCAAGGTCGCGGGTTCGATCCCCGTACGGGCCAGCTTACGTAGAGAAGTTAGCAGCCTTTTTTCTTTTGAAAAGTAGAACAATGAGGCATGTGGCTCAAAGAGGCAAAATGTGCCATTCTGCCTCATGGCGCATTAGCTCAGTTGGGTTAGAATGTGGTGCTAATAGCTCCAAGGCCACTGGCCACGTTCTCCAGTATCCAAAGAGCCGTCAAGTTGTCTTTTATCAAAGTTTGCAAGCTTTTTTGATGTAGAAAAGGGAGCAGTGATGCATGTGTATGTGGATCAAAGAGGCCAAAAACACGGTCACAAACACAGTCACAAATCATGGCCGGTTAGCTCAGTTGGGTTAGAGCGTGGTGCTAATAACGCCAAGGTCGCGGGTTCGATCCCCGTACGGGCCAGCTTACGTAGTGTCTGAAGAGCCAACAAGCTCTTCTTTGGAAAAGTTAGCAGCCTTTTTTCTTTTGAAAAGTGGAGCAATGAGGCATCTATATGTGGCTCAAAGAGGCAAAATGTGCCATTCTGCCTCATGGCGCATTAGCTCAGTTGGGTTAGAATGTGGTGCTAATAGCTCCAAGGCTACTGGCCACGTTCTCCAGTATCCAAAGAGCCGTCAAGTTGTCTTTTATCAAAGTTTGCAAGCTTTTTTGATGTAGAAAAGGGAGCAGTGATGCATGTGTACGTGGATCAAAGAGGCCAAAAACACGGTCACAAACAGTCACAAATCATGGCCGGTTAGCTCAGTTGGGTTAGAGCGTGGTGCTAATAACGCCAAGGTCGCGGGTTCGATCCCCGTACGGGCCAGCTTACGTAGTGTCTGAAGAGCCAACAAGCTCTTCTTTGGAAAAGTTAGCAGCCTTTTTTCTTTTGAAAAGTGGAGCAATGAGGCAAGTGGCTCAAAGAGGCAAAATGTGCCATTCTGCCTCATGGCGCATTAGCTCAGTTGGGTTAGAATGTGGTGCTAATAGCTCCAAGGCCACTGGCCACGTTCTCCAGTATCCAAAGAGCCGTCAAGTTGTCTTTTATCAAAGTTCGCAACCTTTTTTGATGTAGAAAAGGGAGCAGTGATGCATGTGTATGTGGATCAAAGAGGCCAAAAACACGGTCACAAACACAGTAAGAAGTCATGGCCGGTTAGCTCAGTTGGGTTAGAGCGTGGTGCTAATAACGCCAAGGTCGCGGGTTCGATCCCCGTACGGGCCAGCTTACGTAGTGTCTGAAGAGCCGACAAGCTCTTCTTTGGAGAAGTTAGCAGCCTTTTTTCTTTTGAAAAGTGGAGCAATGAGGCCTGTGGCTCAAAGAGGGAAAATGTGCCCTTCTGCCTCATGGCGCATTAGCTCAGTTGGGTTAGAATGTGGTGCTAATAGCTCCAAGGCCACTGGCCACGTTCTCCAGTATCCAAAGAGCCGTCAAGTTGTCTTTTATCAAAGTTTGCAAGCTTTTTTGATGTAGAAAAGGGAGCAGTGATGCATGTGTATGTGGATCAAAGAGGCCAAAAACACAGTCAGAAATCATGGCCGGTTAGCTCAGTTGGGTTAGAGCATGGTGCTAATAACGCCAAGGTCGCGGGTTCGATCCCCGTACGGGCCAGCTTACGTAGTGTCTGAAGAGCCAACAAGCTCTTCTTTGGAGAAGTTAGCAGCCTTTTTTCTTTTGAAAAGTGGAGCAATGAGGCATGTGGCTCAAAGAGGCAAAATGTGCCATTCTGCCTCATGGCGCATTAGCTCAGTTGGGTTAGAATGTGGTGCTAATAGCTCCAAGGCCACTGGCCACGTTCTCCAGTATCCAAAGAGCCGTCAAGTTGTCTTTTATCAAAGTTCGCAACCTTTTTTGATGTAGAAAAGGGAGCAGTGATGCATGTGTATGTGGATCAAAGAGGCCAAAAACACAGTCAGAAATCATGGCCGGTTAGCTCAGTTGGGTTAGAGCATGGTGCTAATAACGCCAAGGTCGCGGGTTCGCTCCCCGTACGGGCCAGCTTACGTAGTGTCTGAAGAGCCGATAAGCTCTTCTTTGGAGAAGTTAGCAGCCTTTTTTCTTTTGAAAAGTGGAGCAATGAGGCATGTGGCTCAAAGAGGCAAAATGTGCCATTCTGCCTCATGGCGCATTAGCTCAGTTGGGTTAGAATGTGGTGCTAATAGCTCCAAGGCCACTGGCCATGTTCTCCAGTATCCAAAGAGCCGTCAAGTTGTCTTTTATCAAAGTTTGCAAGCTTTTTTGATGTAGAAAAGGGAGCAGTGATGCATGTGTATGTGGATCAAAGAGGCCAAAAACACAGTCAGAAATCATGGCCGGTTAGCTCAGTTGGGTTAGAGCATGGTGCTAATAACGCCAAGGTCGCGGGTTCGATCCCCGTACGGGCCAGCTTACGTAGTGTCTGAAGAGCTGACAAGCTCTTCTTTGGAGAAGTTAGCAGCCTTTTTTCTTTTGAAAAGTGGAGCAATGAGGCATGTGGCTCAAAGAGGCAAAATGTGCCATTCTGCCTCATGGCGCATTAGCTCAGTTGGGTTAGAATGTGGTGCTAATAGCTCCAAGGCCACTGGCCAGGTTCTCCAGTATCCGAAGAGCCGTCAAGCTGTCTTTTGTCAGAGTTTGCAAGCTTTTTTGATGTAGAAAAGGGAGCAGTGATGCATGTGTACGTGGATCAAAGAGGCCAAAAACAGTCACAAATCATGGTCGGTTAGCTCAGTTGGGTTAGAGCATGGTGCCAAGGTCGCGGGTTCGATCCCCGTACGGGCCAGCTTACGTAGTGTCTGAAGAGCCGACAAGTCTTCTTTGGAAAAGTTAGCAGCCTTTTTTCTTTTGAAAAGTGAAGGAATGAGGCATGTATATGTGGCTCAAAGAGGCAAAATGTGCCATTCTGCCTCATGGCGCATTAGCTCAGTTGGGTTAGAATGTGGTGCTAATAGCTCCAAGGACACTGGCCACGTTCTCCAGTATCCGAAGAGCCGTCAAGTTGTCTTTTGTCAAAGGTTGCAAGCTTTCTTGATGTAGAAAAGGGAGCAGTGTTGCATGTGTACGTGGATCAAAGAGGCCACAAACACAGTCACAAATCATGGCCGGTTAGCTCAGTTGGGTTAGAGCGTGGTGCTAATAACGCCAAGGTCGCGGGTTCGATCCCCGTACGGGCCAGCTTACGTAGTGTCTGAAGAGCCGACAAGCTCTTCTTTGGAAAAGTTAGCAGCCTTTTTTCTTTTGAAAAGTGGAGCAATGAGGCATGTATATGTGGCTCAAAGAGGCAAAATGTGCCATTCTGCCTCATGGCGCATTAGCTCAGTTGGGTTAGAATGTGGTGCTAATAGCTCCAAGGCCACTGGCCACGTTCTCCAGTATCCAAAGAGCCGTCAAGTTGTCTTTTATCAAAGTTTGCAAGCTTTTTTGATGTAGAAAAGGGAGCAGTGATGCATGTGTATGTGGATCAAAGAGGCCAAAAACACGGTCACAAACAGTCGGAAATCATGGCCGGTTAGCTCAGTTGGGTTAGAGCGTGGTGCTAATAACGCCAAGGTCGCGGGTTCGATCCCCGTACGGGCCAGCTTACGTAGAGAAGTTAGCAGCCTTTTTTCTTTTGAAAAGTGGAGCAATGAGGCATGTGGCTCAAAGAGGCAAAATGTGCCATTCTGCCTCATGGCGCATTAGCTCAGTTGGGTTAGAATGTGGTGCTAATAGCTCCAAGGCCACTGGCCACGTTTTCCAGTATCCAAAGAGCCGTCAAGTTGTCTTTTATCAAAGTTTGCAAGCTTTTTTGATGTAGAAAAGGGAGCAGTGATGCATGTGTATGTGGATCAAAGAGGCCAAAAACACGGTCACAAACACAGTCACAAATCATGGCCGGTTAGCTCAGTTGGGTTAGAGCGTGGTGCTAATAACGCCAAGGTCGCGGGTTCGATCCCCGTACGGGCCAGCTTACGTAGTGTCTGAAGAGCCAACAAGCTCTTCTTTGGAAAAGTTAGCAGCCTTTTTTCTTTTGAAAAGTGGAGCAATGAGGCATGTATATGTGGCTCAAAGAGGCAAAATGTGCCATTCTGCCTCATGGCGCATTAGCTCAGTTGGGTTAGAATGTGGTGCTAATAGCTCCAAGGCCACTGGCCACGTTCTCCAGTATCCAAAGAGCCGTCAAGTTGTCTTTTATCAAAGTTTGCAAGCTTTCTTGATGTAGAAAAGGGAGCAGTGTTGCATGTGTACGTGGATCAAAGAGGCCACAAACACAGTCACAAATCATGGCCGGTTAGCTCAGTTGGGTTAGAGCGTGGTGCTAATAACGCCAAGGTCGCGGGTTCGATCCCCGTACGGGCCAGCTTACGTAGTGTCTGAAGAGCCGACAAGCTCTTCTTTGGAAAAGTTAGCAGCCTTTTTTCTTTTGAAAAGTGGAGCAATGAGGCATGTATATGTGGCTCAAAGAGGCAAAATGTGCCATTCTGCCTCATGGCGCATTAGCTCAGTTGGGTTAGAATGTGGTGCTAATAGCTCCAAGGCCACTGGCCACGTTCTCCAGTATCCAAAGAGCCGTCAAGTTGTCTTTTATCAAAGTTTGCAAGCTTTTTTGATGTAGAAAAGGGAGCAGTGATGCATGTGTATGTGGATCAAAGAGGCCAAAAACACGGTCACAAACAGTCAGAAATCATGGCCGGTTAGCTCAGTTGGGTTAGAGCGTGGTGCTAATAACGCCAAGGTCGCGAGTTCGATCCCCGTACGGGCCAGCTTACGTAGAGAAGTTAGCAGCCTTTTTTCTTTTGAAAAGTGGAGCAATGAGGCATGTGGCTCAAAGAGGCAAAATGTGCCATTCTGCCTCATGGCGCATTAGCTCAGTTGGGTTAGAATGTGGTGCTAATAGCTCCAAGGCCACTGGCCACGTTTTCCAGTATCCAAAGAGCCGTCAAGTTGTCTTTTATCAAAGTTTGCAAGCTTTTTTGATGTAGAAAAGGGAGCAGTGATGCATGTGTATGTGGATCAAAGAGGCCAAAAACACGGTCACAAACACAGTCACAAATCATGGCCGGTTAGCTCAGTTGGGTTAGAGCGTGGTGCTAATAACGCCAAGGTCGCGGGTTCGATCCCCGTACGGGCCAGCTTACGTAGTGTCTGAAGAGCCAACAAGCTCTTCTTTGGAAAAGTTAGCAGCCTTTTTTCTTTTGAAAAGTGGAGCAATGAGGCATGTATATGTGGCTCAAAGAGGCAAAATGTGCCATTCTGCCTCATGGCGCATTAGCTCAGTTGGGTTAGAATGTGGTGCTAATAGCTCCAAGGCCACTGGCCACGTTCTCCAGTATCCAAAGAGCCGTCAAGTTGTCTTTTATCAAAGTTTGCAAGCTTTTTTGATGTAGAAAAGGGAGCAGTGATGCATGTGTATGTGGATCAAAGAGGCCAAAAACACGGTCACAAACAGTCAGAAATCATGGCCGGTTAGCTCAGTTGGGTTAGAGCGTGGTGCTAATAACGCCAAGGTCGCGGGTTCGATCCCCGTACGGGCCAGCTTACGTAGAGAAGTTAGCAGCCTTTTTTCTTTTGAAAAGTGGAGCAATGAGGCATGTGGCTCAAAGAGGCAAAATGTGCCATTCTGCCTCATGGCGCATTAGCTCAGTTGGGTTAGAATGTGGTGCTAATAGCTCCAAGGCCACTGGCCACGTTCTCCAGTATCCAAAGAGCCGTCAAGTTGTCTTTTATCAAAGTTTGCAAGCTTTTTTGATGTAGAAAAGGGAGCAGTGATGCATGTGTATGTGGATCAAAGAGGCCAAAAACACGGTCACAAACACAGTCAGAAATCATGGCCGGTTAGCTCAGTTGGGTTAGAGCGTGGTGCTAATAACGCCAAGGTCGCGGGTTCGATCCCCGTACGGGCCAGCTTACGTAGTGTCTGAAGAGCCGACAAGCTCTTCTTTGGAGAAGTTAGCAGCCTTTTTTCTTTTGAAAAGTGGAGCAATGAGGCATGTGGCTCAAAGAGGCAAAATGTGCCATTCTGCCTCATGGCGCATTAGCTCAGTTGGGTTAGAATGTGGTGCTAATAGCTCCAAGGCCACTGGCCACGTTCTCCAGTATCCAAAGAGCCGTCAAGTTGTCTTTTATCAAAGTTTGCAAGCTTTTTTGATGTAGAAAAGGGAGCAGTGATGCATGTGTACGTGGATCAAAGAGGCCACAAACACAGTCACAAATCATGGCCGGTTAGCTCAGTTGGGTTAGAGCGTGGTGCTAATAACGCCAAGGTCGCGGGTTCGATCCCCGTACGGGCCAGCTTACGTAGTGTCTGAAGAGCCAACAAGCTCTTCTTTGGAAAAGTTAGCAGCCTTTTTTCTTTTGAAAAGTGGAGCAATGAGGCATGTGGCTCAAAGAGGCAAAATGTGCCATTCTGCCTCATGGCGCATTAGCTCAGTTGGGTTAGAATGTGGTGCTAATAGCTCCAAGGCCACTGGCCACGTTCTCCAGTATCCAAAGAGCCGTCAAGTTGTCTTTTATCAAAGTTTGCAAGCTTTTTTGATGTAGAAAAGGGAGCAGTGATGCATGTGTATGTGGATCAAAGAGGCCAAAAACACAGTCAGAAATCATGGCTGGTTAGCTCAGTTGGGTTAGAGCATGGTGCTAATAACGCCAAGGTCGCGGGTTCGATCCCCGTACGGGCCAGCTTACGTAGTGTCTGAAGAGCCGACAAGCTCTTCTTTGGAGAAGTTAGCAGCCTTTTTTCTTTTGAAAAGTGGAGCAATGAGGCATGTGGCTCAAAGAGGCAAAATGTGCCATTCTGCCTCATGGCGCATTAGCTCAGTTGGGTTAGAATGTGGTGCTAATAGCTCCAAGGCCACTGGCCACGTTCTCCAGTATCCAAAGAGCCGTCAAGTTGTCTTTTATCAAAGTTTGCAAGCTTTTTTGATGTAGAAAAGGGAGCAGTGATGCATGTGTATGTGGATCAAAGAGGCCAAAAACACAGTCAGAAATCATGGCCGGTTAGCTCAGTTGGGTTAGAGCGTGGTGCTAATAACGCCAAGGTCGTGGGTTCGATCCCCGTATGGGCCAGCTTACGTAGTGTCTGAAGAGCCGACAAGCTCTTCTTTGGAAAAGTTAGCAGCCTTTTTTCTTTTGAAAAGTGGAGCAATGAGGCATGTGGCTCAAAGAGGCAAAATGTGCCATTCTGCCTCATGGCGCATTAGCTCAGTTGGGTTAGAATGTGGTGCTAATAGCTCCAAGGCCACTGGCCACGTTCTCCAGTATCCAAAGAGCCGTCAAGTTGTCTTTTATCAAAGTTTGCAAGCTTTTTTGATGTAGAAAAGGGAGCAGTGATGCATGTGTATGTGGATCAAAGAGGCCAAAAACACAGTCAGAAATCATGGCCGGTTAGCTCAGTTGGGTTAGAGCATGGTGCTAATAACGCCAAGGTTGCGGGTTCGATCCCCGTACGGGCCAGCTTACGTAGTGTCTGAAGAGCCGACAAGCTCTTCTTTGGAGAAGTTAGCAGCCTTTTTTCTTTTGAAAAGTGGAGCAATGAGGCATGTGGCTCAAAGAGGCAAAATGTGCCATTCTGCCTCATGGCGCATTAGCTCAGTTGGGTTAGAATGTGGTGCTAATAGCTCCAAGGCCACTGGCCACGTTCTCCAGTATCCAAAGAGCCGTCAAGTTGTCTTTTGTCAAAGTTTGCAAGCTTTTTTGATGTAGAAAAGGGAGCAGTGATGCATGTGTATGTGGATCAAAAAGGCCAAAAACACAGTCACAAATCATGGCCGGTTAGCTCAGTTGGGTTAGAGCGTGGTGCTAATAACGCCAAGGGCGCGGGTTCGATCCCCGTACGGGCCAGCTTACGTAGTGTCTGAAGAGCCAACAAGCTCTTCTTTGGAAAAGTTAGCAGCCTTTTTTCTTTTGAAAAGTGGAGCAATGAGGCATGTGGCTCAAAGAGGCAAAATGTGCCATTCTGCCTCATGGCGCATTAGCTCAGTTGGGTTAGAATGTGGTGCTAATAGCTCCAAGGCCACTGGCCACGTTCTCCAGTATCCAAAGAGCCGTCAAGTTGTCTTTTATCAAAGTTTGCAAGCTTTTTTGATGTAGAAAAGGGAGCAGTGATGCATGTGTATGTGGATCAAAGAGGCCAAAAACACAGTCACAAATCATGGCTGGTTAGCTCAGTTTTGTTAGAGCGTGGTGCTAATAACGCCAAGGTCGCGGTTTCGATCCCCGTACGGGCCAGCTTACGTAGTGTCTGAAGAGCTGACAAGCTCTACTTTGGAAAAGTTAGCAGCCTTTTTTCTTTTGAAAAGTGGAGCAATGAGGCAAGTGGCTCAAAGAGGCAAAATGTGCCATTCTGCCTTATGGCGCATTAGCTCAGTTGGGTTAGAATGTGGTGCTAATAGCTCCAAGGCCACTGGCCACGTTCTCCAGTATCCAAAGAGCCGTCAAGTTGTCTTTTATCAAAGTTCGCAACCTTTTTTGATGTAGAAAAGGGAGCAGTGATGCATGTGTATATGGATCAAAGAGGCCAAAAACACAGTCACAAATCATGGCCGGTTAGCTCAGTTGGGTTAGAGCGTGGTGCTAATAACGCCAAGGTCGCGTGTTCGATACCCGTACGGGCCAGCTTACGTAGAGAAGTTAGCAGCCTTTTTTCTTTTGAAAAGTGGAGCAATGAGGCATGTGGCTCAAAGAGGCAAAATGTGCCATTCTGCCTCATGGCGCATTAGCTCAGTTGGGTTAGAATGTGGTGCTAATAGCTCCAAGGCCACTGGCCACGTTCTCCAGTATCCAAAGAGCCGTCAAGTTGTCTTTTATCAAAGTTTGCAAGCTTTTTTGATGTAGAAAAGGGAGCAGTGATGCATGTGTATATGGATCAAAGAGGCCAAAAACACAGTCACAAATCATGGCCGGTTAGCTCAGTTGGGTTAGAGCGTGGTGCTAATAACGCCAAGGTCGCGGGTTCGATCCCCGTACGGGCCAGCTTACGTAGTGTCTGAAGAGCCGACAAGCTCTTCTTTGGAGAAGTTAGCAGCCTTTTTTCTTTTGAAAAGTGGAGCAATGAGGCATGTGGCTCAAAGAGGCAAAATGTGCCATTCTGCCTCATGGCGCATTAGCTCAGTTGGGTTAGAATGTGGTGCTAATAGCTCCAAGGCCACTGGCCACGTTCTCCAGTATCCAAAGAGCCGTCAAGTTGTCTTTTATCAAAGTTTGCAAGCTTTTTTGATGTAGAAAAGGGAGCAGTGATGCATGTGTATGTGGATCAAAGAGGCCAAAAACACAGTCAGAAATCATGGCCGGTTAGCTCAGTTGGGTTAGAGCATGGTGCTAATAACGCCAAGGTCGCGGGTTCGATCCCCGTACGGGCCAGCTTACGTAGTGTCTGAAGAGCTGACAAGCTCTTCTTTGGAGAAGTTAGCAGCCTTTTTTCTTTTGAAAAGTGGAGCAATGAGGCATGTGGCTCAAAGAGGCAAAATGTGCCATTCTGCCTCATGGCGCATTAGCTCAGTTGGGTTAGAATGTGGTGCTAATAGCTCCAAGGCCACTGGCCACGTTCTCCAGTATCCAAAGAGCCGTCAAGTTGTCTTTTGTCAAAGTTTGCAAGCTTTTTTGATGTAGAAAAGGGAGCAGTGATGCATGTGTATGTGGATCAAAAAGGCCAAAAACACAGTCACAAATCATGGCCGGTTAGCTCAGTTGGGTTAGAGCGTGGTGCTAATAACGCCAAGGGCGCGGGTTCGATCCCCGTACGGGCCAGCTTACGTAGTGTCTGAAGAGCCAACAAGCTCTTCTTTGGAAAAGTTAGCAGCCTTTTTTCTTTTGAAAAGTGGAGCAATGAGGCATGTGGCTCAAAGAGGCAAAATGTGCCATTCTGCCTCATGGCGCATTAGCTCAGTTGGGTTAGAATGTGGTGCTAATAGCTCCAAGGCCACTGGCCACGTTCTCCAGTATCCAAAGAGCCGTCAAGTTGTCTTTTATCAAAGTTTGCAAGCTTTTTTGATGTAGAAAAGGGAGCAGTGATGCATGTGTATGTGGATCAAAGAGGCCAAAAACACAGTCACAAATCATGGCTGGTTAGCTCAGTTTTGTTAGAGCGTGGTGCTAATAACGCCAAGGTCGCGGGTTCGATCCCCGTACGGGCCAGCTTACGTAGTGTCTGAAGAGCTGACAAGCTCTACTTTGGAAAAGTTAGCAGCCTTTTTTCTTTTGAAAAGTGGAGCAATGAGGCAAGTGGCTCAAAGAGGCAAAATGTGCCATTCTGCCTTATGGCGCATTAGCTCAGTTGGGTTAGAATGTGGTGCTAATAGCTCCAAGGCCACTGGCCACGTTCTCCAGTATCCAAAGAGCCGTCAAGTTGTCTTTTATCAAAGTTCGCAACCTTTTTCGATGTAGAAAAGGGAGCAGTGATGCATGTGTATATGGATCAAAGAGGCCAAAAACACAGTCACAAATCATGGCCGGTTAGCTCAGTTGGGTTAGAGCGTGGTGCTAATAACGCCAAGGTCGTGGGTTCGATACCCGTACGGGCCAGCTTACGTAGAGAAGTTAGCAGCCTTTTTTCTTTTGAAAAGTGGAGCAATGAGGCATGTGGCTCAAAGAGGCAAAATGTGCCATTCTGCCTCATGGCGCATTAGCTCAGTTGGGTTAGAATGTGGTGCTAATAGCTCCAAGGCCACTGGCCACGTTCTCCAGTATCCAAAGAGCCGTCAAGTTGTCTTTTATCAAAGTTTGCAAGCTTTTTTGATGTAGAAAAGGGAGCAGTGATGCATGTGTATATGGATCAAAGAGGCCAAAAACACAGTCACAAATCATGGCCGGTTAGCTCAGTTGGGTTAGAGCGTGGTGCTAATAACGCCAAGGTCGCGGGTTCGATCCCCGTACGGGCCAGCTTACGTAGTGTCTGAAGAGCTGACAAGCTCTACTTAGGAAAAGTTAGCAGCCTTTTTTCTTTTGAAAAGTGGAGCAATGAGGCAAGTGGCTCAAAGAGGCAAAATGTGCCATTCTGCCTCATGGCGCATTAGCTCAGTTGGGTTAGAATGTGGTGCTAATAGCTCCAAGGCCACTGGCCACGTTCTCCAGTATCCAAAGAGCCGTCAAGTTGTCTTTTATCAATGTTTGCAACCTTTTTTGATGTAGAAAAGGGAGCAGTGATGCATGTGTATGTGGATCAAAGAGGCCAAAAACACAGGCGCAAATCATGGCCGGTTAGCTCAGTTGGGTTAGAGCGTGGTGCTAATAACGCCAAGGTCGCGGGTTCGATCCCCGTACGGGCCAGCTTACGTAGTGTCTGAAGAGCCGACAAGCTCTTCTTTGGAGAAGTTAGCAGCCTTTTTTCTTTTGAAAAGTGGAGCAATGAGGCATGTGGCTCAAAGAGGCAAAATGTGCCATTCTGCCTCATGGCGCATTAGCTCAGTTGGGTTAGAATGTGGTGCTAATAGCTCCAAGGCCACTGGCCACGTTCTCCAGTATCCAAAGAGCCGTCAAGTTGTCTTTTATCAAAGTTTGCAAGCTTTTTTGATGTAGAAAAGGGAGCAGTGATGCATGTGTATGTGGATCAAAGAGGCCAAAAACACAGTCAGAAATCATGGCCGGTTAGCTCAGTTGGGTTAGAGTGTGGTGCTAATAACGCCAAGGTCGCGGGTTCGATCCCCGTACGGGCCAGCTTACGTAGTGTCTGAAGAGCCGACAAGCTCTTCTTTGGAAAAGTTAGCAGCCTTTTTTCTTTTGAAAAGTGGAGCAATGAGGCATGTGGCTTAAAGAGGCAAAATGTGCCATTCTGCCTCATGGCGCATTAGCTCAGTTGGGTTAGAATGTGGTGCTAATAGCTCCAAGGCCACTGGCCACGTTCTCCAGTATCCAAAGAGCCGTCAAGTTGTCTTTTATCAAAGTTTGCAAGCTTTTTTGATGTAGAAAAGGGAGCAGTGATGCATGTGTATGTGGATCAAAGAGGCCAAAAACACAGTCACAAATCATGGCTGGTTAGCTCAGTTTTGTTAGAGCGTGGTGCTAATAACGCCAAGGTCGCGGGTTCGATCCCCGTACGGGCCAGCTTACGTAGTGTCTGAAGAGCTGACAAGCTCTACTTTGGAAAAGTTAGCAGCCTTTTTTCTTTTGAAAAGTGGAGCAATGAGGCAAGTGGCTCAAAGAGGCAAAATGTGCCATTCTGCCTCATGGCGCATTAGCTCAGTTGGGTTAGAATGTGGTGCTAATAGCTCCAAGGCCACTGGCCACGTTCTCCAGTATCCAAAGAGCCGTCAAGTTGTCTTTTATCAATGTTTGCAACCTTTTTTGATGTAGAAAAGGGAGCAGTGATGCATGTGTATGTGGATCAAAGAGGCCAAAAACACGGTCACAAACACAGTCAGAAATCATGGCCGGTTAGCTCAGTTGGGTTAGAGCGTGGTGCTAATAACGCCAAGGTCGCGGGTTCGATCCCCGTACGGGCCAGCTTACGTAGTGTCTGAAGAGCTGACAAGCTCTACTTTGGAAAAGTTAGCAGCCTTTTTTCTTTTGAAAAGTGGAGCAATGAGGCAAGTGGCTCAAAGAGGCAAAATGTGCCATTCTGCCTCATGGCGCATTAGCTCAGTTGGGTTAGAATGTGGTGCTAATAGCTCCAAGGCCACTGGCCACGTTCTCCAGTATCCAAAGAGCCGTCAAGTTGTCTTTTATCAATGTTTGCAACCTTTTTTGATGTAGAAAAGGGAGCAGTGATGCATGTGTATGTGGATCAAAGAGGCCAAAAACACGGTCACAAACACAGTCACAAATCATGGCCGGTTAGCTCAGTTGGGTTAGAGCGTGGTGCTAATAACGCCAAGGTCGCGGGTTAGAACCACGTACGGGCCAGCTTACGTAGTGTCTGAAGAGCCGACAAGCTCTACTTAGGAAAAGTTAGCAGCCTTTTTTCTTTTGAAAAGTGGAGCAATGAGGCATGTGGCTCAAAGAGGCAAAATGTGCCATTCTGCCTCATGGCGCATTAGCTCAGTTGGGTTAGAATGTGGTGCTAATAGCTCCAAGGCCACTGGCCACGTTCTCCAGTATCCAAAGAGCCGTCAAGCTGTCTTTTGTCAAAGTTTGCAAGCTTTTTTGATGTAGAAAAGGGAGCAGTGATGCATGTGTATGTGGATCAAAAAGGCCAAAAACACAGTCACAAATCATGGCCGGTTAGCTCAGTTGGGTTAGAGCGTGGTGCTAATAACGCCAAGGTCGCGGGTTCGATCCCTGTACGGGCCAGCTTACGTAGTGTCTGAAGAGCCGACAAGCTCTTCTTTGGAGAAGTTAGCAGCCTTTTTTCTTTTGAAAAGTGGAGCAATGAGGCATGTGGCTCAAAGAGGCAAAATGTGCCATTCTGCCTCATGGCGCATTAGCTCAGTTGGGTTAGAATGTGGTGCTAATAGCTCCAAGGCCACTGGCCACGTTCTCCAGTATCCAAAGAGCCGTCAAGTTGTCTTTTATCAAAGTTTGCAAGCTTTTTTGATGTAGAAAAGGGAGCAGTGATGCATGTGTATGTGGATCAAAGAGGCCAAAAACACAGTCACAAATCATGGCTGGTTAGCTCAGTTTTGTTAGAGCGTGGTGCTAATAACGCCAAGGTCGCGGGTTCGATCCCCGTACGGGCCAGCTTACGTAGTGTCTGAAGAGCTGACAAGCTCTACTTTGGAAAAGTTAGCAGCCTTTTTTCTTTTGAAAAGTGGAGCAATGAGGCAAGTGGCTCAAAGAGGCAAAATGTGCCATTCTGCCTCATGGCGCATTAGCTCAGTTGGGTTAGAATGTGGTGCTAATAGCTCCAAGGCCACTGGCCACGTTCTCCAGTATCCAAAGAGCCGTCAAGTTGTCTTTTATCAATGTTTGCAACCTTTTTTGATGTAGAAAAGGGAGCAGTGATGCATGTGTATGTGGATCAAAGAGGCCAAAAACACGGTCACAAACACAGTCAGAAATCATGGCCGGTTAGCTCAGTTGGGTTAGAGCGTGGTGCTAATAACGCCAAGGTCGCGGGTTCGATCCCCGTACGGGCCAGCTTACGTAGTGTCTGAAGAGCCGACAAGCTCTTCTTTGGAAAAGTTAGCAGCCTTTTTTCTTTTGAAAAGTGGAGCAATGAGGCATGTGGCTCAAAGAGGCAAAATGTGCCATTCTGCCTCATGGCGCATTAGCTCAGTTGGGTTAGAATGTGGTGCTAATAGCTCCAAGGCCACTGGCCACGTTCTCCAGTATCCAAAGAGCCGTCAAGTTGTCTTTTATCAAAGTTTGCAAGCTTTTTTGATGTAGAAAAGGGAGCAGTGATGCATCTGTAAATGGATCAAAGAGGCCAAAAACACAGTCACAAATCATGGCCGGTTAGCTCAGTTGGGTTAGAGCGTGGTGCTAATAACGCCAAGGTCGCAGGTTCGATCCCCGTACGGGCCAGCTTACGTAGTGTCTGAAGAGCTGACAAGCTCTACTTTGGAAAAGTTAGCAGCCTTTTTTCTTTTGAAAAGTGGAGCAATGAGGCAAGTGGCTCAAAGAGGCAAAATGTGCCATTCTGCCTCATGGCGCATTAGCTCAGTTGGGTTAGAATGTGGTGCTAATAGCTCCAAGGCCACTGGCCACGTTCTCCAGTATCCAAAGAGCCGTCAAGTTGTCTTTTATCAAAGTTCGCAACCTTTTTTGATGTAGAAAAGGGAGCAGTGATGCATGTGTATGTGGATCAAAGAGGCCAAAAACACGGTCACAAACACAGTCAGAAATCATGGCCGGTTAGCTCAGTTGGGTTAGAGCGTGGTGCTAATAACGCCAAGGTCGGGGGTTCGATCCCCGTACGGGCCAGCTTACGTAGTGTCTGAAGAGCCGACAAGCTCTTCTTTGGAAAAGTTAGCAGCCTTTTTTCTTTTGAAAAGTGGAGCAATGAGGCATGTGGCTCAAAGAGGCAAAATGTGCCATTCTGCCTCATGGCGCATTAGCTCAGTTGGGTTAGAATGTGGTGCTAATAGCTCCAAGGCCACTGGCCACGTTCTCCAGTATCCAAAGAGCCGTCAAGTTGTCTTTTATCAAAGTTTGCAAGCTTTTTTGATGTAGAAAAGGGAGCAGTGATGCATGTGTATGTGGATCAAAGAGGCCAAAAACACAGTCACAAATCATGGCTGGTTAGCTCAGTTTTGTTAGAGCGTGGTGCTAATAACGCCAAGGTCGCGGGTTCGATCCCCGTACGGGCCAGCTTACGTAGTGTCTGAAGAGCTGACAAGCTCTACTTTGGAAAAGTTAGCAGCCTTTTTTCTTTTGAAAAGTGGAGCAATGAGGCAAGTGGCTCAAAGAGGCAAAATGTGCCATTCTGCCTCATGGCGCATTAGCTCAGTTGGGTTAGAATGTGGTGCTAATAGCTCCAAGGCCACTGGCCACGTTCTCCAGTATCCAAAGAGCCGTCAAGTTGTCTTTTATCAATGTTTGCAACCTTTTTTGATGTAGAAAAGGGAGCAGTGATGCATGTGTATGTGGATCAAAGAGGCCAAAAACACGGTCACAAACACAGTCAGAAATCATGGCCGGTTAGCTCAGTTGGGTTAGAGCGTGGTGCTAATAACGCCAAGGTCGCGGGTTCGATCCCCGTACGGGCCAGCTTACGTAGTGTCTGAAGAGCTGACAAGCTCTACTTTGGAAAAGTTAGCAGCCTTTTTTCTTTTGAAAAGTGGAGCAATGAGGCAAGTGGCTCAAAGAGGCAAAATGTGCCATTCTGCCTCATGGCGCATTAGCTCAGTTGGGTTAGAATGTGGTGCTAATAGCTCCAAGGCCACTGGCCACGTTCTCCAGTATCCAAAGAGCCGTCAAGTTGTCTTTTATCAATGTTTGCAACCTTTTTTGATGTAGAAAAGGGAGCAGTGATGCATGTGTATGTGGATCAAAGAGGCCAAAAACACGGTCACAAACACAGTCACAAATCATGGCCGGTTAGCTCAGTTGGGTTAGAGCGTGGTGCTAATAACGCCAAGGTCGCGGGTTAGAACCACGTACGGGCCAGCTTACGTAGTGTCTGAAGAGCCGACAAGCTCTACTTAGGAAAAGTTAGCAGCCTTTTTTCTTTTGAAAAGTGGAGCAATGAGGCATGTGGCTCAAAGAGGCAAAATGTGCCATTCTGCCTCATGGCGCATTAGCTCAGTTGGGTTAGAATGTGGTGCTAATAGCTCCAAGGCCACTGGCCACGTTCTCCAGTATCCAAAGAGCCGTCAAGCTGTCTTTTGTCAAAGTTTGCAAGCTTTTTTGATGTAGAAAAGGGAGCAGTGATGCATGTGTATGTGGATCAAAAAGGCCAAAAACACAGTCACAAATCATGGCCGGTTAGCTCAGTTGGGTTAGAGCGTGGTGCTAATAACGCCAAGGTCGCGGGTTCGATCCCCGTACGGGCCAGCTTACGTAGTGTCTGAGGAGCCAACAAGATCTTCTTTGGAAAAGTTAGCAGCCTTTTTTCTTTTGAAAAGTGGAGCAATGAGGCATGTGGCTCAAAGAGGCAAAATGTGCCATTCTGCCTCATGGCGCATTAGCTCAGTTGGGTTAGAATGTGGTGCTAATAGCTCCAAGGCCACTGGCCACGTTCTCCAGTATCCAAAGAGCCGTCAAGTTGTCTTTTATCAAAGTTTGCAAGCTTTTTTGATGTAGAAAAGGGAGCAGTGATGCATGTGTATGTGGATCAAAGAGGCCAAAAACACGGTCACAAACACAGTCACAAACACAGTCACAAATCATGGCCGGTTAGCTCAGTTGGGTTAGAGCGTGGTGCTAATAACGCCAAGGTCGCGGGTTCGATCCCCGTACGGGCCAGCTTACGTAGTGTCTAAAGAGCCGACAAGCTCTTCTTTGGAAATGTTAGCAGCCTTTTTTCTTTTGAAAAGTGGAGCAATGAGGCATGTGGCTCAAAGAGGCAAAATGTGCCATTCTGCCTCATGGCGCATTAGCTCAGTTGGGTGAGAATGTGGTGCTAATAGCTCCAAGGCCACTGGCCACGTTCTCCAGTATCCAAAGAGCCGTCAAGTTGTCTTTTATCAAAGTTCGCAACCTTTTTTTGATGTAGAAAAGGGAGCAGTGATGCATGTGTATGTGGATCAAAGAGGCCAAAAACACGGTCACAAACACAGTCACAAATCATGGCCGGTTAGCTCAGTTGGGTTAGAGCGTGGTGCTAATAACGCCAAGGTCGCGGGTTCGATCCCCGTACGGGCCAGCTTACGTAGTGTCTAAAGAGCCGACAAGCTCTTCTTTGGAAAAGTTAGCAGCCTTTTTTCTTTTGAAAAGTGGAGCAATGAGGCATGTGGCTCAAAGAGGCAAAATGTGCCATTCTGCCTTATGGCGCATTAGCTCAGTTGGGTTAGAATGTGGTGCTAATAGCTCCAAGGCCACTGGCCACGTTCTCCAGTATCCAAAGAGCCGTCAAGTTGTCTTTTGTCAAAGTTTGCAAGCTTTTTTGATGTAGAAAAGGGAGCAGTGATGCATGTGTATGTGGATCAAAGAGGCCAAAAACACGGTCACAAACACAGTCACAAATCATGGCCGGTTAGCTCAGTTGGGTTAGAGCGTGGTGCTAATAACGCCAAGGTCGCGGGTTCGATCCCCGTACGGGCCAGCTTACGTAGTGTCTGAAGAGCTGACAAGCTCTACTTTGGAAAAGTTAGCAGCCTTTTTTCTTTTGAAAAGTGGAGCAATGAGGCATGTGGCTCAAAGAGGCAAAATGTGCCATTCTGCCTCATGGCGCATTAGCTCAGTTGGGTTAGAATGTGGTGCTAATAGCTCCAAGGCCACTGGCCACGTTCTCCAGTATCCAAAGAGCCGTCAAGTTGTCTTTTATCAAAGTTCGCAACCTTTTTTTGATGTAGAAAAGGGAGCAGTGATGCATGTGTATGTGGATCAAAGAGGCCAAAAACACAGGCACAAATCATGGCCGGTTAGCTCAGTTGGGTTAGAGCGTGGAGCTAATAACGCCAAGGTCGCGGGTTCGATCCCCGTGCGGGCCAGCTTACGTAGTGTCTGAAGAGCCGACAAGCTCTTCTTTGGAGAAGTTAGCAGCCTTTTTTCTTTTGAAAAGTGGAGCAATGAGGCATGTGGCTCAAAGAGGCAAAATGTGCCATTCTGCCTCATGGCGCATTAGCTCAGTTGGGTTAGAATGTGGTGCAAATAGCTCCAAGGCCACTGGCCACGTTCTCCAGTATCCAAAGAGCCGTCAAGTTGTCTTTTATCAAAGTTTGCAAGCTTTTTTGATGTAGAAAAGGGAGCAGTGATGCATGTGTATGTGGATCAAAGAGGCCAAAAACACAGTCAGAAATCATGGCCGGTTAGCTCAGTTGGGTTAGAGCGTGGTGCTAATAACGCCAAGGTCGCGGGTTCGATCCCCGTATGGGCCAGCTTACGTAGTGTCTGAAGAGCCGACAAGCTCTTCTTTGGAAAAGTTAGCAGCCTTTTTTCTTTTGAAAAGTGGAGCAATGAGGCATGTGGCTCAAAGAGGCAAAATGTGCCATTCTGCCTCATGGCGCATTAGCTCAGTTGGGTTAGAATGTGGTGCTAATAGCTCCAAGGCCACTGGCCAGGTTCTCCAGTATCCGAAGAGCCGTCAAGCTATCTTTTGTCAGAGTTTGCAAGCTTTTTTGATGTAGAAAAGGGAGCAGTGATGCATGTGTACGTGGATCAAAGAGGCCAAAAACAGTCACAAATCATGGTCGGTTAGCTCAGTTGGGTTAGAGCATGGTGCCAAGGTCGCGGGTTCGATCCCCGTACGGGCCAGCTTACGTAGTGTCTGAAGAGCCGACAAGTCTTCTTTGGAAAAGTTAGCAGCCTTTTTTCTTTTGAAAAGTGAAGGAATGAGGCATGTATATGTGGCTCAAAGAGGCAAAATGTGCCATTCTGCCTCATGGCGCATTAGCTCAGTTGGGTTAGAATGTGGTGCTAATAGCTCCAAGGACACTGGCCACGTTCTCCAGTATCCGAAGAGCCGTCAAGTTGTCTTTTGTCAAAGGTTGCAAGCTTTCTTGATGTAGAAAAGGGAGCAGTGTTGCATGTGTACGTGGATCAAAGAGGCCACAAACACAGTCACAAATCATGGCCGGTTAGCTCAGTTGGGTTAGAGCGTGGTGCTAATAACGCCAAGGTCGCGGGTTCGATCCCCGTACGGGCCAGCTTACGTAGTGTCTGAAGAGCCAACAAGCTCTTCTTTGGAAAAGTTAGCAGCCTTTTTTCTTTTGAAAAGTGGAGCAATGAGGCATGTATATGTGGCTCAAAGAGGCAAAATGTGCCATTCTGCCTCATGGCGCATTAGCTCAGTTGGGTTAGAATGTGGTGCTAATAGCTCCAAGGCCACTGGCCACGTTCTCCAGTATCCAAAGAGCCGTCAAGTTGTCTTTTATCAAAGTTTGCAAGCTTTTTTGATGTAGAAAAGGGAGCAGTGATGCATGTGTATGTGGATCAAAGAGGCCAAAAACACGGTCACAAACAGTCAGAAATCATGGCCGGTTAGCTCAGTTGGGTTAGAGCGTGGTGCTAATAACGCCAAGGTCGCGGGTTCGATCCCCGTACGGGCCAGCTTACGAAGAGAAGTTAGCAGCCTTTTTTCTTTTGAAAAGTGGAGCAATGAGGCATGTGGCTCAAAGAGGCAAAATGTGCCATTCTGCCTCATGGCGCATTAGCTCAGTTGGGTTAGAATGTGGTGCTAATAGCTCCAAGGCCACTGGCCACGTTCTCCAGTATCCAAAGAGCCGTCAAGTTGTCTTTTATCAAAGTTTGCAAGCTTTTTTGATGTAGAAAAGGGAGCAGTGATGCATGTGTATGTGGATCAAAGAGGCCAAAAACACAGTCACAAATCATGGCCGGTTAGCTCAGTTGGGTTAGAGCGTGGTGCTAATAACGCCAAGGTCGCGGGTTCGATCCCCGTACGGGCCAGCTTACGTAGTGTCTGAAGAGCTGACAAGCTCTACTTTGGAAAAGTTAGCAGCCTTTTTTCTTTTGAAAAGTGGAGCAATGAGGCAAGTGGCTCAAAGAGGCAAAATGTGCCATTCTGCCTCATGGCGCATTAGCTCAGTTGGGTTAGAATGTGGTGCTAATAGCTCCAAGGCCACTGGCCACGTTCTCCAGTATCCAAAGAGCCGTCAAGTTGTCTTTTATCAAAGTTTGCAAGCTTTTTTGATGTAGAAAAGGGAGCAGTGATGCATGTGTATGTGGATCAAAGAGGCCAAAAACACAGTCAGAAATCATGGCCGGTTAGCTCAGTTGGGTTAGAGCATGGTGCTAATAACGCCAAGGTCGCGGGTTCGATCCCCGTACGGGCCAGCTTACTTAGTGTCTGAAGAGCCGACAAGCTCTTCTTTGGAGAAGTTAGCAGCCTTTTTTCTTTTGAAAAGTGGAGCAATGAGGCATGTGGCTCAAAGAGGCAAAATGTGCCATTCTGCCTCATGGCGCATTAGCTCAGTTGGGTTAGAATGTGGTGCTAATAGCTCCAAGGCCACTGGCCACGTTCTCCAGTATCCAAAGAGCCGTCAAGTTGTCTTTTATCAAAGTTTGCAAGCTTTTTTGATGTAGAAAAGGGAGCAGTGATGCATGTGTATGTGGATCAAAGAGGCCAAAAACACAGTCAGAAATCATGGCCGGTTAGCTCAGTTGGGTTAGAGCATGGTGCTAATAACGCCAAGGTCGCGGGTTCGATCCCCGTACGGGCCAGCTTACTTAGTGTCTGAAGAGCCGACAAGCTCTTCTTTGGAGAAGTTAGCAGCCTTTTTTCTTTTGAAAAGTGGAGCAATGAGGCATGTGGCTCAAAGAGGCAAAATGTGCCATTCTGCCTCATGGCGCATTAGCTCAGTTGGGTTAGAATGTGGTGCTAATAGCTCCAAGGCCACTGGCCACGTTCTCCAGTATCCAAAGAGCCGTCAAGTTGTCTTTTATCAAAGTTTGCAAGCTTTTTTGATGTAGAAAAGGGAGCAGTGATGCATGTGTATGTGGATCAAAGAGGCCAAAAACACAGTCACAAATCATGGCCGGTTAGCTCAGTTGGGTTAGAGCATGGTGCTAATAACGCCAAGGTCGCGGGTTCGATCCCCGTACGGGCCAGCTTACGTAGTGTCTGAAGAGCTGACAAGCTCTTCTTTGGAGAAGTTAGCAGCCTTTTTTCTTTTGAAAAGTGGAGCAATGAGGCATGTGGCTCAAAGAGGCAAAATGTGCCATTCTGCCTCATGGCGCATTAGCTCAGTTGGGTTAGAATGTGGTGCTAATAGCTCCAAGGCCACTGGCCACGTTCTCCAGTATCCAAAGAGCCGTCAAGTTGTCTTTTATCAATGTTTGCAACCTTTTTTGATGTAGAAAAGGGAGCAGTGATGCATGTGTATGTGGATCAAAGAGGCCAAAAACACAGGCACAAATCATGGCCGGTTAGCTCAGTTGGGTTAGAGCGTGGTGCTAATAACGCCAAGGTCACGGGTTCGATCCCCGTACGGGCCAGCTTACGTAGTGTCTGAAGAGCCGACAAGCTCTTCTTTGGAAAAGTTAGCAGCCTTTTTTCTTTTGAAAAGTGGAGCAATGAGGCATGTGGCTCAAAGAGGCAAAATGTGCCATTCTGCCTCATGGCGCATTAGCTCAGTTGGGTTAGAATGTGGTGCTAATAGCTCCAAGGCCACTGGCCACGTTCTCCAGTATCCAAAGAGCCGTCAAGTTGTCTTTTATCAAAGTTTGCAAGCTTTTTTGATGTAGAAAAGGGAGCAGTGATGCATGTGTATGTGGATCAAAGAGGCCAAAAACACAGTCACAAATCATGGCTGGTTAGCTCAGTTTTGTTAGAGCGTGGTGCTAATAACGCCAAGGTCGCGGGTTCGATCCCCGTACGGGCCAGCTTACGAAGAGAAGTTAGCAGCCTTTTTTCTTTTGAAAAGTGGAGCAATGAGGCATGTGGCTCAAAGAGGCAAAATGTGCCATTCTGCCTCATGGCGCATTAGCTCAGTTGGGTTAGAATGTGGTGCTAATAGCTCCAAGGCCACTGGCCACGTTCTCCAGTATCCAAAGAGCCGTCAAGTTGTCTTTTATCAAAGTTTGCAAGCTTTTTTGATGTAGAAAAGGGAGCAGTGATGCATGTGTATGTGGATCAAAGAGGCCAAAAACACAGTCACAAATCATGGCCGGTTAGCTCAGTTGGGTTAGAGCGTGGTGCTAATAACGCCAAGGTCGCGGGTTCGATCCCCGTACGGGCCAGCTTACGTAGTGTCTGAAGAGGTGACAAGCTCTACTTTGGAAAAGTTAGCAGCCTTTTTTCTTTTGAAAAGTGGAGCAATGAGGCAAGTGGCTCAAAGAGGCAAAATGTGCCATTCTGCCTCATGGCGCATTAGCTCAGTTGGGTTAGAATGTGGTGCTAATAGCTCCAAGGCCACTGGCCACGTTCTCCAGTATCCAAAGAGCCGTCAAGTTGTCTTTTATCAAAGTTTGCAAGCTTTTTTGATGTAGAAAAGGGAGCAGTGATGCATGTGTATGTGGATCAAAGAGGCCAAAAACACAGTCAGAAATCATGGCCGGTTAGCTCAGTTGGGTTAGAGCATGGTGCTAATAACGCCAAGGTCGCGGGTTCGATCCCCGTACGGGCTAGCTTACGTAGTGTCTGAAGAGCCGAAAAGCTCTTCTTTGGAGAAGTTAGCAGCCTTTTTTCTTTTGAAAAGTGGAGCAATGAGGCATGTGGCTCAAAGAGGCAAAATGTGCCATTCTGCCTCATGGCGCATTAGCTCAGTTGGGTTAGAATGTGGTGCTAATAGCTCCAAGGCCACTGGCCACGTTCTCCAGTATCCAAAGAGCCGTCAAGTTGTCTTTTATCAATGTTTGCAACCTTTTTTGATGTAGAAAAGGGAGCAGTGATGCATGTGTATGTGGATCAAAGAGGCCAAAAACACGGTCACAAACACAGTCACAAATCATGGCCGGTTAGCTCAGTTGGGTTAGAGCGTGGTGCTAATAACGCCAAGGTCGCGGGTTCGATCCCCGTACGGGCCAGCTTACGTAGAGAAGTTAGCAGCCTTTTTTCTTTTGAAAAGTGGAGCAATGAGGCATGTGGCTCAAAGAGGCAAAATGTGCCATTCTGCCTCATGGCGCATTAGCTCAGTTGGGTTAGAATGTGGTGCTAATAGCTCCAAGGCCACTGGCCACGTTCTCCAGTATCCAAAGAGCCGTCAAGTTGTCTTTTATCAAAGTTTGCAAGCTTTTTTGATGTAGAAAAGGGAGCAGTGATGCATGTGTATGTGGATCAAAGAGGCCAAAAACACAGTCACAAATCATGGCCGGTTAGCTCAGTTGGGTTAGAGCATGGTGCTAATAACGCCAAGGTCGCGGGTTCGATCCCCATACGGGCCAGCTTACGTAGTGTCTGAAGAGCTGACAAGCTCTTCTTTGGAGAAGTTAGCAGCCTTTTTTCTTTTGAAAAGTGGAGCAATGAGGCATGTGGCTCAAAGAGGCAAAATGTGCCATTCTGCCTCATGGCGCATTAGCTCAGTTGGGTTAGAATGTGGTGCTAATAGCTCCAAAGCCACTGGCCACGTTCTCCAGTATCCAAAGAGCCGTCAAGTTGTCTTTTGTCAAAGTTTGCAAGCTTTTTTGATGTAGAAAAGGGAGCAGTGATGCATGTGTATGTGGATCAAAAAGGCCAAAAACACAGTTACAAATCATGGCCGGTTAGCTCAGTTGGGTTAGAGCGTGGTGCTAATAACGCCAAGGGCGCCGGTTCGATCCCCGTACGGGCCAGCTTACGTAGTGTCTGAAGAGCCAACAAGCTCTTCTTTGGAAAAGTTAGCTGCCTTTTTTCTTTTGAAAAGTGGAGCAATGAGGCATGTGGCTCAAAGAGGCAAAATGTGCCATTCTGCCTCATGGCGCATTAGCTCAGTTGGGTTAGAATGTGGTGCTAATAGCTCCAAGGCCACTGGCCACGTTCTCCAGTATCCAAAGAGCCGTCAAGTTGTCTTTTATCAAAGTTTGCAAGCTTTTTTGATGTAGAAAAGGGAGCAGTGATGCATGTGTATGTGGATCAAAGAGGCCAAAAACACAGTCACAAATCATGGCTGGTTAGCTCAGTTTTGTTAGAGCGTGGTGCTAATAACGCCAAGGTCGCGGGTTCGATCCCCGTACGGGCCAGCTTACGTAGTGTC
The DNA here is from genome assembly GCA_035609135.1 of Eleutherodactylus coqui. Classification (NCBI taxonomy): domain Eukaryota; kingdom Metazoa; phylum Chordata; class Amphibia; order Anura; family Eleutherodactylidae; genus Eleutherodactylus; species Eleutherodactylus coqui. The sequence goes on along the minus strand of CM069406.1, from coordinate 307,484,893 downwards.
TGAAGAGCTGACAAGCTCTACTTTGGAAAAGTTAGCAGCCTTTTTTCTTTTGAAAAGTGGAGCAATGAGGCAAGTGGCTCAAAGAGGCAAAATGTGCCATTCTGCCTCATGGCGCATTAGCTCAGTTGGGTTAGAATGTGGTGCTAATAGCTCCAAGGCCACTGGCCACGTTCTCCAGTATCCAAAGAGCCGTCAAGTTGTCTTTTATCAAAGTTCGCAACCTTTTTTGATGTAGAAAAGGGAGCAGTGATGCATGTGTATGTGGATCAAAGAGGCCAAAAACACGGTCACAAACAGTCAGAAATCATGGCCGGTTAGCTCAGTTGGGTTAGAGCGTGGTGCTAATAACGCCAAGGTCGCGGGTTCGATACCCGTACGGGCCAGCTTACGTAGAGAAGTTAGCAGCCTTTTTTCTCTTGAAAAGTGGAGCAATGAGGCATGTGGCTCAAAGAGGCAAAATGTGCCATTCTGCCTCATGGCGCATTAGCTCAGTTGGGTTAGAATGTGGTGCTAATAGCTCCAAGGCCACTGGCCACGTTCTCCAGTATCCAAAGAGCCGTCAAGTTGTCTTTTATCAAAGTTTGCAAGCTTTTTTGATGTAGAAAAGGGAGCAGTGATGCATGTGTATGTGGATCAAAGAGGCCAAAAACACAGTCAGAAATCATGGCCGGTTAGCTCAGTTGGGTTAGAGCATGGTGCTAATAACGCCAAGGTCGCGGGTTCGATCCCCGTACGGGCCAGCTTACTTAGTGTCTGAAGAGCCGACAAGCTCTTCTTTGGAGAAGTTAGCAGCCTTTTTTCTTTTGAAAAGTGGAGCAATGAGGCATGTGGCTCAAAGAGGCAAAATGTGCCATTCTGCCTCATGGCGCATTAGCTCAGTTGGGTTAGAATGTGGTGCTAATAGCTCCAAGGCCACTGGCCACGTTCTCCAGTATCCAAAGAGCCGTCAAGTTGTCTTTTATCAAAGTTTGCAAGCTTTTTTGATGTAGAAAAGGGAGCAGTGATGCATGTGTATGTGGATCAAAGAGGCCAAAAACACAGTCACAAATCATGGCCGGTTAGCTCAGTTGGGTTAGAGCATGGTGCTAATAACGCCAAGGTCGCGGGTTCGATCCCCGTACGGGCCAGCTTACGTAGTGTCTGAAGAGCTGACAAGCTCTTCTTTGGAGAAGTTAGCAGCCTTTTTTCTTTTGAAAAGTGGAGCAATGAGGCATGTGGCTCAAAGAGGCAAAATGTGCCATTCTGCCTCATGGCGCATTAGCTCAGTTGGGTTAGAATGTGGTGCTAATAGCTCCAAGGCCACTGGCCACGTTCTCCAGTATCCAAAGAGCCGTCAAGTTGTCTTTTATCAATGTTTGCAACCTTTTTTGATGTAGAAAAGGGAGCAGTGATGCATGTGTATGTGGATCAAAGAGGCCAAAAACACAGGCACAAATCATGGCCGGTTAGCTCAGTTGGGTTAGAGCGTGGTGCTAATAACGCCAAGGTCACGGGTTCGATCCCCGTACGGGCCAGCTTACGTAGTGTCTGAAGAGCCGACAAGCTCTTCTTTGGAAAAGTTAGCAGCCTTTTTTCTTTTGAAAAGTGGAGCAATGAGGCATGTGGCTCAAAGAGGCAAAATGTGCCATTCTGCCTCATGGCGCATTAGCTCAGTTGGGTTAGAATGTGGTGCTAATAGCTCCAAGGCCACTGGCCACGTTCTCCAGTATCCAAAGAGCCGTCAAGTTGTCTTTTATCAAAGTTTGCAAGCTTTTTTGATGTAGAAAAGGGAGCAGTGATGCATGTGTATGTGGATCAAAGAGGCCAAAAACACAGTCACAAATCATGGCTGGTTAGCTCAGTTTTGTTAGAGCGTGGTGCTAATAACGCCAAGGTCGCGGGTTCGATCCCCGTACGGGCCAGCTTACGAAGAGAAGTTAGCAGCCTTTTTTCTTTTGAAAAGTGGAGCAATGAGGCATGTGGCTCAAAGAGGCAAAATGTGCCATTCTGCCTCATGGCGCATTAGCTCAGTTGGGTTAGAATGTGGTGCTAATAGCTCCAAGGCCACTGGCCACGTTCTCCAGTATCCAAAGAGCCGTCAAGTTGTCTTTTATCAAAGTTTGCAAGCTTTTTTGATGTAGAAAAGGGAGCAGTGATGCATGTGTATGTGGATCAAAGAGGCCAAAAACACAGTCACAAATCATGGCCGGTTAGCTCAGTTGGGTTAGAGCGTGGTGCTAATAACGCCAAGGTCGCGGGTTCGATCCCCGTACGGGCCAGCTTACGTAGTGTCTGAAGAGGTGACAAGCTCTACTTTGGAAAAGTTAGCAGCCTTTTTTCTTTTGAAAAGTGGAGCAATGAGGCAAGTGGCTCAAAGAGGCAAAATGTGCCATTCTGCCTCATGGCGCATTAGCTCAGTTGGGTTAGAATGTGGTGCTAATAGCTCCAAGGCCACTGGCCACGTTCTCCAGTATCCAAAGAGCCGTCAAGTTGTCTTTTATCAAAGTTTGCAAGCTTTTTTGATGTAGAAAAGGGAGCAGTGATGCATGTGTATGTGGATCAAAGAGGCCAAAAACACAGTCAGAAATCATGGCCGGTTAGCTCAGTTGGGTTAGAGCATGGTGCTAATAACGCCAAGGTCGCGGGTTCGATCCCCGTACGGGCTAGCTTACGTAGTGTCTGAAGAGCCGAAAAGCTCTTCTTTGGAGAAGTTAGCAGCCTTTTTTCTTTTGAAAAGTGGAGCAATGAGGCATGTGGCTCAAAGAGGCAAAATGTGCCATTCTGCCTCATGGCGCATTAGCTCAGTTGGGTTAGAATGTGGTGCTAATAGCTCCAAGGCCACTGGCCACGTTCTCCAGTATCCAAAGAGCCGTCAAGTTGTCTTTTATCAATGTTTGCAACCTTTTTTGATGTAGAAAAGGGAGCAGTGATGCATGTGTATGTGGATCAAAGAGGCCAAAAACACGGTCACAAACACAGTCACAAATCATGGCCGGTTAGCTCAGTTGGGTTAGAGCGTGGTGCTAATAACGCCAAGGTCGCGGGTTCGATCCCCGTACGGGCCAGCTTACGTAGAGAAGTTAGCAGCCTTTTTTCTTTTGAAAAGTGGAGCAATGAGGCATGTGGCTCAAAGAGGCAAAATGTGCCATTCTGCCTCATGGCGCATTAGCTCAGTTGGGTTAGAATGTGGTGCTAATAGCTCCAAGGCCACTGGCCACGTTCTCCAGTATCCAAAGAGCCGTCAAGTTGTCTTTTATCAAAGTTTGCAAGCTTTTTTGATGTAGAAAAGGGAGCAGTGATGCATGTGTATGTGGATCAAAGAGGCCAAAAACACAGTCACAAATCATGGCCGGTTAGCTCAGTTGGGTTAGAGCATGGTGCTAATAACGCCAAGGTCGCGGGTTCGATCCCCATACGGGCCAGCTTACGTAGTGTCTGAAGAGCTGACAAGCTCTTCTTTGGAGAAGTTAGCAGCCTTTTTTCTTTTGAAAAGTGGAGCAATGAGGCATGTGGCTCAAAGAGGCAAAATGTGCCATTCTGCCTCATGGCGCATTAGCTCAGTTGGGTTAGAATGTGGTGCTAATAGCTCCAAAGCCACTGGCCACGTTCTCCAGTATCCAAAGAGCCGTCAAGTTGTCTTTTGTCAAAGTTTGCAAGCTTTTTTGATGTAGAAAAGGGAGCAGTGATGCATGTGTATGTGGATCAAAAAGGCCAAAAACACAGTTACAAATCATGGCCGGTTAGCTCAGTTGGGTTAGAGCGTGGTGCTAATAACGCCAAGGGCGCCGGTTCGATCCCCGTACGGGCCAGCTTACGTAGTGTCTGAAGAGCCAACAAGCTCTTCTTTGGAAAAGTTAGCTGCCTTTTTTCTTTTGAAAAGTGGAGCAATGAGGCATGTGGCTCAAAGAGGCAAAATGTGCCATTCTGCCTCATGGCGCATTAGCTCAGTTGGGTTAGAATGTGGTGCTAATAGCTCCAAGGCCACTGGCCACGTTCTCCAGTATCCAAAGAGCCGTCAAGTTGTCTTTTATCAAAGTTTGCAAGCTTTTTTGATGTAGAAAAGGGAGCAGTGATGCATGTGTATGTGGATCAAAGAGGCCAAAAACACAGTCACAAATCATGGCTGGTTAGCTCAGTTTTGTTAGAGCGTGGTGCTAATAACGCCAAGGTCGCGGGTTCGATCCCCGTACGGGCCAGCTTACGTAGTGTCTGAAGAGCTGACAAGCTCTACTTTGGAAAAGTTAGCAGCCTTTTTTCTTTTGAAAAGTGGAGCAATGAGGCAAGTGGCTCAAAGAGGCAAAATGTGCCATTCTGCCTCATGGCGCATTAGCTCAGTTGGGTTAGAATGTGGTGCTAATAGCTCCAAGGCCACTGGCCACGTTCTCCAGTATCCAAAGAGCCGTCAAGTTGTCTTTTATCAAAGTTCGCAACCTTTTTTGATGTAGAAAAGGGAGCAGTGATGCATGTGTATGTGGATCAAAGAGGCCAAAAACACGGTCACAAACAGTCAGAAATCATGGCCGGTTAGCTCAGTTGGGTTAGAGCGTGGTGCTAATAACGCCAAGGTCGCGGGTTCGATACCCGTACGGGCCAGCTTACGTAGAGAAGTTAGCAGCCTTTTTTCTCTTGAAAAGTGGAGCAATGAGGCATGTGGCTCAAAGAGGCAAAATGTGCCATTCTGCCTCATGGCGCATTAGCTCAGTTGGGTTAGAATGTGGTGCTAATAGTTCCAAGGCCACTGGCCACGTTCTCCAGTATCCAAAGAGCCGTCAAGTTGTCTTTTATCAATGTTTGCAACCTTTTTTGATGTAGAAAAGGGAGCAGTGATGCATGTGTATATGGATCAAAGAGGCCAAAAACACAGGCACAAATCATGGCCGGTTAGCTCAGTTGGGTTAGAGCGTGGTGCTAATAACGCCAAGGTCACGGGTTCGATCCCCGTACGGGCCAGCTTACGTAGTGTCTGAAGAGCCGACAAGCTCTTCTTTGGAAAAGTTAGCAGCCTTTTTTCTTTTGAAAAGTGGAGCAATGAGGCATGTGGCTCAAAGAGGCAAAATGTGCCATTCTGCCTCATGGCGCATTAGCTCAGTTGGGTTAGAATGTGGTGCTAATAGCTCCAAGGCCACTGGCCACGTTCTCCAGTATCCAAAGAGCCGTCAAGTTGTCTTTTATCAAAGTTTGCAAGCTTTTTTGATGTAGAAAAGGGAGCAGTGATGCATGTGTATGTGGATCAAAGAGGCCAAAAACACAGTCACAAATCATGGCTGGTTAGCTCAGTTTTGTTAGAGCGTGGTGCTAATAACGCCAAGGTCGCGGGTTCGATCCCCGTACGGGCCAGCTTACGTAGTGTCTGAAGAGCTGACAAGCTCTACTTTGGAAAAGTTAGCAGCCTTTTTTCTTTTGAAAAGTGGAGCAATGAGGCAAGTGGCTCAAAGAGGCAAAATGTGCCATTCTGCCTCATGGCGCATTAGCTCAGTTGGGTTAGAATGTGGTGCTAATAGCTCCAAGGCCACTGGCCACGTTCTCCAGTATCCAAAGAGCCGTCAAGTTGTCTTTTATCAATGTTTGCAACCTTTTTTGATGTAGAAAAGGGAGCAGTGATGCATGTGTATGTGGATCAAAGAGGCCAAAAACACGGTCACAAACACAGTCAGAAATCATGGCCGGTTAGCTCAGTTGGGTTAGAGCGTGGTGCTAATAACGCCAAGGTCGCGGGTTCGATCCCCGTACGGGCCAGCTTACGTAGTGTCTGAAGAGCCGACAAGCTCTTCTTTGGAAAAGTTAGCAGCCTTTTTTCTTTTGAAAAGTGGAGCAATGAGGCATGTGGCTCAAAGAGGCAAAATGTGCCATTCTGCCTCATGGCGCATTAGCTCAGTTGGGTTAGAATGTGGTGCTAATAGCTCCAAGGCCACTGGCCACGTTCTCCAGTATCCAAAGAGCCGTCAAGTTGTCTTTTATCAATGTTTGCAACCTTTTTTGATGTAGAAAAGGGAGCAGTGATGCATGTGTATGTGGATCAAAGAGGCCAAAAACACAGTCAGAAATCATGGCCGGTTAGCTCAGTTGGGTTAGAGCGTGGTGCTAATAACGCCAAGGTCACGGGTTCGATCCCCGTACGGGCCAGCTTACGTAGTGTCTGAAGAGCCGACAAGCTCTTCTTTGGAAAAGTTAGCAGCCTTTTTTCTTTTGAAAAGTGGAGCAATGAGGCATGTGGCTCAAAGAGGCAAAATGTGCCATTCTGCCTCATGGCGCATTAGCTCAGTTGGGTTAGAATGTGGTGCTAATAGCTCCAAGGCCACTGGCCACGTTCTGCAGTATCCAAAGAGCCGTCAAGTTGTCTTTTGTCAAAGTTTGCAAGCTTTTTTGATGTAGAAAAGGGAGCAGTGATGCATGTGTATGTGGATCAAAAAGGCCAAAAACACAGTCACAAATCATGGCTGGTTAGCTCAGTTGGGTTAGAGCGTGGTGCTAATAACGCCAAGGTCGCGGGTTCGATCCCCGTACGGGCCAGCTTACGTAGTGTCTGAAGAGCCAACAAGCTCTTCTTTGGAAAAGTTAGCAGCCTTTTTTCTTTTGAAAAGTGGAGCAATGAGGCAAGTGGCTCAAAGAGGCAAAATGTGCCATTCTGCCTCATGGCGCATTAGCTCAGTTGGGTTAGAATGTGGTGCTAATAGCTCCAAGGCCACTGGCCACGTTCTCCAGTATCCAAAGAGCCGTCAAGTTGTCTTTTATCAAAGTTTGCAAGCTTTTTTGATGTAGAAAAGGGAGCAGTGATGCATGTGTATGTGGATCAAAGAGGCCAAAAACACGGTCACAAACACAGTCACAAATCATGGCCGGTTAGCTCAGTTGGGTTAGAGCGTGGTGCTAATAACGCCAAGGTCGCGGGTTCGATCCCCGTACGGGCCAGCTTACGTAGTGTCTAAAGAGCCGACAAGCTCTTCTTTGGAAAAGTTAGCAGCCTTTTTTCTTTTGAAAAGTGGAGCAATGAGGCATGTGGCTCAAAGAGGCAAAATGTGCCATTCTGCCTCATGGCGCATTAGCTCAGTTGGGTTAGAATGTGGTGCTAATAGCTCCAAGGCCACTGGCCACGTTCTCCAGTATCCAAAGAGCCGTCAAGTTGTCTTTTATCAAAGTTCGCAACCTTTTTTGATGTAGAAAAGGGAGCAGTGATGCATGTGTATGTGGATCAAAGAGGCCAAAAACACGGTCACAAACACAGTCAGAAATCATGGCCGGTTAGCTCAGTTGGGTTAGAGCGTGGTGCTAATAACGCCAAGGTCGCGGGTTCGATCCCCGTACGGGCCAGCTTACGTAGTGTCTGAAGAGCCGACAAGCTCTTCTTTGGAGAAGTTAGCAGCCTTTTTTCTTTTGAAAAGTGGAGCAATGAGGCATGTGGCTCAAAGAGGCAAAATGTGCCATTCTGCCTCATGGCGCATTAGCTCAGTTGGGTTAGAATGTGGTGCTAATAGCTCCAAGGCCACTGGCCACGTTCTCCAGTATCCAAAGAGCCGTCAAGTTGTCTTTTATCAAAGTTTGCAAGCTTTTTTGATGTAGAAAAGGGAGCAGTGATGCATGTGTATGTGGATCAAAGAGGCCAAAAACACGGTCACAAACACAGTCACAAATCATGGCCGGTTAGCTCAGTTGGGTTAGAGCGTGGTGCTAATAACGCCAAGGTCGCGGGTTCGATCCCCGTACGGGCCAGCTTACGTAGTGTCTAAAGAGCCGACAAGCTCTTCTTTGGAAAAGTTAGCAGCCTTTTTTCTTTTGAAAAGTGGAGCAATGAGGCATGTGGCTCAAAGAGGCAAAATGTGCCATTCTGCCTCATGGCGCATTAGCTCAGTTGGGTTAGAATGTGGTGCTAATAGCTCCAAGGCCACTGGCCACGTTCTCCAGTATCCAAAGAGCCGTCAAGTTGTCTTTTATCAAAGTTCGCAACCTTTTTTGATGTAGAAAAGGGAGCAGTGATGCATGTGTATGTGGATCAAAGAGGCCAAAAACACGGTCACAAACACAGTCAGAAATCATGGCCGGTTAGCTCAGTTGGGTTAGAGCGTGGTGCTAATAACGCCAAGGTCGCGGGTTCGATCCCCGTATGGGCCAGCTTACGTAGTGTCTGAAGAGCCGACAAGCTCTTCTTTGGAGAAGTTAGCAGCCTTTTTTCTTTTGAAAAGTGGAGCAATGAGGCATGTGGCTCAAAGAGGCAAAATGTGCCATTCTGCCTCATGGCGCATTAGCTCAGTTGGGTTAGAATGTGGTGCTAATAGCTCCAAGGCCACTGGCCACGTTCTCCAGTATCCAAAGAGCCGTCAAGTTGTCTTTTATCAAAGTTTGCAAGCTTTTTTGATGTAGAAAAGGGAGCAGTGATGCATGTGTATGTGGATCAAAGAGGCCAAAAACACAGTCAGAAATCATGGCCGGTTAGCTCATTTGGGTTAGAGCGTGGTGCTAATAACGCCAAGGTCGCGGGTTCGATCCCCGTACGTGCCAGCTTACGTAGTGTCTGAAGAGCCGACAAGCTCTTCTTTGGAGAAGTTAGCAGCCTTTTTTCTTTTGAAAAGTGGAGCAATGAGGCATGTGGCTCAAAGAGGCAAAATGTGCCATTCTGCCTCATGGCGCATTAGCTCAGTTGGGTTAGAATGTGGTGCTAATAGCTCCAAGGCCACTGGCCACGTTCTCCAGTATCCAAAGAGCCGTCAAGTTGTCTTTTATCAAAGTTTGCAAGCTTTTTTGATGTAGAAAAGGGAGCAGTGATGCATGTGTATGTGGATCAAAGAGGCCAAAAACACGGTCACAAATCATGGCTGGTTAGTTCAGTTTTGTTAGAGCGTGGTGCTAATAACGCCAAGGTCGCGGGTTCGATCCCCGTACGGGCCAGCTTACGTAGTGTCTGAAGAGCTGACAAGCTCTACTTTGGAAAAGTTAGCAGCCTTTTTTCTTTTGAAAAGTGGAGCAATGAGGCAAGTGGCTCAAAGAGGCAAAATGTGCCATTCTGCCTCATGGCGCATTAGCTCAGTTGGGTTAGAATGTGGTGCTAATAGCTCCAAGGCCACTGGCCACGTTCTCCAGTATCCAAAGAGCCGTCAAGTTGTCTTTTATCAAAGTTCGCAACCTTTTTTTGATGTAGAAAAGGGAGCAGTGATGCATGTGTATGTGGATCAAAGAGGCCAAAAACACGGTCACAAACACAGTCAGAAATCATGGCCGGTTAGCTCAGTTGGGTTAGAGCGTGGAGCTAATAACGCCAAGGTCGCGGGTTCGATCCCCGTGCGGGCCAGCTTACGTAGTGTCTGAAGAGCCGACAAGCTCTTCTTTGGAGAAGTTAGCAGCCTTTTTTCTTTTGAAAAGTGGAGCAATGAGGCATGTGGCTCAAAGAGGCAAAATGTGCCATTCTGCCTCATGGCGCATTAGCTCAGTTGGGTTAGAATGTGGTGCTAATAGCTCCAAGGCCACTGGCCACGTTCTCCAGTATCCAAAGAGCCGTCAAGTTGTCTTTTATCAAAGTTTGCAAGCTTTTTTGATGTAGAAAAGGGAGCAGTGATGCATGTGTATGTGGATCAAAGAGGCCAAAAACACGGTCACAAATCATGGCTGGTTAGCTCAGTTTTGTTAGAGCGTGGTGCTAATAACGCCAAGGTCGCGGGTTCGATCCCCGTACGGGCCAGCTTACGTAGTGTCTGAAGAGCTGACAAGCTCTACTTTGGAAAAGTTAGCAGCCTTTTTTCTTTTGAAAAGTGGAGCAATGAGGCAAGTGGCTCAAAGAGGCAAAATGTGCCATTCTGCCTCATGGCGCATTAGCTCAGTTGGGTTAGAATGTGGTGCTAATAGCTCCAAGGCCACTGGCCACGTTCTCCAGTATCCAAAGAGCCGTCAAGTTGTCTTTTATCAAAGTTCGCAACCTTTTTTTGATGTAGAAAAGGGAGCAGTGATGCATGTGTATGTGGATCAAAGAGGCCAAAAACACGGTCACAAACACAGTCAGAAATCATGGCCGGTTAGCTCAGTTGGGTTAGAGCGTGGAGCTAATAACGCCAAGGTCGCGGGTTTGATCCCCGTGCGGGCCAGCTTACGTAGTGTCTGAAGAGCCGACAAGCTCTTCTTTGGAGAAGTTAGCAGCCTTTTTTCTTTTGAAAAGTGGAGCAATGAGGCATGTGGCTCAAAGAGGCAAAATGTGCCATTCTGCCTCATGGCGCATTAGCTCAGTTGGGTTAGAATGTGGTGCAAATAGCTCCAAGGCCACTGGCCACGTTCTCCAGTATCCAAAGAGCCGTCAAGTTGTCTTTTATCAAAGTTTGCAAGCTTTTTTGATGTAGAAAAGGGAGCAGTGATGCATGTGTATGTGGATCAAAGAGGCCAAAAACACAGTCAAAAATCATGGCCGGTTAGCTCAGTTGGGTTAGAGCGTGGTGCTAATAACGCCAAGGTCGCGGGTTCGATCCCCGTACGGGCCAGCTTACGTAGTGTCTGAAGAGCCGACAAGCTCTTCTTTGGAAAAGTTAGCAGCCTTTTTTCTTTTGAAAAGTGGAGCAATGAGGCATGTGGCTCAAAGAGGCAAAATGTGCCATTCTGCCTCATGGCGCATTAGCTCAGTTGGGTTAGAATGTGGTGCTAATAGCTCCAAGGCCACTGGCCACGTTCTCCAGTATCCAAAGAGCCGTCAAGTTGTCTTTTATCAAAGTTTGCAAGCTTTTTTGATGTAGAAAAGGGAGCAGTGATGCATGTGTATGTGGATCAAAGAGGCCAAAAACACGGTCACAAACACAGTCACAAATCATGGCCGGTTAGCTCAGTTGGGTTAGAGCGTGGTGCTAATAACGCCATGGTCGCGGGTTCGATCCCCGTACGGGCCAGCTTACGTAGTGTCTAAAGAGCCGACAAGCTCTTCTTTGGAAAAGTTAGCAGCCTTTTTTCTTTTGAAAAGTGGAGCAATGAGGCATGTGGCTCAAAGAGGCAAAATGTGCCATTCTGCCTCATGGCGCATTAGCTCAGTTGGGTTAGAATGTGGTGCTAATAGCTCCAAGGCCACTGGCCACGTTCTCCAGTATCCAAAGAGCCGTCAAGTTGTCTTTTATCAAAGTTTGCAAGCTTTTTTGATGTAGAAAAGGGAGCAGTGATGCATGTGTATGTGGATCAAAGAGGCCAAAAACACAGTCACAAATCATGGCTGGTTAGCTCAGTTTTGTTAGAGCGTGGTGCTAATAACGCCAAGGTCGCGGGTTCGATCCCCGTACGGGCCAGCTTACGTAGTGTCTGAAGAGCCAACAAGCTCTTCTTTGGAAAAGTTAGCAGCCTTTTTTCTTTTGAAAAGTGGAGCAATGAGGCATGTGGCTCAAAGAGGCAAAATGTGCCATTCTGCCTCATGGCGCATTAGCTCAGTTGGGTTAGAATGTGGTGCTAATAGCTCCAAGGCCACTGGCCACGTTCTCCAGTATCCAAAGAGCCGTCAAGTTGTCTTTTATCAAAGTTTGCAAGCTTTTTTGATGTAGAAAAGGGAGCAGTGATGCATGTGTATGTGGATCAAAGAGGCCAAAAACACGGTCACAAACACAGTCACAAATCATGGCCGGTTAGCTCAGTTGGGTTAGAGCGTGGTGCTAATAACGCCAAGGTCGCGGGTTCGATCCCCGTACGGGCCAGCTTACGTAGTGTCTAAAGAGCCGACAAGCTCTTCTTTGGAGAAGTTAGCAGCCTTTTTTCTTTTGAAAAGTGGAGCAATGAGGCATGTGGCTCAAAGAGGCAAAATGTGCCATTCTGCCTCATGGCGCATTAGCTCAGTTGGGTTAGAATGTGGTGCTAATAGCTCCAAGGCCACTGGCCACGTTCTCCAGTATCCAAAGAGCCGTCAAGTTGTCTTTTATCAAAGTTTGCAAGCTTTTTTGATGTAGAAAAGGGAGCAGTGATGCATGTGTATGTGGATCAAAGAGGCCAAAAACACAGTCACAAATCATGGCTGGTTAGCTCAGTTTTGTTAGAGCGTGGTGCTAATAACGCCAAGGTCGCGTGTTCGATCCCCGTACGGGCCAGCTTACGTAGTGTCTGAAGAGCTGACAAGCTCTACTTTGGAAAAGTTAGCAGCCTTTTTTCTTTTGAAAAGTGGAGCAATGAGGCAAGTGGCTCAAAGAGGCAAAATGTGCCATTCTGCCTCATGGCGCATTAGCTCAGTTGGGTTAGAATGTGGTGCTAATAGCTCCAAGGGCACTGGCCACGTTCTCCAGTATCCAAAGAGCCGTCAAGTTGTCTTTTATCAAAGTTCGCAACCTTTTTTGATGTAGAAAAGGGAGCAGTGATGCATGTGTATGTGGATCAAAGAGGCCAAAAACACAGTCACAAACAGTCAGAAATCATGGCCGGTTAGCTCAGTTGGGTTAGAGCGTGGTGCTAATAACGCCAAGGTCGCGGGTTCGATCCCCGTACGGGCCAGCTTACGTAGAGAAGTTAGCAGCCTTTTTTCTTTTGAAAAGTGGAGCAATGAGGCATGTGGCTCAAAGAGGCAAAATGTGCCATTCTGCCTCATGGCGCATTAGCTCAGTTGGGTTAGAATGTGGTGCTAATAGCTCCAAGGCCACTGGCCACGTTCTCCAGTATCCAAAGAGCCGTCAAGTTGTCTTTTATCAAAGTTTGCAAGCTTTTTTGATGTAGAAAAGGGAGCAGTGATGCATGTGTATGTGGATCAAAGAGGCCAAAAACACGGTCACAAACACAGTCAGAAATCATGGCCGGTTAGCTCAGTTGGGTTAGAGCGTGGTGCTAATAACGCCAAGGTCGCGGGTTCGATCCCCGTACGGGCCAGCTTACGTAGTGTCTGAAGAGCCGACAAGCTCTTCTTTGGAGAAATTAGCAGCCTTTTTTCTTTTGAAAAGTGGAGCAATGAGGCATGTGGCTCAAAGAGGCAAAATGTGCCATTCTGCCTCATGGCGCATTAGCTCAGTTGGGTTAGAATGTGGTGCTAATAGCTCCAAGGCCACTGGCCACGTTCTCCAGTATCCAAAGAGCCGTCAAGTTGTCTTTTATCAAAGTTTGCAAGCTTTTTTGATGTAGAAAAGGGAGCAGTGATGCATGTGTATGTGGATCAAAGAGGCCAAAAACACGGTCACAAACACAGTCACAAACACAGTCGCAAATCATGGCCGGTTAGCTCAGTTGGGTTAGAGCGTGTTGCTAATAACGCCAAGGTCGCGGGTTCGATCCCCGTACGGGCCAGCTTACGTAGTGTCTGAAGAGCCGACAAGCTCTTCTTTGGAAAAGTTAGCAGCCTTTTTTCTTTTGAAAAGTGGAGCAATGAGGCATGTGGCTCAAAGAGGCAAAATGTGCCATTCTGCCTCATGGCGCATTAGCTCAGTTGGGTTAGAATGTGGTGCTAATAGCTCCAAGGCCACTGGCCACGTTCTCCAGTATCCAAAGAGCCGTCAAGTTGTCTTTTATCAATGTTTGCAACCTTTTTTGATGTAGAAAAGGGAGCAGTGATGCATGTGTATGTGGATCAAAGAGGCCAAAAACACAAGCACAAATCATGGCCGGTTAGCTCAGTTGGGTTAGAGCGTGGTGCTAATAACGCCAAGGTCGCGGGTTCGATCCCCGTACGGGCCAGCTTACGTAGTGTCTGAAGAACCAACAAGCTCTTCTTTGGAAAAGTTAGCAGCCTTTTTTCTTTTGAAAAGTGGAGCAATGAGGCATGTGGCTCAAAGAGGCAAAATGTGCCATTCTGCCTCATGGCGCATTAGCTCAGTTGGGTTAGAATGTGGTGCTAATAGCTCCAAGGCCACTGGCCACGTTCTCCAGTATCCAAAGAGCCGTCAAGTTGTCTTTTATCAAAGTTTGCAAGCTTTTTTGATGTAGAAAAGGGAGCAGTGATGCATGTGTATGTGGATCAAAGAGGCCAAAAACACGGTCACAAACACAGTCACAAATCATAGCTGGTTAGCTCAGTTGGGTTAGAGCGTGGTGCTAATAACGCCAAGGTCGCGGGTTCGATCCCCGTACGGGCCAGCTTACGTAGTGTCTAAAGAGCCGACAAGCTCTTCTTTGGAAAAGTTAGCAGCCTTTTTTCTTTTGAAAAGTGGAGCAATGAGGCATGTGGCTCAAAGAGGCAAAATGTGCCATTCTGCCTCATGGCGCATTAGCTCAGTTGGGTTAGAATGTGGTGCTAATAGCTGCAAGGCCACTGGCCACGTTCTCCAGTATCCAAAGAGCCGTCAAGTTGTCTTTTATCAAAGTTTGCAAGCTTTTTTGATGTAGAAAAGGGAGCAGTGATGCATGTGTATGTGGATCAAAGAGGCCAAAAACACAGTCACAAATCATGGCTGGTTAGCTCAGTTTTGTTAGAGCATGGTGCTAATAACGCCAAGGTCGCGGGTTCGATCCCCGTACGGGCCAGCTTACGTAGTGTCTGAAGAGCTGACAAGCTCTACTTTGGAAAAGTTAGCAGCCTTTTTTCTTTTGAAAAGTGGAGCAATGAGGCAAGTGGCTCAAAGAGGCAAAATGTGCCATTCTGCCTCATGGCGCATTAGCTCAGTTGGGTTAGAATGTGGTGCTAATAGCTCCAAGGCCACTGGCCACGTTCTCCAGTATCCAAAGAGCCGTCAAGTTGTCTTTTATCAATGTTTGCAACCTTTTTTGATGTAGAAAAGGGAGCAGTGATGCATGTGTATGTGGATCAAAGAGGCCAAAAACACGGTCACAAACACAGTCACAAATCATGGCCGGTTAGCTCAGTTGGGTTAGAGCGTGGTGCTAATAACGCCAAGGTCGCGGGTTCGATCCCCGTACGGGCCAGCTTACGTAGAGAAGTTAGCAGCCTTTTTTCTTTTGAAAAGTGGAGCAATGAGGCATGTGGCTCAAAGAGGCAAAATGTGCCATTCTGCCTCATGGCGCATTAGCTCAGTTGGGTTAGAATGTGGTGCTAATAGCTCCAAGGGCACTGGCCACGTTCTCCAGTATCCAAAGAGCAGTCAAGTTGTCTTTTATCAAAGTTTGCAAGCTTTTTTGATGTAGAAAAGGGAGCAGTGATGCATGTGTATGTGGATCAAAGAGGCCAAAAACACGGTCAGAAACACAGTCACAAACACAGTCACAAATCATGGCCGGTTAGCTCAGTTGGGTTAGAGCGTGGTGCTAATAACGCCAAGGTCGCCGGTTCGATCCCCGTACGGGCCAGCTTACGTAGTGTCTGAAGAGCCAACAAGCTCTTCTTTGGAAAAGTTAGCAGCCTTTTTTCTTTTGAAAAGTGGAGCAATGAGGCATGTGGCTCAAAGAGGCAAAATGTGCCATTCTGCCTCATGGCGCATTAGCTCAGTTGGGTTAGAATGTGGTGCTAATAGCTCCAAGGCCACTGGCCACGTTCTCCAGTATCCAAAGAGCCGTCAAGTTGTCTTTTATCAAAGTTTGCAAGCTTTTTTGATGTAGAAAAGGGAGCAGTGATGCATGTGTATGTGGATCAAAGAGGCCAAAAACACGGTCACAAACACAGTCACAAATCATAGCTGGTTAGCTCAGTTGGGTTAGAGCGTGGTGCTAATAACGCCAAGGTCGCGGGTTCGATCCCCGTACGGGCCAGCTTACGTAGTGTCTAAAGAGCCGACAAGCTCTTCTTTGGAAAAGTTAGCAGCCTTTTTTCTTTTGAAAAGTGGAGCAATGAGGCATGTGGCTCAAAGAGGCAAAATGTGCCATTCTGCCTCATGGCGCATTAGCTCAGTTGGGTTAGAATGTGGTGCTAATAGCTCCAAGGCCACTGGCCACGTTCTCCAGTATCCAAAGAGCCGTCAAGTTGTCTTTTATCAAAGTTTGCAAGCTTTTTTGATGTAGAAAAGGGAGCAGTGATGCATGTGTATGTGGATCAAAGAGGCCAAAAACACAGTCACAAATCATGGCTGGTTAGCTCAGTTTTGTTAGAGCGTGGTGCTAATAACGCCAAGGTCGCGGGTTCGATCCCCGTACGGGCCAGCTTACGTAGTGTCTGAAGAGCTGACAAGCTCTACTTTGGAAAAGTTAGCAGCCTTTTTTCTTTTGAAAAGTGGAGCAATGAGGCAAGTGGCTCAAAGAGGCAAAATGTGCCATTCTGCCTCATGGCGCATTAGCTCAGTTGGGTTAGAATGTGGTGCTAATAGCTCCAAGGCCACTGGCCACGTTCTCCAGTATCCAAAGAGCCGTCAAGTTGTCTTTTATCAAAGTTTGCAAGCTTTTTTGATGTAGAAAAGGGAGCAGTGATGCATGTGTATGTGGATCAAAGAGGCCAAAAACACGGTCACAAACACAGTCACAAATCATGGCCGGTTAGCTCAGTTGGGTTAGAGCGTGGTGCTAATAACGCCAAGGTCGCGGGTTCGATCCCCGTACGGGCCAGCTTACGTAGTGTCTGAAGAGCCGACAAGCTCTTCTTTGGAGAAGTTAGCAGCCTTTTTTCTTTTGAAAAGTGGAGCAATGAGGCATGTGGCTCAAAGAGGCAAAATGTGCCATTCTGCCTCATGGCGCATTAGCTCAGTTGGGTTAGAATGTGGTGCTAATAGCTCCAAGGGCACTGGCCACGTTCTCCAGTATCCAAAGAGCCGTCAAGTTGTCTTTTATCAAAGTTTGCAAGCTTTTTTGATGTAGAAAAGGGAGCAGTGATGCATGTGTATGTGGATCAAAGAGGCCAAAAACACAGTCACAAATCATGGCTGGTTAGCTCAGTTTTGTTAGAGCGTGGTGCTAATAACGCCAAGGTCGCGGGTTCGATCCCCGTACGGGCCAGCTTACGTAGTGTCTGAAGAGCCAACAAGCTCTTCTTTGGAAAAGTTAGCAGCCTTTTTTCTTTTGAAAAGTGGAGCAATGAGGCATGTGGCTCAAAGAGGCAAAATGTGCCATTCTGCCTCATGGCGCATTAGCTCAGTTGGGTTAGAATGTGGTGCTAATAGCTCCAAGGCCACTGGCCACGTTCTCCAGTATCCAAAGAGCCGTCAAGTTGTCTTTTATCAAAGTTTGCAAGCTTTTTTGATGTAGAAAAGGGAGCAGTGATGCATGTGTATGTGGATCAAAGAGGCCAAAAACACGGTCACAAACACAGTCACAAATCATGGCCGGTTAGCTCAGTTGGGTTAGAGCGTGGTGCTAATAACGCCAAGGTCGCGGGTTCGATCCCCGTACGGGCCAGCTTACGTAGTGTCTAAAGAGCCGACAAGCTCTTCTTTGGAAAAGTTAGCAGCCTTTTTTCTTTTGAAAAGTGGAGCAATGAGGCATGTGGCTCAAAGAGGCAAAATGTGCCATTCTGCCTCATGGCGCATTAGCTCAGTTGGGTTAGAATGTGGTGCTAATAGCTCCAAGGCCACTGGCCACGTTCTCCAGTATCCAAAGAGCCGTCAAGTTGTCTTTTATCAAAGTTTGCAAGCTTTTTTGATGTAGAAAAGGGAGCAGTGATGCATGTGTATGTGGATCAAAGAGGCCAAAAACACAGTCACAAATCATGGCTGGTTAGCTCAGTTTTGTTAGAGCGTGGTGCTAATAACGCCAAGGTCGCGTGTTCGATCCCCGTACGGGCCAGCTTACGTAGTGTCTGAAGAGCTGACAAGCTCTACTTTGGAAAAGTTAGCAGCCTTTTTTCTTTTGAAAAGTGGAGCAATGAGGCAAGTGGCTCAAAGAGGCAAAATGTGCCATTCTGCCTCATGGCGCATTAGCTCAGTTGGGTTAGAATGTGGTGCTAATAGCTCCAAGGGCACTGGCCACGTTCTCCAGTATCCAAAGAGCCGTCAAGTTGTCTTTTATCAAAGTTCGCAACCTTTTTTGATGTAGAAAAGGGAGCAGTGATGCATGTGTATGTGGATCAAAGAGGCCAAAAACACAGTCACAAACAGTCAGAAATCATGGCCGGTTAGCTCAGTTGGGTTAGAGCGTGGTGCTAATAACGCCAAGGTCGCGGGTTCGATCCCCGTACGGGCCAGCTTACGTAGAGAAGTTAGCAGCCTTTTTTCTTTTGAAAAGTGGAGCAATGAGGCATGTGGCTCAAAGAGGCAAAATGTGCCATTCTGCCTCATGGCGCATTAGCTCAGTTGGGTTAGAATGTGGTGCTAATAGCTCCAAGGCCACTGGCCACGTTCTCCAGTATCCAAAGAGCCGTCAAGTTGTCTTTTATCAAAGTTTGCAAGCTTTTTTGATGTAGAAAAGGGAGCAGTGATGCATGTGTATGTGGATCAAAGAGGCCAAAAACACGGTCACAAACACAGTCAGAAATCATGGCCGGTTAGCTCAGTTGGGTTAGAGCGTGGTGCTAATAACGCCAAGGTCGCGGGTTCGATCCCCGTACGGGCCAGCTTACGTAGTGTCTGAAGAGCCGACAAGCTCTTCTTTGGAGAAATTAGCAGCCTTTTTTCTTTTGAAAAGTGGAGCAATGAGGCATGTGGCTCAAAGAGGCAAAATGTGCCATTCTGCCTCATGGCGCATTAGCTCAGTTGGGTTAGAATGTGGTGCTAATAGCTCCAAGGCCACTGGCCACGTTCTCCAGTATCCAAAGAGCCGTCAAGTTGTCTTTTATCAAAGTTTGCAAGCTTTTTTGATGTAGAAAAGGGAGCAGTGATGCATGTGTATGTGGATCAAAGAGGCCAAAAACACGGTCACAAACACAGTCACAAACACAGTCGCAAATCATGGCCGGTTAGCTCAGTTGGGTTAGAGCGTGTTGCTAATAACGCCAAGGTCGCGGGTTCGATCCCCGTACGGGCCAGCTTACGTAGTGTCTGAAGAGCCGACAAGCTCTTCTTTGGAAAAGTTAGCAGCCTTTTTTCTTTTGAAAAGTGGAGCAATGAGGCATGTGGCTCAAAGAGGCAAAATGTGCCATTCTGCCTCATGGCGCATTAGCTCAGTTGGGTTAGAATGTGGTGCTAATAGCTCCAAGGCCACTGGCCACGTTCTCCAGTATCCAAAGAGCCGTCAAGTTGTCTTTTATCAATGTTTGCAACCTTTTTTGATGTAGAAAAGGGAGCAGTGATGCATGTGTATGTGGATCAAAGAGGCCAAAAACACAAGCACAAATCATGGCCGGTTAGCTCAGTTGGGTTAGAGCGTGGTGCTAATAACGCCAAGGTCGCGGGTTCGATCCCCGTACGGGCCAGCTTACGTAGTGTCTGAAGAACCAACAAGCTCTTCTTTGGAAAAGTTAGCAGCCTTTTTTCTTTTGAAAAGTGGAGCAATGAGGCATGTGGCTCAAAGAGGCAAAATGTGCCATTCTGCCTCATGGCGCATTAGCTCAGTTGGGTTAGAATGTGGTGCTAATAGCTCCAAGGCCACTGGCCACGTTCTCCAGTATCCAAAGAGCCGTCAAGTTGTCTTTTATCAAAGTTTGCAAGCTTTTTTGATGTAGAAAAGGGAGCAGTGATGCATGTGTATGTGGATCAAAGAGGCCAAAAACACGGTCACAAACACAGTCACAAATCATAGCTGGTTAGCTCAGTTGGGTTAGAGCGTGGTGCTAATAACGCCAAGGTCGCGGGTTCGATCCCCGTACGGGCCAGCTTACGTAGTGTCTAAAGAGCCGACAAGCTCTTCTTTGGAAAAGTTAGCAGCCTTTTTTCTTTTGAAAAGTGGAGCAATGAGGCATGTGGCTCAAAGAGGCAAAATGTGCCATTCTGCCTCATGGCGCATTAGCTCAGTTGGGTTAGAATGTGGTGCTAATAGCTCCAAGGCCACTGGCCACGTTCTCCAGTATCCAAAGAGCCGTCAAGTTGTCTTTTATCAAAGTTTGCAAGCTTTTTTGATGTAGAAAAGGGAGCAGTGATGCATGTGTATGTGGATCAAAGAGGCCAAAAACACAGTCACAAATCATGGCTGGTTAGCTCAGTTTTGTTAGAGCGTGGTGCTAATAACGCCAAGGTCGTGGGTTCGATCCCCGTACGGGCCAGCTTACGTAGTGTCTGAAGAGCTGACAAGCTCTACTTTGGAAAAGTTAGCAGCCTTTTTTCTTTTGAAAAGTGGAGCAATGAGGCAAGTGGCTCAAAGAGGCAAAATGTGCCATTCTGCCTCATGGCGCATTAGCTCAGTTGGGTTAGAATGTGGTGCTAATAGCTCCAAGGCCACTGGCCACGTTCTCCAGTATCCAAAGAGCCGTCAAGTTGTCTTTTATCAAAGTTTGCAAGCTTTTTTGATGTAGAAAAGGGAGCAGTGATGCATGTGTATGTGGATCAAAGAGGCCAAAAACACGGTCACAAACACAGTCACAAATCATGGCCGGTTAGCTCAGTTGGGTTAGAGCGTGGTGCTAATAACGCCAAGATCGCGGGTTCGATCCCCGTACGGGCCAGCTTACGTAGTGTCTAAAGAGCCGACAAGCTCTTCTTTGGAAAAGTTAGCAGCCTTTTTTCTTTTGAAAAGTGGAGCAATGAGGCAAGTGGCTCAAAGAGGCAAAATGTGCCATTCTGCCTCATGGCGCATTAGCTCAGTTGGGTTAGAATGTGGTGCTAATAGCTCCAAGGCCACTGGCCACGTTCTCCAGTATCCAAAGAGCCGTCAAGTTGTCTTTTGTCAAAGTTTGCAAGCTTTTTTGATGTAGAAAAGGGAGCAGTGATGCATGTGTATGTGGATCAAAGAGGCCAAAAACACGGTCACAAACACAGTCACAAATCATGGCCGGTTAGCTCAGTTGGGTTAGAGCGTGGTGCTAATAACGCCAAGGTCGCGGGTTCGATCCCCGTACGGGCCAGCTTACGTAGTGTCTGAAGAGCCGACAAGCTCTTCTTTGGAGAAGTTAGCAGCCTTTTTTCTTTTGAAAAGTGGAGCAATGAGGCATGTGGCTCAAAGAGGCAAAATGTGCCATTCTGCCTCATGGCGCATTAGCTCAGTTGGGTTAGAATGTGGTGCTAATAGCTCCAAGGGCACTGGCCACGTTCTCCAGTATCCAAAGAGCCGTCAAGTTGTCTTTTATCAAAGTTTGCAAGCTTTTTTGATGTAGAAAATGGAGCAGTGATGCATGTGTATGTGGATCAAAGAGGCCAAAAACACAGTCACAAATCATGGCCGGTTAGCTCAGTTTTGTTAGAGCGTGGTGCTAATAACGCCAAGGTCGCGGGTTCGATCCCCGTACGGGCCAGCTTACGTAGTGTCTGAAGAACCAACAAGCTCTTCTTTGGAAAAGTTAGCAGCCTTTTTTCTTTTGAAAAGTGGAGCAATGAGGCATGTGGCTCAAAGAGGCAAAATGTGCCATTCTGCCTCATGGCGCATTAGCTCAGTTGGGTTAGAATGTGGTGCTAATAGCTCCAAGGCCACTGGCCACGTTCTCCAGTATCCAAAGAGCCGTCAAGTTGTCTTTTATCAAAGTTTGCAAGCTTTTTTGATGTAGAAAAGGGAGCAGTGATGCATGTGTATGTGGATCAAAGAGGCCAAAAACACGGTCACAAACACAGTCACAAATCATAGCTGGTTAGCTCAGTTGGGTTAGAGCGTGGTGCTAATAACGCCAAGGTCGCGGGTTCGATCCCCGTACGGGCCAGCTTACGTAGTGTCTAAAGAGCCGACAAGCTCTTCTTTGGAAAAGTTAGCAGCCTTTTTTCTTTTGAAAAGTGGAGCAATGAGGCATGTGGCTCAAAGAGGCAAAATGTGCCATTCTGCCTCATGGCGCATTAGCTCAGTTGGGTTAGAATGTGGTGCTAATAGCTCCAAGGCCACTGGCCACGTTCTCCAGTATCCAAAGAGCCGTCAAGTTGTCTTTTATCAAAGTTTGCAAGCTTTTTTGATGTAGAAAAGGGAGCAGTGATGCATGTGTATGTGGATCAAAGAGGCCAAAAACACAGTCACAAATCATGGCTGGTTAGCTCAGTTTTGTTAGAGCGTGGTGCTAATAACGCCAAGGTCGTGGGTTCGATCCCCGTACGGGCCAGCTTACGTAGTGTCTGAAGAGCTGACAAGCTCTACTTTGGAAAAGTTAGCAGCCTTTTTTCTTTTGAAAAGTGGAGCAATGAGGCAAGTGGCTCAAAGAGGCAAAATGTGCCATTCTGCCTCATGGCGCATTAGCTCAGTTGGGTTAGAATGTGGTGCTAATAGCTCCAAGGCCACTGGCCACGTTCTCCAGTATCCAAAGAGCCGTCAAGTTGTCTTTTATCAAAGTTTGCAAGCTTTTTTGATGTAGAAAAGGGAGCAGTGATGCATGTGTATGTGGATCAAAGAGGCCAAAAACACGGTCACAAACACAGTCACAAATCATGGCCGGTTAGCTCAGTTGGGTTAGAGCGTGGTGCTAATAACGCCAAGATCGCGGGTTCGATCCCCGTACGGGCCAGCTTACGTAGTGTCTAAAGAGCCGACAAGCTCTTCTTTGGAAAAGTTAGCAGCCTTTTTTCTTTTGAAAAGTGGAGCAATGAGGCATGTGGCTCAAAGAGGCAAAATGTGCCATTCTGCCTCATGGCGCATTAGCTCAGTTGGGTTAGAATGTGGTGCTAATAGCTCCAAGGCCACTGGCCACGTTCTCCAGTATCCAAAGAGCCGTCAAGTTGTCTTTTGTCAAAGTTTGCAAGCTTTTTTGATGTAGAAAAGGGAGCAGTGATGCATGTGTATGTGGATCAAAGAGGCCAAAAACACGGTCACAAACACAGTCACAAATCATGGCCGGTTAGCTCAGTTGGGTTAGAGCGTGGTGCTAATAACGCCAAGGTCGCGGGTTCGATCCCCGTACGGGCCAGCTTACGTAGTGTCTGAAGAGCCGACAAGCTCTTCTTTGGAGAAGTTAGCAGCCTTTTTTCTTTTGAAAAGTGGAGCAATGAGGCATGTGGCTCAAAGAGGCAAAATGTGCCATTCTGCCTCATGGCGCATTAGCTCAGTTGGGTTAGAATGTGGTGCTAATAGCTCCAAGGGCACTGGCCACGTTCTCCAGTATCCAAAGAGCCGTCAAGTTGTCTTTTATCAAAGTTTGCAAGCTTTTTTGATGTAGAAAATGGAGCAGTGATGCATGTGTATGTGGATCAAAGAGGCCAAAAACACAGTCACAAATCATGGCCGGTTAGCTCAGTTTTGTTAGAGCGTGGTGCTAATAACGCCAAGGTCGCGGGTTCGATCCCCGTACGGGCCAGCTTACGTAGTGTCTGAAGAGCCAACAAGCTCTTCTTTGGAAAAGTTAGCAGCCTTTTTTCTTTTGAAAAGTGGAGCAATGAGGCATGTGGCTCAAAGAGGCAAAATGTGCCATTCTGCCTCATGGCGCATTAGCTCAGTTGGGTTAGAATGTGGTGCTAATAGCTCCAAGGCCACTGGCCACGTTCTCCAGTATCCAAAGAGCCGTCAAGTTGTCTTTTATCAAAGTTTGCAAGCTTTTTTGATGTAGAAAAGGGAGCAGTGATGCATGTGTATGTGGATCAAAGAGGCCAAAAACACGGTCACAAACACAGTCACAAATCATGGCCGGTTAGCTCAGTTGGGTTAGAGCGTGGTGCTAATAACGCCAAGGTCGCGGGTTCGATCCCCGTACGGGCCAGCTTACGTAGTGTCTAAAGAGCCGACAAGCTCTTCTTTGGAAAAGTTAGCAGCCTTTTTTCTTTTGAAAAGTGGAGCAATGAGGCATGTGGCTCAAAGAGGCAAAATGTGCCATTCTGCCTCATGGCGCATTAGCTCAGTTGGGTTAGAATGTGGTGCTAATAGCTCCAAGGCCACTGGCCACGTTCTCCAGTATCCAAAGAGCCGTCAAGTTGTCTTTTATCAAAGTTTGCAAGCTTTTTTGATGTAGAAAAGGGAGCAGTGATGCATGTGTATGTGGATCAAAGAGGCCAAAAACACAGTCACAAATCATGGCTGGTTAGCTCAGTTTTGTTAGAGCGTGGTGCTAATAACGCCAAGGTCGCGTGTTCGATCCCCGTACGGGCCAGCTTACGTAGTGTCTGAAGAGCTGACAAGCTCTACTTTGGAAAAGTTAGCAGCCTTTTTTCTTTTGAAAAGTGGAGCAATGAGGCAAGTGGCTCAAAGAGGCAAAATGTGCCATTCTGCCTCATGGCGCATTAGCTCAGTTGGGTTAGAATGTGGTGCTAATAGCTCCAAGGGCACTGGCCACGTTCTCCAGTATCCAAAGAGCCGTCAAGTTGTCTTTTATCAAAGTTCGCAACCTTTTTTGATGTAGAAAAGGGAGCAGTGATGCATGTGTATGTGGATCAAAGAGGCCAAAAACACGGTCACAAACAGTCAGAAATCATGGCCGGTTAGCTCAGTTGGGTTAGAGCGTGGTGCTAATAACGCCAAGGTCGCGGGTTCGATCCCCGTACGGGCCAGCTTACGTAGAGAAGTTAGCAGCCTTTTTTCTTTTGAAAAGTGGAGCAATGAGGCATGTGGCTCAAAGAGGCAAAATGTGCCATTCTGCCTCATGGCGCATTAGCTCAGTTGGGTTAGAATGTGGTGCTAATAGCTCCAAGGCCACTGGCCACGTTCTCCAGTATCCAAAGAGCCGTCAAGTTGTCTTTTATCAAAGTTTGCAAGCTTTTTTGATGTAGAAAAGGGAGCAGTGATGCATGTGTATGTGGATCAAAGAGGCCAAAAACACGGTCACAAACACAGTCAGAAATCATGGCCGGTTAGCTCAGTTGGGTTAGAGCGTGGTGCTAATAACGCCAAGGTCGCGGGTTCGATCCCCGTACGGGCCAGCTTACGTAGTGTCTGAAGAGCCGACAAGCTCTTCTTTGGAGAAATTAGCAGCCTTTTTTCTTTTGAAAAGTGGAGCAATGAGGCATGTGGCTCAAAGAGGCAAAATGTGCCATTCTGCCTCATGGCGCATTAGCTCAGTTGGGTTAGAATGTGGTGCTAATAGCTCCAAGGCCACTGGCCACGTTCTCCAGTATCCAAAGAGCCGTCAAGTTGTCTTTTATCAAAGTTTGCAAGCTTTTTTGATGTAGAAAAGGGAGCAGTGATGCATGTGTATGTGGATCAAAGAGGCCAAAAACACAGTCAGAAATCATGGCCGGTTAGCTCAGTTGGGTTAGAGCGTGGTGCTAATAACGCCAAGGTCGCGGGTTCGATCCCCGTACGGGCCAGCTTACGTAGTGTCTGAAGAGCCGACAAGCTCTTCTTTGGAAAAGTTAGCAGCCTTTTTTCTTTTGAAAAGTGGAGCAATGAGGCATGTGGCTCAAAGAGGCAAAATGTGCCATTCTGCCTCATGGCGCATTAGCTCAGTTGGGTTAGAATGTGGTGCTAATAGCTCCAAGGCCACTGGCCACGTTCTCCAGTATCCAAAGAGCCGTCAAGTTGTCTTTTATCAATGTTTGCAACCTTTTTTGATGTAGAAAAGGGAGCAGTGATGCATGTGTATGTGGATCAAAGAGGCCAAAAACACAAGCACAAATCATGGCCGGTTAGCTCAGTTGGGTTAGAGCGTGGTGCTAATAACGCCAAGGTCGCGGGTTCGATCCCCGTACGGGCCAGCTTACGTAGTGTCTGAAGAGCCAACAAGCTCTTCTTTGGAAAAGTTAGCAGCCTTTTTTCTTTTGAAAAGTGGAGCAATGAGGCATGTGGCTCAAAGAGGCAAAATGTGCCATTCTGCCTCATGGCGCATTAGCTCAGTTGGGTTAGAATGTGGTGCTAATAGCTCCAAGGCCACTGGCCACGTTCTCCAGTATCCAAAGAGCCGTCAAGTTGTCTTTTATCAAAGTTTGCAAGCTTTTTTGATGTAGAAAAGGGAGCAGTGATGCATGTGTATGTGGATCAAAGAGGCCAAAAACACGGTCACAAACACAGTCACAAATCATGGCCGGTTAGCTCAGTTGGGTTAGAGCGTGGTGCTAATAACGCCAAGGTCGCGGGTTCGATCCCCGTACGGGCCAGCTTACGTAGTGTCTAAAGAGCCGACAAGCTCTTCTTTTGAAAAGTTAGCAGCCTTTTTTCTTTTGAAAAGTGGAGCAATGAGGCATGTGGCTCAAAGAGGCAAAATGTGCCATTCTGCCTCATGGCGCATTAGCTCAGTTGGGTTAGAATGTGGTGCTAATAGCTCCAAGGCCACTGGCCACGTTCTCCAGTATCCAAAGAGCCGTCAAGTTGTCTTTTATCAAAGTTTGCAAGCTTTTTTGATGTAGAAAAGGGAGCAGTGATGCATGTGTATGTGGATCAAAGAGGCCAAAAACACAGTCACAAATCATGGCTGGTTAGCTCAGTTTTGTTAGAGCGTGGTGCTAATAACGCCAAGGTCGCGGGTTCGATCCCCGTACGGGCCAGCTTACGTAGTGTCTGAAGAGCTGACAAGCTCTACTTTGGAAAAGTTAGCAGCCTTTTTTCTTTTGAAAAGTGGAGCAATGAGGCAAGTGGCTCAAAGAGGCAAAATGTGCCATTCTGCCTCATGGCGCATTAGCTCAGTTGGGTTAGAATGTGGTGCTAATAGCTCCAAGGCCACTGGCCACGTTCTCCAGTATCCAAAGAGCCGTCAAGTTGTCTTTTATCAAAGTTTGCAACCTTTTTTGATGTAGAAAAGGGAGCAGTGATGCATGTGTATGTGGATCAAAGAGGCCAAAAACACGGTCACAAACACAGTCAGAAATCATGGCCGGTTAGCTCAGTTGGGTTAGAGCGTGGTGCTAATAACGCCAAGGTCGCGGGTTCGATCCCCGTACGGGCCAGCTTACGTAGTGTCTGAAGAGCCGACAAGCTCTTCTTTGGAAAAGTTAGCAGCCTTTTTTCTTTTGAAAAGTGGAGCAATGAGGCATGTGGCTCAAAGAGGCAAAATGTGCCATTCTGCCTCATGGCGCATTAGCTCAGTTGGGTTAGAATGTGGTGCTAATAGCTCCAAGGCCACTGGCCACGTTCTCCAGTATCCAAAGAGCCGTCAAGTTGTCTTTTGTCAAAGTTTGCAAGCTTTTTTGATGTAGAAAAGGGAGCAGTGATGCATGTGTATGTGGATCAAAGAGGCCAAAAACACGGTCACAAACACAGTCACAAATCATGGCCGGTTAGCTCAGTTGGGTTAGAGCGTGGTGCTAATAACGCCAAGGTCGCGGGTTCGATCCCCGTACGGGCCAGCTTACGTAGTGTCTAAAGAGCCGACAAGCTCTTCTTTGGAAAAGTTAGCAGCCTTTTTTCTTTTGAAAAGTGGAGCAATGAGGCATGTGGCTCAAAGAGGCAAAATGTGCCATTCTGCCTCATGGCGCATTAGCTCAGTTGGGTTAGAATGTGGTGCTAATAGCTCCAAGGCCACTGGCCACGTTCTCCAGTATCCAAAGAGCCGTCAAGTTGTCTTTTGTCAAAGTTTGCAAGCTTTTTTGATGTAGAAAAGGGAGCAGTGATGCATGTGTATGTTGATCAAAGAGGCCAAAAACACGGTCACAAACACAGTCACAAATCATGGCCGGTTAGCTCAGTTGGGTTAGAGCGTGGTGCTAATAACGCCAAGGTCGAGGGTTCGATCCCCGTACGGGCCAGCTTACGTAGTGTCTAAAGAGCCGACAAGCTCTTCTTTTGAAAAGTTAGCAGCCTTTTTTCTTTTGAAAAGTGGAGCAATGAGGCATGTGGCTCAAAGAGGCAAAATGTGCCATTCTGCCTCATGGCGCATTAGCTCAGTTGGGTTAGAATGTGGTGCTAATAGCTCCAAGGCCACTGGCCACGTTCTCCAGTATCCAAAGAGCCGTCAAGTTGTCTTTTATCAAAGTTTGCAAGCTTTTTTGATGTAGAAAAGGGAGCAGTGATGCATGTGTATGTGGATCAAAGAGGCCAAAAACACAGTCACAAATCATGGCTGGTTAGCTCAGTTTTGTTAGAGCCTGGTGCTAATAACGCCAAGGTCGCGGGTTCGATCCCCGTACGGGCCAGCTTACGTAGTGTCTGAAGAGCTGACAAGCTCTACTTTGGAAAAGTTAGCAGCCTTTTTTCTTTTGAAAAGTGGAGCAATGAGGCAAGTGGCTCAAAGAGGCAAAATGTGCCATTCTGCCTCATGGCGCATTAGCTCAGTTGGGTTAGAATGTGGTGCTAATAGCTCCAAGGCCACTGGCCACGTTCTCCAGTATCCAAAGAGCCGTCAAGTTGTCTTTTATCAAAGTTTGCAACCTTTTTTGATGTAGAAAAGGGAGCAGTGATGCATGTGTATGTGGATCAAAGAGGCCAAAAACACGGTCACAAACACAGTCAGAAATCATGGCCGGTTAGCTCAGTTGGGTTAGAGCGTGGTGCTAATAACGCCAAGGTCGCGGGTTCGATCCCCGTACGGGCCAGCTTACGTAGTGTCTGAAGAGCCGACAAGCTCTTCTTTGGAAAAGTTAGCAGCTTTTTTTCTTTTGAAAAGTGGAGCAATGAGGCATGTGGCTCAAAGAGGCAAAATGTGCCATTCTGCCTCATGGCGCATTAGCTCAGTTGGGTTAGAATGTGGTGCTAATAGCTCCAAGGCCACTGGCCACGTTCTCCAGTATCCAAAGAGCCGTCAAGTTGTCTTTTGTCAAAGTTTGCAAGCTTTTTTGATGTAGAAAAGGGAGCAGTGATGCATGTGTATGTGGATCAAAGAGGCCAAAAACACGGTCACAAACACAGTCACAAATCATGGCCGGTTAGCTCAGTTGGGTTAGAGCGTGGTGCTAATAACGCCAAGGTCGCGGGTTCGATCCCCGTACGGGCCAGCTTACGTAGTGTCTAAAGAGCCGACAAGCTCTTCTTTGGAAAAGTTAGCAGCCTTTTTTCTTTTGAAAAGTGGAGCAATGAGGCATGTGGCTCAAAGAGGCAAAATGTGCCATTCTGCCTCATGGCGCATTAGCTCAGTTGGGTTAGAATGTGGTGCTAATAGCTCCAAGGCCACTGGCCACGTTCTCCAGTATCCAAAGAGCCGTCAAGTTGTCTTTTGTCAAAGTTTGCAAGCTTTTTTGATGTAGAAAAGGGAGCAGTGATGCCTGTGTATGTGGATCAAAGAGGCCAAAAACACGGTCACAAACACAGTCACAAATCATGGCCGGTTAGCTCAGTTGGGTTAGAGCGTGGTGCTAATAACGCCAAGGTCGCGGGTTCGATCCCCGTACGGGCCAGCTTACGTAGTGTCTAAAGAGCCGACAAGCTCTTCTTTGGAAAAGTTAGCAGCCTTTTTTCTTTTGAAAAGTGGAGCAATGAGGCATGTGGCTCAAAGAGGCAAAATGTGCCATTCTGCCTCATGGCGCATTAGCTCAGTTGGGTTAGAATGTGGTGCTAATAGCTCCAAGGCCACTGGCCACGTTCTCCAGTATCCAAAGAGCCGTCAAGTTGTCTTTTATCAAAGTTTGCAAGCTTTTTTGATGTAGAAAAGGGAGCAGTGATGCATGTGTATGTGGATCAAAGAGGCCAAAAACACGGTCACAAACACAGTCACAAACACAGTCACAAATCATGGCCGGTTAGCACAGTTGGGTTAGAGCGTGGTGCTAATAACGCCAAGGTCGTGGGTTCGATCCCCGTACGGGCCAGCTTACGTAGTGTCTGAAGAGCCGACAAGCTTTTCTTTGGAAAAGTTAGCAGCCTTTTTTCTTTTGAAAAGTGGAGCAATGAGGCATGTGGCTCAAAGAGGCAAAATGTGCCATTCTGCCTCATGGCGCATTAGCTCAGTTGGTTTAGAATGTGGTGCTAATAGCTCCAAGGCCACTGGCCACGTTCTCCAGTATCCAAAGAGCCATCAAGTTGTCTTTTGTCAAAGTTTGCAAGCTTTTTTGATGTAGAAAAGGGAGCAGTGATGCATGTGTATGTGGATCAAAAAGGTCAAAAACACAGTCACAAATCATGGCCGGTTAGCTCAGTTGGGTTAGAGCGTGGTGCTAATAACGCCAAGGTCGCGGGTTCGATCCCCATACGGGCCAGCTTATGTAGTGTCTGAAGAGCTGACAAGCTCTACTTTGGAAAAGTTAGCAGCCTTTTTTCTTTTGAAAAGTGGAGCAATGAGGCAAGTGGCTCAAAGAGGCAAAATGTGCCATTCTGCCTCATGGCGCATTAGCTCAGTTGGGTTAGAATGTGGTGCTAATAGCTCCAAGGCCACTGGCCACGTTCTCCAGTATCCAAAGAGCCGTCAAGTTGTCTTTTATCAAAGTTCGCAACCTTTTTTTGATGTTGAAAAGGGAGCAGTGATGCATGTGTATGTGGATCAAAGAGGCCAAAAACACGGTCACAAACACAGTCACAAATCATGGCCGGTTAGCTCAGTTGGGTTAGAGCGTGGTGCTAATAACGCCAAGGTCGTGGGTTCGATCCCCGTACGGGCCAGCTTACGTAGTGTGTAAAGAGCCGACAAGCTCTTCTTTGGAAAAGTTAGCAGCCTTTTTTCTTTTGAAAAGTGGAGCAATGAGGCATGTGGCTCAAAGAGGCAAAATGTGCCATTCTGCCTCATGGCGCATTAGCTCAGTTGGGTTAGAATGTGGTGCTAATAGCTCCAAGGCCACTGGCCACGTTCTCCAGTATCCAAAGAGCCGTCAAGTTGTCTTTTATCAAAGTTCGCAACCTTTTTTGATGTAGAAAAGGGAGCAGTGATGCATGTGTATGTGGATCAAAGAGGCCAAAAACACGGTCACAAACACAGTCAGAAATCATGGCCGGTTAGCTCAGTTGGGTTAGAGCGTGGTGCTAATAACGCCAAGGTTGCGGGTTCGATCCCCGTATGGGCCAGCTTACGTAGTGTCTGAAGAGCTGACAAGCTCTTCTTTGGAAAAGTTAGCAGCCTTTTTTCTTTTGAAAAGTGGAGCAATGAGGCAAGTGGCTCAAAGAGGCAAAATGTGCCATTCTGCCTCATGGCGCATTAGCTCAGTTGGGTTAGAATGTGGTGCTAATAGCTCCAAGGCCACTGGCCACGTTCTCCAGTATCCAAAGAGCCGTCAAGTTGTCTTTTATCAAAGTTCGCAACCTTTTTTTGATGTAGAAAAGAGAGCAGTGATGCATGTGTATGTGGATCAAAGAGGCCAAAAACACGGTCACAAACACAGTCACAAATCATGGCCGGTTAGCTCAGTTGGGTTAGAGCGTGGTGCTAATAACGCCAAGGTCGTGGGTTCGATCCCCGTACGGGCCAGCTTACGTAGTGTCTAAAGAGCCGACAAGCTCTTCTTTGGAAAAGTTAGCAGCCTTTTTTCTTTTGAAAAGTGGAGCAATGAGGCATGTGCCTCAAAGAGGCAAAATGTGCCATTCTGCCTCATGGCGCATTAGCTCAGTTGGGTTAGAATGTGGTGCTAATAGCTCCAAGGCCACTGGCCACGTTCTCCAGTATCCAAAGAGCCGTCAAGTTGTCTTTTATCAAAGTTCCCAACCTTTTTTGATGTAGAAAAGGGAGCAGTGATGCATGTGTATGTGGATCAAAGAGGCCAAAAACACGGTCACAAACACAATCAGAAATCATGGCCGGTTAGCTCAGTTGGGTTAGAGCGTGGAGCTAATAACGCCAAGGTCGTGGGTTCGATCCCCGTACGGGCCAGCTTACGTAGTGTCTGAAGAGCTGACAAGCTCTACTTTGGAAAAGTTAGCAGCCTTTTTTCTTTTGAAAAGTGGAGCAATGAGGCATGTGTCTCAAAGAGGCAAAATGTGCCATTCTGCCTCATGGCGCATTAGCTCAGTTGGGTTAGAATGTGGTGCTAATAGCTCCAAGGCCACTGGCCACGTTCTCCAGTATCCAAAGAGCCGTCAAGTTGTCTTTTATCAAAGTTCGCAACCTTTTTTGATGTAGAAAAGGGAGCAGTGATGCATGTGTATGTGGATCAAAGAGGCCAAAAACACGGTCACAAACACAGTCAGAAATCATGGCCGGTTAGCTCAGTTGGGTTAGAGCGTGGTGCTAATAACGCCAATGTCGCGGGTTCGATCCACGTACGGGCCAGCTTACGTAGTGTCTGAAGAGCCGACAAGCTCTTCTTTGGAGAAGTTAGCAGCCTTTTTTCTTTTGAAAAGTGGAGCAATGAGGCATGTGGCTCAAAGAGGCAAAATGTGCCATTCTGCCTCATGGCGCATTAGCTCAGTTGGGTTAGAATGTGGTGCTAATAGCTCCAAGGCCACTGGCCACGTTCTCCAGTATCCAAAGAGCCGTCAAGTTGTCTTTTATCAAAGTTTGCAAGCTTTTTTGATGTAGAAAAGGGAGCAGTGATGCATGTGTATGTGGATCAAAGAGGCCAAAAACACAGTCAGAAATCATGGCCGGTTAGCTCAGTTGGGTTAGAGCGTGGTGCTAATAACGCCAAGGTCGCGGGTTCGATCCCCGTACGGGCCAGCTTACGTAGTGTCTAAAGAGCCGACAAGCTCTTCTTTGGAAAAGTTAGCAGCCTTTTTTCTTTTGAAAAGTGGAGCAATGAGGCATGTGGCTCAAAGAGGCAAAATGTGCCATTCTGCCTCATGGCGCATTAGCTCAGTTGGGTTAGAATGTGGTGCTAATAGCTCCAAGGCCACTGGCCACGTTCTCCAGTATCCAAAGAGCCGTCAAGTTGTCTTTTGTCAAAGTTTGCAAGCTTTTTTGATGTAGAAAAGGGAGCAGTGATGCATGTGTATGTGGATCAAAGAGGCCAAAAACACGGTCACAAACACAGTCACAAACACAGTCACAAATCATGGCCGGTTAGCTCAGTTGGGTTAGAGCGTGGTGCTAATAACGCCAAGGTCGCGGGTTCGATCCCCGTACGGGCCAGCTTACGTAGTGTCTAAAGAGCCGACAAGCTCTTCTTTGGAAAAGTTAGCAGCCTTTTTTCTTTTGAAAAGTGGAGCAATGAGGCATGTGGCTCAAAGAGGCAAAATGTGCCATTCTGCCTCATGGCGCATTAGCTCAGTTGGGTTAGAATGTGGTGCTAATAGCTCCAAGGCCACTGGCCACGTTCTCCAGTATCCAAAGAGCCGTCAAGTTGTCTTTTATCAAAGTTCGCAACCTTTTTTGATGTAGAAAAGGGAGCAGTGATGCATGTGTATGTGGATCAAAGAGGCCAAAAACACGGTCACAAACACAGTCAGAAATCATGGCCGGTTAGCTCAGTTGGGTTTGAGCGTGGAGCTAATAACGCCAAGGTCGCGGGTTCGATCCCCGTGCGGGCC
Organism: Eleutherodactylus coqui; assembly: GCA_035609135.1. Lineage (NCBI taxonomy): Eukaryota > Metazoa > Chordata > Amphibia > Anura > Eleutherodactylidae > Eleutherodactylus > Eleutherodactylus coqui. Next base: position 307,452,010 of record CM069406.1, on the reverse strand, counting down.
AGCTTACGTAGTGTCTGAAGAGCTGACAAGCTCTTCTTTGGAAAAGTTAGCAGCCTTTTTTCTTTTGAAAAGTGGAGCAATGAGGCATGTGGCTCAAAGAGGCAAAATGCGCCATTCTGCCTCATGGCGCATTAGCTCAGTTGGGTTAGAATGTGGTGCTAATAGCTCCAAGGCCACTGGCCACGTTCTCCAGTATCCAAAGAGCCGTCAAGTTGTCTTTTATCAAAGTTCGCAACCTTTTTTGATGTAGAAAAGGGAGCAGTGATGCATGTGTATGTGGATCAAAGAGGCCAAAAACACGGTCACAAACACAGTCAGAAATCATGGCCGGTTAGCTCAGTTGGGTTAGAGCGTGGTGCTAATAACGCCAAGGTCGCGGGTTCGATCCCCGTACGGGCCAGCTTACGTAGTGTCTGAAGAGCCGACAAGCTCTTCTTTGGAGAAGTTAGCAGCCTTTTTTCTTTTGAAAAGTGGAGCAATGAGGCATGTGGCTCAAAGAGGCAAAATGTGCCATTCTGCCTCATGGCGCATTAGCTCAGTTGGGTTAGAATGTGGTGCTAATAGCTCCAAGGCCACTGGCCACGTTCTCCAGTATCCAAAGAGCCGTCAAGTTGTCTTTTATCAAAGTTCGCAACCTTTTTTGATGTAGAAAAGGGAGCAGTGATGCATGTGTATGTGGATCAAAGAGGCCAAAAACACGGTCACAAACACAGTCAGAAATCATGGCCGGTTAGCTCAGTTGGGTTAGAGCGTGGTGCTAATAACGCCAAGGTTGCGGGTTCGATCCCCGTACGGGCCAGCTTACGTAGTGTCTGAAGAGCCGACAAGCTCTTTGGAGAAGTTAGCAGCCTTTTTTCTTTTGAAAAGTGGAGCAATGAGGCATGTGGCTCAAAGAGGCAAAATGTGCCATTCTGCCTCATGGCGCATTAGCTCAGTTGGGTTAGAATGTGGTGCTAATAACTCCAAGGCCACTGGCCACGTTCTCCAGTATCCAAAGAGCCGTCAAGTTGTCTTTTGTCAAAGTTTGCAAGCTTTTTTGATGTAGAAAAGGGAGCAGTGATGCATGTGTATGTGGATCAAAAAGGCCAAAAACACAGTCACAAATCATGGCCGGTTAGCTCAGTTGGGTTAGAGCGTGGTGCTAATAACGCCAAGGTCGCGGGTTCGATCCCCTCTTCTTTGGAAAAGTTAGCAGCCTTTTTTCTTTTGAAAAGTGGAGCAATGAGGCATGTGGCTCAAAGAGGCAAAATGTGCCATTCTGCCTCATGGCGCATTAGCTCAGTTGGGTTAGAATGTGGTGCTAATAGCTCCAAGGCCACTGGCCACGTTCTCCAGTATCCAAAGAGCCGTCAAGTTGTCTTTTATCAATGTTTGCAACCTTTTTTGATGTAGAAAAGGGAGCAGTGATGCATGTGTATGTGGATCAAAGAGGCCAAAAACACAAGCACAAATCATGGCCGGTTAGCTCAGTTGGGTTAGAGCGTGGTGCTAATAACGCCAAGGTCGTGGGTTCGATCCCCGTACGGGCCAGCTTACGTAGTGTCTAAAGAGCCGACAAGCTGTTCTTTGGAAAAGTTAGCAGCCTTTTTTCTTTTGAAAAGTGGAGCAATGAGGCATGTGGCTCAAAGAGGCAAAATGTGCCATTCTGCCTCATGGCGCATTAGCTCAGTTGGGTTAGAATGTGGTGCTAATAGCTCCAAGGCCACTGGCCACGTTCTCCAGTATCCAAAGAGCCGTCAAGTTGTCTTTTATCAAAGTTCCCAACCTTTTTTGATGTAGAAAAGGGAGCAGTGATGCATGTGTATGTGGATCAAAGAGGCCAAAAACACGGTCACAAACACAATCAGAAATCATGGCCGGTTAGCTCAGTTGGGTTAGAGCGTGGAGCTAATAACGCCAAGGTCGCGGGTTCGATCCCCGTACGGGCCAGCTTACGTAGTGTCTGAAGAGCTGACAAGCTCTACTTTGGAAAAGTTAGCAGCCTTTTTTCTTTTGAAAAGTGGAGCAATGAGGCATGTGGCTCAAAGAGGCAAAATGTGCCATTCTGCCTCATGGCGCATTAGCTCAGTTGGGTTAGAATGTGGTGCTAATAGCTCCAAGGCCACTGGCCACGTTCTCCAGTATCCAAAGAGCCATCAAGTTGTCTTTTATCAAAGTTTGCAAGCTTTTTTGATGTAGAAAAGGGAGCAGTGATGCATGTGTATGTGGATCAAAGAGGCCAAAAACACGGTCACAAACACAGTCACAAATCATAGCCGGTTAGCTCAGTTGGGTTAGAGCGTGGTGCTAATAACGCCAAGGTCGCGGGTTCGATCCCCGTACGGGCCAGCTTACGTAGTGTCTGAAGAGCCGACAAGCTCTTCTTTGGAAAAGTTAGCAGCATTTTTTCTTTTGAAAAGTGGAGCAATGAGGCATGTGGCTCAAAGAGGCAAAATGTGCCATTCTGCCTCATGGCGCATTAGCTCAGTTGGGTTAGAATGTGGTGCTAATAGCTCCAAGGCCACTGGCCACGTTCTCCAGTATCCAAAGAGCCGTCAAGTTGTCTTTTATCAATGTTTGCAACCTTTTTTGATGTAGAAAAGGGAGCAGTGATGCATGTGTATGTGGATCAAAGAGGCCAAAAACACAAGCACAAATCATGGCCGGTTAGCTCAGTTGGGTTAGAGCGTGGTGCTAATAACGCCAAGGTCGCGGGTTCGATCCCCGTACGGGCCAGCTTACGTAGTGTCTGAAGAGCCGACAAGCTCTTCTTTGGAAAAGTTAGCAGCCTTTTTTCTTTTGAAAAGTGGAGCAATGAGGCATGTGGCTCAAAGAGGCAAAATGTGCCATTCTGCCTCATGGCGCATTAGCTCAGTTGGGTTAGAATGTGGTGCTAATAGCTCCAAGGCCACTGGCCACGTTCTCCAGTATCCAAAGAGCCATCAAGTTGTCTTTTGTCAAAGTTTGCAAGCTTTTTTGATGTAGAAAAGGGAGCAGTGATGCATGTGTATGTGGATCAAAGAGGCCAAAAACACGGTCACAAACACAGTCACAAACACAGTCACAAATCATGGCCGGTTAGCTCAGTTGGGTTAGAGCATGGTGCTAATAACGCCAAGGTCGCGGGTTCGATCCCCGTACGGGCCAGCTTACGTAGTGTCTGAAGAGCTGACAAGCTCTACTTTGGAAAAGTTAGCAGCCTTTTTTCTTTTGAAAAGTGGAGCAATGAGGCATGTGTCTCAAAGAGGCAAAATGTGCCATTCTGCCTCATGGCGCATTAGCTCAGTTGGGTTAGAATGTGGTGCTAATAGCTCCAAGGCCACTGGCCACGTTCTCCAGTATCCAAAGAGCCGTCAAGTTGTCTTTTATCAAAGTTCGCAACCTTTTTTGATGTAGAAAAGGGAGCAGTGATGCATGTGTATGTGGATCAAAGAGGCCAAAAACACGGTCACAAACACAGTCAGAAATCATGGCCGGTTAGCTCAGTTGGGTTAGAGCGTGGTGCTAATAACGCCAATGTCGCGGGTTCGATCCACGTACGGGCCAGCTTACGTAGTGTCTGAAGAGCCGACAAGCTCTTCTTTGGAGAAGTTGGCAGCCTTTTTTCTTTTGAAAAGTGGAGCAATGAGGCATGTGGCTCAAAGAGGCAAAATGTGCCATTCTGCCTCATGGCGCATTAGCTCAGTTGGGTTAGAATGTGGTGCTAATAGCTCCAAGGCCACTGGCCACGTTCTCCAGTATCCAAAGAGCCGTCAAGTTGTCTTTTATCAAAGTTTGCAAGCTTTTTTGATGTAGAAAAGGGAGCAGTGATGCATGTGTATGTGGATCAAAGAGGCCAAAAACACGGTCACAAACACAGTCACAAATCATGGCCGGTTAGCTCAGTTGGGTTAGAGCGTGGTGCTAATAACGCCAAGGTCGCGGGTTCGATCCCCGTACGGGCCAGCTTACGTAGTGTCTGAAGAGCCGACAAGCTTTTCTTTGGAAAAGTTAGCAGCCTTTTTTCTTTTGAAAAGTGGAGCAATGAGGCATGTGGCTCAAAGAGGCAAAATGTGCCATTCTGCCTCATGGCGCATTAGCTCAGTTGGGTTAGAATGTGGTGCTAATAGCTCCAAGGCCACTGGCCACGTTCTCCAGTATCCAAAGAGCCGTCAAGTTGTCTTTTATCAAAGTTTGCAAGCTTTTTTGATGTAGAAAAGGGAGCAGTGATGCATGTGTATGTGGATCAAAGAGGCCAAAAACACAGTCACAAATCATGGCCGGTTAGCTCAGTTGGGTTAGAGCGTGGTGCTAATAACGCCAAGGTCGCGGGTTCGATCCCCGTACGGGCCAGCTTACGTAGTGTCTGAAGAGCCGACAAGCTCTTCTTTGGAAAAGTTAGCAGCCTTTTTTCTTTTGAAAAGTGGAGCAATGAGGCATGTGGCTCAAAGAGGCAAAATGTGCCATTCTGCCTCATGGCGCATTAGCTCAGTTGGGTTAGAATGTGGTGCTAATAGCTCCAAGGCCACTGGCCACGTTCTCCAGTATCCAAAGAGCCATCAAGTTGTCTTTTATCAAAGTTTGCAAGCTTTTTTGATGTAGAAAAGGGAGCAGTGATGCATGTGTATGTGGATCAAAGAGGCCAAAAACACGGTCACAAACACAGTCACAAATCATAGCCGGTTAGCTCAGTTGGGTTAGAGCGTGGTGCTAATAACGCCAAGGTCGCGGGTTCGATCCCCGTACGGGCCAGCTTACGTAGTGTCTGAAGAGCCGACAAGCTCTTCTTTGGAAAAGTTAGCAGCATTTTTTCTTTTGAAAAGTGGAGCAATGAGGCATGTGGCTCAAAGAGGCAAAATGTGCCATTCTGCCTCATGGCGCATTAGCTCAGTTGGGTTAGAATGTGGTGCTAATAGCTCCAAGGCCACTGGCCACGTTCTCCAGTATCCAAAGAGCCGTCAAGTTGTCTTTTATCAATGTTTGCAACCTTTTTTGATGTAGAAAAGGGAGCAGTGATGCATGTGTATGTGGATCAAAGAGGCCAAAAACACAAGCACAAATCATGGCCGGTTAGCTCAGTTGGGTTAGAGCGTGGTGCTAATAACGCCAAGGTCGCGGGTTCGATCCCCGTACGGGCCAGCTTACGTAGTGTCTGAAGAGCCGACAAGCTCTTCTTTGGAAAAGTTAGCAGCCTTTTTTCTTTTGAAAAGTGGAGCAATGAGGCATGTGGCTCAAAGAGGCAAAATGTGCCATTCTGCCTCATGGCGCATTAGCTCAGTTGGGTTAGAATGTGGTGCTAATAGCTCCAAGGCCACTGGCCACGTTCTCCAGTATCCAAAGAGCCATCAAGTTGTCTTTTGTCAAAGTTTGCAAGCTTTTTTGATGTAGAAAAGGGAGCAGTGATGCATGTGTATGTGGATCAAAGAGGCCAAAAACACGGTCACAAACACAGTCACAAACACAGTCACAAATCATGGCCGGTTAGCTCAGTTGGGTTAGAGCGTGGTGCTAATAACGCCAAGGTCGCGGGTTCGATCCCCGTACGGGCCAGCTTACGTAGTGTCTAAAGAGCCGACAAGCTCTTCTTTGGAAAAGTTAGCAGCCTTTTTTCTTTTGAAAAGAGGAGCAATGAGGCATGTGGCTCAAAGAGGCAAAATGTGCCATTCTGCCTCATGGCGCATTAGCTCAGTTGGGTTAGAATGTGGTGCTAATAGCTCCAAGGCCACTGGCCACGTTCTCCAGTATCCAAAGAGCCGTCAAGTTGTCTTTTATCAAAGTTCGCAACCTTTTTTGATGTAGAAAAGGGAGCAGTGATGCATGTGTATGTGGATCAAAGAGGCCAAAAACACGGTCACAAACACAGTCAGAAATCATGGCCGGTTAGCTCAGTTGGGTTAGAGCGTGGAGCTAATAACGCCAAGGTCGCGGGTTCGATCCCCGTGCGGGCCAGCTTACGTAGTGTCTGAAGAGCTGACAAGCTGTTCTTTGGAAAAGTTAGCAGCCTTTTTTCTTTTGAAAAGTGGAGCAATGAGGCATGTGGCTCAAAGAGGCAAAATGCGCCATTCTGCCTCATGGCGCATTAGCTCAGTTGGGTTAGAATGTGGTGCTAATAGCTCCAAGGCCACTGGCCACGTTCTCCAGTATCCAAAGAGCCGTCAAGTTGTCTTTTATCAAAGTTCGCAACCTTTTTTGATGTAGAAAAGGGAGCAGTGATGCATGTGTATGTGGATCAAAGAGGCCAAAAACACGGTCACAAACACAGTCAGAAATCATGGCCGGTTAGCTCAGTTGGGTTAGAGCGTGGTGCTAATAACGCCAAGGTCGCGGGTTCGATCCCCGTACGGGCCAGCTTACGTAGTGTCTGAAGAGCCGACAAGCTCTTCTTTGGAGAAGTTAGCAGCCTTTTTTCTTTTGAAAAGTGGAGCAATGAGGCATGTGGCTCAAAGAGGCAAAATGTGCCATTCTGCCTCATGGCGCATTAGCTCAGTTGGGTTAGAATGTGGTGCTAATAGCTCCAAGGCCACTGGCCACGTTCTCCAGTATCCAAAGAGCCGTCAAGTTGTCTTTTATCAAAGTTTGCAAGCTTTTTTGATGTAGAAAAGGGAGCAGTGATGCATGTGTATGTGGATCAAAGAGGCCAAAAACACAGTCAGAAATCATGGCCGGTTAGCTCAGTTGGGTTAGAGCGTGGTGCTAATAACGCCAAGGTTGCGGGTTCGATCCCCGTACGGGCCAGCTTACGTAGTGTCTGAAGAGCCGACAAGCTCTTCTTTGGAGAAGTTAGCAGCCTTTTTTCTTTTGAAAAGTGGAGCAATGAGGCATGTGGCTCAAAGAGGCAAAATGTGCCATTCTGCCTCATGGTGCATTAGCTCAGTTGGGTTAGAATGTGGTGCTAATAACTCCAAGGCCACTGGCCACGTTCTCCAGTATCCAAAGAGCCGTCAAGTTGTCTTTTGTCAAAGTTTGCAAGCTTTTTTGATGTAGAAAAGGCAGCAGTGATGCATGTGTATGTGGATCAAAAAGGCCAAAAACACAGTCACAAATCATGGCCGGTTAGCTCAGTTGGGTTAGAGCGTGGTGCTAATAACGCCAAGGTCGCGGGTTCGATCCCTGTACGGGCCAGCTTACGTAGTGTCTGAAGAACCAACAAGCTCTTCTTTGGAAAAGTTAGCAGCCTTTTTTCTTTTGAAAAGTGGAGCAATGAGGCATGTGGCTCAAAGAGGCAAAATGTGCCATTCTGCCTCATGGCGCATTAGCTCAGTTGGGTTAGAATGTGGTGCTAATAGCTCCAAGGCCACTGGCCACGTTCTCCAGTATCCAAAGAGCCGTCAAGTTGTCTTTTATCAAAGTTTGCAAGCTTTTTTGATGTAGAAAAGGGAGCAGTGATGCATGTGTATGTGGATCAAAGAGGCCAAAAACACGGTCACAAACACAGTCACAAATCATGGCCGGTTAGCTCAGTTGGGTTAGAGCGTGGTGCTAATAACGCCAAGGTCGCGGGTTCGATCACCGTACGGGCCAGCTTACGTAGTGTCTGAAGAGCCAACAAGCTCTTCTTTGGAAAAGTTAGCAGCCTTTTTTCTTTTGAAAAGTGGAGCAATGAGGCATGTGGCTCAAAGAGGCAAAATGTGCCATTCTGCCTCATGGCGCATTAGCTCAGTTGGGTTAGAATGTGGTGCTAATAGCTCCAAGGCCACTGGCCACGTTCTCCAGTATCCAAAGAGCCGTCAAGTTGTCTTTTGTCAAAGTTTGCAAGCTTTTTTGATGTAGAAAAGGCAGCAGTGATGCATGTGTATGTGGATCAAAAAGGCCAAAAACACAGTCACAAATCATGGCCGGTTAGCTCAGTTGGGTTAGAGCGTGGTGCTAATAACGCCAAGGTCACGGGTTCGATCCCCGTACGGGCCAGCTTACTTAGTGTCAGAAGAGCCAACAAGCTCTTCTTTGGAAAAGTTAGCAGCCTTTTTTCTTTTGAAAAGTGGAGCAATGAGGCATGTGGCTCAAAGAGGCAAAATGTGCCATTCTGCCTCATGGCGCATTAGCTCAGTTGGGTTAGAATGTGGTGCTAATAGCTCCAAGGCCACTGGCCACGTTCTCCAGTATCCAAAGAGCTGTCAAGTTGTCTTTTATCAAAGTTTGCAAGCTTTTTTGATGTAGAAAAGGGAGCAGTGATGCATGTGTATGTGGATCAAAGAGGCCAAAAACACGGTCACAAACAGTCAGAAATCATGGCCGGTTAGCTCAGTTGGGTTAGAGCGTGGTGCTAATAACGCCAAGGTCGTGGGTTCGATCCCTGTACGGGCCAGCTTACGTAGTGTCTGAAGAACCAACAAGCTCTTCTTTGGAAAAGTTAGCAGCCTTTTTTCTTTTGAAAAGTGGAGCAATGAGGCATGTGGCTCAAAGAGGCAAAATGTGCCATTCTGCCTCATGGCGCATTAGCTCAGTTGGGTTAGAATGTGGTGCTAATAGCTCCAAGGCCACTGGCCACGTTCTCCAGTATCCAAAGAGCCGTCAAGTTGTCTTTTATCAAAGTTTGCAAGCTTTTTTGATGTAGAAAAGGGAGCAGTGATGCATGTGTATGTGGATCAAAGAGGCCAAAAACACGGTCACAAACACAGTCACAAATCATGGCCGGTTAGCTCAGTTGGGTTAGAGCGTGGTGCTAATAACGCCAAGGTCGCGGGTTCGATCACCGTACGGGCCAGCTTACGTAGTGTCTGAAGAGCCAACAAGCTCTTCTTTGGAAAAGTTAGCAGCCTTTTTTCTTTTGAAAAGTGGAGCAATGAGGCATGTGGCTCAAAGAGGCAAAATGTGCCATTCTGCCTCATGGCGCATTAGCTCAGTTGGGTTAGAATGTGGTGCTAATAGCTCCAAGGCCACTGGCCACGTTCTCCAGTATCCAAAGAGCCGTCAAGTTGTCTTTTGTCAAAGTTTGCAAGCTTTTTTGATGTAGAAAAGGCAGCAGTGATGCATGTGTATGTGGATCAAAAAGGCCAAAAACACAGTCACAAATCATGGCCGGTTAGCTCAGTTGGGTTAGAGCGTGGTGCTAATAACGCCAAGGTCACGGGTTCGATCCCCGTACGGGCCAGCTTACGTAGTGTCAGAAGAGCCAACAAGCTCTACTTTGGAAAAGTTAGCAGCTTTTTTTCTTTTGAAAAGTGGAGCAATGAGGCAAGTGGCTCAAAGAGGCAAAATGTGCCATTCTGCCTCATGGCGCATTAGCTCAGTTGGGTTAGAATGTGGTGCTAATAGCTCCAAGGCCACTGGCCACGTTCTCCAGTATCCAAAGAGCCGTCAAGTTGTCTTTTATCAAAGTTCGCAACCTTTTTTGATGTAGAAAAGGGAGCAGTGATGCATGTGTATGTGGATCAAAGAGGCCAAAAACACGGTCACAAACAGTCAGAAATCATGGCCGGTTAGCTCAGTTGGGTTAGAGCGTGGTGCTAATAACGCCAAGGTCGCGGGTTCGATCCCTGTACGGGCCAGCTTATGTAGAGAAGTTAGCAGCCTTTTTTCTTTTGAAAAGTGGAGCAATGAGGCATGTGGCTCAAAGAGGCAAAATGTGCCATTCTGCCTCATGGCGCATTAGCTCAGTTGGGTTAGAATGTGGTGCTAATAGCTCCAAGGCCACTGGCCACGTTCTCCAGTATCCAAAGAGCCGTCTTCTTTGGAAAAGTTAGCAGCCTTTTTTCTTTTGAAAAGTGGAGCAATGAGGCATGTGGCTCAAAGAGGCAAAATGTGCCATTCTGCCTCATGGTGCATTAGCTCAGTTGGGTTAGAATGTGGTGCTAATAGCTCCAAGGCCACTGGCCACGTTCTCCAGTATCCAAAGAGCCGTCAAGTTGTCTTTTGTCAAAGTTTGCAAGCTTTTTTGATGTAGAAAAGGCAGCAGTGATGCATGTGTATGTGGATCAAAAAGGCCAAAAACACAGTCACAAATCATGGCCGGTTAGCTCAGTTGGGTTAGAGCGTGGTGCTAATAACGCAAGGTCGCGGGTTCGATCCCCGTACGGGCCAGCTTACGTAGTGTCTGAAGAGCTGACAAGCTCTACTTGGCGTCAAGTTGTCTTTTATCAAAGTTTGCAAGCTTTTTTGATGTAGAAAAGGGAGCAGTGATGCATGTGTATGTGGATCAAAGAGGCCAAAAACACAGTCACAAATCATGGCTGGTTAGCTCAGTTGGGTTAGAGCGTGGTGCTAATAACGCAAGGTCGCGGGTTCGATCCCCGTACGGGCCAGCTTACGTAGTGTCTGAAGAGCTGACAAGCTCTACTTTGGAAAAGTTAGCAGCTTTTTTTCTTTTGAAAAGTGGAGCAATGAGGCAAGTGGCTCAAAGAGGCAAAATGTGCCATTCTGCCTCATGGCGCATTAGCTCAGTTGGGTTAGAATGTGGTGCTAATAGCTCCAAGGCCACTGGCCACGTTCTCCAGTATCCAAAGAGCCGTCAAGTTGTCTTTTATCAAAGTTCACAACCTTTTTTGATGTAGAAAAGGGAGCAGTGATGCATGTGTATGTGGATCAAAGAGGCCAAAAACACGGTCACAAACAGTCAGAAATCATGGCCGGTTAGCTCAGTTGGGTTAGAGCGTGGTGCTAATAACGCCAAGGTCGCGGGTTCGATCCCCGTACGGGCCAGCTTACGTAGAGAAGTTAGCAGCCTTTTTTCTTTTGAAAAGTGGAGCAATGAGGCATGTGGCTCAAAGAGGCAAAATGTGCCATTCTGCCTCATGGCGCATTAGCTCAGTTGGGTTAGAATGTGGTGCTAATAGCTCAAAGGCCACTGGCCACGTTCTCCAGTATCCAAAGAGCCGTCAAGTTGTCTTTTATCAAAGTTTGCAAGCTTTTTTGATGTAGAAAAGGGAGCAGTGATGCATGTGTATGTGGATCAAAGAGGCCAAAAACACGGTCACAAACACAGTCACAAATCATGGCCGGTTAGCTCAGTTGGGTTAGAGCGTGGTGCTAATAACACCAAGGTCGTGGGTTCGATCCCCGTGCGGGCCAGCTTACGTAGTGTCTAAAGAGCCGACAAGCTCTTCTTTGGAAAAGTTAGCAGCCTTTTTTCTTTTGAAAAGTGGAGCAATGAGGCATGTGGCTCAAAGAGGCAAAATGTGCCATTCTGCCTCATGGCGCATTAGCTCAGTTGGGTTAGAATGTGGTGCTAATAGCTCCAAGGCCACTGGCCACGTTCTCCAGTATCCAAAGAGCCGTCAAGTTGTCTTTTGTCAAAGTTTGCAAGCTTTTTTGATGTAGAAAAGGCAGCAGTGATGCATGTGTATGTGGATCAAAAAGGCCAAAAACACAGTCACAAATCATGGCCGGTTAGCTCAGTTGGGTTAGAGCGTGGTGCTAATAACGCCAAGGTCGCGGGTTCGAACCCTGTACGGGCCAGCTTACGTAGTGTCAGAAGAGCCAACAAGCTCTTCTTTGGAAAAGTTAGCAGCCTTTTTTCTTTTGAAAAGTGGAGCAATGAGGCATGTGGCTCAAAGAGGCAAAATGTGCCATTCTGCCTCATGGCGCATTAGCTCAGTTGGGTTAGAATGTGGTGCTAATAGCTCCAAGGCCACTGGCCACGTTCTCCAGTATCCAAAGAGCCGTCAAGTTGTCTTTTATCAAAGTTTGCAAGCTTTTTTGATGTAGAAAAGGGAGCAGTGATGCATGTGTATGTGGATCAAAGAGGCCAAAAACACGGTCACAAACACAGTCAGAAATCATGGCCGGTTAGCTCAGTTGGGTTAGAGCGTGGAGCTAATAACGCCAAGGTCGCGGGTTCGATCCCCGTGCGGGCCAGCTTACGTAGTGTCTGAAGAGCTGACAAGCTGTTCTTTGGAAAAGTTAGCAGCCTTTTTTCTTTTGAAAAGTGGAGCAATGAGGCATGTGGCTCAAAGAGGCAAAATGCGCCATTCTGCCTCATGGCGCATTAGCTCAGTTGGGTTAGAATGTGGTGCTAATAGCTCCAAGGCCACTGGCCACGTTCTCCAGTATCCAAAGAGCCGTCAAGTTGTCTTTTATCAAAGTTCGCAACCTTTTTTGATGTAGAAAAGGGAGCAGTGATGCATGTGTATGTGGATCAAAGAGGCCAAAAACACGGTCACAAACACAGTCAGAAATCATGGCCGGTTAGCTCAGTTGGGTTAGAGCGTGGTGCTAATAACGCCAAGGTCGCGGGTTCGATCCCCGTACGGGCCAGCTTACGTAGTGTCTGAAGAGCCGACAAGCTCTTCTTTGGAGAAGTTAGCAGCCTTTTTTCTTTTGAAAAGTGGAGCAATGAGGCATGTGGCTCAAAGAGGCAAAATGTGCCATTCTGCCTCATGGCGCATTAGCTCAGTTGGGTTAGAATGTGGTGCTAATAGCTCCAAGGCCACTGGCCACGTTCTCCAGTATCCAAAGAGCCGTCAAGTTGTCTTTTATCAAAGTTTGCAAGCTTTTTTGATGTAGAAAAGGGAGCAGTGATGCATGTGTATGTGGATCAAAGAGGCCAAAAACACAGTCAGAAATCATGGCCGGTTAGCTCAGTTGGGTTAGAGCGTGGTGCTAATAACGCCAAGGTTGCGGGTTCGATCCCCGTACGGGCCAGCTTACGTAGTGTCTGAAGAGCCGACAAGCTCTTCTTTGGAGAAGTTAGCAGCCTTTTTTCTTTTGAAAAGTGGAGCAATGAGGCATGTGGCTCAAAGAGGCAAAATGTGCCATTCTGCCTCATGGTGCATTAGCTCAGTTGGGTTAGAATGTGGTGCTAATAACTCCAAGGCCACTGGCCACGTTCTCCAGTATCCAAAGAGCCGTCAAGTTGTCTTTTGTCAAAGTTTGCAAGCTTTTTTGATGTAGAAAAGGCAGCAGTGATGCATGTGTATGTGGATCAAAAAGGCCAAAAACACAGTCACAAATCATGGCCGGTTAGCTCAGTTGGGTTAGAGCGTGGTGCTAATAACGCCAAGGTCGCGGGTTCGATCCCTGTACGGGCCAGCTTACGTAGTGTCTGAAGAACCAACAAGCTCTTCTTTGGAAAAGTTAGCAGCCTTTTTTCTTTTGAAAAGTGGAGCAATGAGGCATGTGGCTCAAAGAGGCAAAATGTGCCATTCTGCCTCATGGCGCATTAGCTCAGTTGGGTTAGAATGTGGTGCTAATAGCTCCAAGGCCACTGGCCACGTTCTCCAGTATCCAAAGAGCCGTCAAGTTGTCTTTTATCAAAGTTTGCAAGCTTTTTTGATGTAGAAAAGGGAGCAGTGATGCATGTGTATGTGGATCAAAGAGGCCAAAAACACGGTCACAAACACAGTCACAAATCATGGCCGGTTAGCTCAGTTGGGTTAGAGCGTGGTGCTAATAACGCCAAGGTCGCGGGTTCGATCACCGTACGGGCCAGCTTACGTAGTGTCTGAAGAGCCAACAAGCTCTTCTTTGGAAAAGTTAGCAGCCTTTTTTCTTTTGAAAAGTGGAGCAATGAGGCATGTGGCTCAAAGAGGCAAAATGTGCCATTCTGCCTCATGGCGCATTAGCTCAGTTGGGTTAGAATGTGGTGCTAATAGCTCCAAGGCCACTGGCCACGTTCTCCAGTATCCAAAGAGCCGTCAAGTTGTCTTTTGTCAAAGTTTGCAAGCTTTTTTGATGTAGAAAAGGCAGCAGTGATGCATGTGTATGTGGATCAAAAAGGCCAAAAACACAGTCACAAATCATGGCCGGTTAGCTCAGTTGGGTTAGAGCGTGGTGCTAATAACGCCAAGGTCACGGGTTCGATCCCCGTACGGGCCAGCTTACTTAGTGTCAGAAGAGCCAACAAGCTCTTCTTTGGAAAAGTTAGCAGCCTTTTTTCTTTTGAAAAGTGGAGCAATGAGGCATGTGGCTCAAAGAGGCAAAATGTGCCATTCTGCCTCATGGCGCATTAGCTCAGTTGGGTTAGAATGTGGTGCTAATAGCTCCAAGGCCACTGGCCACGTTCTCCAGTATCCAAAGAGCTGTCAAGTTGTCTTTTATCAAAGTTTGCAAGCTTTTTTGATGTAGAAAAGGGAGCAGTGATGCATGTGTATGTGGATCAAAGAGGCCAAAAACACGGTCACAAACAGTCAGAAATCATGGCCGGTTAGCTCAGTTGGGTTAGAGCGTGGTGCTAATAACGCCAAGGTCGTGGGTTCGATCCCTGTACGGGCCAGCTTACGTAGTGTCTGAAGAACCAACAAGCTCTTCTTTGGAAAAGTTAGCAGCCTTTTTTCTTTTGAAAAGTGGAGCAATGAGGCATGTGGCTCAAAGAGGCAAAATGTGCCATTCTGCCTCATGGCGCATTAGCTCAGTTGGGTTAGAATGTGGTGCTAATAGCTCCAAGGCCACTGGCCACGTTCTCCAGTATCCAAAGAGCCGTCAAGTTGTCTTTTATCAAAGTTTGCAAGCTTTTTTGATGTAGAAAAGGGAGCAGTGATGCATGTGTATGTGGATCAAAGAGGCCAAAAACACGGTCACAAACACAGTCACAAATCATGGCCGGTTAGCTCAGTTGGGTTAGAGCGTGGTGCTAATAACGCCAAGGTCGCGGGTTCGATCACCGTACGGGCCAGCTTACGTAGTGTCTGAAGAGCCAACAAGCTCTTCTTTGGAAAAGTTAGCAGCCTTTTTTCTTTTGAAAAGTGGAGCAATGAGGCATGTGGCTCAAAGAGGCAAAATGTGCCATTCTGCCTCATGGCGCATTAGCTCAGTTGGGTTAGAATGTGGTGCTAATAGCTCCAAGGCCACTGGCCACGTTCTCCAGTATCCAAAGAGCCGTCAAGTTGTCTTTTGTCAAAGTTTGCAAGCTTTTTTGATGTAGAAAAGGCAGCAGTGATGCATGTGTATGTGGATCAAAAAGGCCAAAAACACAGTCACAAATCATGGCCGGTTAGCTCAGTTGGGTTAGAGCGTGGTGCTAATAACGCCAAGGTCACGGGTTCGATCCCCGTACGGGCCAGCTTACGTAGTGTCAGAAGAGCCAACAAGCTCTACTTTGGAAAAGTTAGCAGCTTTTTTTCTTTTGAAAAGTGGAGCAATGAGGCAAGTGGCTCAAAGAGGCAAAATGTGCCATTCTGCCTCATGGCGCATTAGCTCAGTTGGGTTAGAATGTGGTGCTAATAGCTCCAAGGCCACTGGCCACGTTCTCCAGTATCCAAAGAGCCGTCAAGTTGTCTTTTATCAAAGTTCGCAACCTTTTTTGATGTAGAAAAGGGAGCAGTGATGCATGTGTATGTGGATCAAAGAGGCCAAAAACACGGTCACAAACAGTCAGAAATCATGGCCGGTTAGCTCAGTTGGGTTAGAGCGTGGTGCTAATAACGCCAAGGTCGCGGGTTCGATCCCTGTACGGGCCAGCTTATGTAGAGAAGTTAGCAGCCTTTTTTCTTTTGAAAAGTGGAGCAATGAGGCATGTGGCTCAAAGAGGCAAAATGTGCCATTCTGCCTCATGGCGCATTAGCTCAGTTGGGTTAGAATGTGGTGCTAATAGCTCCAAGGCCACTGGCCACGTTCTCCAGTATCCAAAGAGCCGTCTTCTTTGGAAAAGTTAGCAGCCTTTTTTCTTTTGAAAAGTGGAGCAATGAGGCATGTGGCTCAAAGAGGCAAAATGTGCCATTCTGCCTCATGGTGCATTAGCTCAGTTGGGTTAGAATGTGGTGCTAATAGCTCCAAGGCCACTGGCCACGTTCTCCAGTATCCAAAGAGCCGTCAAGTTGTCTTTTGTCAAAGTTTGCAAGCTTTTTTGATGTAGAAAAGGCAGCAGTGATGCATGTGTATGTGGATCAAAAAGGCCAAAAACACAGTCACAAATCATGGCCGGTTAGCTCAGTTGGGTTAGAGCGTGGTGCTAATAACGCAAGGTCGCGGGTTCGATCCCCGTACGGGCCAGCTTACGTAGTGTCTGAAGAGCTGACAAGCTCTACTTGGCGTCAAGTTGTCTTTTATCAAAGTTTGCAAGCTTTTTTGATGTAGAAAAGGGAGCAGTGATGCATGTGTATGTGGATCAAAGAGGCCAAAAACACAGTCACAAATCATGGCTGGTTAGCTCAGTTGGGTTAGAGCGTGGTGCTAATAACGCAAGGTCGCGGGTTCGATCCCCGTACGGGCCAGCTTACGTAGTGTCTGAAGAGCTGACAAGCTCTACTTTGGAAAAGTTAGCAGCTTTTTTTCTTTTGAAAAGTGGAGCAATGAGGCAAGTGGCTCAAAGAGGCAAAATGTGCCATTCTGCCTCATGGCGCATTAGCTCAGTTGGGTTAGAATGTGGTGCTAATAGCTCCAAGGCCACTGGCCACGTTCTCCAGTATCCAAAGAGCCGTCAAGTTGTCTTTTATCAAAGTTCACAACCTTTTTTGATGTAGAAAAGGGAGCAGTGATGCATGTGTATGTGGATCAAAGAGGCCAAAAACACGGTCACAAACAGTCAGAAATCATGGCCGGTTAGCTCAGTTGGGTTAGAGCGTGGTGCTAATAACGCCAAGGTCGCGGGTTCGATCCCCGTACGGGCCAGCTTACGTAGAGAAGTTAGCAGCCTTTTTTCTTTTGAAAAGTGGAGCAATGAGGCATGTGGCTCAAAGAGGCAAAATGTGCCATTCTGCCTCATGGCGCATTAGCTCAGTTGGGTTAGAATGTGGTGCTAATAGCTCAAAGGCCACTGGCCACGTTCTCCAGTATCCAAAGAGCCGTCAAGTTGTCTTTTATCAAAGTTTGCAAGCTTTTTTGATGTAGAAAAGGGAGCAGTGATGCATGTGTATGTGGATCAAAGAGGCCAAAAACACGGTCACAAACACAGTCACAAATCATGGCCGGTTAGCTCAGTTGGGTTAGAGCGTGGTGCTAATAACACCAAGGTCGCGGGTTCGATCCCCGTGCGGGCCAGCTTACGTAGTGTCTAAAGAGCCGACAAGCTCTTCTTTGGAAAAGTTAGCAGCCTTTTTTCTTTTGAAAAGTGGAGCAATGAGGCATGTGGCTCAAAGAGGCAAAATGTGCCATTCTGCCTCATGGCGCATTAGCTCAGTTGGGTTAGAATGTGGTGCTAATAGCTCCAAGGCCACTGGCCACGTTCTCCAGTATCCAAAGAGCCGTCAAGTTGTCTTTTGTCAAAGTTTGCAAGCTTTTTTGATGTAGAAAAGGCAGCAGTGATGCATGTGTATGTGGATCAAAAAGGCCAAAAACACAGTCACAAATCATGGCCGGTTAGCTCAGTTGGGTTAGAGCGTGGTGCTAATAACGCCAAGGTCGCGGGTTCGAACCCTGTACGGGCCAGCTTACGTAGTGTCAGAAGAGCCAACAAGCTCTTCTTTGGAAAAGTTAGCAGCCTTTTTTCTTTTGAAAAGTGGAGCAATGAGGCATGTGGCTCAAAGAGGCAAAATGTGCCATTCTGCCTCATGGCGCATTAGCTCAGTTGGGTTAGAATGTGGTGCTAATAGCTCCAAGGCCACTGGCCACGTTCTCCAGTATCCAAAGAGCCGTCAAGTTGTCTTTTATCAAAGTTTGCAAGCTTTTTTGATGTAGAAAAGGGAGCAGTGATGCATGTGTATGTGGATCAAAGAGGCCAAAAACACAGTCACAAATCATGGCTGGTTAGCTCAGTTGGGTTAGAGCGTGGGGCTAATAACGCAAGGTCGCGGGTTCGATCCCCGTACGGGCCAGCTTACGTAGTGTCTGAAGAGCTGACAAGCTCTACTTTGGAAAAGTTAGCAGCTTTTTTCTTTTGAAAAGTGGAGCAATGAGGCAAGTGGCTCAAAGAGGCAAAATGTGCCATTCTGCCTCATGGCGCATTAGCTCAGTTGGGTTAGAATGTGGTGCTAATAGCTCCAAGGCCACTGGCCACGTTCTCCAGTATCCAAAGAGCCGTCAAGTTGTCTTTTATCAAAGTTCGCAACCTTTTTTGATGTAGAAAAGGGAGCAGTGATGCATGTGTATGTGGATCAAAGAGGCCAAAAACCCGGTCACAAACAGTCAGAAATCATGGCCGGTTAGCTCAGTTGGGTTAGAGCGTGGTGCTAATAACGCCAAGGTCGCGGGTTCGATCCCCGTACGGGCCAGCTTACGTAGAGAAGTTAGCAGCCTTTTTTCTTTTGAAAAGTGGAGCAATGAGGCATGTGGCTCAAAGAGGCAAAATGTGCCATTCTGCCTCATGGCGCATTAGCTCAGTTGGGTTAGAATGTGGTGCTAATAGCTCCAAGGCCACTGGCCACGTTCTCCAGTATCCAAAGAGCCGTCAAGTTGTCTTTTATCAAAGTTTGCAAGCTTTTTTGATGTAGAAAAGGGAGCAGTGATGCATGTGTATGTGGATCAAAGAGGCCAAAAACACGGTCACAAACACAGTCACAAATCATGGCCGGTTAGCTCAGTTGGGTTAGAGCGTGGTGCTAATAACACCAAGGTCGCGGGTTCGATCCCCGTGCGGGCCAGCTTACGTAGTGTCTAAAGAGCCGACAAGCTCTTCTTTGGAAAAGTTAGCAGCCTTTTTTCTTTTGAAAAGTGGAGCAATGAGGCATGTGGCTCAAAGAGGCAAAATGTGCCATTCTGCCTCATGGCGCATTAGCTCAGTTGGGTTAGAATGTGGTGCTAATAGCTCCAAGGCCACTGGCCACGTTCTCCAGTATCCAAAGAGCCATCAAGTTGTCTTTTGTCAAAGTTTGCAAGCTTTTTTGATGTAGAAAAGGGAGCAGTGATGCATGTGTATGTGGATCAAAGAGGCCAAAAACACAGTAACAAATCATGGCTGCTTAGCTCAGTTGGGTTAGAGCGTGGTGCTAATAACGCAAGGTTGCGGGTTCGATCCCCGTACGGGCCAGCTTACGTAGTGTCTGAAGAGCTGACAAGCTCTACTTTGGAAAAGTTAGCAGCCTTTTTTCTTTTGAAAAGTGGAGCAATGAGGCAAGTGGCTCAAAGAGGCAAAATGTGCCATTCTGCCTCATGGCGCATTAGCTCAGTTGGGTTAGAATGTGGTGCTAATAGCTCCAAGGCCACTGGCCACGTTCTCCAGTATCCAAAGAGCCGTCAAGTTGTCTTTTATCAAAGTTCGCAACCTTTTTTGATGTAGAAAAGGGAGCAGTGATGCATGTGTATGTGGATCAAAGAGGCCAAAAACACGGTCACAAACACAGTCAGAAATCATGGCCGGTTAGCTCAGTTGGGTTAGAGCGTGGTGCTAATAACGCCAATGTCGCGGGTTCGATCCCCGTACGGGCCAGCTTACGTAGTGTCTGAAGAGCCGACAAGCTCTTCTTTGGAGAAGTTAGCAGCCTTTTTTCTTTTGAAAAGTGGAGCAATGAGGCATGTGGCTCAAAGAGGCAAAATGTGCCATTCTGCCTCATGGCGCATTAGCTCAGTTGGGTTAGAATGTGGTGCTAATAGCTCCAAGGCCACTGGCCACGTTCTCCAGTATCCAAAGAGCCGTCACGTTGTCTTTTATCAAAGTTTGCAACCTTTTTTGATGTAGAAAAGGGAGCAGTGATGCATGTGTATGTGGATCAAAGAGGCCAAAAACACGGTCACAAACAGTCAGAAATCATGGCCGGTTAGCTCAGTTGGGTTAGAGCGTGGTGCTAATAACGCCAAGGTCGCGGGTTCGATCCCCGTACAGGCCAGCTTACGTAGAGAAGTTAGCAGCCTTTTTTCTTTTGAAAAGTGGAGCAATGAGGCATGTGGCTCAAAGAGGCAAAATGTGCCATTCTGCCTCATGGCGCATTAGCTCAGTTGGGTTAGAATGTGGTGCTAATAGCTCCAAGGCCACTGGCCACGTTCTCCAGTATCCAAAGAGCCGTCAAGTTGTCTTTTATCAAAGTTTGCAAGCTTTTTTGATGTAGAAAAGGGAGCAGTGATGCATGTGTATGTGGATCAAAGAGGCCAAAAACACGGTCACAAACACAGTCACAAATCATGGCCGGTTAGCTCAGTTGGGTTAGAGCGTGGTGCTAATAACGCCAAGGTCGCGGGTTCGATCCTCGTACGGGCCAGCTTACGTAGTGTCTGAAGAGCCAACAAGCTCTTCTTTGGAAAAGTTAGCAGCCTTTTTTCTTTTGAAAAGTGGAGCAATGAGGCATGTGGCTCAAAGAGGCAAAATGTGCCATTCTGCCTCATGGCGCATTAGCTCAGTTGGGTTAGAATGTGGTGCTAATAGCTCCAAGGCCACTGGCCACGTTCTCCAGTATCCAAAGAGCCGTCAAGTTGTCTTTTATCAAAGTTTGCAAGCTTTTTTGATGTAGAAAAGGGAGCAGTGATGCATGTGTATGTGGATCAAAGAGGCCAAAAACACGGTCACAAACACAGTCACAAACACAGTCACAAACACAGTCACAAACACAGTCACAAACACAGTCACAAATCATGGCCGGTTAGCTCAGTTGGGTTAGAGCGTGGTGCTAATAACGCCAAGGTCGTGGGTTCGATCCCCGTACGGGCCAGCTTACGTAGTGTCTGAAGAGCAGACAAGCTTTTCTTTGGAAAAGTTAGCAGCCTTTTTTCTTTTGAAAAGTGGAGCAATGAGGCATGTGGCTCAAAGAGGCAAAATGTGCCATTCTGCCTCATGGCGCATTAGCTCAGTTGGTTTAGAATTTGGTGCTAATAGCTCCAAGGCCACTGGCCACGTTCTCCAGTATCCAAAGAGCCATCAAGTTGTCTTTTGTCAAAGTTTGCAAGCTTTTTTGATGTAGAAAAGGGAGCAGTGATGCATGTGTATGTGGATCAAAAAGGCCAAAAACACAGTCACAAATCATGGCTGGTTAGCTCAGTTGGGTTAGAGCGTGGTGCTAATAACGCCAAGGTCGCGGGTTCGATCCCCTCTTCTTTGGAAAAGTTAGCAGCCTTTTTTCTTTTGAAAAGTGGAGCAATGAGGCATGTGGCTCAAAGAGGCAAAATGTGCCATTCTGCCTCATGGCGCATTAGCTCAGTTGGGTTAGAATGTGGTGCTAATAGCTCCAAGGCCACTGGCCACGTTCTCCAGTATCCAAAGAGCCGTCAAGTTGTCTTTTATCAATGTTTGCAACCTTTTTTGATGTAGAAAAGGGAGCAGTGATGCATGTGTATGTGGATCAAAGAGGCCAAAAACACAAGCACAAATCATGGCCGGTTAGCTCAGTTGGGTTAGAGCGTGGTGCTAATAACGCCAAGGTCGCGGGTTCGATCCCCGTACGGGCCAGCTTACGTAGTGTCTGAAGAGCCGACAAGCTTTTCTTTGGAAAAGTTAGCAGCCTTTTTTCTTTTGAAAAGTGGAGCAATGAGGCATGTGGCTCAAAGAGGCAAAATGTGCCATTCTGCCTCATGGCGCATTAGCTCAGTTGGGTTAGAATGTGGTGCTAATAGCTCCAAGGCCACTGGCCACGTTCTCCAGTATCCAAAGAGCCGTCAAGTTGTCTTTTATCAAAGTTCGCAACCTTTTTTGATGTAGAAAAGGGAGCAGTGATGCATGTGTATGTGGATCAAAGAGGCCAAAAACCCGGTCACAAACAGTCAGAAATCATGGCCGGTTAGCTCAGTTGGGTTAGAGCGTGGTGCTAATAACGCCAAGGTCGCGGGTTCGATCCCCGTACGGGCCAGCTTACGTAGAGAAGTTAGCAGCCTTTTTTCTTTTGAAAAGTGGAGCAATGATGCATGTGGCTCAAAGAGGCAAAATGTGCCATTCTGCCTCATGGCGCATTAGCTCAGTTGGGATAGAATGTGGTGCTAATAGCTCCAAGGCCACTGGCCACGTTCTCCAGTATCCAAAGAGCCGTCAAGTTGTCTTTTATCAAAGTTTGCAAGCTTTTTTGATGTAGAAAAGGGAGCAGTGATGCATGTGTATGTGGATCAAAGAGGCCAAAAACACGGTCACAAACACAGTCACAACTCATGGCCGGTTAGCTCAGTTGGGTTAGAGCGTGGTGCTAATAACGCCAAGGTCGCGGGTTCGATCCCCGTACGGGCCAGCTTACGTAGTGTCTGAAGAGCCGACAAGCTCTTCTTTGGAAAAGTTAGCAGCCTTTTTTCTTTTGAAAAGTGGAGCAATGAGGCATGTGGCTCAAAGAGGCAAAATGTGCCATTCTGCCTCATGGCGCATTAGCTCAGTTGGGTTAGAATGTGGTGCTAATAGCTCCAAGGCCACTGGCCACGTTCTCCAGTATCCAAAGAGCCGTCAAGTTGTCTTTTATCAAAGTTCGCAACCTTTTTTGATGTAGAAAAGGGAGCAGTGATGCATGTGTATGTGGATCAAAGAGGCCAAAAACACGGTCACAAACACAGTCAGAAATCATGGCCAGTTAGCTCAGTTGGGTTAGAGCGTGGTGCTAATAACGCCAATGTCGCGGGTTCGATCCCCGTACGGGCCAGCTTACGTAGTGTCTGAAGAGCCGACAAGCTCTTCTTTGGAGAAGTTAGCAGCCTTTTTTCTTTTGAAAAGTGGAGCAATGAGGCATGTGGCTCAAAGAGGCAAAATGTGCCATTCTGCCTCATGGCGCATTAGCTCAGTTGGGTTAGAATGTGGTGCTAATAGCTCCAAGGCCACTGGCCACGTTCTCCAGTATCCAAAGAGCCGTCACGTTGTCTTTTATCAAAGTTTGCAACCTTTTTTGATGTAGAAAAGGGAGCAGTGATGCATGTGTATGTGGATCAAAGAGGCCAAAAACACGGTCACAAACAGTCAGAAATCATGGCCGGTTAGCTCAGTTGGGTTAGAGCGTGGTGCTAATAACGCCAAGGTCGCGGGTTCGATCCCCGTACAGGCCAGCTTACGTAGAGAAGTTAGCAGCCTTTTTTCTTTTGAAAAGTGGAGCAATGAGGCATGTGGCTCAAAGAGGCAAAATGTGCCATTCTGCCTCATGGCGCATTAGCTCAGTTGGGTTAGAATGTGGTGCTAATAGCTCCAAGGCCACTGGCCACGTTCTCCAGTATCCAAAGAGCCGTCAAGTTGTCTTTTATCAAAGTTTGCAAGCTTTTTTGATGTAGAAAAGGGAGCAGTGATGCATGTGTATGTGGATCAAAGAGGCCAAAAACACGGTCACAAACACAGTCACAAATCATGGCCGGTTAGCTCAGTTGGGTTAGAGCGTGGTGCTAATAACGCCAAGGTCGCGGGTTCGATCCTCGTACGGGCCAGCTTACGTAGTGTCTGAAGAGCCAACAAGCTCTTCTTTGGAAAAGTTAGCAGCCTTTTTTCTTTTGAAAAGTGGAGCAATGAGGCATGTGGCTCAAAGAGGCAAAATGTGCCATTCTGCCTCATGGCGCATTAGCTCAGTTGGGTTAGAATGTGGTGCTAATAGCTCCAAGGCCACTGGCCACGTTCTCCAGTATCCAAAGAGCCGTCAAGTTGTCTTTTATCAAAGTTTGCAAGCTTTTTTGATGTAGAAAAGGGAGCAGTGATGCATGTGTATGTGGATCAAAGAGGCCAAAAACACGGTCACAAACACAGTCACAAACACAGTCACAAACACAGTCACAAACACAGTCACAAACACAGTCACAAACACAGTCACAAATCATGGCCGGTTAGCTCAGTTGGGTTAGAGCGTGGTGCTAATAACGCCAAGGTCGTGGGTTCGATCCCCGTACGGGCCAGCTTACGTAGTGTCTGAAGAGCCGACAAGCTTTTCTTTGGAAAAGTTAGCAGCCTTTTTTCTTTTGAAAAGTGGAGCAATGAGGCATGTGGCTCAAAGAGGCAAAATGTGCCATTCTGCCTCATGGCGCATTAGCTCAGTTGGTTTAGAATTTGGTGCTAATAGCTCCAAGGCCACTGGCCACGTTCTCCAGTATCCAAAGAGCCATCAAGTTGTCTTTTGTCAAAGTTTGCAAGCTTTTTTGATGTAGAAAAGGGAGCAGTGATGCATGTGTATGTGGATCAAAAAGGCCAAAAACACAGTCACAAATCATGGCTGGTTAGCTCAGTTGGGTTAGAGCGTGGTGCTAATAACGCCAAGGTCGCGGGTTCGATCCCCTCTTCTTTGGAAAAGTTAGCAGCCTTTTTTCTTTTGAAAAGTGGAGCAATGAGGCATGTGGCTCAAAGAGGCAAAATGTGCCATTCTGCCTCATGGCGCATTAGCTCAGTTGGGTTAGAATGTGGTGCTAATAGCTCCAAGGCCACTGGCCACGTTCTCCAGTATCCAAAGAGCCATCAAGTTGTCTTTTGTCAAAGTTTGCAAGCTTTTTTGATGTAGAAAAGGGAGCAGTGATGCATGTGTATGTGGATCAAAGAGGCCAAAAACACGGTCACAAACACAGTCACAAATCATGGCCGGTTAGCTCAGTTGGGTTAGAGCGTGGTGCTAATAACGCCAAGGTCGCGGGTTCGATCCCCGTACGGGCCAGCTTACGTAGTGTCTAAAGAGCCGACAAGCTTTTCTTTGGAAAAGTTAGCAACCTTTTTTCTTTTGAAAAGTGGAGCAATGAGGCATGTGGCTCAAAGAGGCAAAATGTGCCATTCTGCCTCATGGCGCATTAGCTCAGTTGGGTTAGAATGTGGTGCTAATAGCTCCAAGGCCACTGGCCACGTTCTCCAGTATCCAAAGAGCCGTCAAGTTGTCTTTTATCAAAGTTCGCAACCTTTTTTGATGTAGAAAAGGGAGCAGTGATGCATGTGTATGTGGATCAAAGAGGCCAAAAACACGGTCACAAACACAGTCAGAAATCATGGCCGGTTAGCTCAGTTGGGTTAGAGCGTGGAGCTAATAACGCCAAGGTCGCGGGTTCGATCCCCGTACGGGCCAGCTTACGTAGTGTCTGAAGAGCTGACAAGCTCTACTTTGGAAAAGTTAGCAGCCTTTTTTCTTTTGAAAAGTGGAGCAATGAGGCATGTGGCTCAAAGAGGCAAAATGTGCCATTCTGCCTCATGGCGCATTAGCTCAGTTGGGTTAGAATGTGGTGCTAATAGCTCCAAGGCCACTGGCCACGTTCTCCAGTATCCAAAGAGTCGTCAAGTTGTCTTTTATGAAAGTTCGCTACCTTTTTTGATGTAGAAAAGGGAGCAGTGATGCATGTGTATGTGGATCAAAGAGGCCAAAAACACGGTCACAAACACAGTCACAAATCATGGCCGGTTAGCTCAGTTGGGTTAGAGCGTGGTGCTAATAACGCCAAGGTCGCGGGTTCGATCCCCGTACGGGCCAGCTTACGTAGTGTCTGAAGAGCCAACAAGCTCTTCTTTGGAAAAGTTAGCAGCCTTTTTTCTTTTGAAAAGTGGAGCAATGAGGCATGTGGCTCAAAGAGGCAAAATGTGCCATTCTGCCTCATGGCGCATTAGCTCAGTTGGGTTAGAATGTGGTGCTAATAGCTCCAAGGCCACTGGCCACGTTCTCCAGTATCCAAAGAGCCATCAAGTTGTCTTTTATCAAAATTCGCAACCTTTTTTGATGTAGAAAAGGGAGCAGTGATGCATGTGTATGTGGATCAAAGAGGCCAAAAACACGGTCACAAACACAGTCACAAACACAGTCACAAATCATGGCCGGTTAGCTCAGTTGGGTTAGAGCGTGGTGCTAATAACGCCAAGGTCGCGGGTTCGATCCCCGTACGGGCCAGCTTACGTAGTGTCTAAAGAGCCGACAAGCTCTTCTTTGGAAAAGTTAGCAGCCTTTTTTCTTTTGAAAAGTGGAGCAATGAGGCATGTGGCTCAAAGAGGCAAAATGTGCCATTCTGCCTCATGGCGCATTAGCTCAGTTGGGTTAGAATGTGGTGCTAATAGCTCCAAGGCCACTGGCCACGTTCTCCAGTATCCAAAGAGCCGTCAAGTTGTCTTTTATCAAAGTTTGCAAGCTTTTTTGATGTAGAAAAGGGAGCAGTGATGCATGTGTATGTGGATCAAAGAGGCCAAAAACACAGTCACAAATCATGGCTGGTTAGCTCAGTTGGGTTAGAGCGTGGTGCTAATAACGCAAGGTCGCGGGTTCGATCCCCGTACGGGCCAGCTTACGTAGTGTCTGAAGAGCTGACAAGCTCTACTTTGGAAAAGTTAGCAGCTTTTTTTCTTTTGAAAAGTGGAGCAATGAGGCAAGTGGCTCAAAGAGGCAAAATGTGCCATTCTGCCTCATGGCGCATTAGCTCAGTTGGGTTAGAATGTGGTGCTAATAGCTCCAAGGCCACTGGCCACGTTCTCCAGTATCCAAAGAGCCGTCAAGTTGTCTTTTATCAAAGTTCGCAACCTTTTTTGATGTAGAAAAGGGAGCAGTGATGCATGTGTATGTGGATCAAAGAGGCCAAAAACACGGTCACAAACAGTCAGAAATCATGGCCGGTTAGCTCAGTTGGGTTAGAGCGTGGTGCTAATAACGCCAAGGTCGTGGGTTCGATCCCTGTACGGGCCAGCTTACGTAGTGTCTGAAGAACCAACAAGCTCTTCTTTGGAAAAGTTAGCAGCCTTTTTTCTTTTGAAAAGTGGAGCAATGAGGCATGTGGCTCAAAGAGGCAAAATGTGCCATTCTGCCTCATGGCGCATTAGCTCAGTTGGGTTAGAATGTGGTGCTAATAGCTCAAAGGCCACTGGCCACGTTCTCCAGTATCCAAAGAGCCGTCAAGTTGTCTTTTATCAAAGTTTGCAAGCTTTTTTGATGTAGAAAAGGGAGCAGTGATGCATGTGTATGTGGATCAAAGAGGCCAAAAACACGGTCACAAACACAGTCACAAATCATGGCCGGTTAGCTCAGTTGGGTTAGAGCGTGGTGCTAATAACACCAAGGTCGCGGGTTCGATCCCCGTGCGGGCCAGCTTACGTAGTGTCTAAAGAGCCGACAAGCTCTTCTTTGGAAAAGTTAGCAGCCTTTTTTCTTTTGAAAAGTGGAGCAATGAGGCATGTGGCTCAAAGAGGCAAAATGTGCCATTCTGCCTCATGGCGCATTAGCTCAGTTGGGTTAGAATGTGGTGCTAATAGCTCCAAGGCCACTGGCCACGTTCTCCAGTATCCAAAGAGCCGTCAAGTTGTCTTTTGTCAAAGTTTGCAAGCTTTTTTGATGTAGAAAAGGCAGCAGTGATGCATGTGTATGTGGATCAAAAAGGCCAAAAACACAGTCACAAATCATGGCCGGTTAGCTCAGTTGGGTTAGAGCGTGGTGCTAATAACGCCAAGGTCGCGGGTTCGATCCCCGTACGGGCCAGCTTACGTAGTGTCAGAAGAGCCAACAAGCTCTTCTTTGGAAAAGTTAGCAGCCTTTTTTCTTTTGAAAAGTGGAGCAATGAGGCATGTGGCTCAAAGAGGCAAAATGTGCCATTCTGCCTCATGGCGCATTAGCTCAGTTGGGTTAGAATGTGGTGCTAATAGCTCCAAGGCCACTGGCCACGTTCTCCAGTATCCAAAGAGCCGTCAAGTTGTCTTTTATCAAAGTTTGCAAGCTTTTTTGATGTAGAAAAGGGAGCAGTGATGCATGTGTATGTGGATCAAAGAGGCCAAAAACACAGTCACAAATCATGGCTGGTTAGCTCAGTTGGGTTAGAGCGTGGGGCTAATAACGCAAGGTCGCGGGTTCGATCCCCGTACGGGCCAGCTTACGTAGTGTCTGAAGAGCTGACAAGCTCTACTTTGGAAAAGTTAGCAGCTTTTTTTCTTTTGAAAAGTGGAGCAATGAGGCAAGTGGCTCAAAGAGGCAAAATGTGCCATTCTGCCTCATGGCGCATTAGCTCAGTTGGGTTAGAATGTGGTGCTAATAGCTCCAAGGCCACTGGCCACGTTCTCCAGTATCCAAAGAGCCGTCAAGTTGTCTTTTATCAAAGTTCGCAACCTTTTTTGATGTAGAAAAGGGAGCAGTGATGCATGTGTATGTGGATCAAAGAGGCCAAAAACCCAGTCACAAACAGTCAGAAATCATGGCCGGTTAGCTCAGTTGGGTTAGAGCGTGGTGCTAATAACGCCAAGGTCGCGGGTTCGATCCCCGTACGGGCCAGCTTACGTAGAGAA